>CM045729.1:34818579-35108579 GCA_024760905.1 Plotosus lineatus | reverse complement strand
GATTCCAATGTTCAAATGTGAGAAAAAAATCTGCAAAGTAAATGAGCTTCCAAGCCAAAAGTATTTTACAGAAATCTCCCCGCTCATGGCTCAAGCTTTCACAGATAAATAAATAAATGAAACATGCAAAAGCACTTTAAAATAAATTATAAGTAGGTAAAGTCTTTTGGGCTTTTAACACCTGAGCCGAGTGGCTCATCACGGTCGGAGCTAAACCTGGATTCTGGAGCATGTTATACTGCTGCATTTATGCTGCTGGGTGGACAGAAGCACACCTGTGAGGACCTTGCTCAGGAATCCTAGCATGGGGTAAACTGGGAATTAGAGCCCACAACCTCTTGATCATGTGTCCCCATTGGCCTCTCGAAAGTAATTATAAAAGCACTTAATGTTTTGTCATTCCTGACTTTCCAAGTATATTTATTTAAAATCTTTTTTGGGTGTATTTAATTTTTTAAATATATGTATATTATATCTCACTGTTTGTTTGTTTACATTTCTTTGGTTCTGAAGGAGAAAGTGCAGGGAGGAGTACTGAGCAACACACAGAAAGCAATTTTAATTTCTGAACAAGTTAATAAACCACATTGCTTCTTCTGTTTATATTGAAAAAATTAATCAAAACAATGTTTCTGCAAACAAAAAGAAATTGTAAATCATGTGCAAGTTGAAAATACAATTTTATTTTTATGCAATATCACCCAGCCTGACTTCACAGACTCCACCCCCCCTCCCACTCTGGGATACTGTCCCACTACTTTATTATGCCATCACTCCTCTTCCTCGAACTGAATTCTCTAACAGGGTCTGGAGGGAATGACTCCATGATTTTTTTTGGTTCATATTCGTGTTCTCTGTTACTCCAGCGTTCCAGTTCAGGAGGCACACGTCATCCTGAGAGGAACCGGACGAGCTCCAGCTCCTCCGAGGACAGTGACAGTGATGAAGAGCGTGTGAAGAGCAGGGGTAAGACGAGCTGGGGTTCTTTAAAACTTAAACAGAAAATCATGCGAGTGCAGTGCATGTGGTCCTCCAGGGTAACTCTTCCACATCATTCCTATCTCTCACTGTTTTTGAAGAGTGTTGGAGGCCGTCATCTCTCAAAAAACACAAAGTGAAAACACCATCAGCAAATATTTGAAGGAAATTTTATTTAAAATAACAGTCGGACAGGAGTGACGCTTGTAATGTTAAAATAGTGAGGCAAAATACACACAAACACAAAAGGGCTTAATTTTCTCAGTTTTATAAAAATGTTAAAATTGCCCTTAGGCTAAGTCTGACTTCTCAAGGGGTACTTGAGTAAAATCGAGACAGCAACTGGATGAACACAGCAGTGCCTGCAGTAGGAAGTAGGATATCTGGATGGCATTATTACTAACATAAAATTAGCTAGCATGGTTTCTGCTGTTTTCTTTAAAACACAAACAAAACAAACAGTTAATATAAGTTTTATTACTGTTGTCTGTGGGGAAGTTAGAAGTACTGTACTTTTAAGTCAGTATTTATAACATGCAGAGCCCAAGCTGATCTGCTGGATCTCTCTGTCAGCCTAGTGTAAGATCTGTATTGAGATACTGGCCAGAGACAGGAAACTGGCAATCAATCACTGATTCTGAGCCGGTCCCTATGGTTTCAGCACAGGTAATTACATCGCAGATGATGCACACGTATAACGTCACACTCGTGTACACCCTTAATGCCATAGGCTTATATCGTTTGTGTGGAAGCTTTTTCCATGAGTGAAGACAGAAGACTTTTTATTTGTAATGCATGCCAGTCCAAGGAACTGGTCCGAAAACATTTGGAATAACAAACCTAATTAGACTCTGAAAACACCACGAGTCAGCTGAACACATTCAGGTTGAACAAGTTGAGAAAATGGCAGAGCTTGCATGTTGTAGCCATCACTGCACTGAAACGGCTGCTGGAGAGATGAGCAGACAGTGGACCACTGCTAGAACCACACAGTTGGAGGTGTTTCAAAGAAGGTGCAGATGAGTTAAATAACCAGATGTTAGTAAGTAGTAATAATAATAATAAATAAATTCCTACATGCTAATATAGGTATTCTATATTAGATATTGTTCTTATTGCTGTTATTATTGCTATAGTTTCAACACAGACATTCATGTAGCCAGAACCTTTGAGAATGACACACCCCCCCTCTGTTATACAGCAATACCTCAGCGAACGAATTTAATCCGTTCCGAGGGCGAGCTCGGAAGCCAAAAAGCTCGTTCGGTGAGACAATTATTCCCATAAGAAATACAGATATACCTCGACTTAAGTTGTTTCGAGTTAAGCCGTTTCCAATTATATGTTAGTAATAATAATTCAAAAAATAGATGGGAAAAAAAAAAAAAAATAGTTTACGTCATTATAATCATGTAATCGTGCCCCACTATTTGAGAAGCACTGAATTAGTGGCAGCCCCTGTAAATTATGCATCTGCATCATCACGACATTACTAGCACGTGATTCAAATTTAGCAAATGTCTGAGAACTTTTGTTTCTCCCTCCTGCTGATTGGTTGCAGATGATGTGTATACAGGCATGTGATTCTTCCGCGAGATATCGGAATTCCGATTTTTTCATTGGCCCAGTTAAAAAAAAAAAAAAAAAAACGAGCCGAATACAGTATGCCAAAATAACCTTTTTTCCGCTTTTATTCCGTTCCGAGTTTTGCATAAAATGACCTCTCTTGAGACCTTACTTAAGACCTTACTTAAGACCATGATGTTATGACCTCTCTTGAAACGTTACTGCTGATTGGCTGATGTTGATTGGCTGATGATTGGCTGATGTTGAAACATGTACGTAGACATATGCGTTATGTACGTGGTGCAATGAGACTATCGACAAGGTGTTTGACAGCCACACGAAAAGCAAGAAACATGTCAAAAAACTGGAAAGAAGGAAAACAAATGATTCAATTACCGGAAGATTCCAGAACCCTATGGACTTGCCGTTCGACCAGAAACTTCTGTGCTAAGGAAAGACCCAGTGAAACAACCGGTACCTGTCGCCTATCGAGTAGTTAATTTTGAGGTATGTTTGAGAATTTTCTTGTCTAGTTTCCGATTATATTTTTCAAATTATTGTGAATACATGCATGTTTTAGTTGTAGGACATTCACGTGTTTACTCCGTGAACTGAATCAAATGAGCCGACTCTATGGTCACTGAATCATTATTCTGCTGTTTAGAATAAATAAATTATTGCCGCATTAACTCACCAGTTTTTGTAATTAACTGATGTAAATAGGCATTGTTATTCAGTGTTTCTAAACAGCAGCGGGAGTGTGTGCTCGTGTAATTAGCCAATTAATATTGGAAATGTAAAACTATGAGTCTGAGCGTCGACCGAAACGCCTCAGCATCCAGAAGGACAACAAACTTTCTAAGGCAGCCTCCAGAAGGACAGTTCAGGCTGCACAAAAGGAAACAAGAAATTGCCATGCTGAAGCACTAAAGATAAAGAAACATCAATTCAAAAAACGTATGTCATGTATAGCGTGTCATGTTTGTTTCCAGATTGTGTTTAAAGACAGTGACTGTTGATAGATAATAGTGTTGTGAGGCAGGACATATCTAGAAGAGTGACTATTTGATGTGTGACTGTGACACTTTTATTAGTGATGGAATCCCACATGATAAACCCACAAGTGGAGGTACAGTATGCATAGGGAGATTAGAAATTAAACTTTCTAGAAGTCTTTCAGTGTCATGAAATAGCCTTTTTCCCCCTTCTGAAATGCTTAAAACCTCGGAGCTTCGGGGGGGAGCTTCGAGGTGGGGCTACCCAATCCCCCCGACCCTGACTGATTTTCAGATATTTTGGTGATGGTCAAATCACATGCCCGGTATACCTTTTTTCTCCCTCGCACACGTCATCAATGTGATTGCTTGGATTGTGAACTCAGGTTTTTTAATGTGTTTTTAATTATTATTTAAGCTCCATGCCACTCAAACACCCTGCATCTTCTCTAGCCTCTGGTAAGGAACCTAAGCGCTGTATTAATTAATAAATATTATCACAGTACAAAATTAAAGTTTTTACTTAATCATGACTACATTTCACTACATTATTACTGTATTAATGAGTAAGACTGTCTATAGAATATGTTTAAAAAGCATATTTTATCGTATGTGATATCATAGATCGGGTTTTAAAACCACATCAATAATTTGCGGAATTCCGGGATCCGCAGGTGAGGGAGGAATGTATAACGGGGGCTTTCTGTATATTATATATATTTAGTATATTATATATATTTAGTATATTAAATAGTGTATAAATATGTATGTGTATATATATATGTATATATATATATATATATATATATAATATGTGTGTGTGTGTGTGTGTGTGTGTGTGTGTGTGTGTGTGTATATATATATATATATATATATATATATAGATAGATATATATATATATAATAAATTTATACAAGTAAATTTGGCGTAGCTTAGGCTAGCCTAGAGACAAGCTAATTCGAGTTAAGTTATTTTCGGTTTCTGTCGTCTCTCCTAAATCCAATTAACAAAATCAGCCGAGGCATACCTGTAACAGAAAACCAATGAATCCGTTCCAACCCCTTCTCAAACTCATATAACCTGCCACAAACATGTATATTTGGCCTAATACATTAAAGATAAACATGTAAAAACAACAAATATTTCATAATATTAATATGTATGCAAGGCTAATCCACTATACCACTGTACATTATAATGTATGAAGAATGCAAGCGAGAATGATGTGGAATGACTAATGGCAATTCAGGTGACTATATCAATGAAATTGCAACAAAGGAGGCGTGTTCCTATGGAAAAACATGGTTATAAAACTTGGATTCCCCCCCCCCCCCACAAATTCTAGTCCTTCTCTGTGACATTTCTTAAATAGCACAAGTAATGGTCCTCTTTGTAATCGCATCTTCATCATACATATTAAAAAAACAAAGTGCGTATCATAGCGATGCACTTGAGAATCATAATAGGATATTTTTTATATCTCCAGTCCCCGCACGGTGTCTCCTATCCTCTCATAATCCTCATCATGTGCTGGAGCTGTGCCTTCAGTTAGTATAATAAAAATGAAAATGCCATTAGTACTTTTATATTCTGCCTACTCAAAGTCTAAGCATTTATAAATATAGCCTCTGAAATATCAACGATATACACACACACATATATACACACAGGATGTACAGAGAGTTTGTCCGAAAAGAGCAGAAAAGTCTATAAATATAGGTTTAAATGTGATATAAAGGAAGACAAGTGGTTTTTGTGTGCACGCGAGCGAAAGAGAGAGATTTCTTCCCAGCAGAACCATTTTGCTCTTTATCATTATTTCATATCACTCTGAGTTGAGAGGAACTCACTCTTCTCCCACAACCTTCCATCCATTTTAGGCATCTTTAAATTAAACCCACACACTCTCCAGGACGTGTGTTGCTATTTTCCAGTGCTGTTTGGGCTCTTTTGATTACATGCCATGGTGTAGGTAGATATGCATGCATCATTATAAAACATCACGCGTGCTCCAGGGCTGTGCAATATGACCAAAATTTCATGTACTGATACACGTTGAATTTTATATCGTGATGATGATACATGTTGTATAGCACACTTTCAGGAAAACTTAAGTAATAAACCTATTTTTTTAAATAATAAAACCCATTAACTCATGAATGTTGTTTAAAGCAGGGATCCCAGATCTCCACTGTTTAGCGGAAAGCCGCTATTTTTACTCGCCAAAGGGATAATTCTTTATAATAAAGTTCAGATATTCTGTCCATTTTAAGACCTTAGAAAGGAGGCGGTTGTGGTTTTCCACCAGGACATTTAGAATATCCAGCCCTGCAATGTTGCAACTATTTATTTTGCAGCTGAGGATCGTAGCCCTTCCCCAGAGAGAAGAAAAGATGACACAACTGAACAAGTAGCTCAAAGTGAAGAGCCAAGACGGTTGTCCAAGTCCGACGTTTCATGCAGCAATAGCAGCAGTGACGTGGACAGTGACGATGGTGTGATGCATCGGATGAAGAGCAGCGTGGCGCACGTCAAGGTCAGCTTAGCTTTTAAATGCGAGTTGGCGTTTTCATATACGCTCTACAACTTTTTCCGTTATGTTGTTTCATGGGTTCTTGTTGTTGCAGCATAAGGCTCAGAATGAGAGCAGCAGACCCAGACGCAGGAGTTTGTCCGCAGATAGGTAGGTGTTTGTACATATCAGAATGTCATGTTTCATTTTATTTGGGAAAGTAAAAGTTCTGCCCTTGCTGCTTTCTCAGGAATGGTAGTGGAAGGTCGTATTCACGCTCTCGCTCCAGATCTCCATCTCCACAGAGACGTACCGACAGAGCCTGCAGGTGAGGGCGAATAAGGAATCTGAAAGAGTTCTATTATTTGATCTGCTCTACTTCCTGTGTATGTGATTGGGAGAATGGGGCATGAATGTGGATGAGAGCATGTGTGTCTATATGACTGGTGGGGCATGTATGGTGTATCTGGGGTAATGGGATCTGTATGATTGAGGCTGTTCCAAGTGGTTTTAGTGAAATGAGTTGTCTGTGGTAACACCTCTTCTGGGTGGTGGGTTTGTTTAGGGAAATGAATTTGGACTGTGTGTGGTGTGTTTGGGGGAGTGGGATGTGTCTGCATGAGGGGAATTGCTTATGATGTGAGCATGTTAGGAGTGTGACGAACTGAAACAAGTTCCAGAAATACCCAGAACAGTCAGTTTCAGGAAAAGATTTTTAGTGTAACAATTTATTATAGATGAGCCAGTGAATATATCATAAGCATGAGTACAAATGAGTACAATGCAAAACCTAAACTGAATTCAGTGTCCAGGAGGATGATTCATCTTAATAACGAGACTGTCCGTATCCAAGGCTGATGAGACTGGTGCAGTTGAAATCTGATTGTGTTGTATGTCCAAGACGACATGTGATGTCCACAGCCTTGTGTAGCAAGCAGGTGATCCCTTTGAAGCAATCCCTTGATTGTTTGTGAGGCGCTCCACCGAATGTAGGCATTTGTCGCACGGACTACTTTCGAGAAAATGGCCAAAAGAGTAAAAGTGGTAATTTTTTTTATCGAAATTTGGATTTTTGCATAAACCATTGAAACAAGTATTCAACTATCACTTGCTGAAGTGAAATCGACTAAAACTCATTAAAAATGTCTTTTATTTCCATTTTTATGGTGAGTACCCTCATAAAACTACATAAAAACAGTAGCAAACTTACCGGCTTTCTTTGCAATTATTCACAGAGTTCAGTACAAGACACACTATTATCCATAAACCAGAAGAACGGTCGTGAAGTCGCCTCCCCATTTTGGATACTGTTTTAATACTAAAATGTCGTTTCGGTGAATAAAATAAAGGTTATAAAGACGATATGCATGTAAAAAATGCAGGCTAGTCGCTAATGAAGATCTGAAACGAGCACCCTGATTGGTGAACTCGGTCACATGCTCACATTACACGTTAACTTCCTGTTTACTTCCTGACTCTAGTATACCGCATGTGGAACTTATCTCCGACTTTCTCTTCAATAACAGTAAGTTAGTTTATTTATAAGATTGTGAGTACAGTCATCCCTTGAATATCGCGGAGAATGTAGACCAGACCTGGCCGCGATATTCGAATAACCGTGAAGTAGGAACGCACCGCCCCCCACTTCCCCATTTCTACCATGTTGTCTCATTTCTATATGTTTTCGCGTCTATACAGTATCAAGAAGTGTATATTAAACGTTACACAGTTATATGCATATGTAAATACTGTAATGTATTAATATTTAGATAGAATTTATATATAAATACTTTAAGTACTGTACTCTTGGGGCAGTGGTGGTCTAGTGGTATAGGGTGCTGGATCGCTGATCCAAAGGTTGGGGGTTCGAGTCCCACTCTCTACAAGGTTGTCCCCCCCCCAGTGCGGCTAACTGGGTTATCAAAGGCGGGCCATGTCTCTCACTGTCTATGGTGAGAGGCATGTAAAAGAACCATTGCTGACTTTCGTAAAGAGTAGCTGCAAAGTCGTCAGCATGTTTCTGTCCCTTGCTAAAGGGTTGTGACAGGAAGGGCATCCGACGTAAAAAACCTCTGCCAAATCAAACGTGCGAATCAGATGATTTGCTGTGGCGATTCCCGAGTAAAAAGGGAAAAATCCGAAAGGAAGACAGACAGACTTTAAGTACTGGACTCACCTCTGACAATACAGTACTGTAGCTCTTCTCCACGGTGCAGGACGTTCATAAACACTATACTACAGTAAGATCACAAAATCACAAAAAATCCCGCGGGAATGTGTGAGGCAACAGCGTCACGCGTTTAAGCCAACGATTGAGTTGAGTGTGTGGTCCCTGCCTGAACTGGGGAGGAGGGACACTTCAGTCTGTCGTTTGTAAACAATGGACGCAGCCTGCCTTGGGTCCCTGCCTTCCGCTTGCTTACATGTGAGTTTCAGTGCGAATTTTGAATTTTTTTATGAATATTTTTATTTTATTTTACTTTTTATTAAAATACCGTGATGTGCCAAGACCGTGATGCTCAAATCGCGAACTGGCAAGGGATGACTGTACACATACTTTCTGGAAAAGGAGAGTGAAATGTCATCTGTGATGTCTAGCAGTATTAGTATAGATGTTAAATTCGACTCTGGAATTCAGCTTGGAAGAAGATTGTTTCTCTCTCTCTCTCTCTCTCTCTCTCTCTCTCTCTCTCTCTCTCTCTCTCTCTCTCTCTCTCTCTCTCTCTCTCTCTATCTCTCTCTCTCTCGCTCTTTGTCACATACACACACACCCACAGTATGCAAACGGTTAAATTAGCATCCAGATGAACTAGTGCAATTTGAATGGAAGAAGATACAGTATATGAAGGGAGTGGGGCAAATGAGTGCAAAGGGTGCGATAGCTGCACAAATGAGCAGTTTCCACACTGCTTACAGTGTGTGTGTGTGTGTGTGTGTGTGTGTGTGTGTGTGTGTGTGTGTGTGTGTGTGTGAGTGAGTGAGTGAGATACCTCAGGTCTGCTGGAATATTAATAAAGACATGATACCATTGCAATTCAGTCAAAGAAAATCCCATATGCTCAGTATTATGTACTTTAGAAACTTAATATGAGTATTGTATGAGTATTGGTATTTTCCTCTGCATGCAAAATTCGATTATGGAAATTTTTTGATAATTTGATTTGTGTGTAATCTTGTCTGGACTGGACATGCTGGATCGTGAATTGTTTAGTTTTGTACAAAAATTGGTCACGACCTGAAAAATACTTAAATGTTTCATACCTTTTGCATATAAACAAACTGATGACGATGATGCCAGCTGTGTTGATGAAGATTTTGATGTTGATGAAGAAGAGGCATCTGTAATGAAAGTGTGATGACTAGTGTTTGTGAAGATGTGATTTTATCTGCTGAGCAGAATATAGATGATGATAATGATGCTGAGGGCAGAGTTGATGAAGCTTACTTGTGTAAAGAGATCAAAGAGTTTTGTTATATGGTTATCTTATATATAGTTTTCTTAATTTGTGTGATTGTTTGAACCCAACAATGTTTTTTTTTTTTTTTCAATCAGTATCATTTGAAGGCATTTGAACCTTTATATAATGGTTGAAAAGATACATACTGATCTTATTGGAATAAACAGAAATGGAGAAAAAAAAAGTCATTTTTTTGGTTAATTTTGGGGGCTTACCATGGTGACTCATGGGTTTAAAAAGTGCCTGTCAGATTAAAATGAGGATGATTTCTCTTATCATCTCTTCCTAAAACTCTTCCTGGACATGTTTTCTAAAAGTTTATATGGCTGAAGTGCATAAAAATGTTTTGTTGCTCAGAATGAATGATCTTGGAAGAAGGGCAATCTTTGTGCTCATTTTTCTCTAAAACGTCTTTTGAATTTTTTAGTTGAATGCTCACACAAGAACTGGCATAGCTCGGTCAGTTTTCAAGGTATTGACAAACTTTTTGCTGCATTTTGCAGTTTTGGGCCTCCTCTATCTGACTGTGTAAAAAGCTCATTTTTCATTTTTGGACCCAAGAGCCTACTTTCGGTGGAGTGGCTCACATTTGTGTAGTATGCCAGCAAGCATTAAGTGTTGATTGGCAGTACTGTCCTTAGCATCTACTTCAGAACTTCCTGTGGAATGCTCTCAATTATTAAGTTTCCAAGCCAGTCTGTCCTGGACATCTGGGTGAGGGCATGTTTGGGGGTAAATGGGTTATGGTTATGCCTTTTGTTTTTCACCCATATAGTAACCAATGATTCCTCTTTCTGTCTGTTACATGTGTGTATGTCTGTGTGTGTGTGTGTGTGTGTATATATATATATATATATATATATATATATATATATATATATATATATATACACACACACATACACACATACATACATACATACATATGTATCTGTAATTTCTTTCAAATGGAAGAATTCAGTGTCACCCCTTGCTTTGGGTGAAATTGAACACTCAAAAAAACTTTTTAGAATTTTCCAAGGCAGACTGTGAAAAGGGTCACATTGAACACTTTTTTGGATTATTAAAAAGCATTTTATTCTTTACCTTCAAGAGCACACTTGTTGTGGACTTTTTGAACTTATGCAACACTTTGTAAGTTTCAGTGCCTGTGTTACTAACAGAAATCGCAATACAACTTATAAAACTTTGGAAACATTTGAACAGAACAGGTCACAACACAATAGCAAGTCCACAGAAATACAAATAACATTTTTCAACTGTGAAACCCAAAGGATTGCATCACTACCGAATGGTAATCGTCTTAACTAAAGTGCACATGCATGTACATATATGCATGACCATTCTGTGCTGGCCACTGAAGATTGCATAACCCCACTGTGCAGCTCCTTTTGAGGTATAACAGTTCCAAATACTCCAAATTCAAAAGTACAAATGCCACTTTTTTCAAGCTGGACAAATGGTGACGTGTCAGCGGTACTTTGGCTCTACTCTTTAAGATTTGTCCAAGAAAGATTGTCGCATCAAGTTGTTTCTCAACTGGTCCCAGCTAAAGTTTAGGAAATTTCACTCGATCTGAAAAGTTGACAAGGACCCACTCTCCAACCTTAGTTTCTGTTGGGTGGTGAACAGGCTTTACCCCATGAACCTTTAATAGTCTTCAGTTTCGGTTTGATCAAGATGGTTTGGTCTGTAAAGGCCTGCTTCTGTTTAAAGTGACACCTGTGTCACCTGTGAAGTCACTGTCAGGGTGTTCAAGTCACCCCAGTGAAAAGATTTGCCCACCTGAAGAATGTCAGAAGAAATTGTTGATAGTCTTCATGGGCAACTTTCCACTTGACAACCATAATGGATGTAATCATCATTACACTTACACATGTATGGTTGTAGCAAAACTTTTTCTGACAACAGAAAAATGTGCGAAAATTACAGCGTTACATTTTAAACACGTCATAGCTGTGGAAAGAACATTATTTCCATGCACCATACTCACAAGAGTTTAACATCTGTTATCCAACAGATGTTAAAGGGGAAATGAAGCACATTGCAATGTAACATTGTCTCGCTTCATTTGGTCCTCAATATCAAGTTTTTGCAGCTGATCAGTTGAAAATCACTCTGATGACGATGTAAATCCAGTTTGAAATTCGCGGTGTGAGACCATGCAAGCTGCCATTGGTCCCCGGCCATTTCCTGTGACGTCACTGGGTTGGTGGTCGTGAACTTGTGTAAATATCACAATGACTAGCAACGCATCAAAATAATAAAAAGCCCTTAAGTACAGGTCATCATTGTATCACACCGGGCTGTACAAACAGCTATTATAAATGTAAAGGCATGCACTTTCACCGGCTGCCTTTAAGCAACAGTAAGCTATTGATCAAAAGGCTGGCTCAGTGCATTGAAACGTGCCGACCCACCAGTGAATGAAAGTGCACACATCTGCAGTGCCCATTTCAGGACAGAAGATTATGTACACACATACAAATCCGACAAAACTGGTACCATGGTGTGGTCCAAAACCGCATCGTTTAAACCAAGATCAGTTCCAGCCGTATTTGACTTTTCTGTATACAATATTACAAGTACTGACAGACCAAGTATACTGCAAAGTAACACAGTATCGGCATGTAAATGAAGGGCGGAAAAACGAGCTCTCCAGGCTGAACACACGGAGGTATGACAACATGACAACCTTAGATAATAACATGACAATTCTGAGGGTTTCAGCACGGTCATCTCTCATGGAGACCATGGCCACCTCTAAAATATCACAGTATAAACAGTCTGTGGTTTGTTAGGCAGGTCAGCTCCCCCTCAGCTCGCAAGAGATGGCCAAGCGTGGCGTCCTGGCAGCAAAGCATTTGTGGTAATGGTGTACAATCGTCACAAGTGCACATAAAATTGCCGATCATGTTCACCGGCATGTCTGTGATCACTGTCAGTATCACGATTATCGCTCTCGGCGTCAGATTCAGCCGGGGTTCTTGGACTAATGTTGGTGATATTCTGTCGGATAGGCTCGTGATGCGCTCTACCAGAGCTTTTGGGACAAAACGTGGCTTATCCAGACTTCAGATCGTTCAAGTAAGAAAGTGAATGTTAAGTACTAAACAAGTATTCAAAGCGCACTTACTTACTTGACAGATCGGAAGTCTGGATAAGCTATGTTTTGTCTCAAAAGCTCCGGTGTCAGTTGCGACACTACATTCGGTAGAGTGCGTCACATATGCCTGTGGATTAACAGACGTTTCCTCTCCCCCCATATCGCCTTCATCTTCAGGAAAATAATCGTCTTCTGCTGAAAAACTGTGCATGTTGTTGGCGTGAGATTCCATGTTGTTTATATCATATAATATGCTGTGATATGCGTGCACTATATTTCATGTGGTACTTTGTACCAACCCAGTGCCGTCACGGTAACTTTGTGTAGGCGGGCACTTCGCAATGGCGGCTTTTGGACCGATAACTTATATGACAAGCACATAAAAAAAAAAAAACGCTGTGTGTGCAATGGTTTATTTATGACATGAAATTTAAGCCACAATAACCTACAGTAGGCCCTCAACATTCGCGGAGGTTCGGTTCCGGGCCTTCCCGCGAATCGAGATAATCCGCGAGTTCTGTACCCGGAAGTAAAGCCCCATGTATGACGTCACATGCGCGAATGAGCAGCCGGAAGTAAAATACTATGTATCTATTACATGTGCTAAAATATGCTTCTTAAACACATTCTATAGACAGTCTTACTCATTAATTCAGTATTAATGTAGTAAAATGTAGTAATGATTAAGAAAAACTTTTCAATTTTTATTCTTATTTTTATTGATGATAAAATATAAACATTATACAGCATATACTGTTGTAAAGCACTCGTTTTCAAGTCTTTTTCGATTTTTATTCCAGTACAGTACTTAAGTTAATGTTTGTGTGTGAGATTTTATGTTCTGTAGCATGTTTAACAAATGATACCAAAAGGATAAACTTTATTACGCTTTATGTCCTTTTACATTGAACTTGGAGTGACGTCTTGGAGTGACGTCTCCAAGAGGGTGAAGCCTAGAGGGCAACGTTGCGGAGTTCTCAGACTCAAATTGTTTCTTTGTTCGTTTTAATTTGTTTGTTCATGTTTTGCACTATACTCGTCTATAATCGGTCGACCCTACTACAGCTGTGAGCAGTTTCAACTTCAGGCAACTAAGCACGCAGCAACTTCTATTGTGAGCTAATATGCTCACATGGGAGCTCAGTGCTAACCGCTAATATGCTCACATGGGAGCTCAATGCTAATCGCAACATGCTCACATGGGAGCTCAATGCTAACCGCACACCGTTTAACAATAAGCCCAGGCGGAGTTCTCAGTCTGCGGCGCTTGGTTAGCCATTGGCTGAATTTGAATCACGCGCCGGCTGCTCGGCAGTCAGGGAATACTCAAACTGTGGGTGCAAAACCGCGAATAGTCAAGGGCCTACTGTAGTAGAGTCGACCGGTCGTAGACGAGCATAGTGCAAAACATGAACAAACAAAACAACAAATTAAAACGAACAAAGAAACAATTTGACTCTGAGAACTCTGCCAGCTCACTCCAAGTTCAATGTAAAAGGACATGAAGAGTACTGTAATAAAGTTTATCCTTTTGGTATCGTTTGTTACACATGCTACAGAACATAAAATCTCATAAACATGAACTTAGGTACTGTACTGGAATAATAATTGAAAAAGATTTTAATACAACAGTTCAGAGAAAACTGTCGTTTCTCAGGAGAAGGTCTTATTTCTTCAGAAGAGACATCCAGCGTTTTCCATTGCTTAGCCAGCGAAGACGCATAGCATTTGAGTGGTATCATAGCGCTTAACTAGTAATTAAAACACACACAAAAAAAGAGGCTCATTGACAACTTGTGCGCGAATGAGGAAAAAGGGGCGGGACATCACCTCAACCAATCAGGAGAAAGGAGCAAAGCCATTGGCTGAATTTGAATCACGTGTCGGTTGCTCGGCAGTTAGCGAATACTCAAACTGTGGGTGCAAAACTGCGAATACTCAAGGGCCCACTGCATACTTAAGCTACCGCCAACTTATTTAGTCGGCGTTTCATTTCCCCTTTAAGAAAGTGAACATCACGAATGGAATGGAAATTCACAAAAAGTGTGAAGAAATGACTTGGTTATTGACGTTCAAAGTCACCTCGGTGTTCAAAGAGATCCCAGTTTACAGTATCACTTACCTGATCAGTTGCTGTTCATTTTCTGTCACCGCTTGATTGTGATTAGGGTCGCTGGGAGGCTGGCGCACAACCTAGCTGACTCAGGGCAAGGGCAGAGTACACTCTGGACAGCTTGCCAGGCCATCGCAGGGCGGAAACACACTGACAGTTGTGCAGCTACTCTTGTCAAAAGTCAGCAATGGTTCTTTTATAGGCCTCACAACATAGACAGTAAGAGACATGGCCGGCCTTTGATAACACAGTTTGCTGCACTGGGGAGGGGGACAGTGACAACCTTGTGGAGAGTGGGACTCAAATCCCCAACCTTAGGATCAGCAATCCAGTGACGTATATCACTAGGCCACCACTGCCCACTTCAGTTGCTCTTTTTGATAGAAGTGATATTTCGACATGGCTGAGAATAGTAATATAAATCCAACAGATCCAACAGCCATGGTATGCATGCTGTTGTTTCTGTGTAATTGAATCATTAATTGAAAGGGGTGTGTTCAAAATAATAAGTGTTGCACCTAGGGATGTCATTCATTCCTTGAAAAACAGGTGCCAAGTCTTCTTTTCCTTTCGGCTTTTCCCTTCAGGGGTCGCCACAGCGAATCATCTGCCTCCATCTCACCCTATCCTTTGCATCTTCTTCTCTTACACCAACGACCTTCATGTCCTCCTTCATCACATCCATGAATCGTCGCTTTCGTCTTCCTCTAGGCCTTCTGCCTGGTAGATCCAGCCTCAGCATCCTATTACCAATATACTCACTATCCCTCCTCTGTACATGTCCAAACCATCTCAATATAGCCTCTCTGACTTTGTCTCCAAAACGTCTTACATGTGCTGTATTGTCCTTATTTAAGGAAGGAGGGCAGCAAATGTTGTACATGTTGGTTATAGAGAATTTCTCTCTGAAATTCTGAGAAAAATGGGTTTTCCCAGACATTGTTCAGAAGAACAACGTACCTGGATTTAAAAGTTGATTGTAGAGGGGGAAATGTATAAAGAAGTGCAGAAAATGATTGGCTGCTCAGCTGAAATTATCCAAAATGCCTTAAAATGGCAATCAAATCCTGAAAGACATTGAAGAAAGTGGAAAACTATCATTGGAATGTATGGAAGAGCCAAAATGTCAAGGATTCGGTCAACAATCAGCTCCAGGAGGACCAAACAAGTTGTAAAGTTACCTGTGAGTTGTGCTACAACTCAAAAATTCCTATGTGAAGACAAGTTATTGGCAAAAAGACCACACGGAGTCCCAGTGTAGAAAAAAGTTTAAGGAAAGAGGTTATAATTTACCCAAGAGCACAGTGACTGGTCTAAAGAGAAATGATGCAACATTTTGTGGACTGATGAAAGTAGGATTGTTCTTTTTGGCTCTAGTGGGCACCCTGAGAAGACAGTACACTGTGAAGACGGTTAAACATGGTGGGCGCAAGCATCATGATTTGGGGATGTTTCTCATACTACGCTGTCAGGTCTATTTATCGCATCCCAGAGATCATGGATCAGTTTGAATACATCAGAATACTTGAAGCGGTTGTGCTGCCTTATGCTTAAGAAGAAATGCTCTTGAAATGGGTGTTCCAAAAAGACAATGACTCCAAAGACACCAGTACACGGGGCAACATCTTGGTTCCATACCAACAAGCTTGACGCTATGGGGTGACGTCAAAAATGCCGTTTCTGGGTCAAAACCAAGAAATACAGAAGAACTGTGGAATGTAGTCCAATCATCCTTGGCTGGAAAACCTGTCTACAGGTGCCAGAAGTTGGTTGACTCCATGCAGCACAGATATCCAGCAGTTCTCCGAGACCGTGGTGATACAACTAAATATCAGTTCAGTGATTCAAAGGAAGCAAAATCTTACATTTTTTAGTTTATACAGTGAATGTTTGAGTTAATAAAAAAGAAAGCAGACACTATTTTTTTGAATAGTCTCATGTTCACTTTTCTTCAAGTTCTTGAAAGGAATAAAACAAAATTGAGATTTTTCTACACGTTTTGATGGAATAGGATGTGTGATGTTTCCAGTATATTTGTGGTACGGAAATAAAATCTATTACAATGGTACCTTGACTTACGAATTTAATCTGTTCCGAGAGCAAGCTCATAAGTCAAAAAGTTTGTTCGATGAAACAGTTATCCCCACAAGAAATAACATAAAACCAATTTCTCCGTTCCAATCCTTTCTCCGTTCCAACCCCCTCCCATACTCATAACCTGTCACAACTATGTATATTTGACTTAATATATGAAAGATAAACATGTAAAAACAATAAATGTTTCTTAATACATGTACATTGTCATTATAAATAATTAATAATAAATAAAACAAGAGTAAACAATAAGTCAACTAACCCGATCATTGACTGTTGCGAAGATGTCACGTGGGCAGGCAGGAGGTGGTGCGTAAAAGAGGAGGAGAAGAATTTTGAGCATGTGCACGCTGTGAATGCCAGTGAGGAAAGGCTTGTGTTGAGCTCCCACAAGGCCAGTGCTTCTCAAATGGGGGGTGGGGGGTGTTTATGATCCTGGGATACATGCTTTTTTTTGCCATACTGTACTAGGACTAAGTGTAATTGCGCATCCACTTCAGTAGTTGGCAGTGGCGCTCTCATTGTCAATAAAGTGCAATAAACACTATTTGTAGTCGCCCAGGAAATAGGGGGCGTCACAGAGAATAATTGAGAAGCACAGCACAAGGCGTTCTCAGAACACGGAGGAATACATGCAGAAGAATATGAGGCTAATTGGCCCGGAAAAGCCATTTCAAGGAGGGCTCGTAAATCAAAATTTTGCTCGTTGGATGGGGCAGATTTTTGGTGGGATCAAAGCTTGTACTGTACCATGGAAAATTTGTTATAAGGAACGCTCGTAAGTCAAGGTACCATTGTGTAAGGATTTTGAGCTTTATTCACTTTTTAAATACACTGCTATTATATTCAACACAACTGTGTGTGTGTGTGTGTGTGTGTGTGTGTGTGTGTGTGTGTGTGTGTGTATACATATATCTATATCTCAAATGGTGTATGAACTTATTATGGTCCTTAATGCTTTTATTTTGTCTTGCACTGACTCCTATCCCCACTATTCCTTGTCAGGTCACGGGATCGTGATGGAGAACGTCGTTCTGATTGGCACTCCAGCCGTGAACGAGATGGAGACCGAGAGAGGTTCAGATCCAGAAGGGGAAGGTCAGCATCTCCATCAAAGACAGACAGACCCCCTGCTGATGAGCCTCCAGTTAAGAAAAGGAAGGAGGAGCTCGACCCCATCTTGACTCGTACAGGAGGAGCGTATATCCCTCCAGCCAAGCTCCGCATGATGCAGGCTCAAATCACTGACAAGAGCAGGTCAGGAATAATTCAACATTAATTACAAAATTAATGTAAACTCATCTGAGTGCAATCTGAATCTCTTATATTTATTTACATGGGGTTATTGGTCTCGTCCAACCTACTTGATAATGGCCTTGGTGTATTGTAGCTTGTTGGCTGAAATTAGTCTGATGCCCCTGAGCCAAAATGTTTTTACAAATACATTTCCATCTTCTATTTTATGACATATGTTATACTCCTGTCTTGGATTGATGTTTCCTCCTCCAGGTAAAGAATGTGTATAAAAATTTGAAATGATTGTCTAGCCATCTCTTTTAAAAAACGTCATTTGATCATTGTGGTTAAAAAAAAAAAAATCCCAACATATTGATAGAAGTCTTTATGATGAGTATCCAGAATATCCAGAGGTGTTTTGGAGACTGGGGGAAATGGACTGGTGATGTTCGCAGTGAAGATGATGTTATTCAGAGTTCATTTGAAGGGGTTGATTGGAATTGGGACATGAATTGACTCTCCCGGGACCAGGTGAAATTTAATAGCTGGGACAGTTCTAGTACTCTCGCCTGAGGTTTTGCTGGTGATAATTAGCTACAGATGGTTTAAATCCCATGAGCAGTGAAGGACAATGACAACATAGAAAGTGCTGGTGCCTAAATTTACTCTGTAGGGATAATTTGAGATCCGGAAAATTGTCTTCCTGTCACATGACACATTAAATGAAGTAATTATTGCAAAACTAATGACGCAAACAAAAGGTTTGCAAGATTAACATGTTCGAAGAAGGTGCTACAAGTGTTTCTTATTTATTTTATAAGTGTTTACCCGTTATTGGGAATTTATAAAAGAATCAAGTGGGTGTTAAAATGTGGTGTAGCAGAAAATGTTCAACTGATCATTTAGAAATGGAATTCCAGTTTAATTATGTATCAGAGAGCCAGGAGAGCCCAAGAAAACAAAATTGACTGCTTGGGTGGGAGAGATGGCATACTTAATCTCTCTAATCATGCACACCTGAGTAGAATTATATTGGCTTTCAAATGAAGTTGGTCACTGGAAGGCTTTCCATCTATGAGAAAAGCACTGTGCTGTGTACTTAAAAAAAAAAAAGTCAGGAATGTGATGTCATTGTTAACGACACGAGGTTCTATGGCTACAACTGCTTACTTAAAATGTGTTTAAATGAGCATTATTCCTTTCTAACGTTCCTTCTGACACTTGGTGTAAAGTCCCAGGGGTCAGAGTGGAATACGAGTTGGAGTGCTATAGCTGGAGAAAGTTTGGGGAGGATGCAGGACGCTTTGTTCTCTGGAGGGCCTAAATCAGTACATCGTAGTGGTAGCTTGTGGCTAAACTTAGTGTTAGCTAAGCCAACTTGCTAAAACTTGTTAAAGCCAGCTTGTCATGTTGTTTGCCATTATATTAGAATCTAACTGGAATTAATGCTTCAGAAAAATGAGAATAGTGCAGCTTTAATTTCCTTCTGTGCGTTTTTTTCCCCTTCCACTATAAGATAAGATAAGATACAGCTTTATTAATCTCACAATGGAGAAATTCACTGTTACAGGCTCTTGAGGTACTATCAGTAGGGGGTGCAAAAATAGATACAAGTACAAACATACACACATACATATATTATACAAGTAAATAAATAAATAGATACATAAATAGTATAAATTACTAAACAATAAAAGAAAAGAATGGAGCAACTTTGTAGACTGGCCTATATTAAAGTGTAATGTATCTGAGTGCAGAGTAGATGGGTTGATATGGTTCACAGTCAGTGGGGTAGATGTGGTTGATTAAAGTGCGCGGGGTTTTTATTGCACATAACCGGTATTTTCACAGACAGTTACAAAGTGGCGTTGTACAGTCTGATAGCGGTGGGAATGAACGACCTGCGGTAGCGCTCCTTCCTGCACTGAGGATGCCTCAGCCGTCCACTGAAGGAGCTGCTTAGCTCCTCTACAGTCTGGTGCAGTGGGTGAGAGCTGTTGAACAGGATGGATGTGAGCTTTGCTACCATCCTCCTCTCACTCACCTCCTCCACAGAGTCCAGTGGGCAGCTGAGGACAGAGCTGGCCCTCCTGACCAGCTTGTTCAGTCTCTTTCTGTCCCGCTCTGTGCTGCCCGGGGCCCAGCAGATGGCAGCGTAGAGGATTGCAGAGGCTACCACAGAGTCATAAAATGTCCTGAGCAGAGGTCTGCATATGCCGAAGGACCTGAGTCTCCTCAGAAGGTGGAGGCGACTCTGGCCCTTCTTGTACAGGGCGTTGGTGTTGTGGGACCAGTCCAGTTTATTGTTAAGGTGAACACCCAGGTACTTGAAACTGTCCACTGTCTCAATGTCCTGTCCCTGGATGTTCACTAGTAAATGTGTGTGTGTGTGTGTGTTTGAGTGCTTCTCCTGAAGTCGACCACCATCTCCTTCGCCTTCCTAGTGTTCAAGCACAGGTGGTTGCGCTCACACCAGTCCACGAAGTCAACGATGACCGACCGGTACTCCAGCTCGTTCCCCTCTGACACACGGCCCACGATGGCGGAGTCGTCCGAGAACTTCTGGAGGTGGCAGCTGTTTGTGTTATATATGAAGTCCGAGGTATAGATGTTAAAAAGGAAGGGTGAGAGGACGGTGCCCTGCGGTCGCCCCGTGCTACAGACTACCACCTTTGACTTACAGCCGCGCAGCCGCACGTACTGTGGCCGGTTAGTAAGGTAGTCAATAATCGAGGCAGACAGATGCCCGTCCACTCCCACGCCCTCCAGCTTCCCCCGCAGGCGCGCTGGCCTGATGGTGTTGAAGGCGCTGGAGAAGTCAAAGAACATGACCCTCACAGCGCTGCCGGCGATCTCCAGGTGGGCGAGTGCCCGCTGCAGAAGGTAGATGACGGCGTCTTCTACTCCGATGTTGGGCCTGTAGGCAAACTGCAGCGGGTCTAGGGTGGGGCTCACCATAGAGCGGAGGTGTTCAAGGAGGAGCCTTTCCATGGTCTTAATGAGGTGGGAGGTCAGGCGACAGGTCTGTAGTGGGCTGGTTCCTTCGCTTGTGCTGTTTTGGGAACCGGAACCACACAGGAGGTCTTCCATAGGACTGGAACCTTCTCCAGGCTGAGGCTCAGGTTGTACAGGTAGCATAGTACCACACAGAGCTGGTCTGCGCAGGTCCTCAGCAGCCTGGGACTGATGCCATCAGGTCCTTCAGATTTCCTCTGATTTAGTCGCCTCAGCTGTCTCCTCACCTGGTCTGATGTGAGGGAGAGGGGGCTGGGGTGGGCTGCAGAGGGAGGGGATGTGTCTGTCGGGCTGTAGCAGTCAAGTGAAGTTGGCCTGGGGAGGGGAGGTGTCAGCTGGTCTGGAGACGTGTGAAGAGGGGAGGAGCAGGGGAGGGGTGCAGAGGGGGAGGGGGGAGAATCAAACCTGTTGAAGTAGCAGTTTAGTTCATCCGCCCAGCGCTGGTCACCATCAGCTGTCCCTCTGACACTCTGCCCAAATCCAGACATGGTCTTTAGTCCTCTCCAGACGTCCCGCACGTTGTTCTGAGCCAGCTTCTCCTCCATCTTCTTCCCATAGTCCTTCTTTGCCCTCCTGATCCTCCACTGGAGCTCACGCTGGACCTTCTTCTGCTCCTCTCTGTCCCCCGAGATGAAAGCCCTCTTTTTCTGGTTCAGGAGGACTTTGAGCTCAGGGGTGACCCATGGGTGGTTGTTGGAGAAGCACCGTACCCTCCGTGTTGGCACAGTGCTGTCCACGCAGAAGTTCATGTAGTCGGTGATGCAGTGTGTGAGGCCGTCGATGTCATCACCAAAGGAGTTACAGAGCATGCTCCAGTCTGTGGTCTGGAAACAGTCCCTAAGCCTCTCGTTGGTCTCCTCGGTCCACACTTTCACAGACCTCTTCTGTGCAGGTTCCTTTCGCACCCTGGGTGTGTATTGGGGGAGCAGGTAGACCAGGTTGTGGTCTGATCGTCCCAGTGGGGGGAGGGGGGAGGAGCTGTAAGCATCCTTCACATTTGCATACAGTAAGTCCAGTGTTTTATTGTCTCTTGTGGCGCACTTCACGTATTGCGTGAACGCCGGAAGAGAGGCGGAGAGAGGCGTCGTTAAAGTCCCCGCTGATCAGAATCATGGCGCTGGGGTGACGAGTCTGTGTCTGATTAACGGCGCTGTGTAGACGCCACACGCGTCGCCGCATCAGCCGAGGGCGGAATGTACACGCAAACACAATCACGTGTGAAAACTCCCTCGGTAGATAATATGGCGGCGCTTACCGCGAGCAGCTCCACGTCCCGCGTGCACAGCTGCTCCTTCACGCACGCTTGCCGGGTGGCACCATCGCTCATTCACATAGACCGCCACGCCCCCTCCTTTCTTCTTACCGCTCTCCGTTACACTCCGATCTGCACGCGCGAGTGTAAATCCGTTAAGAGAAACCACAGAGTCCGGTGTGAGTTCATTCAGCCACGTCTCCGAGAAACACATGAGGCTGCAGTCCCGGTACTGCCTCTGCTGCCAGGTCAGCGCCGCCAGCTCCTCCGTCTTGTTGGCGATCGCGCGAACATTTCTCATGATGACAGAGGGAACACATGTCCTCCGCGTCTTTCGTCCCCCTCTGCAGCCTCTCCTTTTCCTCCGTATTTCCAAAGGAACAACGGGCTTTTCCGCGTGAAGGAGGGCGGGAGCGCGCAGGCCGAGGAGGGTCTCACGTGTGTAAGACCTGCGTTGCTCAGAGCCGTCGGTGAATGAGTTTCCTGACGCCGATCCAAAAAGTGAAAATAAAAGTGCACAGAAGAACAAAAGCATCATATATAACCTACAAATTTAAGCCATGTACCTCACTTTACGAAATTAAGCCGTTCCAGCGCCTTTTTCTTAAACTGCATTTTTCGTAAGTTGAACCGCATTTTATATGTAAACATGTGATTCATTTCAAGGCTCCCAATACTACCCCATAAACCCTTTAAAAATTATAAAAGTACACCAATTTTGTATGAAATATGTTTGAAAAGCTAAAAAAAATTATTTACCTTTTTTTAAATCTCTCGAACCACCCATGCGATGCTTTAAAGTCCGGGGATTGCTGGTCTGAAGAACCCTCACCCCCACCCTCCTTCACGAGGTCTTAAATATGGTGGTTGCTTTTTCCGAAATAATCGCCTCCGTCACCGTATCGCTGCTTTTAAGGCCTCCTTCTGCTTCAATATCGTCCCAATTGTAGAGGGGTTTCGGCCATACTCCTTTGCGATTCCAGTCAACTGAATACCACTTTGATATTTTTTTTATCATCTCCTGTTTTCCTTTTATTGATGACGGAGCCCGCTTCTTCTTTTCAGTCTCACCGGAAATCACTTTCTAACAAATAACGAAAAATAACTGCAATAAGCACACTCAAAAAAACTCACATAACTCACGGACCAACAGTACAGCTCTATGTCACGCGTGTGTGTCAGACGATGGGTCGAAGGCACACGATAAGCATTATGGGTACAGGACTGGATTATGGAGATTCAGCTCCCTTCTAGCCAATGGAAAGCCAGAGGGGCGGGGTGTTGGGAGACAACCAAAATATATATACGTATATAGGAACACTATCTGAGTACTATACAGACGCTCCACACACACACATACACACACACACACACACACACACACACACACACACACCGTATTCGACGTGATAAGCGCCCAGTGCTTTAAAAAAAAAAAATGGAGTGGGTGGGCGCTTATTAAAATGATTACCAGTGGAGTGGAATGGTAAATACTTATTACCATCGAGGTGGAAAACATTGTCTGTTGCTGAGTCATTTAAAAAATATATAAATGCAAGTTTTATGAGGGTGTCTGTCAAATTATACAAATGGAAAAGTGCAGCCCAAACTGTAGGGAATAAATTGCCTAATGATGACGATGACTACAGCCGCATTGTTACTTTTGGTTTTCTACTTTTTATTCAAACTAATAATAATGGATTATTCCAATTTTGATTCTCAGCATGAAATGGGGTTATTAGCAGTCATGTTTTTTATTATAATTATTTTTATTTATTTATTTATTTTAATTTTGAAGTACTGTCTAATCCATAACTGACCTCTCCTAGTCTGTTCTTCCTTTTGATATGACATCGACATTCGAAGTGGTATTACTGAAACCTATCTGACATGCACTTGTGTAATATAATTATTAATCATTAAAAAAAACTTTTTGTGAATTCTAGCCCATTTATCAGGGATTCCTTCATTTCCATGTGGGCTTTTTTATACATAATCTTTACACAGGCTTCAAAAAAATTATTTTTTTCTTTTCCATGCAGTCTGGCATACCAAAGAATGAGCTGGGAAGCGCTAAAGAAGTCCATCAACGGTCTCATCAACAAAGTAAATGTGTCCAACATCGCCAACATCATTCAGGAGCTGCTGCAAGAGAACATTGTCCGCGGCAGGTAACAGAACTACACCAAAATACTAGTCCTTCTCAAAAAATTAGCATATTGTGATAAAGTTCATTATTTTCTGTAATGTACTGATAAAAATTAAACTTTTATATATTTTAGATTCATTGCACACCAACTGAAATATTTCAGGTCTATTATTGTTTTAATACTGATGATTTTGGCATACAGCTCATGAAAACCCAAAATTCCTATCTCAAAAAATTAGCATATCATGAAAAGGTACTCTAAACGAGCTATTAAACTAATCATCTGAATCAACCAATCAGGTGTTTAGAGTTAATGAACCCAGCCTGGTTCATTCCTCAAAACCGCAATCATGGGTAAGACTGCCGACCTGACTGCGGTCCAGAAGGCCATCATTGACACCCTCAAGCAAGAGGGTAAGACACAGAAAGAAATCTCTGAGCGAATAGGCTGTTCCCAGAGTGCTGTATCAAGCCACCTCAGTGGGACGTCTGTGGGAAGGAAAAAGTGTGGCAGAAAACGCTGCACAACCAGAAGAGGTGACCGGATCCTGAGGAAGATTGTGGAGAAGGGCCGATTTCAGACCTTGGGGGACCTGTGGAGCAGTGGACTGGGCTACAGGAGCCCCATTCCCCAGGTCAAGCCACTTTTGAACTGAAACAGCAGCCTGACCTGGGCTACAGAGAAGCAGCACTAGACTGTTGCTCAGTGGTCCAAAGTACTTTTTTCGGATGAAAGCAAATTTTGCATGTCATTCGGAGATCAAGGTGCCAGAGTTTGGAGGAAGACTGGGGAGAAGGAAATGCCAAAATGCCTGAAGTCCAGTGTCAAGTACCCACAGTCAGTGATGGTCTGGGGTGCCATGTCAGCTGCTGGTGTTGGTCCACTGTGTTTTATCAAGGGCAGGGTCAATGCAGCCAGCTATCAGGAGATTTTGGAGCACTTCATGCTTCCATCTGCTGAAAAGCTTTATGGAGATGAAGATTTCATTTTTCAGCATGACCTGCACCTACTCGCAGTGCCAAAACCACTGGGAAATGGTTTACTGACCATGGTATTACTGTGCTCAATTGGCCTGCCAACTCTCCTGACCCGAACCCCATAGAGAATCTGTGGGATATTGTGAAGAGAAAGTTGAGAGACACCAGACCCAACACTGTGGATGAGCTTAAGGCCGCTATCGAAGCATCCTGGGCCTCCATAACACCTCAGCAGTGCCACAGGCTGATTGCCTCCATGCCACGCCGCATTGAAATAGTCATTTCTGCAAAAGGATTCCCGACCAAGTATTGAGTGCATAACTGAACATAATTATTTGAAGGTTGACTTTTTTTTCTTAAAAACACTTTTTTTTATTGGTCGGATGAAATATGCTAATTTTTTGAGCGAGGAATTTTTGTTTTTTCTTTACTTTTTGCCAAAATTATCAATATTAAAACAATAAAAGGCTTGAACTACTTCAGTTGTGTGTAATGAATCTAAAATATTTGAAAGTCTAATGTTTATCAGTACATTACAGAAAATAGTGAACTTTATCACAATATGCTAATTTTTTGAGAAGGACTAGTACTGCTTTGTTAAAATTCTGTAACTTAAAAGTGATGAATTTTCTCTTTGTGTGGAACTAGGTTAGCAATTTAGACCTTGGTACTAATGTTTAAATTAAAGGAGAATACAATGTTCAGAGTATTCTGATTTATATAAACATGAATAGTTAAAGATTGCAGTGAAGCACGGCTGTAGGTATGCTATGTTATCAAGAATATAAGCCAGGATTTTATTGCCCTGAATCAACTTTTGTGTGCTACGAAAACTGCAAGGTCCTATGAGAAGGTTTGCAATTATGTCATGTTTCCTGTAGTTTCCATAATAAATTATGGATCGGATTTTTTTTTTGTTTGTTTGACCTCCACCAAAGGGGCTGCATGTGTCTGTATATATTTTTGGAGTCATCCAGCTCCAGGTGAGTTTTGAAGGATTTTTCAACATTGCATGATGGGGAGAGGAAGCAGAAATCACCCAGAACATGCTCTGAGAAAAAAAACAAAGAGCTCAAACATAAGTTTCATGCAGGCCACAAGGGGGACACTGTAATTTTATATCATCTGCCGTTTTAATCCATAGGAGATTGCACGACTTTGGAGAAATCTGCACGCTTCAAGTGCATTTTTTTGTTGCAGCAATTCATAAATTTGTCAGATTTCTCAGAACCTTGAATGCCTCCATAAAGCATTTTTATGACCCCTTTATGCCAGAAATTAGTGACCTCTCTTTGAGCCAATTAAGGTAAAGTGTGTGCGTGTTGTGTGTGTTACAGAGGTCTTCTTGCGAGGTCTGTGCTTCAGGCTCAGGGTGCTTCTCCCATCTTCACCCATGTGTATGCTGCCGTGGTGGCCATCATCAACTCCAAGTTCCCGCAGACCGGAGAGCTCATCCTTAAGAGACTCATCCTCAACTTCCGCAAAGGCTACAGAAGAAATGACAAAGTAAATATCTCTCATTGTCACCATTCACATGTAGCCTCAGGCATGTGATTTTTCCGCGAATTCACGGAATTCTGATTTTTTTTTTTTTTTTTTTTTCATTGGCCCAGTCAAAAAAAAAAAAAAGTTTTTTTCACGCCGAATATGTCAAAATAACCTTTCCCACTTTTATTCCGTTCCAAGTTTTGCATAAAATGACCTCTCTTGAAACGTTACTGCTGATGGCTTTCTAATAGCCAATCGCTGATGTTGAAACATGTCCGTAGACATTCGCGCCACTTCCGATCTGTTCAGCTGTCGAAAGTATGTCGGTGATCCAGAGAAATGATTCTGCTCCAGTCAAAGAAATCAACAGTCGTGAAAAACAAGTTTAGGTGGGAATGGATGGAAAAGGAACCCGTAGCATTCAATTGCAGGAACATTTGGTGTTCAAACGAAGATTCCAGAACCCTACGGACTTAACCCTTTGTTTGCCGTTCGACCAGAAACTTCTGTGCAAAGAAAAAGACCCAGTGAAACAACCAGTTTCTGTCACTGATCGAGTAGTTAATTTTGAGGTATGTTTGAGAGTTTTGTTGTCTAGTTTCCGATTATATTTTTCAAATTATTGTGAATGCATGCATGTTTTAGGCGTAGGACGTTCACGTTTTTACTCCGTGAACTGAATCAAATGAGCCAACTCGATGGTCAGTGAGAACCATTTTTCTGCTGTTTAGAATAAATAAATTATTGCCGCAATAACTCACTAGTTTTTCGTAATTAACTTATATAAATATGCATGTACAGCAGCGGGAGTGTGTGCTCGTGTAAGTAGCTCATTAATATTGGAAATGTAAAACTATGAATCAACCTCAACCGAAACGCCTCAGCATCCAGAAGGACAACAAACTTTCTAAAGCAGCCTCCAGAAGGACAGTTCAGGCTGCACAAAAGGAAGCAAGAAAGTGCCATGCGAAAGCACTAAAGACAAAGGAACATAAATTCAAAAAACTTATGTCATATATAGCATGTCATGTGTATAGTTTGTTTCCAGATTGCGTTTAAAGACAATGACTGTTGATAATAGTGTTGTGAGGCAGGACATATCTAGAAGAGTGACTATTTGATTTGTGACTGAAGAGTGACTATTTGATTTGTGACTGTGACACTTTTATTAGTGTTGGAATCCCACATGATAAACCCACAAGTTGAGGTACAGTATGCATAGGGAGATTAGAAATTAAACTTTCTAGAGCTCTTTCAGTGTCATGAAATAGCCCTTTTCCCTTCTGAAATGCTTAAAACCTAGGAGCTTCGGGGGGGGGTATGGGCTCGGGGGTTTCGAGGCTGTAGCCTGTGCCCTCCCCACACCCCCATATAGCAGGCATGATAGTGCCCAAACTTTTCCTGTATCGACTATGTTACTTGCCATATTGTCTTTTAATCGTGACACAGTCACAAATTTTCAAATGTCAGTAAAGGTTTTTTATTTTTTTATTTTTTTAATCTAGATTTTTACATCTTGTCTAAGTTAAATGTACGATCTGTTTTCTCAGAATCCATGCATCAGCTGTGAATAATGTAAAATGTGTAAACTTTGTTTCAAGTCATTTTTCCCATTCATTCTTCTAGCAACAGTGCCTCACTGCCTCCAAGTTTGTGGCTCACCTCATCAATCAGAATGTGGTATGTACCTTAGATTCAACATTGCACACTGACATGATTTATCTGTCACACTGCATGGAGGATCAGAGGTTAGAAAATAATCTAATCATTGGTGCAAGGTTTTATAACACACAGAGCATAGTGAGGTGTAGATGTAGGTTGAGACACAGATGATGAGTGGTTATAGAGACAGATACAGATGACCAAAGATATGTGCAGACAGGTAGCTTTTGGCAGATATAGATTCACACACACATACGGACACGGACAATCTCAGACCGGGTGGTGTGGGCAGACACAGGAGGTCTTGGACAGAAAGAAGCAGACAGGCATGCACAGATGTGGAAAGAGACAAGCAGACATGGACAGAGACAGTCTGGTTCAGACATGGAAAAAGACAGGCAGGCATAGACAGGCACACAAACGGACAGAGAGAAACAGGCAGAGACAAACAGGCAGGTGCAGACACGGACAGAGAAGGAGTTGCAGCCATGAATAGACAGGCGGGCACAGACAGTTGCAAACAGATAAACTTGGACAGTCACATAGATTGGTGCAGTCTTGGACAGATGGCAGACAGACAAATCCAGACTGATGAGCATTCACTGATTGACTGCTGTAGATGTGGAAATTTGTTTATGGAGGGACAGAGACAGACATGCAAGGACATAAATGCAAACAGATTGACATGTATGTGTGTGTGTGTGTATAGATATACAGATGTTTATGTGTATATATATGTGTGTATACATGTGTATATATATATATATACTAGTCCTTCTCAAAAAATTAGCATATCGTGATAAAGTTCATTATTTTCTGGAGTGTACTGATAAAAATTAAACTTTCATATATTTTAGATTCATTACACACAACTGAAGTAGTTCAAGCCTTTTATTGTTTTAATATTGATAATTTTGGCAAAAAAGTAAAGAAAAACCATAAATCCCTATCTCAAAAAATTGGCATATTTCATCCGACCAAGAAAAAAAAAAGTGTTTTAATACAAAAAAAGTCAACCTTCAAATAATGTTATGCACTCAATACTTGGTCGGGAATCCTTTTGCAGAAATGACTGCTTCAATGCGGCGTGGCATGGAGGTAATCAGCGTGTGGCACTGCTGAGGTGTTATGGAGGCCCAGGATGCTTCGATAGCGGCCTTAAGCTCATCCACAGTGTTGGGTCTGGTGTCTCTCAACTTTCTCTTCACAATATCCCACAGATTCTCTATGGGGTTCAGGTTAGGAGAGTTGGCAGGCCAATTAAGCACAGTAATACCATGGTCAGTAAACCATTTAGCAGTGGTTTTGGCACTGTGAGCAGGTGCCAGGTCGTGCTGAAAAATGAAATCTTCATCTCCATAAAGCTTTTCAGCAGATGGAAGCATGAAGTTCTCCAAAATATCCTGATAGCTCGCTGCATTGACCCTGCCCTTGATAAAACACAGTGGACCAACACCAGCAGCTGACATGACACCCCAGACCATCACTGACTGTGGGTACTTGACACTGACTTCAGGCATTTTGGCATTTCCTTCTCCCCAGTCTTCCTCCAGACTCTGGCACCTTGATTTCCGAATGACATGCAAAATTTGCTTTCATCCGAAAAAAGTACTTTGGACCACTGAGCAACAGTCTAGTGCTGCTTCTCTGTAGCCCAGGTCAGGCTGCTGTTTCAGTTCAAAAGTGGCTTGACCTGGGGAATGGGGCACCTGTAGCCCAGTCCACTGCTCCACAGGTCCCCCAAGGTCTGGAATCGGCCCTTCTCCACAATCTTCCTCAGGGTCCGGTCACCTCTTCTGGTTGTGCAGCGTTTTCTGCCACACTTTTTCCTTCCCACAGACGTCCCACTGAGGTGGCTTGATACAGCACTCTGGGAACAGCCTATTCGCTCAGAGATTTCTTTCTGTGTCTTACCCTCTTGCTTGAGGGTGTCAATGATGGCCTTCTGGACAGCAGTCAGGTCAGCAGTCTTACCCATGATTGCGGTTTTGAGTAATGAACCAGGCTGGGAGTTTTTAAAAGCCTCAGGAATCTTTTGCAGGTGTTTAGAGTTAATTGGTTGATTCAGATGATTAGGTTAATAGCTTGTTTAAAGTACCTGAACATGATATGCTAATTTTTTGAGATAGGAATTTTGGGTTTTCATGAGCTGTATGCCAAAATCATCAGTATTAAAACAATAAAAGACCTGAAATATTTCAGTTGGTGTGCAATGAATCTAAAATATATGAAAGTTTAATTTTTATCAGTACATTACAGAAAATAATGAACTTCATCACAATATGCTAATTTTTTGAGAAGGACTAGTGTGTGTGTATATATATATATATATATATATATATATATATATATATATCTATATATATATATATATATATATATACACACACACACACACACATACACACATGATCTACTTGGCGCTTCAGTTTGTGCTTCAGGACATAGTGGGGTTTTTTTGTTTGTTTGTTTAAATATTCATCAAATTAAAAACTAAAGAAGAATAAGGGAATAGGTTAAGGAAAATGTCACAAAACAAGGCAAATTATGCAAAATAAACAAAACAAATAAGACCAACCCAGCCACCCCCATCAAAACTACTCGCATTTTTATGTGAGGTGCGCATCTGTGTGCGCGCGTCTGTATGTGTGTGTATTTATTTATATTTTATTTACATCTTATGCATTATTTTTGAATGTTTCATTGTTATTATAAGCATTTATACTGTTGAATATGTATTTATTGATGTTATACAGTATATACACATATACATGTACGTATACATCAGATGGGGGAGTTGAATCTACTTCGTGGAATTCGATGGTCGCGGGGGGATCTCGGTCCCAATTAACCGTGGAAAGTGAGGGATCCCTTATATATGTATATATATATATATATATATATGTATATGTGTGTGTGTGTGTATATATATATATATATATATATATATATATATATAATATAATTTTTTATTTATTTATTTGTGTGTGTGTACAGATATCTCTCTATTTATCTATGTGCGTGTGTGTGTGCATGTATGCGTATCTATACATATATGTGCATACACACACAATGACTGAGATTAATCTTTTGATTTTGCGCTGTGTGTTGACAAGGCTCATGAAGTGCTGTGTTTGGAGATGCTTACACTGCTTTTGGAGCGGCCCACTGATGACAGCGTTGAGGTAGCCATCAGCTTCTTGAAGGAGTGCGGTCTCAAACTCACGGAGGTTTCTCCTCGCGGCATTAATGGTACATTCCCAAGCTTTCTTGGGCTCTATTTAAATTCAACCACACTCATTATTTACTACATCTTTGTATAATACTGTGTAGAGCACAGTATACTGTTCAGGCAGCAGCTCTGATGAGGCTGTTTCTCAAATACTGTAAAACCTGAAGTGACATGTTTAAAAAATCCTTTGAGGGATTTTAATAAGAGGGAAAAAATTAACATTATTCTCTGTATTATACATGCATCAATTATATTAAACTTAATTGGTACTGCTTTAGACAAACAAGTCATGCTGCAAGTTTGAAAAGTAGGACAATTATGTATTTGACCTTCATTTTAGGTGCTGATTACGGTGACAGAACTAACATGAATAATTTATTGCATAATTTACAGGCGACTAGCTCATCTGCGAAACCTCATTAATTTCTCCTGTGCAGTTTTCAGACGTGTTGATTGTGAACTTAATGGGATGTAACGCTGCTACTTATAGTGTCATTAAAAAAAATATGCTAGCTCGTTGTATTTGCTCTCTTGAATGCAGTAGTTTGCTTTTGAGTTTCCCAAGCGGATTTGCTGAGAAATTACAAGGATACGTTTCAATTAGCCTAGCATAAAATAATTAATTTTTTAGACTAAAAAGTAGACTAGTTCTTGATAAGTCTTTTTTCCTCCACCTCTTAGCCATCTTTGAGCGCCTGAGGAACATCTTGCATGAGTCGGAGATCGATAAGCGTGTACAGTACATGATTGAGGTCATGTTCGCTATCCGGAAGGACGGCTTCAAGGACCACCCCATCATTTCAGAGGGTTTGGACCTCGTTGAGGAAGAGGACCAGTTCACTCATATGCTTCCACTCGAGGATGAATACAATGTGGAGGACATGCTTAGTAAGAACGCAGACACCCAAACTCACAAAAGACTAAACAGGACTCTTAATTCAACAATTCCCTTTTCCCACCAACAATACTGTGAACAATTATGAGCAATCAGGGTACATACTTGATTCATAAAGGTAAAGTCAGAAAGTCCGTTGGGCTTTTTACACCCAAGGCTCACCAGGCCGGTGCTTATCCCCGGTTTTCATACTTTATTCATACTCACCGGAAATGCCACTCGAAATGCTTTACCTTGCTCACTACTCCAAAGGGTAACGGAAAACAAACAGACTTTATTTCCAAGCAAAATAAGATACTTCTGAAACCAATTTAATATGAATTGTCTACAAATGTCCCAGTAACTAGTCTTGACATGGATTACAACACACAAAAAATTATTCCTGCTATCAATCTGATGTAATTATTGCCTAAAAATGCTGTGTTTGTGTGTGTGTGTGTGTGTGTGTGTGTGTGTGTGTGTGTGTGTGTGTGTGTGTGTGTGTGTGTGTGTGTGTGTGTGTGTGTGTGTGTGTGTGTGTGTGTGCGCACGCGTGTGTGCACGCGTGTGTGTGCGTGCGTGTGTGTGCGTGCGTGTGGTGCGCGCGCGCGCGCGCGCGTGTGTGTGTGTGCTTCACATTATAGTGCCACATCAGTCACCCACCTGTACGGAATTACAGTGTTCAGTATCTGATTTCCGTCACGTTATATGATGAGGCTGTTATGATTTTGCTTCTGACTTTTTATCACTGTATTTGGAGCTTATTGCTGTTTGACTTGCGTCAGCATTGGCGACAATAGAGTGGAATTGAACAGGCGTACGATTCAGGCCTTCCGGGTGCAGGAACAGCCATTATCACATTAGTCTTTTTTATGAATCACGGCTCATACACACGGTTCTTTGTGGGTAATTGCCTCTGATTACACGGAGCTGGCGAGAGACTTAATCCTTTGGAAATGTGAAATTGCAAATGAATTGAGTTAAAGCACAGCACATGGTTTGTTTTGTTTCCTCTCGCAGATGTTTTCAAGATGGATCCTGACTTCCTGGAGAACGAAGAGAAGTATAAAGCGATTAAAAAGGGTATGTCAGGGACGCACAATCAGAAAAATTCAAAATTTATGATTTTCTTTTTATGTTTTGGGCACAGTGTTTATATTTTAATTGAGTAACAAAATGTGCACTATATTTTTCTACATTGGTAATTCAAAGCGCTCTGCATAGTTTTACCAATATGCATCATTATTAATAAAATTAGATATAGAATATGAGTTTGTTTTCAGTGCAGAAAAGTAAAGAAAGTAGAAATCAGTGCAGTGGAACTGGAATGTGTTGAACTTGTATGTTTTTGCATATGCATATAATTTTAGCCTGAGTATTTGTTTGCATTTTTAAGATATTCATCTTAGTCATGTGACCATATTTTTCGATATAAGCTATGCCGGACCTTCTTTCCATTTATTAGTAAATGGGTGGGGCTAATATTCATGCTCATTAATACTGTGACTGATGCTGCTGATACAAGTTTTTGACCGTTCCCACTTATATCTCGAAAGTTTCTGTGGTATTTGAGTGCTCCTCGTTGTTCCATCAGAATATAATACACTGCTCATTATTAATTTAATCATATTTTATAGAGAAAATGAAAGTTATTATACGTTTATCAACCTTGTGTGTTTAAGTAGGTGACTTTGTTTAAAATTACTTGAAACAAGTTGTAACAGGAATAAACTCATCTAATGTTTTAAACGTTTTGCTTTTTATTTTTTAACAGAAATTCTGGATGAGGGAAGCAGCGACTCAGACAATGATGCAGAAGGCAGCGATGACGACGATAATGAGGATGAGGATGATGAGGCAGAAGCTGAAGGAGGTATTCTTTGAAGGCTGAACTTGGCATTTAGGTTTAATTCTGGCATTCAGTGAGTAAACACTTGTGTTGAAGCCAGACACACCATGAGCTAGGGGTGGGAATTTTATAATACCAGAATTATTATAGAAGGATTCTCAGACACATCTTTAGGGTATCACAAGGGAAAGATTTGGAAATGATCTTTTTGCATATTGCTATGTTGCACAACAAAAAAAAAAATCAATGTTTTATCTAATGTCTACAAAATTTGCAACAACTCGACAGAATTGTTACAGAAATCAATTAGGCTGGAAAAATACTTGCTTTTAATGACTGTTTTATTGGCACAAGATGGCCACTTCACACGTTTTGCATCCGTTTTTGTTTTTTTTATGTAAGTCTTTCGAAGTCAATATGATGCATCCACAAGATGCAGTATGCACAAATGGTGGTGTAGTATCCAGATATGATGTGTCCATCGCAGTGCTTCTCAATTATTTTATGTGGCGCCCCCTTGAGGAAGAAAAAAAACATTTCACCCCCCCACCGCACACGCACAAGCGACTATAATATAGTATTATTTGTCTATAAAATTATTAGTACACTGCTACATAACATTTGTATCTTTATTTACATTAAAATAAAAAAAGAAAGAAATGTAGTTCAACTTACAATAAAGAAAAACTTCATTAACATTGTTTTTTAATCTGTAACAAAAGATTTAAAGTGCACCAATGTGCCTGAAATAAAAATACATCCTTCTTTAAACTCATTCAACTTATTTATGTCTTAATATCATATCTTCATCTCTCTCCACCTTTCTCTTCATTCCTGTTAGAAATGTTTCATTGTGGTTTCTTTGAGGAGTTGTTGACTGCACTTCATATCGTTTGCTCGTTAGAAAAAACCGTTACACCATCGCGTGATAATGAGAGCGCCACTGCCAACTACTGGAGTGGAGGTGCAATTACACTTAATTCTCGTTCTCTATTCCAGAAAAGTATGTTCCCCAGGGTCATACCCCCCTCAGGGTGCACCCCTCTATTTGAGAAGCACTGGTCTATAGGCATCAACAAAAAATAATGGAAGGTGCAGAAGTGAAGGCATGAGGCCAAGTTCACCTAGAAGAATCCCAAAGTCACGCATGCTCCACGGAGACAGATTTGTGTTTTTGTTACATTCACAACACAAATGGTTGTCTAGTTGTGCTTAAAAAACAAATGTATATCTGGGCTGACTGCTTGTAGGGTGTTAAAGGAGGTTCGATCACTTAATTACAATATTTCAAATACATTTGTCAGGTTTATACCTGGAATCCATGTATTAGTTTAAAATTGCAGTGTAAACATGATATCCAGATAAATTACAGTGTTAATTTAATAAAAATCGGCTTTAGTTTTAAATAACTGCTGATTTTTGACTAAAGATGGTATTTGTGCAGTGTCACGATTTCTCCAATAATGTTGGAAATAGTCCCGTGAATAATGTTCATGCCGATGTCTACAGTGCTTATATCTCTGTTGTGTGAGGTAATGGCTGCTAAAGAGCCATTCAGGCCATGACAGCGTGACCTTGTTCTTTCCTTCAGTGGGGACAAATGGACCTTGCAGGTAGGGATGTCATTGATAATCGGAATATCGCAAAATCGCCGATGTAATTATGTCGATCTATAATCGATACCTATAAAAGGGATATCGATACTTCTAACGTTATATAAAATTCATCTTCTATTAAATTTCATACAAAGCTGTTTTAATTTAAATAACACTATCGCAAGCGGTGGCAGCTTTTATAGCTTAATAAGCATTTATAGCTTTGAATATGTATTTATTGATATTATATACACATATATATGTACATATTGAGGTTTTGCAGGCACGTGACCCCAATACCTTCATGCGCCATCTTGGACGGCAAGCGTGATCCAGAACACGCGATTCACTAAGTGAACTTCAACAACCGATAATGACATCTTTGTACATATCTTGTCCACGGCCCATCTCCATTTACTGGCAAAGAGTTAAAAGTTTACAAATCAATGGAAGCTTATAAGTATTTTGTTTGCCGGATTTGTAAGCTGTATGCAACAATGGGAGCCAGGAACTGGGAAGAGAGACTACAGTACAGTACAGTACCACCTCATAATGGCTACGGTGCGTGTTCTATCCCCAAATAGAGCTACACAAACAAGCGCTTATGCAAAATAAATTAAAATCATCAGTGCTTATTATGGTTGTATAAATTCATATATTTTATTTATATAAAGCCTATACAGTGTGTGTGTGTGTGTGTGTGTGTGTGTGTGTGTGTGTGTGTGTGTGTGTGTGTGTGTGTGGATATATATATATATATATATTTGAATTTTTATAGCATCAATTTTATTTTTACCGGATGCTACCTCAATCACAGTAGCCCACCCTAGGCCCTATATAATAATGTATATTTACCTTATACAAAGTGTTCGCTGCATATTCTACTGTATCCTGTAGGATTCCAGTCTCTCCTATTTCCCGCTGCGATCCACTTGGCTTTTCTCTCTGGGGTAGATGAAAAACGATAAAATGACAGTGCAGGCTTACTCCTCTGTCTATTTGCACATCCAACTCACTGGTTATTTTGTATCACTCCGGGGAAGTTAGTAACCGACAAACAACATCTAGTTGAGTAACGTTGAACCACTATTACTTGTTTTAAAATGTTTAGCAATGTTGAATGAGCAAGCGCCGTCCAGATCATGCCTTTTATTTCAGATTTGGCTTTAGTAATTAGTCACTTTATTATAAAATATTCAATGCATTATACAAACTACTAATATATCTTAGTCTGTTCTATTTAATGCATTTATAGAACAGTACAGCAATATTCCAATGTATCATTACATCACAATTTTTTTTATCGATACCAATAATTGGTTTTCAGTGACACCCCTACTTGCAGGTGCTTTGAGTAATGTTAACAAAAAAGAAGGACTAAAGTAAATTATTGCTATTGACCCTTTGCAAATGATAATGTGCATTGTGATGATAAAGGCGTTATTGACCTTGTGTCTCTTGTTCTTGCCTTCAGATCAAGATAAAGTCACTATTTTCGACAAGACAGAGGTGAACTTGGTGTCATTTCGCCGCACCATTTATCTTGCCATTCAGTCAAGGTGAGCACATGCATTCAGTACACGTGCTACACACACTTCAGGGCCCAGAGGAGGGTATGAGTGCATAAATATAACATTACTGACAGTTGAAGTGAATACAATTGATTATCTTATGACTGTGGCACCTGCCATGGGGTTGTATGTTTGGCAGTAAAAGTGAGCTGTCAGCTCAAAAATTTAAAGTGTTGGAAGCAAAAAAAAAAAAAGGCGAACTATGGGCCAAGTTTTGTTGCCCAGGTGACAGTATTAGAGCAAATGACTCCAAAGCAGCAGGTGTTCCCAGCCAGTATATAAAGATGGGTACTGTCCAAAGTGGATACCTGAGGACTTGGATGTCTGGTCAATCCCACAGAAGAGCACAAATTGGTTTGATTCATAATGTTGGCTTCATGATTCAAACCCCTCCCCCGGATATTTTTTGTTGGGGGAAAGGGTGTTTTTTTTGTTTGTTTTTTTTTATTGCCCTGAGACATTTTCATCATTGTCTTAATTCGGACTAATAATCTATTCATTCATTTTTCTGTAACCACTTAATCCTAATTAGGATTGTGGGGAGGCTTGCGACCATCCCAGACGAATTTGGGCAAGGGCAGAGTACACCCTGAACAGCTCGGCAGGCCATCACAGGGCGGAAACACGCTGACGGCTATGCAACTACTCTTGTTGAAAGTCAGCAATGGTTCTTTTACACCTCTCACCATAGACGGTGAGAGACATGGCCCGCCTTTGATAACCCAGTTAGCTACACTGAGCGGGACAGTGACAACCTGTCCAGCACGTTTACCACCAGGCCACCACTGCCCAATACTCATTTACGAAATATAGCTTGCATTGTTTGTTCAAAACATAATAGCTGATTAAATGAAACATGGCTATGATTAAAAATTAAAAGTTTTGAACAAATTGGCCTTTTTAATAAGCATGTTTGAACATTTGTGAGAAGACTGTAGTCAGGCCTGAATATTAAACAGCTCCCTTCCTTCTCATCCTTTGAGATTTCAGTTAAAATGATAAAACCATTCGAATAATTCTTGTTTATTTGAGTTTGTGCTGTTTTCTGTGTTTCTACTGAGTTCAAGTTGAACACTCATGTGCCTATACAGCTTAATACAGAGGGATATCACATGCATACCCTTTATTGTATGTTTTTTTAGAAATAATGCACTTCGTTGTCAGAACAATGTAAATACTGCTTGGGGGCAGGGAAAAATCTCTCTCTTTCTGGCCTGATTTTAGCCCAACTCTAAGCAGAAATGCTCTTTGAACATGTTAAGCCTTTGAATGCCCCAGGCGTATGGCCTAGTGATCACATGATCAGCCTTCGGAAGCTCAGTCTCTTCAGAGGTCTGAATAAAACAGATACTGCACCTGGTTTTCGTACAACACTCTGTGATGAGCTCTGTTAGTGCACTTGGGTCAGCTGTGGGAACCCAGTGTTCAGAGTTTTACTGAACCTCTGCCGTGACCTGTGCAACTGCTGGCATTCTTTATCTGCTCAGTAAGTTTTTATAACAGCAGCTATTACCACAAGTCAAATCACAGGCATATACACTTGCTCAAATAATACATACACATCAGGGGGGTGTGATCAGTTTGTTTTGGTATGGCAGGCATATCCATGGCATGTTATTCATACCGATAGATGGAGCACATTTCTGGACCCTCTGTATAGAATATTAAATGTTACTTTCTGATCGGTTCAGCAATGAATTGTAATTTAACTTAACAATAAAAGAAAAAGAAAAAAGAAAAAAATACATTTTGGGTGTTGGAAAATTTGGGTGATGGAAGCGTATGACATTGGTTTGAGACTACTCGAGGTACGGGGTTCATGAGCTTTAATATGTATGCTGTAATTACAGGATGGATTTTAGTGATGTGAATGTCTCGTGAATCTTGGTTTTTGGATTTGCAGTGGTAGAATTTGCCAGGTTATTAATTGCCTTGTGGCTCTCAAAGACCTGAAGTGACCAGGAAAAGAAACAGGAGGTCTGTTGTGTCTTCATGCCCCTCAGCATGAAGCTGTTTCTTTGCCAAAACCAGTGAAACATCTGTTCTCTCTTTAGCAGTCTCTCACTTGTTGGACCCACGCACCAAGAAGCTTATTTTTAATCATGTGGTGACAGAAATAATCTAATGAATATGTATGTATTGGAATGAGGAGAATTCAGATCACTGTAGGTTATGAAGGCTCGAAAGCTAAATATATCGTCTTCTTAAAATGAAGTTAAACTTTGTGAGTGTGGCATTAAAGCATGGACTGATAAAAATACAGATGACATGGTGCATGAGAAGGAATAGAGAATAAGGAACCAGAGATGATTTAAAGCTGTCTTCAGAAAATGCTAAGTGGAACAAATACTAGAGTTCTTTTGTCCTGGGGTTTTATTATTATTATTTTGGTCCCCTGTACTGTTACTATGGTGAGAAGTTGGATATAAGGATTGTATAAATATTTTTTCTCGATCATCATCAAGTGGTAATGCTATCACTATTTATTCAGAAGTTCACTAGTCTGTATCTAACTCGTTAGTTTCATATATGGCAAGATAACAGCAAAAATAACAGTATGTAGATATTAAATCTACAAATGTAAACTATCATACAGATTTAAGCAGGATGAAACTTTGAATACATAAGTAAAAAAACACCTGATAATGAAAATATGTGAATGTCCACGTGCAAGAGCATTTATTCATGTATGAAGTGTAATTAAAGTGATAGAATATACTGATCAGTTTATAATGGATCCGTGGTGTTTCATGCAATCATGGTGTGCTAACCATTGTTTCCATTTCAATTCTTGCAGCTTGGACTTTGAAGAATGTGCTCACAAGCTGATAAAGATGGAATTCCCAGACAGCCAGACGGTATGTTTGCTTGATTTTAAGCCAATTTAACTTTAAATAAGTGTTTAATTTTAAATCTTCAATTTATCTGATGTTTAGTCTGCTTAACCCTCTATTAATCTATAATTAGCGTAGCATATTTTCCAATACATGGGCCATATCAGTTGAAATCGACTTTTAAATTTTTAATTACTTTATTCATTTCAAATATTGGCCCAAAATCAACATTTTTGTCTCTGGAAATAATTTTAACAAACTCGAAAGGCACCTGGTTAACAGAGATTTAATTGCTGTTTGTTAGCCATTGGTTTTATTTAAAAAATCATCCCAGACTCTGGGTGTTTCTTTTTTACCCTCCCTGTACTATGACCGATCTCATGTTTTCTGTCTGAAGAGGCTTCAGCTGGACGGTACTGGAGACCCACTTTAATCTTCAATCTGGTTGCTGTAGTGCAGAGAAGCAGATAGTACAGTCTTTTTTACATTTGGATAAACTACATCCATGGTTACACATGCACCTCCTTGTTTCAAGGAGGTGACTCTGGAGACGACCCTTGAATTTTGGGCAAGTTTTTTTTTATCAAACCTTCTTATTAAAGTAGGTGTTAGTAATATGGGTAGTGAGCAAAACGTAAACGAAGTGTCTCATTCAAGGTCCAGCTAAACCCTCCTCTGCTCTCAGAGACCCTTCCAAAGTCAAAGCTGTTTTTTTTTCTGTGCCGCCACCCCCCGACACACAGGGTTATGTACTTTGAGCTCATGTGTATATAGATGTTGTTTTATTTGTAGACCTGATTAATTAAAATACTAATGCTATAAAGCGGAACTCTGAAAATATTTGCATGTGTAAATTTACAGAAACATGCAAACGTGAGGTAAGAAAATAAGCTGTGATATGCAGGTGTACCTGGCAGCATGCACATGGTAGAATTTTCCTGACATTTTGTTCATGTATTGTAGTGCCAGTGTGGATATCTAATTACATACACAACAAAATCGAGCCCATGGCTTTGGTAGAGCTTCAGAGCTTTGCAATGAATGACAATGGTGGAATCATTCATTCCTGAATAAAATTGGGTCCCATGTTGTGGATTCGACATTCGAGCTTTTACACAGGAAAAGAAAAGGAGGATTTGCGAAACATACCCAAAGGGCAAAGTAAGCAGGGGTTCAAGCAGATGAATTCAGCTAAAAATAGATGGAACATGTTAACAGATTGTGAGAGAGTTGCACAGGGAGAGGGAGAGAGAGAGAGGGAGAGAGTGATGGGGAGAGGGAATCTGTGAGGGTGGCAGCTTAAGTATAATATAACCCCCTGTGTGAGAATTTCACAATGATAAAGCACTCATGTCTCTTTAAATATGCTGTTTTAATAAATTTGTGAATGCAGCACTGTCTTAAACACACTGTAGGACACCAGGGGGCACTAATCACTAAGCTGATTAATAACCCACTGCTTAACATTACAGTTCCACACATTAACATTGCAGAAATGCAAACATGACATGTAAGAGATTTTTCAAAACCAGGGTTTGTCTGAGATGTTTAATGCGGACACAGCATTTGCTTTGCTAACAGCAGATTGAATCACTTGTGAAAAGCGTCGTCGTTTCTTTGTGTTTTAAACATAAACATAATTGAGCAATTTTCAACTTTACTTTTTTGCACATCCCATCTTTCTGAATTTAAGATTTCAGGCTGCAGTGAGATCAGAGTTATGTTAAAACAACAGTGCTGTTTCTGTATTTTATTATGTACAGATAAAATGATAATGATATGTTGCATGTGTCCTGGTGCTTGAAAGCAATTATATCATGAAATGTACGCTTGGTTATGACACAGTCGATAAAGAACAGTTGGTTTAAAAGAAAACAGTTTGATGCAATGTATTTAAAATAGAATAAAATATGCTGAAAGCTAAATAAAAAAATAAATATGTAATTATAAATTATTAAATATAATCCCATCGAGGCCCACCAGACTATAATATTTTTTAAAATAAAAAAATAAAATAGTTTGCACTACAATGTATTATGTATTGTATATGTCTTAAATTAAAATATATAGTTTTTAGTACAGTGGCACCTCGGTACTTGACCATAATTCGTTCAGACGGCTGGTCGAATTCCGATTTGTTCAAATTCCAAATCCGCTTTTCCCATTACAAATAATGGAAATGGTCTTAATCCGTTCCGTCATCTTTTGAACAGAAGTGAACAGTACCATAACTCATACCATAGGTCCGCAAATTAAGTGAAAAAAAAATTTGAATACAGTACACTATGTTAAGGTCTGTGTTGTGAGACTCTGGTTTTGGCGCACACACACCTGATTCCACTTAATCTCGGGCTATAAAGACTAGCATTGTCATAGAAGGGCTAGAAAATTCTGTGACACCATTAACATTCAGCCGGACCCAAAAATGCAGGACACAGAGTGGAGATGGAACTTTATTGTTCACAGGGAAGGCACGAGAGCACGTGGAAATTGTAGTCACTGTTAGAGATGTGGAGAAACACAGAAATCAAACTAAAGCAGGAACTGGTGGAGCACAGAGTTGAAAACCAGAGAGAGCACGGGGAAGAGGGACAATCTTCTAGCACTGGGAAGAGCGCTCTGCTCGTCTTTATAGCCCATGATTAAGTGGAATCAGGTGTGTGTGTTTAGCACTCCACCTGCGTGTGACAGCCAAGCCCCTCTCCAACGCACAGAGAGAGTTAGAGCCGCCAAAACCAAAGTCTCACAAGAGAGATCATGACACACTAAAATAAAAACCACAGTACAGTTAAAGCATAAGAATAATAAAGAAAAGAATTTTAACCTTTGTAGTGATTCTCTTCCATAACAGCTTCAGGTAAATCAGCCAAAGGTGTTTTTTTTTCTCTGCTGCTATTTGCTTTGCATGGATGAGTCTTCTTCAGGATGTTCATTTCTTTTCTTGAATAACATTTCTCACATAGCTTGTTTCTGCCTTCTTTTCAAAACTTTTTGGAAGTGGCTCATGACCTCATTGTTAAAGGTGTTCACAGTGCTGCTAGCGCTTTAGCTTAGGTTTAGCACTTTAACTTAGCTTTAGCTTTATCAGGATGATATATATATATATATATATATATATATATATATATATAGTATCAACAACTTCAGGAAAGTGTGCATTTCCCCTCTCTCTGGGTCTCATTTTTTTCTTGCACTTCCATTTTTTTCTCGCGGTCGACTTCCAGGACAAAAAAAAAAATTGTGATTTTTTTGTTCGAATTCCGATTTGTTCAACGTATAAAGCGTTCGAGTACCGAGCTACCACTGTAATTAGTTATTTAGCAGTTGTACTGGGATTTAAATCATAGAGAATGCTGAAAGCAAATAATCTGGCAAATGTTTCATTGACAGTTTATTAAAATATTAAATTAACATATGATAAATATAAAAAATTCCAGCCATTTTGCAAATCTATAATAGCAGTTCAAAGAAAGTATTATTACATTAAATTTTAAATTCAAAATTACAATGAATATTATAATAATTGACCATAAAAACATCTCTCTTTAATAAGTACATTATTTTTTAAATAGTTCACATAGCTAATAATCAGAAATACACAACTAAAAGATTTTTTGGTGTGTGTGTGTGTGTGTGTGTGTGTGTGTGTGTGTGTGTGTGTGTCGCATTGATCACAATATCCCCCAATGAATCATAGCGGGGCTCCATACTTGGTGATGCAAATGTGGTAAAGCTAAGCTTTCCTAGCAAGTTCTTGCTGACCTGCCCTCATGGGCAGTTCATTGAATGAAGAAAGTGGGATAAATATAGCACATGCATGCTGCCGCCATCGACAATGAGTGCCACGTTAATGATCGCACACTTTGTTTTCTTGATGTTGGCCAATGTCATCATCATTGTCTTTGTTTTTTTTATATCGGTTAAGAAACAGCTACAGTCGGCCCCCAACTTACGAAGACCCCTGTGTACAAAATCCCCGGGTTATGAAAAACATTTTCTTGAATTTCCGTCCCCGAGATACGAAACAACTCCCTCTTATAAAAAGAAATTCAAAATTCAAATGCGCCAATCGACACGAGTTGCTCTCTCATTGGCTGTCTCTCAACATCCTGCCCCGCTGGCCTCCCAGATAGAGACAGAAGGAAGCTTCACTCTTTAGTTTTTTGTTTAGTTTTTTTAAGTCGTTTAATTCAGTAAATGTTTAATAAATGTGGGCACATTTGAGATTATCTGGAATTCCGATCACTCTAGGAATCAAATTAAAGTTGAGTTTGTCAAGCAGGGAATGCACTTTGAATTCCGCGTCTTGTAGGTGTGGCCCACAGTGAACGCGTGTGTGAGAGAGAGAGAGAGAGAGAGAGAAAGAGGTGTGTGTGTGTGTGTGTGTGTGTGTGTGTGGAGCCTTGGAACGAATTCGGCGTTTAACGTGTAAGATGCAACCTCTACTGACGAAATTCCCGCGTTACGAAAAGAGCTCTGGATCGGATTAATTTCGTAAGTGACTACATTTAGTTTATTACTGCCATCTACTGGGATAGTGTGTGGCAACAAAGTTTTTTGGGAGTTTTATTTTGCAGTTATCACCCATGTATTATGCACTGATACACCTCCACAGAGAGCGCTTTATTTTTGTGCTTAAATCAATATTCTGTGGATGTGGCTAAAATTAGTTTTCAGCAGCATCCCCCTTTCAGTGCCAACTTTAATCTTTGTCATAATTTATTAAGTGTTGATGTTAGTTGCAGTACTGTCAAAAGTGTAATTTACACCTGTGAACGTATTAACGTTACGCATGTTCATGCCTAAATAAATGTAACAAAATAATCAGGAAGGATTTACATCCCTCATTTCAAAAATCCCTGGTCACAAACTGTTGACAAACTGTATACGCTGTTATTTTGAATAAAAGCCTCTTCATTTTCTAATGCTAAGAATTTCACTGATGTGGTTAAGCACTTGGAGGCATGTGTGGTGTCACGCTTAGCACGTCCACCTCACAGCAACAAGGCTTCGGCATTTCTATGTGACGCTGCATGTTCTCTCTGTACTTGTGTGGGTTTACTCCGGGCATCCAGTTTCCTTCCACAGTCCAAAGACGGCAAATTAGGCGATTTGACTGTTCATGTTGACCCTAGATGTGAATGTGAGGGTGAATAGTTGTTTGTGTGTTGGCTGCTGTGATGGTCTGGCAAGCTGTTTCAATGTGTGCCCTGCTTGAGTGAATTATAAAGTTAAGCTGGGAAGGACACACACACACACACACACACACACACACACACACACACACACACACACACACACACACACACACACACACACACACACTGTTCCTGACTGCATTCCCTGTTGTGATATGATTGATGAAAGGTTTTGTGAGGGGAAATTTCCTGGTGTTATTACAGAGTCATGTGATCATGCATCAGGTTGTGGTATGATTGAGACTTAACTGCTGTGTCAGTGTCAGGCTCTCCAATTTGAAAACTACCACTCCAGGATGCTGACAGCCAACAGTGTGAAATGGCACACAGATGAAACGGCGTCTTTTCTAAACTTGCAATTCAGACACTTCTTTACTTCAGTGTTAAATCAGGTACAATACCCAAAACTCAGGCTGAGATCAGTCACACTGTGCACCGTGCTCTATTACCAATGTTGCATAAACTCCTCAATCATTTCCTATTTTTGTACACCCTCCCCCAATCATACAGTCATATGAAGAAATGAGAACGTGCCATTTAAAAAGTCAACTTTTTATTAAGAATTGTTCACATAATGTCCAATCCTGTTTTTATTTATTTTTACAATAGAAAGTAATTTAATTGTAATTAAACAACATAAATGAACTGTTACACGGCTATGTTTTTTGTACTATGCAGATGCAGCATGCTACATTTATTTATATTTATTTCGCCACATTTCTCGAGTGCAACATCATTAGCCCGTATCGCAGCTCCCCACAGCGTAACAGTTAATGTATTACTCATCAGACAAAAGATATGAACAACAATGCGAATTTCAAAAAAAATTAGGGACACCCCCCCCCCCCCCCCATATTTGACAAGTTAAAATGGCTAAAATCACACAGAAGTGTATCAGATCAGGAAATAAGGCCTGCCATATTTAAAACTCAGACATTTAGTTTGGTGCCCCTGTCTCTTGAATTGTGACTGAGCACCATGGTGAGACCAAAAAACTGTTTGAGTCCCTCAGAAAAAAGATTGTGGCTGCCTGAGTCTGGACAGCGATTTTAAAAGATATCAAAAGAATTTGACATCAGTCATTCCAACATCCGGAAAATGGTTTACAAGTGGAGGATACTCGAAACAAATGCCACCATGCCCAGGCCTGGCCCTCCAAGCAAGTTAAACCACAGAGCAGACCACATGATGATAAGAAGTCATCAAAAGTCCTCAAGTATCATCGCAGGAGCTACAGCAGGCTCTCGCTACTGTCAATGTGAAAGTGCATGACTTTACCATCAGAAAGAGAATACATAAGTTTAACCTTCATGGGAGGTGTGCAAGGAGAAACCATTGAGCTCGAAAAAGAACATTCAGGCCAGACTGAACAACCAGATCTTCTGGAATTATGTTCTCTGGACAGATGATTCTAAAATCGAATTATTTGGACACCAGAACAGAAGACATGTTTGGTGGAAACCAAATACAGCATTTCGGGTATTTCGGTACCTGCATTTCGGTAACTGTGAAGCATGGAGGTGGAAGTGTCATGGTTTGGGGATGCTTTGCTGCAGCGGACAGGGCCAACACACCATTATAGAATCCACCATGAATTCTACTGTGTATGAGAGTGGGCTTGAAGAACATGTGAAAACGTCTATGAAAAATTAAAGCTCAGATGGAACTGGACACTGCAATATGATGATCAAAACATTCGAGTAAATCCACCTAGGACTGACTGAAAACAAAGTGGAGTGTCCTGAAATGGCCCAGTCAAAGCCCAGATCGTAATCCCATTGAGAATCAGTGGGGTGACTTGGAACAGGCTGTTCATGCAAGGAACCTCTCAAACATCTCACAGCTGAAAGAATTCTGCATTGAGGACTGGGGCAAACTTTCCTCAGATCGATGTGAGAAACTGGTAGATGGTTAAAAGAAGCATCTCCCTGAAGTTATTTCAGCCAAAGGGGGTAACACGAGTTATTAGGGGGTAGGGTGTCCTAATTTTTTCCTCCACTGAAATATGCAGTTTGTTGTTCATATCTTTTGTTTGAGTTAAAATATGTCAATTTTTGTTGTTTAATTACAATTAAATCACTTTCTTTTCAATAAATAAATAAATAAAATTGGAAATAATGTGAACATGTCATTATAAAGAGCTGACTATTTAATGGCATGTCCTAATTTTTTCACCTGACTGTATACACGTATTTATCAACGTGTTCTCGTGTATGTCAGTCCATCTGTCATCATTTCAGTTTCAGGCCAGAACTCGGAAACCAGTTGAGATTTCTTTCTCAAACTTTTCAGTTTGTGCTGCTAGGCAGTGGTGTTTTGGGATTTCTTCAATTTATATTGTCTGACATGTCGAAGGGGGACAGGGTGGTTTGAGTATGTTGTTGACTACTGATGCCTGTTTCCTTTTTTCCATGTTTTCTGACGACCATCCTCTCCTCGTCCCTTTCTTCAATTTTCCTCTCCTCTTTCCTTCTTTTCTTTGATCCCCCTTTTCCTCCATCTCCTCTTATCTCCCCCCCCTGCCTTCCATCATTTCTTCCCTCTTTCCATTGTACCTTCTATGCTTCTGATCCTCCCTAGTTTCTAGTTATCTTCCTATCTTGTCCGACTCTTTCTCACATGCTGTTTCTTTCCATCCTCCCTTCATTTGCTGCTTACTTCTTTAATTTCTCCATCCCTTGCTGTCGTACTTCTGCTTGCTTGCCCTTTTCCCCATTTCTTCCTTGCTTGGTTCTTTGCTTACTGATTTTGTTCCTTCTTTCCTTCGTTTCCTTGCATTCACATTCGCCTTTTCATGTGTTTCTTTCCGGACTTCATTTCCTTCCTTGTATTATCCCCGTCCTACCTTTTAGCCTTCTTTCCTTGCTCACCTGTTGATTGATCTCAGGTTTCCTCTCCAGAATGCGCAGATGTGAAACAACACTCATGGCTTTCTTTCTGTATCAGAGAAGCACTTCATTAGATGCACTTGCTTTTTTAAATACTGTATCAGTCAGAGTTGCTTTTGGCTGAAAAGATCACCGGAGATAAAGTTTAAACTTGTATTCAAAACTTGTATTGAAGCTTTAACTTAAAAAGGAAAATTTTTTTCATGTGTTTAAAGAGGTAAAATGCATGTGTTAAATTTTTAATGAAGTAGTGTTTAAATTTTGAATCCAGTAAATTTGATTTCACGGGAAAAAAACCTCTCAATACAGAAAGCAATGAAATAATGACTGACTAAAGCTCAAAGGGTTTCAGATGATCATTTGGAGATTAGTATTTTATACATGAAGGACATCACAACTGTGATGTTAAGGTCGTGCCTTATTCTTACACGAAAGCGATTTGCTTTCCTTTCGTTTTCCCTGAAGCAGATTTTCACTTTTTACTTCCAATGCGAGCAGTTTGTAGAGACGGATGGAGCGTGAGGGCGGATAATGAGGGAATCAGTGACCTGTTTGCAGGCAGAGAAAAGCCCAGCAATTTAATCTCCCACATAAGCTCCAGTGTGTTCAGAGAGGATTTCATTAACCCGCCTGTCTCTGAATGTGCAAGAAAAGCTGAAAAAATAACACAATGCTTTATTAAGTACCCTCTCATATTTAACAGGACTTATGAAAACTCCATTCCATTTATCCATAAACAATTATATGAATTAAAAATACATGTCTACATGCACAGGGAAATGTGAGGGGGGGGGGGGGAATGGGTCAGATGTTTTGAGCGTTGGAGGCATCAGAAAGTTTCAAGTAGGTTAACTTTATGGTAATCAGCTATGATGTGGTTCAGTGGCAACCAGTCAGAATTTAGAAGTGCTTTGCTGTGGAAAATAGTGAAGAAATAAAGGTTTAACTTGTGGTTCCATTCGAAATTGGGCAAAATAACGTATTATGGAGGAGGTAGTAGTAACTGCAGTGATGGACAGGTTTAACTAAATGGGTTTACACCAGTGCTTCCCAATTTTCTTTTAGACCCCTCCTAGAAAGAGGAAAACTGTTGTCTCCCTAGCGCTGTAACAATAAATAGTATAATTTGTGTATGAAATAGACAGAATACATGTGTGTGAACGACAAGGACCCAAGAGGAACGGTGAGGTTACAGGGAGCAGAGATAAAGAAGGTGGAGGATTTTAAGTACTTAGGCTCAACAATCCAGAGCAATGGAGAGTGTGGAAAAGAGGTGAAAAGCGTGTGCAGGCAGGTTGGAATGGTTGGAGAAAAGTGTCCATTGTGATGTGTGATAGGAAGGTATTGGCATGAATGAAAGGAAAAGTGTAAAAGACGGTGATGAGGCCAGCGATGTTGTATGGTTTAGAAACAGTGGCCCTGGGGAAAAGACAGGAGGCAGACCTGGAGGTAGCAGAGATGAAAATGTTGAGGTTCTCTTTGGGAGTAACAATGATGAATGGTATCAGGAATGAGCACATCAGAGGGACAGCACATGTTAGAGGTGGCAAGTTCTGGATAACAACCTGGACAGCATTCTTGAAAACTGCCCGAAAGGAGAAGCTTGTAAAAAGATCCAGCTCTTGAGCAAAATCGTTTATGATGAATGCAAGAGTTTGTTTGGAGCCCAAACTGTGAAGTCAAGACCAACACGAGGGGGAGCAAGTAGAAGACAAAAACAGATAGCTAAGCTGCGTGAAAACCTCCGCAGTGTCAAGAAATCATGGAAGAAAGCTCCAGAGTCTGAGAAGGAAGGTCTGCAAGAGCTGCACCACACTCTGCATAAGAGGCTGCTTCAATTCCGGTCAGCTGAGAGACTCCGCAAGAGGCAAAATGAGAACAAGAAACAAAGAAAGGCGTTCTTCAGCCACCCTTTCCACTTTACCTCAGACCTACTGGGAAAACCCAAGAGTGGCAGACTCCAATATTCTCAAGTCGAGGTTGAAAAGAGTGTAAAACAAGCACATAGCGACCCTGACAGAACTACACCATTAGCAGAACCCCCGTATCCAAAAGAGGAGCCAGATCCTGAAACCCCCTTTGATCTCTCAGACCTGCGCTTCGAAGAAATCAAAAAGGTTGTCAAAGCTGCAAGATCAAACTCTGCTCCAGGTCCCTCCGGAATTACATACAAGATTTACAAGAATTGCCCAAAGCTTCTCAATCGTCTCTGCAAGCTGCTTCGTACAATCTGGAAAAAGAAACAGCTACCATCAGCATGGACCCTGGCAGAAGGTTGTTTTGTACCAAAGGAGCTAGATTCAAGAGGGCTGGACCAGTTCAGGGAAATTTCTCTTCTGGACGTAGAAGGAAAGATATTTTGGTCTGTAGTAGCAAAGAGAATTACCACCTTTCTCCTGATTAATCACTACATTGACACCAGCGTGCAGAAGGGAGGCATCCCAGGCCACTCAGGATGTCTAGAGCACACAGCAGCGATAAGCCAGCTGATCAAGGAGGCCAAGAAAAACAAGAGTAACTTATCAGTAGTGTGGCTGGACATTGCCAAGGCCTACCCTAGCATACCCCATCTACTAATCGAGAAAGCACTGCAGCAGTACCATGTTCCAAGAGGTTGTGCAGTTGGTCATGAATCATCTTACCAACATCAAGATGCGATTTACAGTGAACAACTTCACAACAGGCTGGCAGAGACTCGAGAAGGGAATTATGGCAGGGTGTACCATTTCAGTAACACTATTCGTGGCAGTCATGAACTTGCTCCTCAAGGCAGGAATCAGCCAGTGCAGAGGTCTCAAGGCTGACGATGGCACCAGGCACCCGTCTTGCAGATCCTTTATGGACGACGTCACTATCATGACAGAGTCACCAGCAGGAACCCGTTGGATTCTCTCAGCCCTTGAAAAGATGGTGAACTGGGCTAGAATGAAAATCAAGCCACCCAAGTCAAGGAGCCTCACTATTACCAAAGGCCAGCTTGGATCACATGTTTTCATTATCCAAGATGAGAAGATTCCCACAATCCAGGATGAGAGCATTAAATGCCTGGGCAAATGCTTTGACCAGTCATTGGGAGACATAGAAAACAGCAGAGATGTCCAAAAAGCGCTCAAGAAGTGGCTTCAAACAATAGATGGAAGTTATCTTCAAGACCGCTTCAAAGCATGGTGCTTCCAGTGCGGCATTATCCCTAGACTGCAGTGGCCATTCCTGCTCTATGACATGGCCTTCTCTACAGTAGAGTCAATGGAACGACTGTGCAGCAGATTTCTGCGTAAGTGGCTGGGGGTTCCACCAAGCTACAGTACTGTAAATCTTTACAGCAGGTCAGCTAAGCTAAGTCTGCCTCTGTCATCCGTGATTGAAGAATTCCAGACTGCAAAAGTTAGGGCCATTTCTACCCTACGTTTGTGCAAGGACACAGTAGTGCAGCAAGCAGGGGAAACTGTGAAGACTGGTAGAAAATGGAATCCTCGCAAAGCAGTCCAAGTGGCAGAGGAGGACCTGCGTCATCAAGAGCTGGTAGGAACAGTTTGCAAAGGAAGATTAGGCCTTGGCAACTACGAGGGTAATCTATGGAGCACAGCAGATGACCGAACAAGAAGAGATACGATTGTGCAACAAACTAGAAAAGAAGCGGAATACACCAGGTTTGTCAGAGCAGTGGGGTTAGGAAGCCAAGGCAGCTGGACCAAATGGGAATCAGCCATCCAGCGCCCATTCACATGGAAGGAACTGTGGAATACTGATCAAGGACAGCTCAGCTTCCTACTACGTGCTGTGTCAGACCTGCTTCCTACGCCTTCTAACTTCCGGATTTGGGGAAAAGAGGAGGACGCCTCATCGACCGCCATCAGTGCCGTCAACCAACAGGGTGCTGATGGAAATTGGACTACTGTTGGTCGAAGACGTCGAAGAAGGAGAGGCGGAGGCGTGGTCTCAGAGAGAGAAGAGAAAGGCATCAGCCTAGGACTGAAAGTAGGGACTTTGAATATTGGACCTATCACAGGAAAAGGTAGAGAGCTGGCTGACATGAGGCAGAGGAGGAAGGTGGACATACTGTGTGTTCAGGAGACCAGGTGGAAAGGTCGCAAGGCTAGAAGCATAGGAGCAGGGTTTAAGCTGTTTTATCACGGTGTGGATGGGAAGAGAAATGGAGTCGGAGTCATCTTGAAGGAGGAGTTTGCCAGAATGTTCTAGAAGTGAAAAGAGTGTCAGACAGAGTGATGAGTCTCAAGTTAGAAATTAAAGGTGTGATGGTCAATGTTGTTAGTGCTTATGCCCCACAGACAGGATGTGAGCGCAGAAGAGAAGGAGAGATTCTGGAGGGAGTTAGATGAAGTGATGCAGAGTACCCCAGAGGTGAAAGAGTGGTCATTGGGGCAGACTTCAATGGACATGTTGGTGCAGGAAACAGAGGGGACGAGGAAGTGATGGGTAGGTTTGGTATCCAGGACAGGAACGAGAAGGACAGATGTTGGTAGATTTTGCAAAAAGGATGGAAATGGCTGTGGTGAATACTTTCTTCCAGAAGAGAGAGGAGCATAGGGTGACTTATAAAAGCGGAGGTAGGAGCACACAGGTAGACTACATCTTGTGCAGGCGATGTAATTTAAAGGAAGTCAGTGACTGCAAAGTAGTAGCGGGTGAGAGTGTTGCCAAACAGCATAGGATGGTGGTGTGCAGGATGATGCTGATGGTGAGGAAGGTGAAGAAGGCAAAGGCAGAGCAGAAGACAAAGTGGTAGTTGAAAAAGGAAAGAGTGTCGGGTTGTCTTCAAGGAGGAGTTGAAACAGGCTTTGGGTGGTCAGGAAGTGCTTCCAGATGACTGGACAACTACAGCCTAATGTGATCAGGGAGACAGGTAGGAGAATATTTGGTGTGTCATCTGGAAGAAAAGTAGATATGAGACTTGGTGGTGGAATGAGGAAGTGCAGGAGTGTGTACAAAGGAAGAGATTAGCTAAGAAGAAGTGGGACATTGAGAAAACCAAGAGAGTAAACAGGAGTACAGGGAGACACAGCGTAAGGCAAAGGTAGCAGTGTCAAAGGCCAAACAGAGTGCGTTTGATGACTTGTATGCTCGGCTGGAAAGTAAGGAGGAGAAAATGATTTATACAGGTTGGCACAGCAGAGAAATAGAGATGGGAAGGACGTGCAGCAAGTTAGATTGATAAAGGACAGAGAGGGAAATGTATTGACTGATGACAGAAGTGTGCTGGGAAGATGGAAAGAGTACTTTGAAGAGCTGATGAATGAGGAAAATGAGAGAGAAAAAGAGTAGAAGAGGTGACTGTTGAGGACCAGGAAGTAGCAAAAGATTAGTAAGGGTGAAGTGAGGAGGGCATTGAAGAGGATGAAGAATGGAAAGGCAGTTGGTCCTGATGACATACCGGTGGAGGTATGGAAGTGTCTAGGAGAGGTAGCAGTAGATTTTCTGACAAGAACATTTAACAAGGTCTTAGAGAGTGAGAGGATGCCAGAGGAATGGAGGAGAAGTGTGCTGGTGCCCATTTTTAAGAACAAGGGAGACGTGCAGAGTTGTGGCAACTACAGAGGGATAAAGTTGATGAGCCATACGATCAAGTTATGGGAAAGAATAGTGGAAGCTAGACTAAGGGCAGAAGTCAGCATTTGTGAACAACAGTTTGGTTTCATGCCCAGAAAGAGCACCACAGATGCAGTGTTTGCCTTGAGGATGTTAATGGAGAAGTACAGAGAAGGTCAGACGGAGCTGCATTGTGCCTTTGTGGATCTGGAGAAAGCATATGACAGGGTGCCGAGAGAAGAACTGTGGTATTGTATGAGGAAGTCTGGAGTGGCAGAGAAGTATGTTAGGAGTGGTGCAGGACATGTATGAGAGATGTAAGACAGTGGTGGCAGAGGTGTGCTGTCGGTGTGACAGAAGAGTTCAAGGTGGAGGTGGGACTGCATCAAGGGTCAGCTCTCAGCCCCTTCTTGTTCAAGCTATGGTGATGGACAGGCTGACAGACGAGGTTAGACAAGATTCCCCATGGACTATGATGTTTGCAGATGACATTGTAATCTGTAGTGAGAGCAGAGAACAAGTGCAGGAAAATCTATAGAGGTGGAGGTATGCCCTGGAAAGGAGGGGAATGAAGATTAGCCTCAGTAAGACAGAGTACATATGTGCATGAATGCCAAGGACCAAAGAGGAACGGTGAGATTACAGGGAGCAGAGATAAGAAAGGTGGAGGATTTTAAGTACTTAGGCTCAACAATCCAGAGCAATGGCGAGTGTGGAAAAAGAGGTCAAGAAGCGTGTGCAGGCAGGTTGGAATGGTTGGAGAAAAGTGTCCTGTGTGATGTGATAGGAGGGTATCGCAAAATGAAAGGAAAAGTGTACAAACGGTGTTGAGGCCAACGATGCTGTATGGGTTAGAAACAGTGGCCCTGGGGAAAAGACAGGAGGCAGAGTTGGAGGTAGCAGAGATGAAAATGTTGAGGTTCTCTTTGGGAGTAACGAGGATGGATAGGATTAGGAATGAGTACGTCAGAGGGACAGCACATGTAAGACGTTTTGGAGACAAAGTCAGAGAGGCTAGATTGAGATGGGTTGGACATGTACAGAGGAGGGATAGTGAGTATATTGGTAATAGGATGCTGAGGCTGGAACTACCAGGCAATAGGCCTAGAGGAAGACCAAAGAGACGATTCATGGATGTGGTGAAGGAGGACATGAAGGTCGCGTAAGAGAAGAAGATGCAGAGGATAGGGTGAGATGGAGGCAGATGATTCGCTGTGGCGACCCCTGAAGGGAAAAGCCGAAAGGAAAAGAAGAAGAAGAAGAAGAAGGAGGACGCCTCATGCTCTCTGTGTAAAGGAAACAACTGCTCCCTGAATCACATCCTCTCAGCATGTCCTAAGGCTCTGGGAGAGCGGAGGTACCGATGGAGGCATGACACTGTTTTAAGAGAGATTGCCATAGTGTTGGACCAGCGCAGAGTGGAAGTCAACCATCAAAATATCCAGGATACAGAAAAACCCATCCAGTTCCTGAAAGAAGGAGAGATGAAGACCAAGCCTAGCAAGCCTGCAACTAGAGGCTCAGTCCTGTCTTCAGCCTCCGACTGGCAGCTTCTTGTGGATGTGCAGAGGAAGTTGAAATTTCCAGAAGATATAGCAGTTACTCAGGTGCGCCCAGATATGCTGCTACTATCCCGAGAAACGAAAGCCATCTACATAATCGAGCTTACAGTTCCCTGGGAGGATAGACTTGACATCTCACATGAACTGAAAGCGGCAAAATACCAGGACTTGGTAGATGAAGCTTGTATGAAAGGGTGGAAAGCAAGCCTGATGCCAATAGAGGTTGGATGCAGGGGTTTTGTTGCAACATCTACAAGAAACTTCCTGCACAAGATAGATCTTACCCCTACCGCCACAAAGAAGGCGATAAAGACCATAGCTGCTTCAGCAGAGACATGCTCAAGGTGGCTGTCGATCAAGAGGAGAGAGAGTTGGACCACAGTCAATTGCAAGCCGGGAGAGTAGTGTGTAGATGCACGTTAGAAGACCTCAACAATCAACCAGAAGCCAGCCTGCAGGTGAAGACAGTCTTTTGTCTTTGCTGCTCCATTCAGGTGAAGCGTACAGGTTTCGGGGTGAAACGCTAAAGACCCTGAGATACCTGCTGATGATGCAGACTAGGCACGAAGAAACTACAACCACAAGCTGCTGATTATAAAGACGCTAATCAAGCTTTGAGTAGCGTAGCATCATGGATCGATGTTTAAAAACCCAGATGGTTTGGACATGTACAGAGGAGGGATAGTGAGTATATTGGTAGTAGGATGCTGAGGCTGGAACTACCAGGCAGAAGGCCGAGAGGAAGACCAAAGAGAAGATTTATGGATGTGGTGAAGGAGGACATGACGGTAGTTAGAGTAAGAGAAGAAGATGCAGAGGATAGGGTGAGATGGAGGCAGATGATTCGCTGTTGCAACCCCTGAAGGGAACAGCCGAAAGGAAAAGATTTGTGTATGAAATTGAGTACCTCTACATAATAGTGTATACTTATTAACAGTAAAGAAATAAAAAAAGAAATAGAGATCAACTTAGAAACAATAACTTTATTAACATATATTTTCTATTAAAGAATAAAAAAGTGCATCAATTTGCCTGAAATTCAATAAACATTTAAATCATAACTGCCATTTGACTGACTGGACAGCTCCATCCATCATGCTGTCAAGAAGCAGACCCCTCCATTTCCCTTTCTCTGCTGCCCGCTATATTGTGTACATCTGTATTTGATATTGCTGTGTAACCTTTGTCTTTTTGTACGATGTTTTGAGAGAAAACAAAATTCTGGTTCTTTGCAAGTGCTTTCTTGTAGCGGGGTGTCAAACTCAGTCCACAAAGGGCCGTGTGGCTGCAGGTTTTTGTTTCAACCAAGCAGCTGCACACCTGGTTTAGGCTCATTTAATTAACCAATTTGAGTCTTCGGGCAGTTGATTGGACAATCTGTGTGCTCTGTATGGAGACTGACCAATAAACTGCCTGAAGACACAGATCAGTTCATTAAATTACATAAATCAGGTGTGCTGTTGCTTGGTTGAAATAAAAACCTGCAGCCACACGGCCCTTGGGGAATGAGTTTGACACCCTTGTTGAAGAAGAATAGACAATTAAAGAAACTTGAAACCTGAATTCGATATTATAAAATAAAATAAAATCAACAAATAATAATACATTAAAATTGCTCAGCAACATTAACTCTGCAGCACAATATATAATATACAAAACACTTGAATCTACAAAGTATGTATTTAAAAAATTGTACTTTATATATATATATATATATATATATATATATATATATATATATATATATATATATATATATATATATATAAATGAGAAAGTCATGATTAATGGCTACAATGAGCATGTTTTGCAGTGTACAGCTTTCCAAAGCGGGGTTTGAAGCGTAATACCGGGATCCCTCATTTTCCGCGGTTAATTGGGACCGAGATCCCCACGCAACCATCGAAATCAGCAAAGTAGGATCACCCCCCCCCCGTCCAACTGATGTATATGTACATGTATGTGTATATAATATCAATAAATACATATCCAATGCTATAAATGCTCATAATAACAAACAATGAAAAAAAATAACATAAGATGTAAATAAAATATAAATACAGACGCTCTCCAACTTACCAACATTCGTTTTGCAAACATTCGGAGATACCATGCTGTTCAAGGTCGAAAGTGAAAGTGAAATGAAATTGAACAAGTAGAAATAGAAATACACTTAATACTAGGCTCTGGCAGAGGGAGATGCAACAATGTATCCAGTTTTGATGGGAGATTTTATGTTGGTTTATAGAGGGTTTTTTTTTTTTTTTTTTTTGCATAATTGGCCTTGTTTTTGTGACATTTTCCATAACTTTTCCACCTGTTCTTCCTTAATTTTCTTATTTTTTAATTCGGTGAATATTTATTTAATTTTTTTTTTTTTTTTTTGACCACGATGCAGTGAAGCCGCATTAATTGAAACGCGAAGTAGCGAAGGATCCCTGTACTGCAACTCTTGGATCTGATTCAATGTTTAGCTGGGATCTGTACTTGGTCTTCAGTGCAGCAACAGCAGAGAAGCCAGTCTCTCAAAGATATCATATTGCAAAAGGAAGAAGAATCCTCATAGCCTTCTTCCCTAAGAGTGGAAACTACTTCTCTACACCCAGCCAGAATTCACCCAGTGTCTGTGATGTGAACCTCAGAGTCTCAATGTGGAGTCATATGTCATGTCAATGTACTGGTCTCTGCAGACCCAAAACCAGTTGGAGCTGGTGCATTGAAAGGACCTTTCATCCAATCATACTGGGAACTGTTTTCAGGGAAGTACGTTTTAAAGAATCCCATCAATGATGAAGTGTGCTGCTTGATATTTGGAATCAATGAGTTGGCATCATAGTCAGGAGTGTCAACAATTTCATGCAAGTTCTCGAATTAATCAGTATTCTGTACTTGACGCAGGTGTTTCTTTCCACTGATGCTGTAGGTCAGGTCAGGTATGAAGGCATGCGCCGGGACGGCACTTCGCTGCGTCCACCAGTTGCCTCCACTCATCCGGCTGTCTCCTGGCGATTGACCAGGCCTGCGCAGGGCCCATACCCCCCGGCAGGGCAGCCCTCAGCTGCGACAACCACATTGCACGCGGCCGTCCCCGCGATCGGCTCCAGCCCCTAGGATCTCGAATGGACAGGATCCTGTGTGCTGGGTCTAAAGGGGATAAACGCGCCAAGTGCCCATAGTAGCGCAGCTGACGGTCGCGGATCAAGCAGGTTACTCTTACCATCCCCGACCACCTTCCAGTTGGTAACAAAGTCCCACCAGCAGTATCCGAAGATGCGATCAAAGGAAGTCGTAACGGAGTCCAGTCGTTGTCCAAGCTCAACCGTGAGCATCCATGTCTCACTCGAGTAGAGCAAGACAGGGAGCACAAGGGAGCGAAAGACTCGGGCTTTAGTCCGCCTGCTCAGATACCTCGACCGCCACACGGTCCTGTTCAGCGAGTTCATCGCCCCGTAGGCTAGGCCAAGTCGACGATTGATCTCGGCCCTGCAATCAGTAGAACGATGGACCATGCTGCCAAGGTAAGTGAAAGACTCCACGATCTCTACTCTTTCATGACCCACAGCGATCGAGTCAACAGCAGCATACAGGAGGTCGCCAAAAGCTTGGATCTTGGTTTTGATCCAGGAGACTCGCAAACCAAGCGGTTCCGCCTCCTCACCCAGCGAACAGAGAGTCTACGTCAGGACATCCACCGTCTCCGCGAAGATCACTGCATCATCGGCAAAGTCCAGATTCGTAATCCTAACCTCACCGAACGACACACCGCAGGCCGATCCACCCGATACCGCCGCCATGATCCAGTCCATTGCAGTACTGAAGAGAGTGGGGGCCACCACACACCCCTGCCTCACTCCGGTCTCAACCGAAAAGAAGTCAGAGGTGGAGCCCCCACACCTCACAGCACTCCCTGTCCCAGAATACAATGACGATATCAGCCAGACCAGAGCCGACAGGATCCCACGTAGACGAAGTAAGCCCCAGAGGACCTCCCTATCCACCAAGTCGAATACCTTGCAAAAGTCTATATAGGCGGCAAGGAACCCCCTATCAAACTTTCCCAAGCGCTCAGATAGGACGCGAAGCGCCAGGATGCGGTCAACGGTAGACCTCTTCGGTGTGAACTTTCCCGGAACTGAGAGGAGAGCAACCCCTCTGGTCACTGTTGCATTCTTGGGTATCACCCTTCCCTTTCCAGATCTGGACAACGATGCCTCGTTTCCAGTCAGTTGGGATGACACCAGTGCTCCACACGGAGCACACAAGAAAGAACAGCCACCGGAGGACGGCCTCACCTCCCGCCTTAAGCATTTCCACGTGGCTACCACAAACTCCCTTTGATTTGCATCTGCCAAGTGCCACACCGCCCTACGAGTTTCCTCAAGAGTTGGCGGGTCACAGTCTGGGGGAGGGTCGGCAACAAGAGTTTCAGCATCCCCAACGGCCAGGCTCCGGGCGGGAGGGTCAGCACGATACAACTCCTCAAAGTACTCGGCCCAACGAGTCCTCACTTCAGATTCCTCGGTAAAGACACTACCGTCTGCAGCTTTCACCGTCTGGCATCACGATGTGGCCCGAGAGGAACGGAGGCTCCGCAACGCCCTGTAAGCCGGGCAAGAGTCACTCGAATTCAAGTGGCCCTCGACTGTCTCACAGAGATCGCGGACCGCAGCCTCCCGATCTCTTCGCACTGCCTTGACAGCTTCGTGCTTCAGGTCCCTGGACAGCCCAATGCTGCTGTCAAGTCACGCTGGTCTCACTCTCTTGATGATGTTGATGGTCTCAGAGGAGATGGCCGTTCCCGGTTGTCTGGGCGACCCCGGTATGCAACCACGGGACACCTCCAGGATGCGGTCTCTGAAACCAGCCCAGAGGTCCTCCGTGCCTGCACCCACGTCCAGATCCTCCAGGGATTCCCCAAGCCTACTGGCGAACTCCGAAGCCACATCAGGGTCCCCGAATCGGTTTACGTCAAGTCGCATTTGACGAGACGGGGCTTTCTCAGGGCGCTTGAAGCGGATCGTCAGAAGCTGTCGATCAAATTCATTTAGCCTTCCAAATATGTCACCCAGGTAAGCCATTTTTTCCAGGAAGTTCTCATCATTAAATTTCTCGACAACTTCAGACTTGTGCTCCTTCTCTAAAAACACTCTTACCTGTTCTCTGAGTTTAAAAACTCAGCCACCTTGTCAGTGACACTGTCAGTGACAGCCACCTTGCTTCACTGTGAAACAGCACAGCTTGGTGTTCAGCTCCCATCTCTTCACAGATAGCAGAGAAGACTCTTGTTTTCAGTGCTTTGGTCTTTGTAAAATTGACTACACCTATGATGTCAGTCATATCCTCACTTAATTCATAGGAAAGGTTCCCTGAGACCAGTGCTTCTGTATACATAGTACAGTGTGTCCACACAACCTTAGGTGAGGCCTTTTGATGAATGTCTGAAGTCCTTTTCTCATCCCTGCAATGTTCTGTGCACCATCACTGGAAAAACCAGTGTAGTTCTTCCACTTTCGCCCATTCTCAGTGAGGAAGCCCTCCAGCTTTTTAAATAGCTATTCAGCTGTGACTGTCTCTGACATATTTGCAATAAAGCAAATCCTCACGCAGGGGTTTTGTCATACCAAAACGTGCATATACATTGAACAAACGGTCTTTGTTGTTGTCAGTTGCTTCATCAACTTGTAAAGCAAAACATTTGTCTTTAAGTTTATTTATCAACTGTTCTTGAAGATCGTTAGCAATGTAATTTATACGTCTGGCAACAGTGTTGGTGGACAGAGGGATAGTTTTTATTTTTTGCAGCACTTGCATCATCCAGCATGACAGAGACCATGTCATGCTACAGGCAGTGTCAGCTCCTCTGCTATGGTGTGGGCTTATTTATTTATTTATTCGTTTGTTTATTTATTTTTGCACGGGGAAATTTTTTTTACACCACCTTATATGATGCAAACAGTGCTCACTGGTTTAGTGACGTGGAATTCACAAAGCGGGATGACTGTTGGCAGTATTCGCTGAGAAAACTCAAGCAGCTCATCACCATGATTGGGGTGTGATGTCTAAGTGATGCCTTGGCTCATGCAGTCTGCTGCCAACATTTTAAGACACGATAAACACACCAGCCGTTCCTCGCCTCCCACCGTAGTCACAGTGAAGCCAAGTGCTACAAACGCTTTGTCACATTTCCTCGCCTGAGCTTTTGGGTGACTTTTGTTTTTCATTTTCTCCGTCTCTCTCTCTCTCTCTCTCTCTCTCTCTCTCTCTCTCTCTCTCTGCCTTTCTTTTCATCTCTGTTAAATATTTCTCCATGCTGGCTCGTGAAGGCTTGTTGACTGCACTCCATATCGAGCACTCTGTATTGCATGTGTGCATGCACCTAAGCAAAAAAAAAAAAACAGCCCCTACAGAGATTATTGTAGTGGATCTGCAATTACACTTTATTCTAGATCAGCAAAAAAGCATGTTCTACAGCGCCCCCCCCCCCCCAGGTGGCACACTATTTGAGAACTGCTGGTTTACACACTGAGTACAAGAACCGAATACAACTACTAACTGAATTATTAGTACGAAACTAAATTTTTGGCCCAAATTGAGAGAAATATACTTTCATTCCATTCAGTGGCCGGTGAAAACATGTACAGTCATCCCTTGAATATTGCGGATAATGTAGACCAGACCTGGCCGCGATATTCGAAAAACCGCGAAGTAGGAACGCCACCCCCCCCCCCCATTTCTACCATGTTGTCTCATTTCTATGTTTTCGCGTCTATACAATATCAAGAAGTGTATATTAAACGTTACACAGTTATATGCATATGTAAATATTGTAATGTATGAAAATTTAAATAGAATTTATATGTAAATACTTTAAGTACTGTACTCACCTCTGACAACAGCTCTTCACCGCGGTGCAGGACATTCACAAACACTATACAGTAAGTTCACAAAATCACAAAAAAATCCCGTGGGAATGTGCAAGGCAACAGCGTCACGCGTCTAAGCCAATCAGCTTGCGAGATTGTGTTGAGTGGGCGGGAGGCAACAGCATCTTATTGGTGTTTGTTTGTTATGTTACCTTTGCCAATGAGGTGATTTTTTTTTTTTTTTTTAAACTTCTGCCTTGTTTGCATGATTTTTTACAGGATTACGCAAAAAGTTATTTGTGAGTTTTCATAAAATTTCTACCAGAGGTGGCACTTTGGACAAGGAACACTCTGTTCGATTTCGGAAATGATCCAGATTATTTTTTAATCTCCCGCTCCTCAGAAGCGATCGGAATGGGTTTCGTCCGTCTTACTTTAGTTTCTGGAAATTTCCGGAAATTTACTTGCTGCGTGTTAAAGCTGAAGCTTTCTAACTTGGTATGCTGGCTCACCAGTGTAAGTGCTAGGATGAGTTTGTTTGTGTGTGTGTGTGTGTGTGTGTGTGTGTGTGTGTGTGTGTGTGAGAAACCTTGACCTACTTTTCAAGGTCGCAGAGGTAAAACTGTATTAGGTTTCCTGGTATTTACTTTCCACACACTAAAGCTGAGGCTTTCAAATTTACTTATGCTTGTTATGTTTTGGTGTATATGAAATGATCCTTTCAGTGGACCCCAGTGGTCTTTTTAAATTATTAAGGATTCTTTGTCACTGGGACTTTAATCATTTTTTCCCCCAGTAGGGTGAGGTTTACCCTCTCTAAGCAGTCCTCCTCTAGTCTTTTATCTCTTCCCCCCATTTCTAAAATTTCCCCAAAATTTATCATAATCTAAACCTGAAATATGCCATATAGGGCTCATAGCTTCCTTCAGTTGGTCTACACATTTGCAGGAGTTTAACTGAATGTGAAGTAGAACACTGTACCATTTCAGTTTTTAATAGTGTGAGGACCAGACTCCTGTGACAATGCCCACCCATGCTGAAAAAATGGTCTCTGTGATTTGGTCCTGTTACACAACCTGGGTTCACAGCCATGATATTTAAAAAAAGTAATAATTATTATAAAAAGTTACATTCATAATCTTGTACATATCGCTGCATGTACTCCGTGTCTGAATGTTTAGGTAGCACACTTCCAGCACTGGAGCAAATTCCTCAGCTTCTGATATTGTGATGGATAATGAGATGTAGGTTCTTGCTGATGAAAAATTGATAATCTGAGAGGACAAGCCACTGGATGTCTTCTAATAGCGCAAGCACCTGCCAAGCTTACAACCTCCACAGGTTTAAAAATTGACATGTAAAATGAATTGAATGGAGATCTTTGATATGCTAATTAAAGGGAAGACAAAACAATCAGAATAAAGCTCCCATGGTGTGAAAAAGTATCCCTCGGACTTTGTCTATAAATATCTCATGTTTTTTTTAATTCAATACATGATGACGAAGTGTTCCAGTTACTGCATTCTGCTGCACTTAACGGATAAAATATTACATATACAACAAAAATTATTTCGATCTCCATTAAAAGGAAGACATTATTTTATAAATATTAATAATTTACCTCATTCCTTTGTTTACTATTCTGTCTGTCTGTCTTCCTTTCGGCTTTTCCCTTTTTACTCGGGAGTCGCCACAGCGAATCATCTTGATTCGCACGTTTGATTTGGCAGAGGTTTTTACGTCGGATGCCCTTCCTGTCACAACCCTTTTTAGCAAGGGACAGAAACACGCTGACGACTTTGCAGCCTACTCTTTATGAAAGTCAGCAATGGTTCTTTTACATGCCTTTCACCATAGACAGTGAGAGACATGGCCCGCCTTTGATAACCCAGTTAGCTGCACTGGGGATTCCTTTGTTTACTAGACAGTATAAAAATACTATATCCGTGACTGTTCAGCATCACTTACTAAAGCTTATAGGTAACAAGCAGAATATGAACGTGGCTTACATATGAACAAGTTTATGCCGTAATGCGGGATACATGTTCTGTTCTATTTATGCCATTTCGAACATCTGGATATAAACGGAAGCGGTCCTGTACTGTCATAACATCTGTCTGCCACATTATTTGACTTTAGGCTGGCTTTGATCTCTGAGGGTTTGGGAGTGTAGACTGTGAGATGTGTGTGTTATAATAGTACTAATCATTGTTTTTATGTGTCTTTGCAGAAGGAGCTGTGTAACATGATTTTAGACTGCTGCGCTCAACAGAGAACTTATGAGAAGTTCTTTGGTCTCCTGGCTGGGGTGAGGCTCATATTTTTATACATCCCTGCATAATTATTTGTAGGGTTCCTGCAAATGATGAAGTTTTTCAAACAAGACATGGAAATGAAGACATGATTTCAGCTGTTTATCTACAATAGGCACATGCAGGCTTCAATAATGCACTCAAGTATCGAACATTGATATACAAGCAATAATCGAGCAACATTGAACAAAATAACTCAAAAGTCAGATTTCCTGGAATCGGTGAACGCACCGGCACATCCAAATCACATGACCAATTTAAGTTGATGTCGTCGGAAAGCGTAGTCTTGTTGTCTGTGTTTCAACTTGTGTCAGAATTGCAGACCTCAAACATTATACCAGTTTTGAATGGTGTTAGAAGGCCAAATACAATCAGAATCATGATAAGTAATTTACACCATGCTTTATCCTGAATTTTCTCATTCCATTTGGGTATGTTTGATCCAGTAAAACTGGACTATGCTAAGCAAAGTAGCACAGAAGCAAAATATGGGGGAAAAACTCCCCAAAACATTGCATACCCATCAACTAATCAAAATAATACAGGCAGCGTGTCACATTTAGTTGCCTGGGAGGAGGGAGTTGTTGAAGTTCACAGCGGCAAAGGAGAAACGACAATATCTATAGCGAGTTTGGAGATGTTACAAGTGGCTACCTTTATTGACATCACACCACCACCACCACACCCCTTTTCATGCAAGATCTTGTTTGAACCAAAAGGTTGTCTAAAAAATACAAGGCGATTGCTGGCTCTTGGCAGAAAATAAGTGGAAAAATACCGTAGAGGCAAAATATCTCTAAATCTTCGGTAATTATCGGTAAGCAAGATTTTACTCTCGGTACGAGCTGTCATCAGTTCTGTCAAGCAATTATCTACAATATTTGAAAGTGCTTCTTCACCTTTGTTTTTTGACCAATCTGAGTTCTGTTGGTTTCATTTGATTATCGCCATCATCTGATCCAGCCCATTATAGTGATCACTTCTGTTTCTGCCAAATCAAACGTGCGAATCAGATGATTCGCTGTGGCGACTCCCGAGTAAAAAAGGGAAAAAGCCGAAAGGAAGACAGACAGACAGCCCCCTTCACCACAGGTGTCCAGTACCAGGTTTGGGGGTTACTGCCACGACAAGTACCGACGACCTTCCGGCCTCACCAATGAAGGCACGAAACATGACCTATTCAGATTCTATGTCACCCACCTCATTCGGAATGTGGTTGTAGCTCTGCTGGAGGTGGGAGATAAAGGCCTTTTTGACAGGAGACTCCGCCAAACGTTCCCAGCAGACCCTACTTACACGTTTTGGTCTGCCAAGTCTGGAGGGCAGTCGTCCCCATCATCAAAGCCAGCTCACCACCAGACCAGGTGGTGATCGGTTGACATCTCAGCTCCTCTCTTCACCCGAGTACCCAGAACATGTGGCCGCAAGTTTGGTGACACGACCACAAAGTCGATCATCGAACTGCGACCGAGAGTGTCCTGGTGTCAAGTGCACTTATGGACACCCTTATGTTTGAACATGGTGTTCATGATAGACAAACTGTGACAAACACAGAAGTCCATCAATGAAACACCATTCGGATTCAGACTGGAGAGGCCGAACCCACCGATTACACCCTTCCAGGTCACACTATCGTTGTCCACATGAACATTGAAGTCTCCCAGGACGAGTGAGTCTTCCAAAGAAGCATTTTCCAACACACCCTCTGAAAACTCCAAGAAGGGTGGGTACTCTGAACTGTCATTTGGTGCATAAGCACAAACAACAGTCAGGATCCTTCCCCCACCCGAAGGCATAGGGAAGTTACCCTTTCGTCGACCGGGGAGAACCCCAACATTTGAGCACCGAGACGGGGGGCAACAAGGATGCCCACATCGGCTAGCCGCCTCTCTCCATGAGCAAATCCAGAATGGAATAAGGTTCAGCCTCTTTTGAGATGGGTGGTTCCAGAGCCCAAGCTATGCGTTGAGATGAGCCCGACTATATCTAGTCGGTATCTCTCCACCTCACACACCAGCTTAGACTCCTTCCATGACATTCCTTGTCCCAAGAGTCAGAGTCAGTCATCAAGGATCGGTCCAACAGAACCCATGCCTTCGGCTGCCACCCAACTCATATGGCACCCGACCCCTATAGCCCCTTCCACAAGTGGTGGGTCCATGGGAAGGTGGACCCATGTTTCTTTTTTGGGCTCAGCGCGGTCGGGTTCTATGGGCAGAAGCCCAACCACCAGGCACTCGGCTTTGAGCCCCTCCACCAGGCCTGGCTCCATGGGGTGACCCTGGTGACCCACGTCCAGACAAGGGAAACTGTGTCCTTGTTTTCTTTTTATTTGGCATAGGGGTCTTCTGAACTGCACTTTGTCTGGACCTTCACCAAGGACCTGTTTGCCTTGGTTGACCCTACCAGGGGCATCATGCCCCCGACAACATAGCTCCTAGGATTATTCAGTCATGCAAACTTCTCCACCACGATAAGGTGGCGATTCAAGGAGGGGTGGGTATTTTATGTATTTAAAAGAAAACACTCAATGAGTGATTTTTATGCATTATTAATGATCCGAATCATCAAGTCAGTGCTGTATTAGCCAATAGGACTGTGATAAACGGCTAGAAGAAGCCCAGGCGCTAACAACTCATTGTGGTCACTGAGAGAGTTCAAAGTACAGTCATACCTCAGCTCACGAACATAATTGGTTCCCAGAAAGTGTGTGTAAGGCGAAAAGTTCGTCTTCCGAACATTTATTTCCCACAAGAAACCATTAAAATGAGAATAATCCGTTCCCAGGTCCCCATAAAACATAATTTTCTACTAAATAAGCCTTAAAACTACACAAAAATATACCTTATTTTATGTATAATAAATGTGCTATTGTATTGTAATTAAAGAAATAAACTGTACTGTATAATAAAGTCGTTTTATTTACCTTTGTGATGGTAGTTGATGGCTTGATGGAATGGAGTGGGAGGAGGAGGGAGGGATGGAGTTACTGTTTGGAAGGAGTGTTTGGAAACGCCTACTGTTTGGAAACACCCTTAGCCACACACGCACCCTTAATAGCTTCCTTGTTCTTAAGGATGGGAGCAATGGTAGACTTAGCGTACTGGTACTGGGACGCTAAGTCACACAAACGCACACCTCGTTCGCGTTTTTCAATGATCTCCGCCTGTGGTGGGGTCTTTTTTGGTCCCATAATAGCAAAAGTACACTCGATATGGTCCAAAATGTCTACCAAACACAAACCACGTCCGCACTCAAAGAAAGGGGGTGACGAACTGTGACGCCGTGAGCGTGCGTCAGCTTCTCGTGGCCGCCACCGTGGTGCTGTTCGACCGCGTGGTTTGATTCGTCCGCCGAAAACTAGTTCGTCAGCAGAGACTATATGCTCGCAAATTTAATATTCTTGAGGCGAAAAGTTCGTGAGCTTAAGCGTTCGTCAGTGGAGGTTTTACTGTTTATGATTGGCGCACATTCTTTCCATCAACCATTCCCATGAAGCATAAGTCATCCATCCACTAGGTGGCAGCAACCTTTTTGAGGGAACAGCTAATTAGTCAAAGATGGCTTGGACGAAAGCCTGTTTTCCCACACTTTAATGTATTTTAATGGAATTAAATGAAAGTGAGATTAGCTTAGTAACTTAATTGATTCCTAATGAACAGTGTCCTGCATTTCTTGAACAAAGTAATATTCTGCCTTTCATATTACATAATTGCACATTCTAGATAGAAGTTTTTTACTCATTTGGTCCTCAATGACAGACATTTAAATGATTTTGACACCCTTGGTTTAACACACAAACACTGTGATCCAGCAAAAAAAAAAAAATTCTGATTGGCTATTCAGTGTAACAATGAGATGTACAAATTAAAAGAAAGCAAACAAAGAGGTCGCCTACTTCGCTAGGTTTCTTTTTATTTCATTCTCTGTTGTTTCCTTTCTTCTTCTATAAGCAACAAGCCAGTGGTGGATATGCCAACACCTTATTAGTCATATTCTCAGTTCAAAGTTATGTAAAACTGTTTCTGATAAGCGTGTGACTTACTGTGTGTGAACTTGATTGGCTAACACTGCTTTGTTTATGGTTTTAATTTCTGCAGTCATTCCAAAATCCTCTCAGAATAATGAATACATTCCATCACCACCTGCTGGCATGGAGAGTGGTTTCCTCCCGCGCACAGCGCACAGCTAGTTGGTGGTTGACTGTAATCGTTGCTGTGTCTGTATGGGGATCTTTTTTATTCATAAAAGGCACTATGAGGTGAAACAGCAGTCTTCCTTCCATTATCGCTACTTCCTGGACACTGCTAGCTTGGTGCATTCCAGTTTTTAGCAGGGGCCCATGTAACAGTCGAATTTCTTTTGAGAAAAGATTCAAAGCGAGATTTTTGTTTGTTTGCTTTTTTGAGCTAAAAGCCATTGCATGAACCATCTTTTTTTAAATTAATTAAAGAAGAAAATGCCCTCTTTTTTTGTCCAAGTAAGTTTATGGCTGCTACTGGGTGATTTTATTTTCGAACTCAGCAGTATCCTTTTTTGGGGGGTGGGTGGGGGGGATTTGGAAACACTTTAGTGAAAACAAAGCTGCTTGAAACTCGGAGCCTGGGGGAAAGTGGTTTATCACATCAGAGCCATGCCGATTTTTTTTCTTTATTACAGACACCACACTGAGGTATAGTAAGTTTCATATTTCATTTTTTTTTATCTTTTTTCGTCCATGTCTGCATTTATTTGTTTATCTGTTTAAAAGCTGAACTTCTCATCCACCTTTGTCCTTTTTCCTCCATCCAGTTGAAAGACTGCAGCCCCATCTCATTATCTATATATCAGTCTCTTCATGTCTGATGTTTATCTCTCCGTGTCTGAATCATTGCAGAGGTTCTGCTTGTTGAAGAAGGAGTACATGGAGAGTTTTGAGGCCATTTTCCAGGAACAGTACGACACCATTCACAGGCTAGAAACCAACAAACTGCGCAACGTGGCGAGAATGTTCGCCCACCTCCTCTATACAGACTCCATGCCATGGAGTGTGAGTGCCGTCAATCATTTTCAGCATTCAGTAATGATTGATACTCAAAATGCGTCTTTTCCAGCAAACAAGATGACTCGTTGCTGAGTTGTGAAGACATTATTGCATTCAGTGTAGAAGCACTTCACAGGTTTTTTTAATATCATAATTACTTTGCCGAGAAGAAAGAAAGAAATAGTAATTTTTTTCTTGGTATGCTTGTTATATTATTTATTTTTTTAATTTATTTTTTTACTCTTTGCTTTGAACTGAATCGTCATTCTCTGCAGGTCCTAGAGTGCATGAAAATGAGTGAAGAGACAACGACATCCTCCAGCCGCATTTTCGTCAAGATCCTTTTCCAGGAGCTGTGTGCCTATTTAGGGCTTCCGAGACTTAACGAGAGACTCAAGGACATGTGAGTTGATCAGAATGGATTTATGCATGTTAAGTATAGTAACACCAAACAGTGTGTGTTAAGTGGATAAATAATATTTCATGGATATCACACTAATATCATGCCATGATTCTAATAATGTTTCATCGGCAGGACTCTGCAACCGTTCTTTGAAGGTCTGTTTCCACGCGACAACCCCAGGAACACGAGATTCGCCATCAATTTCTTCACTTCCATCGGCCTTGGCGGACTCACGTAAGAACCAAGCCCTTTTCTCCAAGCCATGTGCAGATATTACACATTTTTTAATGCCATTATAACTTTAACCTTTTATAGGGCAGTTCTGTTCAAATGCCAAGCTGAGGATGAAAAAAACTGGAGCCATTAAACTGCTTTGTTTAAATGCCATTCATTACTCACAATGCAAATACGTAGCCTGCTAATATGTTAATATTTCAACTTCTAATGTAGTGGAATTGAATTAGAATAATGTCATTGATTTGGGGGCTAATCCAAGTCATTCAAGCTCGGATTTTTAAAAGAAACTGTAAGAAGTAAGATGAAGCTGTTGATTTTAGCCTAATTGATACTCAACGTTTAAGACTGATGCAGAGATGGAGTCTTGTCGGTGCTCTGCATTCATTTTTTCCGTATTTGTGCACATTTTCAGAAAGCTTCCGAATGCAGACAGAATATACCCATGCCATCAGCAGTCATGGAGAGGCTGTAGACAATAGCTGAAGAGAGTTACTCGGAAGAAATTGTGGTCATGGCGTAACTGTTCGAACAGAGGTTATTCTAGTTTGCAAAAAGTTATAAGCAAATTACGTATAACTGTTGTATTGTACACTATGTAGGAACGTGAGAAAAATAAAAGATCACGAAAACAAGGCTTTAGGGCATAATTTGAACATGACTGGGTTAGAAGCAAAGTTACAAGTGGCAGGGTTTTTTTTACCCACAAGATCATGTAGAAGTGCTTTCTTTTCTTCACAGGAAGGTGTCAGGGCTCAGCATACGTACGATTTATACTCTTGGACAAGTCTGTGCCACAGAGATGCCATTCGTGATTGTGTAGGGAGAACAGTTTTTGTCTTATGAGACCCTGCTGCCTGAATCATTAGAATTTGTTTTTATACACAGAAAAGCAACAAGAGCTCAATTTCCCTGGAAGAATAATAAATTGAATATAACTTGAACAGAGTTGTTTCGAAACATGTGACTGATGGCATCTCTGAAGTGTCTTATCTCAGTGATATTCAATGGTATGAGTGGCTCAAAACACTTCAGTGTAATGGGTGTTCGAATCCACAGAATTAGGAGTAAACTGACCATTATAATCTACAGCTACTATAATGTAACTCAAGAAGCACTTACACTTGAGATATTCATATGAGCACAGTGGTTTCCAATTTTTCGCACAGAACTGGCAGCAGCTTGGACTGCATAAAGCTGAGGTCATGTATATGCTTGATATGTGAGAACCAAGGCTAGGACTACTGTCATCATTCCGTAACCATCCTGGCAGATTTGGGAGGTTACTTTGCCTGAAAAATGCGAGCATCTGTAATGCATATGTCGCAGCTGCCATGTCCACCAACAATAACTGCATATGCAGTTGTTGCTGTTTCATGTGCCTTTATTTTTGAGCACCAGAGATATCTATGGTAGTGAAAGGTGTATCTATGCGTTCACAGTTGCAATGGGTGAATTGACATGGTGTTTGACCTGTAATTTTAAATCCAACTAAGCTTTCTGTGAATGGAGTCCACGACCTCTTGATTTCTCAAGATAGCTCCCCAGCTCTCACGTATTTGACAGATTGCAGGATTAAAGTTGCTTGCTGTTATCCACTCTGAAAATGATTGTGTCCATGTGAGGCAGAGGCTTAAGAGGAAATGTGATGCCATCTAGAAAAGTTATAATATTTACAGATATCCATATATTTTATTTATTGGCTATTAATACCCCCATTAATTCCCCCAAAACAGAGACGAGTTGAGAGAGCATCTGAAGAATGCCCCGAAGATGATCATGACCCAGAACCAGGATGTTGAGTCATCTGACTCTTCCTCATCCTCGTCTTCATCTTCATCAGTTTCTTCATCTTCAGACAGCAGTGACTCAGAGGACTCCTCCAGCAGCCCCAGCTCTTCAGGTACCTTCTCATCCTTTGCATAGTACTGTAGTCTCTTTCCCAGTGCACTGACTTATCCTTCAGTTTATGAACTCGTCCAGCAATCTGCTCACTCATCTCTCTGTCCAGAAACTCATGCCTCAGTACTCTGTCTCTCCCCTTGATGGACTATTCCCTTTCTTAGTCCTCTGCCTCATCCCCAATCCAGGAACTCATCCCTTTAGTTCACTGACTCATGTCTCATTTCAGTGGCTCATCCTTAATTCTGTGAACTCATCTCTTTGTCTAGGAATTCATGCTTCAGTGCACTGACTCATCATTTAGTGCATTACTCGCTCTTGCAGTCCACACACTCATTCCTCAGTTCACTTACTCCTACCAAGAACTCATCCCTCGGGCCACTAACTTGTATTTCAGACCATGAACTTATCCTTCAGTCCATTGTCTCCTCCATCTTTGCATTACACCCTCTATGTGTCCACTGATTTACCTCTCAGTCCAGTCCTTTCAACGCTCTTCTCCTTTACACTTCCCTGTCCCTCCTCAATCAACCCTGTCCTGCTCCCATGTTATTTAAAGTTTATGGTGTGTGTGTGTGTGTGTGTGTGTGTGTGTGTGTGTGTGCATATACATACGTGTATACATGTATATATACATACAGTGTGTGTATGTACACACACACACACACACACACACACACACACACACACACACACATGTATATAATATGTGGCTCTTTGCCTCTTTTCATGTTTGTTTGTTTTTTAATCTTAAAAAACATTTAAATCCTTCAGAGGTTATTAAAAACAATAAATAATTTTTTAAAATAATTTTGACAGGTTGGGTGTTTTTTATGCCGCGTCTGACACATAAGTGACCGCCAATCATCTGAGTGGATGACGTCTAATGCTGGGAAATTAAGTAAACATTTTCTTTGCATGCAGGCTTACCCTCTTTGTAAAAATGGCAAAATGCAAAGCTATACGAAAATATGAAGATGAACACAGGACATTTCTGGGAGAATGGGAAGATGCTTACTTTTTTATTGAAAGGAATGGCAAATCGCTCTGTTTATTATGCAGTACTACAATATCACATTTCAAGGATTCAAATCTTCAGCGTCATTTTAGCAACTCCATGCTAATATTGACACGGAATTCCCCAAAGCTAAAAAACACCTGACTCAACATGATAGTATGTGGTATAATTTAATATTGATCAATTTATATTATACAGGCCATATCTATGTATCTGAAGTGTGTTCAGTAGTTGTGTGTGTCAGACCAAGGGAGAAAGAGATAGAGGTGCGTGTGTGTGTGTGTGTGTGTGTGTGTGTGTGTGTGTGTGTGTGTGTCTTGGCAGGTCAGCACATGGTGTGGCTCTTTAACTCTCACAGTTCAAAAGTTTGACTCTTTGTGTCTAACTTGTTTGCCACCCCTGTACTAGTAGGTCTATATATTTAAAAATAATTATGATAATAACGAGGTTGGCAAACATTTTAAAAATTAAATTGTAAAAAGTCTTTAAATTTTAATAAATATTAGTGGACCTACTGTTACTAGTACATGTAGGTTTTTGCTATTTAGCGCTAAAATATTTTGTTTTATAGTTTAATATTTAAAAAATAATGAAATGAGCTGAAATAAAAAATTAAAAATTGTATAAATGATGGACCTAGATCCATTTGTTATTGCATATTTTGTATGGAAGAAAAAAAAGAAACAGATTTCTAACATGCCTGCACCCCTCTTGTGCCATGGTTCACTCACTGGCAGGGACGAATTTGGAACCAGTCTGGTCCAAGTTTATCATGTCATCCGGAATGTTGTTCACTTTAATATCGCCTGTAATCCGTTAGTGGGACACATTTTTGCTGTCATCAAAATCTGCTGGGTGCTTACGTGCTTCTTTGTGCCTTTTCTCCGGACAACTCCCATTCTTTTCATAATTGACATCGCCCATGATTTTGACAGGTCAACCAAACCCCTATACTCTGGTAAGAGCGTTTTGTATTTATGCAATTCTATTCCACATGTGGTGGCAATCACAATGCTCTTATTCACTATGCCCCCTGCCAGTGTTAGGCTTTCAGTGTATGTCTGAATCGACAGGTCCAACTCATTAAGCAGTGCCAATGACCTCCCGCACTGCTTAAAGGGTACCTGTAGTGAAAGCGTTCATATACCTAATTTGATGTATTGTGTATAGCTAGTGACAATACACCTATAAGGCGTTTATTATATTCTCTCACAAACCAGCTTTAAGCGATTTAAGGGCTTCACTAACGTCAAGTTTCAGAGCACAGGAGTTTTAAAACGGCGCATTTGTAGTGACGTCATATCGTTGACAAAGCCTCAACCGGAACTGCGAGATTGCAAACGTGAGGCTATATACCTGACATATACAACACAAGCTCACGGAAACTTGGAAAAAACAGACAGGTTCTTCATATGAACCACTGAAGAAAGACTATCCAGATTTAGTGAAATCGGACCAGGAAAATGACGACTTGGAGGACGATATTGAAGAGTCGGCAGAAGCTCTTACACGGGAAAACCGTAGCAAACAACCAGCAAATATTTGGTGTGCTTGTGGAAAATGCGTGCGTGCAAAAACCGATCTGGAGTGCTATTGTTGTAAAGAACATGAATTGCTTGAGGAAAATATACTGACATTCTGCAATTGGCTATACAAGTGTCAATGATGTTACGTCACAATAACCTTTAACTCCGGTGAAAAGAAGCCAACATGTCTGCGCGCTCAACCTTCGTGAGCAAGGAATGTTATGTAGAAGAAAAGGAAATGTGGACTTGTAAATAAACTATTGACATCACGCGATGTTTAAAAGTTAATAATAAAGTACAGTGGATATTTTTTGAATGCTGTAAATTTTGGGTACAAGGTACCCTTTAAGTTCTAACTCTAAACGTTTCGTAACTCTCAACTCCTTCAAATACCCTGTGTTGAAATAACAAACAGTGCTTTCAAGTATTGGTGACTTGGGTTGAGAGAAATAATTCACGGCTGCTTGGTCCCTATATTCCACTGCATCACGTCCAACACGTGTTTTGAAGTCTGCATTATAATGCCCATATTGTTCATGAAACTTTAGATTTAGGGCCCATACAAATGTCAACCTGCTAATTTCCAACTTTGCTTACTGATGCCGATATTCCTGCAGGTTCAAGTATCTCAAGGGACGTTTTTCTTAACCAGTTTCACAAATGCATTGCTCATTTTAACTTCCGTGATCAGCGTTAAAAAACCCGCATGCACACTGCATAAGTACTCTATCCCATTTGAATGGTTGACTGGACTCGTGTCCGAGCCTCAGGTGGACTTCAATGTGGTGGTAGCCTACAGCGTCAAATTCACATGTCATGATTTTGCAATTTTCTTTGTCAATATGAAAATCACGGCGATAAAACACTCGTGAAAATAACCCCCTTCAAAAAGACCCCCCCTCCCCCCAGGTATTCCGCTTTCATGTCGGAGTGAATCACTTTTATTTCCGAAACAATGTTAGCTTGAACAGTGCCCTTGTCCTTGTGGCTTGCTTGATTGCTAGTAGTGTTAAGGTCGACTTCGTTTTTTGACAATGTATTGTCACTGTGGTTTTACTTCTGTTGCGATTTTTCTTTAATTGTATTTGTTCCTCTCCACCATACTCTGACTTCTTCTTTTCCTTTCGGCTTTTCCCTTCAGGGGTCGCCACAGCGAATCATCTGCTTCCATCTCACCCTATCCTTTGCATCTTCTTCTCTTACACCAACGACCTTCATGTCCTCCTTTACCACATCCATGAATCGTCTCTTTGGTCTTCCTCTAGGCCTTTTGCCTGGTAGTTCCAGCCTCAGCATCCTATTACCAATATACTCACTATCCCTCCTCTGTACATGTCCAAACCATCTCAATCTAGCCTGTCTGACTTTGTCTCCAAAACGTCTTACATGTGCTGTCCCTCTGACGTGCTCATTCCTAATCCTATCCATCCTCGTTACTCCCAAAGAGAACCTCAACATTTTCATCTCTGCTACCTCCAGCTCTGCCTCCTGTCTTTTCCCCCAGGGCCACTGTATCTAACCCATACAGCATCGTTGGCCTCAACACCGTCTTGTACACTTTTCCTTTCATTTTTGCCGATACCCTCCTATCACACATCACACCGGGACACTTTTCTCCAACCATTCCAGCCTGCCTGCACACGCTTCTTCACCTCTTTCCACACTCTCCATTGCTCTGGATTGTTGAGCCTAAGTACTTAAAATCCTCCACCTTTCTTATCTCTGCTCCCTGTAATCTCACCTTACCGTTCCTCTTTGGTCCTTGGCATTCATGCACATGGTATTCTGTCTTACTGAGGCTAATCTTCATTCCCCTCCTTTCCAGGGCATACCTCCACCTCTCTAGATTTTCCTGCACTTGTTCTCTGCTCTCACTACAGATTACAATGTCATCTGCAAACATCATAGTCCATGGGAATCTTGTCTAACCTCGCCTGTCAGCCTGTCCATCACCATAGCTTGAACAAGAAGGGGCTGAGAGCTGACCCTTGATGCAGTCCCACCTCCACCTTGAACTCTTCTGTCACACCGACAGCACACCTTACCACTGTCTTACATCTCTCATACATGTCCTGCACCACTCTAACATACTTCTCTGCCACTCCAGACTTCCTCATGCAATACCACAGTTCTTCTCTCGGCACCCTGTCATATGCTTTCTCCAGATCCACAAAGGCACAATGCAGCTCCGTCCTGACCTTCTCTGTACTTCTCCATTAACATCCTCAAGGCAAACACTGCATCTGTGGTGCTCTTTCTGGGCATGAAACCAAACTGTTGTTCACAAATGCTGACTTCTGCCCTTAGTCTAGCTTCCACTATTCTTTCCCATAACTTCATCGTATGGCTCATCAACTTTATCCCTCTGTAGTTGCCACAACTCTGCAACGTCTCCCTTGTTCTTATAAATTGGCTCCAGCACACTTCTCCTCCATTCCTCTGGCATCCTCTCACTCTCTAAGACCTTGTTAAATGTTCTTGTCAGAAAATCTACTGCTACCTCTCCTAGACACTTCCATACCTCCACCGGTATGTCATCAGGACCAACTGCCTTTCCATTCTTCATCCTCTTCAATGCCCTCCTCACTTCACCCTTACTAATTTTTGCTACTTCCTGGTCCTCAACAGTCACCTCTTCTACTCTTTTCTCTCTCTCATTTTCCTCATTCATCAGCTCTTCAAAGTACTCTTTCCATCTTCCCAGCACACTTCTGTCATCAGTCAATACATTTCCCTCTCTGTCCTTTATCAATCTAACTTGCTGCACGCCCTTCCCATCTCTATTTCTCTGCTGTGCCAACCTGTATAATTCATTTTTCTCCCTCCTTACTTTCCAGCCGAGCATACAACTCATCAAAGCGCTTCTGTTTGGCCTTTGACACTGCTACCTTTGCCTTACGCTGTGTCTCCCTGTACTCCTGTTTACTCTCTTCGGTTTTGTCAATGTCCCACTTCTTCTTAGCTAATCTCTTCCTTTGTACACACTCCTGCACTTCCTCATTCCACCACCAAGTCTCCTTATCTACTTTCCTTCCAGATGACACACCAAGTATTCTCCTACCTGTCTCCCCTGATCACATTCGCTGTAGTTGTCCAGTCATCTGGAAGCACTTCCTGACCACCCAAAGCCTGTTTCAACTCCTCCTTGAAGACAACCCGACACTCTTCCTTTTTCAACTTCCACCACTTTGTCTTCTGCTCTGCCTTTGCCTTCTTCACCTTCCTCACCATAAGCATCATCCTGCACACCACCATCCTATGCTGTTTGGCAACACTCTCACCCGCTACTACTTTGCAGTCACTGACTTCCTTTAAATTACATCGCCTGCACAAGATGTAGTCTACCTGTGTGCTCCTACCTCCCACTTTTATAAGTCACCCTATGCTCCTCTCTCTTCTGGAAGAAAGTATTCACCACAGCCATTTCCATCCTTTTTGCAAAATCTACCAACATCTGTCCTTCATGCTCCTGTCCTGGATACCAAACCTACCCATCACTTCCTCGTCCCCTCTGTTTCCTGCACCAACATGTCCATTGAAGTCTGCCCCAATGACCACTCTTTCACCTCTGGGGGTACTCTGCATCACTTCATCTAACTCCCTCCAGAATCTCTCCTTCTCTTCTCGCTCACATCCTGTCTGTGGGGCATAAGCACTAACAACATTGACCATCACACCTTTAATTTCTAACTTGAGACTCATTACTCTGTCTGACACTCCTTTCACTTCTAGAACATTCCTGGCAAACTCCTCCTTCAAGATGACTCCGACTCCATTTCTCTTCCCATCCACACCGTGATAAAACAGCTTAAACCCTGCTCCTATGCTTCTAGCCTTGCGACCTTTCCACCTGGTCTCTGAACACACAGTATGTCCACCTTCCTCCTCTGCATCATGTCAGCCAGCTCTCTACCTTTTCCTGTCATAGTTCCAATATTCAAAGTCCCTACTTTCAGTCCTAGACTCATGCCTTTCCTCTTCTCTCTCTGGCAACGGACACGCCTCCGCCTCTCCTTCTTCGACGTCTTCGACCAACAGTAGTCCAATTTCCATCAGCACCCTGTTGGTTGGCCCGGCACTGATAGCGGTCGTTGTTAACCCGAGACCTCGACCGATCCGGTATGTCATTCTTTCTTGTGATTCAGATAGTTTATTTGGCATTTGTTCCGCCGGATGCCCTTCCTGACGCAACCCTCTGCATTTATCCGGGCTTGGGACCGGCGTGAGGGAGAGACACTGGTTTGTGCCCCCCCCTCACGGCTGCATTCTCCACCATACTCTGACTAGTTATTTTAAACTTAGAATTTTGATATCTCAAAAGGGAGGGGTATGACCACACAGGAGCTCCTGACTGCTGTTAGGTACTCTACCGGGAGCCTCGAGATTGAAGCACTGAAACAGTGAAGGAGTGTAGAAAGGAAGTTAATTTGTAAGGGTAGTGATGTGTGTGTGTGTGTGTGTGTGTGTGTGTGTGTGTGTGTGTGTGTGTGTGAGGGAGAGAACAAATGAGCTGCCACATGCATCTTTATTTACTTTTACCATCTTTTTGGGGAATAGCATAATGTAAAATAAAACATCTCATTAACACGCATTTCCTGCTCTTGCTAACAGGATATACAGCCATTTTCTTACTTATTTGATTGTGTGCATAGACACACACGCACGCACGCACACACACAAAGCTGTACAGTGGGGACCTGCTTTCAGACTGTCCCACACAAAGTTGCAGTTCATTAAAATATGTTTGATGATTTGCATCAACCTCTTTGAAAATTCCACTATTAGTAGTTCATTTCACTCTCAGGTATAAACTTGTGAACTTTTGAATAAAATAAAACTCGAAACTAATAAGTCATACAATCAATTTTCATACATCGGACAGGACACATTAACAAATGGTACGAACCCCAATACATTTAATGCACAACACTTCCACATTGACTGGTTATTTAATGTCACTCCCCCACTTTAGTATAATGGCGTCCCTGTGTGAGGAATTAATACTCGGGGAGGGGGGGGGGAGGGGGGTTCTTCAGGAAAAAGGTTCCCGTCCTGTCCTAATTTTAAACGTCAACTTTGACGTGACAAAAGCAATGGGGGCCTCCTGTTTGACAGATTTAGCACTCCTCACAACCTGTGTATGGTTTTGTGAAGATGTAGATGTGTTTTGTATCAGACCAGAAAAATTAATTTGGTGAATCTTATACTAATTCATTTTTCCATCAGCTAAAGCTGTATTATTGCGTTATTACTCAGCTCCTCGGTCATCACAAGAATTGTATGAAAGCCTCACTCTGCTTTGTGAAATTATTCGCTTGGTTTTTAATTGTTGTTTTCTCTATTACTCCTCCACAGATTCTGACTCTAATGCGAGACAGAAAAACATTTCCCAACGTGGTAAGAAGCATCAGGAGAAGAGCAAAAGAAACCAGAGACAAGACAAATGCGAGGAAGATCGTCAGAGACGGCAGGATAAATCACGAAAGGAATCCCCTGATAACCGAGAAAGTGCACGAAAGGTTTCTCCTAATATGCGAGAGCACAGGCAAAGGCGTTCTCCAAATATGAAAGAACACAGAGGGCGAAATTCTCCTGCGAGAGAGCACAGACATAGGGACTCACCGGATGTGCAAGAACGTAGTAAAAGGGACTCGCCTGATGCGATAGTATGTGATAAGAGGAACTCACCTGATGTAAGAGAGCGTGGTAGAAAGGCCTCACCTGGTGCACGAAAACATGGGAGAAGGGAGTCACCTGATGCTCGAATGCGCACTCGAAGGCACTCCCCTGATGTGGGAGAGCATGCTAGAAAAGACACCTTTAATGTGCGAGAGCGTAGACAAAATGATGCTCCTGATGTGCGAGAGCGTAGACAAAATGATGCTCCCGATGGCAGAGCACGTGGAAGAAAAGAATCTCCCGACGTGCGAGAGCGCGGGAGAAGGGACTCCCCCGACGTGCGAGAGCGCGGGAGAAGGGACTCCCCCGACGTGCGAGAGCGCGGGAGAAGGGACTCCCCCGACGTGCGAGAGCGCGGGAGAAGGGACTCCCCCGACGTGCGAGAGCGCGGGAGAAGGGACTCTCCCGACGTGCGAGAGCGTGGGAGAAGGGACTCTCCCGACGTGCGAGAACGCGGGAGAAGGGACTCTCCCGACGTGCGAGAGCGCGGGAGAAGGGACTCCCCCGACGCGGCGAGCGCTGGAGAAGGGACTCCCCGACGCGGCGAGCGCTGGAGAAGGGACTCCCGACGCGTGCGAGCGCTGGAGAAGGGACTCCCCGACGCGTGCGAGAGCGCTGGAGAAGGACTCCCGACGCGTGCGAGCGCTGGAGAAGGGACTCCCGACGTCGCGAGCGCTGGAGAAGGGACTCCCGACGCGTGCGAGAGCGGGAGAAGGGACTCCCCGACGCGTGCGAGCGCGAGAAGGGACTCCCGACGCGTGCGAGAGCGCTGGAGAAGGACTCCCGACGTGCGAGAGCGCGGGAGAAGCCACTCCCCCGACGTGCGAGAGCGCGGGAGAAGGGACTCCCCCGACGTGCGAGAGCGCGGGAGAAGGGACTCCCCCGACGTGCGAGAGCGCGGGAGAAGAGACTCCCCCGACTTGCGAGACCGCGGGAGAAGGGACTCCCCCGACTTGCGAGACCGAGGGAGAAGGGACTCCCCCGACTTGCGAGACCGAGGGAGAAGGGACTCCCCCGACTTGCGAGACCGAGGGAGAAGGGACTCCCCCGACATGCGAGACCGAGGGAGAAGGGACTCCCCTTACCGGGGAGAATATAAGGACCGGCAATACAAAAATCGAGAGAATGTGGACTTGTGCAAGAACAAGGACAGTAAAAGTGATTCGCGGAAAGACAGAGAGCACCGACACAGCCGAGAGAAGGCGAGGTCAAAGTCCAAATCACGTGAGAGAAGTAGCAAGAACATGGCTTCCAAAGATGCATACAGGAACGGAACGGAGCGGGAGGATAAGGAGAACCGGTACAGGGATTCCAGAAGGCGGGAGGACAGGAGTGCTGAAAGATCACCTCGGAGACGTAGATAGCTGATTGGCAAGAAATACCAGCATCATTACGCCATAACCTTAACTTTGAACCTTAATGTCCCATGTAGAAAATGTTTTTGTACAAGCGAGGAGGCATTGGGGAAATTTGGACGGTTTTAGCATCTCATTGGACTGTAGAAATGTGAGCAAAGTGTTGTAACAATTTTTTTCTATTTTATGTTGCGTTTGTATGACTATTAAAATAATCAATTAAATGGCAGTCTTCAGTGTTATTTAAATACTAAGCAAAATTTATTCATATGTAATCTACCACAGAAAAATAAACAATGTTAAATCACTTTCTTGATAGTGTGCATGGAGAATCTTCATACATTCTGAGGACATGACTTCAGTTCACTTAAGGCATTTGGAAGATATGAAAGTTTTTGGAAACGGCAAGTGTGTTGCTTGCTCTCATTCCTGTGTTGCGCAGGAACACCACACACACTTGGAAAGCTTCACAGTGGTGACCTGGTTTGAGGCTGTCAAAGCTCATTGGAGGAATTCTTCAGGGAGTTCAACGGCAGGGTCTGTCAAAACAAACGTACCCACACTCACTGCTGAGAAACGGGTTGTTGTCCTGTCCTAATTCAAAACATCTAATGACCTTGTTTCTCCTTTGATTTATCCTCGGTGTCACCCAACGCAATTAATAGTACATGAGTGATTGACAGGTATTAGCCATGCGGCATCAGTGCAAGACAGGGAAATGTACACTTCCTTTCCACTTGACTTTCAAAGATTTACAAAATGAAAACCCCGAATACCCTCTACTTCCAGTAGCTTGTTTCTTTTAAAATGCAGACACACAATAACATGAGTAAAGCCGTGATCTGCTTTAGGGTCGCTGTGGGGCCAGTGGCGTAGTGGTTAGGGTGTTGCGCTCATGATTGCGAGTTCGAATCCCACTGAGACCCTCACTGTGCTAAGACACCTGGGCAAGGTCTCAACCACAAGTGTGCCTCTGTTCACCCAGCAGTATCAATGGGTACCAGTAAAAATATACTGGGAAGGTAACCTGCGATGGACCAGCGTCCCATCCAGGGGGAGTTGAACTCCTGGTCGCTTCACGCTATGGAAACCGGGGATAAGCACCGGCGTGACGAGGCTTGGGTGTAAAAAAAAAAAAAATAGATTTACCTACCTATCTACTTTAGTGCTTACAGAGTGCCTGGGAGATATTGCCATTGAAGTGTTTGTTAAATCAGAAAAATTAATTTGCAAATACAGTCCTGTATATATTTTTATTTTCTTCAGTCAGCTTAGTTTGTTATTATTATATTTTAGTTTAGTCTGTTTGATTCAATTAGCCGATCATCTCATCTTCCACTTTATCTGTGGTTGGGTCACTGGGCCAGCAGCCGAAGCAGTGAGCTCGAGACATCCCTCTCCCCAGCCACTTCCCCCAGTTCTGGGGGGCAGCCGAGGTGTTCCCAGACCAGCCGAAAGATGGTCCCTCTGAGTATGTGCTGGGTCAACCCCGGGATCACAGTTGGACATGCTCGAAACACCACACCAGGGAGACGTTCAGGAGGCATTCTAACCAGATACCCGAGCCACCTCAACTGACTCTTCTCAATGTGGAGAAGCTGCAGTTCTACTATGAGCCCCTCCCTAATGGCTGAGGTTCCTGCCCAATCTCTAAGCGAGATCCCCACCATCCGGAAAGCAAGCTAATTTCAGCCACTTGTATCTGTGATCTTGTTTTTTCGGTCACTATCCAAAGCTTGTAACCATAGGTGAGGGTTGGAACATAGATCGAGTGGTAAATTGAGAGCTTTGCTTTGCGACTCAGCTCCCTCTTCACTACGACAGACCGGTACAAGCTTCACTTTACAGCGGAGGCTGCAGCGCTCTAAGATCTGTTGATCTCCCGCTCCATCCTTCCCTCACTTATGAACAAGACCCCAAGATACTTCAACTCTTCCACTTGCAGCTGGACCTAATTCGACCCGGTGGGTACATTCCACCCTTTTCTGGCTGAGAACCTAGGACTTGGAGGTGCTGATTCTCATCCCGCTCTCATGCCGCACTGCACTGCGAATCACTTCACTGCTCATTACTTGTATTAAAGCTTATGTAACTTTCTTATTCACTGCTTTGTGAAGTCACTTGCTTGGTTTTTAATTGTTTTCTTGATTTCTCTTCTGCCTGCTCTGTCAAGATAGCAATGCTACTGTGTGTTGATGACTCGTTAGTCAAATAGGCTTCATTGAACCAGTGGATGTCGTTTTTAGAGACTGTCTTTGAGATAAGCCCCTGTTTGGTTTCAGTGTTTACAATCGGTTTCATGGGAACCGCTCAGTTTGCCTCATTTAGAGCTTTTAACAATATTCAAAGATAAATAGATGAGTTGACACTATTGATCTCCTTCAAGAAATTTATGAGCCGTGCAGAGTACACAGTGCATAAAGCAAGTGTGCTGTGCCAGCAGGAGAGTAAGAATGATTGCTGACTTGCACCATTCACAAGAACAGTGGTAATAATGGATCAATGTGATCGATCCTCTCTATGGAAAATAGAACATAAAGTAAAAAACATAAATGTACCGTATGAACATGCACAAAGTAAACTGCTGGAGCAGATCAGATGTTCGTGATGTTCTACTGATTTTTGATTTATGTGAGAATGATCGGTAAAAGTAGATGTATGAAGGAGTTGGTAATAAGTGGACGTGAGGGTAGATAAAGTCTGTTGGGCTTTTTACACCCGAGCCATAGTGGCTCATCAGGCTGGTGCTTATCCCCGGTTTCTGTAGCATGAAGCAACTCCTCCTTGATGGGACACTAGTCCATCCATCACACCGTCCCAGTATAGTTTTACTGGTACCCAGTTATACTGCTGGGTGAACAGAGGCAAAGTTGTGGTTAAGACCTTGCCCAGGGGTCTTAGTACAGTGGGGGTCTCACTGGGATTTGAACTCACAACCTCCTGATTATGAGCCTAGCACTCTAACCACTACACCACCGATCCAACAATAAGTGGATGAGAGGTTGGATAGATGGAGGAAAGGACAGACTGATGGATAGCTACAAGAATTTGATCAAGGGGAAGATGAATCAGAATGAAGGATGAGTATGTAGGGATAGATTAACAATCTTTGATGAGAAAAAGAGGGATGAAGAGGAGAAAAAGATGACAAGTGGATGAGGTGATACGAGTTCTCGATACATGGAAGGAATGGGAAGAATGGCAGAATTCAGGATTAATAAACTGATGTTTCGATGGCTTCATGGTAATTTGACTGATGGAAGGAAATGTATGATAAATGATGTTTACAAAAAAAAATGGGCAGTTCAATTAGAAAGAAGGGAAGAGGATAGAAAGCAGCACAATGGAGTGATGATGAGTCCTGACCTTGACCTGACTGAAAGTCTTTGGCTCACAAAACACAAGAGCACCCATCTCACCCATGATAAAAATAGACTGCAGTTCCCACCAGGTAGGAATGTGTATTTTAAAGTTGATCTCTATCTTTCTTAAGCCAAAATCAAAACTGTTGTGTGACATTAAGTCCAAATGGTTCGTTAATTATACACAGATTTGATGTCCACCAATCCCAGATGAGGTACTTAGAAGACAAACCTGCATCCCAAATTTTCTCAAAATCTGAACTACGTTATCGTCCAGAAACCAAAGTGTGACATCAGGGCAGACCGACAACACCCATTCCAATAGCGCCCCTCTCTACGTGGTGGGAGCCTCCCTGAACTCAATACTCATGAGTGCTACCTACATCAGCAACAGGAGATCACTCTTTAACATAACTCTGGAGAAATCAACTCAATCTGTTCAACAAAATTGTTTCAATTTAGCTTTGCCCACTATGAAATGCGAACTGTCCTCATAAATTGGGGATGGGGCAATGACCACAACACACTGGTTCTTATGCTTAGAACCTTTTTTATGATGCTACCCAGTTTAATCGGAGGTTCACTTCATGCACTCCCACCCGGCTACTCTCCTTTAGTACTCATTGGTAGAAAGGTTTTTTTGGTGGTTTTTTTTTTAATTTTTTTATTTTCTGTATTAATCCCAGAAAGGAAATTATTTCTTCTGCATTTTGCCCATCCAAAGTGCACTCTGAGCAGTTTTCTGTCAGGCACCCCTAATGTGTGTTCTCAAAGTGAACGTGCTGCTCGCTCTCCCCAGTGCCACACATTTTTCCTGCAATTTCGAGAATCAAACCAGCAACCGTTCTGTTCCAAAATCACTTGTCTGACCATTAGGCTGCGGCTTCCCTTTAATGGGAAGCTGCCCCACACCAGCACACTACCACCATCATGTTTGACCGAAGCTGGAATGCTGTAATAGCTTCCAGATCTAAGCAGGCAATGTCCTTCAAAGGGTTCCACTTTGACTTCTCAGTTTCAAAGAAACACTTTGATGGTCGGGGGAAAAAAGTTTTTGGCAAATGTTAGATAAGTGTGTTCCTCCTGTTTGGCAGTATGTTCACCTTGGCACACTCCCATTTTTGTCTGATGTCTTTCTGTGGCAATATCACCAATGACATTAATTGTAAGAGGTAGATAGTTCTATAAATATTTTTCTGCTGAGAAAAATGATTTTTTGAAAATGATTTTTTTCTCAGCTGAGATTCCGATGTGCTCTATTTGTTTTTTGTTTGTTTGTTTATTTTATTTTATTTTTTTATTTTTTATTTTTTTTTGATGACCCTGGGGATTTTTTTTATCTTTTTTTTTTTTTGTGAAGAGTCAGAATGTGGTACTTTCCTAATTGATATATTAAATAAATAACATTTTTTCTCTACTGTAATTTCTTTTGGACAAATTATGAGCTGTTTGTTTAAGTTCACTTATATTGCTGAAACCTTTCGATCTTGAGTGTCCACTTCTTTTCCTTTCGGCTTTGTCCCTTTTCTCGGGAGTCACCACAGCGAATCATCTGATTCGCACATTTGATTTGGCATAGGTTTTTACGTCGGATGCCCTTCCTGTCACAACCCTTTTAGCAAGGGACAGAAACACACTGTCGGCTTTGCAGCCTACTCTTTACGAAAGTCAGAAATGGTTCATTCTTTTACATGAACCTCTCACCATAGACAGTGAGAGACATGGCCCGCCTTTGATAACCAATTAGCTGCACTGGGGGGGGGGGGCAGTGACAACCCTTTGGGGACTCAAACCCCCAACCGTAGGATCAGCGATCCTGCGCCCTTCCATCGATCTTGAGTGTGACTCGTCGAATTTCTTTTTACATGGATGATAGGTGCATGTGAGTTTTTGTCAAGCAATAACTTGGAAGATTATTGAAATCTTTTTTTGTTGACTTGGGAACGTTTGTATTTTACTTATTGAAAAGACACAGTTGGGTCGCGAAATGAATAATGCAAACTAACAAAAAATCAAAACGTGGCAAATACTTTGTCATAGTAATGTAGAACATAAAGTAAAACACAACATAAAATTGATAGGATGAATGTAATCATTTGAAATTGACAGCTTGCGGAGAAAAAAATACATTGGATAACCAAAAAAAAAAACAAGAAGAGATGACTTCATGGATTATGAATGAAGAAGAATCAAGAAAGGATTGAGAGATAAGATATTGGCTGAATAAAAGGATGGGATTAGGCTGTAATTGAAATGTATGATAGTAAGATGATGAGATGAGAGTGTTATTGGTTAAAGATGATGGTTTGGATAGGTGGATGGGGAATAAAGTTGGAGACAACTGACAAAAGAATAAAACAATGGATGGATGGACAGGAGCAACTTCAGTCAGGATTCAGAATCAGAATACAGTAGGCCCTTGACTATTCGCGGTTTTGCACTCATGGCTTCGCATATTCGCGGATTGCCGAGCAACTGTCACATGATTCAAATTCAGCGAATGGCTGTTCTCCCTCCTGCTGATTGGTTGAGATGATGTAACGTCCCTTTTTTCTCATTCACGCACACTTTGTGTCTGTGCTTTTTTAGTGTGAGAGTTTTTAGTTAGAGTTAAGCTCCATCTCAGGCATCTGAAAAGGCGCCGAAGTGGCAGAAAAAGGTAATGACGCTGCATGAAAAAGTAGAACTGCTTGATATGATTCAGGAAGGAAAACGTTTTGCTGCAGAAGTGCTAAGAAGGTGAATGTTGTATGAAACAAGGTCATCATCAGAATGGAACCTGCCTTAGTATTCTGGATACTTCTAGTTCAGGGGTCAGCAATCTTTGCCATTCAAAGAGCCATTTGGACCTGTTTTCCACATTAAACAAAACACTGGGAGCCACAAATCCTTTTTTAACATTTAAACTCAAATAACACTGCATATAATGTTTTTCCCTTTTTCCTTCATGTTAATATAAAACAATGTGTTGCATTGATTTAAAGGACCGCAGGGACAATTAAATTACAATTCTGCTTCCAACAAAAACATTTAGATTAAAAAAAAAAAAAAATCGCCAGCCTCCCCACAACCCTAATTAGGGTTCAGCAGTTCAGAAAATGAATGAATGTGTTCGAGTCCTTGTATTTTTATAAAGGAAACAAATATCTATCCCACAAAGCAAGGGACGGGGTGCAACCAGATTTGTTAACAGGTTGGGTAGCAGACCTCACCATCATGCCCTTCGTGGTCTCTTCTGTTTCTTTATTCATTATATTAATGTTGTTTTGTCATAGTTTTAATTTACAAAAAAGACAGCAACACAGAAAAGTATATGAAGACTTATTTTAAGAAGGAGCTTGCTCAACATTCTTTGAAATAATATTAATTCTTAATACTTCACTGACCGACCCATTCTCAGAGTGGGGACTGAACCACACCCAGTCTTTTATTTTGTCACTGGGAGGAGAGTTATTTAATTCGGAGATTGCTGTGTATAAACTCACTCACCATCTCTTACTTCAGCTGTGATTTCCGTTCCTGGATTACAAACCCCTGCAGCGGAAAAATCTTTCTTGCTCGCTGCTCTGCTGCTGGCTGATGGTGAGAGCACTCCTTGCCATGAGCACAAGAATTTGGAAATTCACCAACACAGCAGATCAAAAACACTGAGACTCTCAATGTAGCTGATTAATATAGCGATAGGAATGTCCACAAAATCACCCCGCCCACAACCAAATAAATATCCGCCCACACCCGTGACTGTTGATTTTCATCGATGTAATTTTCAACCCGAGAAGAGCATTTTTGAAAGGGTACCCACTGGGTACCTGTGGGTACCCGACCGTTGCAGGACTCTGCCTTAGGCAGATTCTCCCATCATTCAGGTGAAAGCTGGTTTAACTACCCCTGGAAGCCCGAAGTGCTTCCAATGTGAGTAAATAATTGACATTTTCTTTTTGCAGTTGAACCGTTGGTTGGTGACCCCTGATATAATGCAATGCAAAGTAAATACTGTATGATGCAATACCTCCCCCTAGTGGGAATTTTTGAAAACTACTGTGCTATATGTTTAAAGGAACTGATTACAGTATACTCAGTTAATACAGCCGTGAGGATGGGCACAAACAAGTGTGTGCCCTCAGGCCGGTCCAAAGCCCAGACAAATGCAGAAGGTTGCGACAGGAAGGGCACCCGGTGTAAAACTTTTGCCAGAATACAAAATGCAAACCATAAAGACAAATTTCATACCGAATCGGCCGAGGCCCGGGTTAACAACGACCGCCATCAGTGCTGGTGGAAATTGGACAACTGTTGGTCAAAGAAGGAGAGGTTGAAGAAGGAGAGGCGGGAGGCATGTTCGTAGACGGAGAGAGAAGAGGAAAAGCATGAGTCCAGGACAGAGAGTAGGGACTTTGAATGTTGGAACTATGACAGGAAAAGGTAGAGAGCTGGCTGACATGATGCAAAGGAGGAAGGTGGACATACTGTGTGTTCAGGAGACCAGGTGGAAAGGTAGCAAGACTAGAAGCTTAGTTTTTTTCATGGTGTGGATGGGAAGAGAAATGGAGTGGGAGTCATCTTGAAGGAGGTGTTTGTCAGGAATGTTCCAGAAGTGAAAAGAGTGTCAGACAGAGTGATGAGTCTCAAATTAGAAATTGAATGTGTGATGTTCAATGTTGTTAGTGCACGCAGGATGTGAGCTAGAAGAGAAGGAGAGATTCTGGAGTGAGTGAGATGAAGTGATGCAGAGTACCCCCAGAGGTGAAAGAGTGGTCAGACTTCAATGGACATGTTGGTGCAGGCAACAGAGGGGACGAGGAAGTGATGGGCAGGTTTGTTATCCAGGACAGGAACACAGAAGGACAGATGTTGATAGATTTTGCAAAAAGGATGGAAATGGCTGTGCTGAATACTTTCTTCCAGAAGAGACAGGAGCATAGGGTGACTTATAAAAGCAGAGGTAGGAGCACACAAGTAGACTACATCTTGTGCAGATGATGTAATTTGAAGGAAGTCAGTGACTGCATAGTCGTACTGGGCGAGAGTGTTGCCAAACAGCATAGGATGGTGGTGTGCAGGATGATGCTGATGTAAGAAAGGTGAAGAAAGCAAACAAAGTGAGCAGAAAACAAAGTGGTGGAAGCTGAAAAAGGAAGAGTGTCGTGTTGTCTTCAAGGAGGAGTTGAAACAGGTTTTGGGTGGCCAGGAAGTGCTTCCAGATGACTGGACAACCACAGCTAATGTGATCAGAGAGACAGGTAGGAGAGTACTTGGTGTGTCCTCTGGAAGGAAAGTGGATAAGGAAACTTGGTGGTGGAATGAGGAAGTGCAGGAGTGTGTACAAAAGAGGTTAGCTAAGAAGAAGTGGGACATTGAGAGGACCGAAGAGAGTAAACAGGAGTACAGGGAGACACAGCGTAAGGCAAAGGTAGCGGTGTCAAAGGCCAAACAGAGGGCGTATGATGACTTGTATGATAGGTTGAACAGTAAGGAAGGAGAAAATGATCTATACAGGTTGGCACAGCAGAGAAATAGAGATGGGAAGGACATGCAGCAAGTTAGAGTGATTCAGGACAGATAGGAAAATGTATTGACTGATGACAGAAGTTTGCTCGGAAGATGGAAAGAGTACTTTGAAGAGCTGATGAATGAGGAAAATGAGAGGGGAAAAAAAAGAGTAGAAGAGGTGACTGTTGAGGACCAGGAAGTAGCAAAGATTAGTAAGGGAGAAGTGAGGAGGGCATTGAAGAGGATGAAGAGTGGAAAGGCAGTTGGTCCTGATGACATACCGGTGGAGGTGTGGAAGTGTCTAGGAGAGGTAGCAGTAGATTTTCTGACAAGAACATTCAACAAGGTCTTAGAGAGTGAGAGGGTGCCAAAGGAATGGAGGAGAAGTGTGCTTGTGCCCATTTTTAAGAACAAGGGAGACGTGCAGGGTTGTGGCAACTATGGAGGGATAAAGTTGATGAGCCATACAATGAAGTTATGAGAAAGAATAGTGGAAGCTAGACTAAGGGCAGAGGTCAGCATTTGTGAACAACAGTTTGGTTTCATGCCAAGAAAGAGCACCACAGATGCAGTGTTTGCTTTGAGGATGTTAATAGAGAAGTGCAGAGAAGGCCAGAAGGAGCTGCATTGTGCCTTTGTGGATCTGGAGAAAGCATATGACAAGATGCCAAGAGAGGAACTGTGGTATTGCATGAGGAAGTCTGGAGTGGCAGAGAAGTATGTTAGAGTGGTGCAGGACATGTATGAGAGATGCAAGACAGTGGTGAGGTGTGCTGTCGGTGTGACAGAAGAGTTCAAGGTGGAGGTGGGACTGCATCAAGGGTCAGCTCTGAGCCCCTTCTTGTTTGCTATGGTGATGGGCAGGCTGACAGACGAGGTTAGACAAGAATCTCCATGGACTATGATGTTTGCAGATGACATTGTGATCTGTAGTGAGAGCAGAGAACACGTGCAGAAAAATCTAGAGAGGTGGAGGTATGCCATGGAAAAGAGAGGAATAAAGGTTAGCCTCAGTAAAACAGAATACATGTGTGTGAACGACAAGGACCCAAGAGGAATGGTGAGATTACAGGGAGCAGAGATAAAGAAGGTGGAGGATTTTAAGTACTTAGTCTCAACAATCCAGAGCAATGGAGAGTGTGGAAAAGAGGTGAAGAAGCGTCTGCAGGCAGGTTGGAATGGCTGGAGAAGAGTGTCCGGTGTGATGTGTGATAGGAGGGTACCGGCAAGAATGAAAGGAAAAGTGTACAAGATGGTGTTGAGGCCAGCGATGTTGTATGGTTTAGAAACAGTGGATAAAAGACAGGAGGCAGAGCTGGAGGTAGCAGAGATGAAAATGTTGAGGTAATCTTTGGGAGTAACGAGGATGGATAGGATCAGGAATGAGCACATCAGAGGGACAGCACATGTTAGAGGTTTTGGAGACAAAGTCAGAGAGGCTAGACTCAGATGGTTTGGACATGTACAGAGGAGGGATAGTGAGTATATTGGTAGTAGGATGCTCAGGTTGGAGCTACCAGGCAGAAGGCCTAGAGGAAGACCAAAGAGAAGATTTATGGATGTGGTGAAGGAGGACATGAAGGTAGTTGGAGTAAGTGTAGAAGATGCAGAGGATAGGGTGAGATGGAGGAGATGGTTTGCTGTGGCGACCCCTGAAGGGAAACGGCAAAAGCAAAAGAAGAAGTTTACAGTATACTCAGTTAGTGTCATTTTATATATATGCTATATATGCTGTATAATGTTTATATTTTATTATCAAAAAATATCACAGTAAAAAATTAAGTTTTTCTTCATTTTACTACATTAATACTGTATTGATGAGTGAGACTGTCTGTAGAATGTGTTTAAGAAGCATATTTTAGTGCATGTGGTTGATCATTCGTGCATGTAATATGATACATGGAGTTTTACTTCCGGGTACAGAACTCACGGATTATCTTCATTTACGGGAGGGGCCTGAACCAAACCCCTATGAATAACGAGGGCCCACTGTACTTTATTGATCCAGAGGATATTGTGTGCACACAGGTGCTCCACACAACGTAAGGATGAGGTGAAGAAAAATTGCAAATTTTTTTTCAAATACACACACACACACACACAAATAGATTCTCATATACATATAAACAAATACAAAATGAATCCTGTCAGTCAGTAATATGTACAGTATTGTCAGTACAATGAACGTTCATTCATTCATTCATTTTCTGTTTCCGTTTCTGTTTCCGTTTCTGTTTCCGTTTCTGGCGCTCATCCCAGCTGACCCTGGGCCAGAGCAGAGTACACTGTGGACAGCTCACCTGTACAGCTCGCCAGGCCATCGCAGGGCAGAAACATACTGACGGCTTTGCAGCTACTCTTTTCGAAATTCAGCAATGGTTCTTTTACATTAACCTCTCACCATAGACCACCATACACAGTGAGAGACATGGCCGGCCTTTGACCAGCTAACTCTTTTAGCTGCGCTGGGGGGGACAGTGACAACCCATGGATCAACCTTAGGATCAGTGATCCAGCACCATTACCACCAGGCCACCACTGCCAGTATAATAAACAGTAGAATGTAAATGTAGTGCAAAATGCGAGTGTATAACAGTGGATGTTGTTGCTATATGGAGGAGTTGTACAGTTTAATGGTCACAGGTAGAAATGATTTCCTGTGTCGTTCAGTGGTACATTTAGGTGGTATCAGTCTCTTACTGAACGGCTCATGTGACTAATCAGCATGTTTTGAAGCAGGTGGGAGAAATTGTTCAACATATATATATATATATATTTTTTTTAATTTTAGACAACATTCAGCTCTCCAACACCACCGTCAGAGAGTCCAGTTTCATCCCCACAATGTTATTGGCTTTGCAGATCAGTTTGCGTCTGCAACATTCCAGCCTGCTGCCCCAGCATGCAACAGCATAGAGGATTGCGCCGGCACAACAGACTCTTAGAACATACTGAGCCGTGTCCAAAAGATGTTAAACGACCTTCGCTGAGTCAAAAAAGTAAAGACAGCACTGACTCTTCTTGTAAAGTGCTGAAGTGTCCTTAACTCAGTCCAGTTTATTGTCATTATAAACTCCAAGGTATTTGTAATCCTCCATTTCAACATTGTCACCCTGGATGGAAACAGGGGTCATCGGTGGTCTGGATCTCCTAAAATTCACAATCAGTTCGTTGGACTTTGTCAAATTAAACTGTAGATGGTTCTGCTCACACGGTGTGACAAAGGAGTCCAATACTCTGTCTCATCACCGCCACTGATACATCCAACTACAGCAGAGTCATCAGAAAAGTTCTGAAGATGGCAGGTAGCTGAAGTCAGTTGTGTAGAGGGTGAATAGGAAAGGGGAGAGGATGGTCTTTTGTGGTGCTTCAGTGTTGATGATCACTGTGTCTGACACGCAGTGTTGCGGGTGTACATACTGTGGTAGTCCAGTCAGGTAGTCCACAATCCAGGTCCCCAAAAAAGGGGCATCCTCCTGCATCACTGTCATTGCCATGTATTGAATTGATGGATGATAAACCAAAAACTAGGTAAGGATTATGATGTGGGCAGGATGATGACATTAAAACAATGGATGGATGGATGGATGGATGAAGAAATTAATGGAATCAAAAGATGGATGCATAGCTGGATGAATGGATGATAAACAAATAGAACTCGCAAAAGGATGGGTAAATGGATGGATGGGTGGTAAAACTGTTGGAATTGAAAAACGAACTGCAATTCTGAGAAAGGATAAAGGCAGAATCTCGGTGTGGATGTGAGTGTGAATGACTGTGTGAGTGTTGCCCTGCAATGATCTGGTGAGCTGATTAAAATGTGCCCTGCCTTCACCCAGTGTTGGCTGAGATAGGCATCAGCCTCCGCTTGATCCTAGTAGGATTCATTTGTTCAGCAAATAGTGATGAAGGTGAAAAAGGATACATTTTTTTTGGTAAATTATAAGCTGGTAGAAATTTTTTTTTTAAAATGGAATGAAAAAATGAATATCACAGTGATACTACCAAAATAGAATGGATATCAAAATGGACGATAAACCGATAACCAAAAACAGATGGTTAATGACTGAAAGATGGATGATATGGCTCTGAAATAAGGATGGAATATGGTTGATTTGAGACAGAATACAAAGGTGTTTAAAAGACGTATTAGAGGAGTATCTATCTATCTCTCTATCTATCTATCCATCCATCCATATCTTTGTGCACCTTAACAGCCTCAAATTTGAAGTCTGTTGTTCTTGGACTGCTCATCAAAAAATTGAAACTCAGTTGCTTCATCATCGGTCATGCACAGATATGTGTGTCACTTGTGAGACTTCGAGGTGCTGAATGGTTATCTCTTCTTGTTGAGAATTTAGCATCTACTTTTTGACAGGTTGTGTAGAGAATGTATCAACCCTGTGCTGAATATAACACTCCACTATCAGAGGACATTTTTGAAAATAGGACTTCATTCATAGCTATGTGACAGTGTGTGTGTGTGTGTGTGTGTGTGTGTGTGTGTGTGTGTCCTGCAGTTCTCACACTTTGTTTTAAAGAAACAAAAAGTCTTTAAAAACAATTATATTATGCCTCCTATTTAGAATATATTACCAATTCGTTCATTCATTATTTTCCCTATTTCAGTCGACTGGGGTCGCGAGAAGATCTAGCCTATTTCAGCTGACTCTAGGTAAAGGCGTGGTACACCAGCTTGCCATCACATGGTCAACATACACACAGCTATTCACACTTACACTTCAGGGCAATTTGAAACAGCTAAATAGCTTAATGTGCATGCCTTTGACTGACTGCTGGAGAAAAGCAGAGTACCTGGAGGAAACCTATGCACGCACAGGGTGAACATGCAAAGAAAACTTCTCAAAGAAATGTCCTCGCTAAGCACAAGACCATCTTACTGTGAGGCAGATATGCTCACCTCTAAGCAACCCGGCCAACCTGTGTGGTGTTTCTTGTTGATTTGAGTTGTTATTCTTGATCCTACAGAACCCTGATCAGGATAAAGTGTTTAACTACTCATTTTTGGGTCATTGAATTGACGTCTCTATTTTGATCCACATTGTCCAGAGTTCAGCATGAATTCAGGGAGACTAAGAAAATTTTGGAGAAAAAGTTGGACATGACTAATCTGTTCAATCACTGTTTTTGACAAATAATTTATTAGCAGGTGTAGTCGAGTAATCGAACCCAACAGACCCAACAGTCATAACATGCATGCTGCTAATTCTGTGTAATTGAATCACTAATTTGAAAGGGCGTGTTCACAGTAATAGCAGTGTGGACTTCAATTCATGATGCCATTCATTCTTTGAAAAACAGATGCCAGTTATTGTCCTTATTTAAGGAAGGAAGACAGCAAATGTTGTAGATGCTGATTATAGAGTATTTCTCCGTGAAATTTCTGAGGAAAATGGGTCGTTCCAGACATTGTTCAGAAGAACAGTGTACCTTGATTAAAAAGTTGATTGGAGAGGGTTAAACATCAAGGAGTGCAGGAAATGAGAGGCTGCTCTGCTCGAATTATCACAAATACTTTAAAATTGCAACCAAAACCTGAAAGATGTAGAAGAAAGCAAAAAAAACACCATTCGAATGGATCGAAGAAGAGCCACAATGGCAAGTACTGAGCCAACAATCAACTCCAGGAAGATGAAAGAAAGTCTAATGTCTCCTGTGAGTACTGTAACAATTAGAAGACATCTATGTGAAGCTAAGTTGTCTACAGGAAGCCCCTACAAAGTCCCACTGTTGAAAAAAAGAAATGTTCAGAAGAGGTTACAGTTGTCCAAAGAGCACATTGACCGGCCTTAAGAGAAACGTCACAACATTTTGTGGACTGAAGAAAGTAAGATTTTCTTTTTGGGCCTAGTGGCCCCCCTAGATGACCCCCAAACACTGAATTCAAGCCACAAGACACTGAAGACAGTGAAACATCGTGTCGCAAGTATCATGATATGGGGATGTTTCCTCATACTATGGTGTCGAGCCTATTTAATGCAGCCGTGAGGGGGGGGCACAAACCAGTGTCTCTCCCTCACGCCGGTCCCAAGCCCGGATAAATGCAGAGGGTTGCGTCAGGAAGGGCATCCGGCGTAAAACAAATGCCAAATAAACTATGCGAATCACAAGAAAGAATGACATACCGGATCGGTCGAGGCCCGGGTTAACAACGACCGCCATCAGTGCCGTCAACCAACAGGGTGCTGATGGAAATTGGACTACTGTTGGTCGAAGACATCGAAGAAGGAGAGGCGGGAGGCGTGTCCGTTGCCAGAGAGAGAAGAGGAAATGCATGAGTCTAGGACTGAAAGTAGGGACTTTGAATATTGGAACTATGACAGGAAAAGGTAGAGAGCTGGCTGACATGATGCAGAGGAGGAAGGTGGACATACTGTGTGTTCAGGAGACCAGGTGGAAAGGTCGCAAGGCTAGAAGCATAGGAGCAGGGTTTAAGCTGTTTTATCACGGTGTGGATGGGAAGAGAAATGGAGTCGGAGTCATCTTGAAGGAGGAGTTTGCCAGGAATGTTCTAGAAGTGAAAAGAGTGTCAGACAGAGTGATGAGTCTCAAGTTAGAAATTAAAGGTGTGATGGTCAATGTTGTTAGTGCTTATGCCCCACAGACAGGATGTGAGCGAGAAGAGAAGGAGAGATTCTGGAGGAGTTAGATGAAGTGATGCAGAGTACCCCCAGAGGTGAAAGAGTGGTCATTGGGGCAGACTTCAATGGACATGTTGGTGCAGGAAACAGAGGGGACGAGGAAGTGATGGGTAGGTTTGGTATCCAGGACAGGAACGCAGAAGGACAGATGTTGGTAGATTTTGCAAAAAGGATGGAAATGGCTGTGGTGAATACTTTCTTCCAGAAGAGAGAGGAACATAGGGTGACTTATAAAAGCGGAGGTAGGAGCACACAGGTAGACTACATCTTGTGCAGGCGATGTAATTTAAAGGAAGTCAGTGACTGCAAAGTAGTAGCGGGTGAGAGTGTTGCCAAACAGCATAGGATGGTGGTGTGCAGGATGATGCTGATGGTGAGGAAGGTGAAGAAGGCAAAGGCAGAGCAGAAGACAAAGTGGTGGAAGTTGAAAAGGAAGAGTGTCGGGTTGTCTTCAAGGAGGAGTTGAAACAGACTTTGGGTGGTCAGGAAGTGCTTCCAGATGACTGGACAACTACAGCGAATGTGATCAGGGAGACAGGTAGGAGAATATTTGGTGTGTCATCTGGAAGGAAAGTAGATAAGGAGACTTGGTGGTGGAATGAGGAAGTGCAGGAGTGTGTACAAAGGAAGAGATTAGCTAAGAAGAAGTGGGACATTGAGAAAACCGAAGAGAGTAAACAGGAGTACAGGGAGACACAGCGTAAGGCAAAGGTAGCAGTGTCAAAGGCCAAACAGAGTGCGTTTGATGACTTGTATGCTCGGCTGGAAAGTAAGGAGGGAGAAAATGATTTATACAGGTTGGCACAGCAGAGAAATAGAGATGGGAAGGACGTGCAGCAAGTTAGATTGATAAAGGACAGAGAGGGAAATGTATTGACTGATGACAGAAGTGTGCTGGGAAGATGGAAAGAGTACTTTGAAGAGCTGATGAATGAGGAAAATGAGAGAGAAAAAGAGTAGAAGAGGTGACTGTTGAGGACCAGGAAGTAGCAAAGATTAGTAAGGGTGAAGTGAGGAGGGCATTGAAGAGGATGAAGAATGGAAAGGCAGTTGGTCCAGATGACATACCGGTGGAGGTATGGAAGTGTCTAGGAGAGGTAGCAGTAGATTTTCTGACAAGAACATTTAACAAGGTCTTAGAGAGTGAGAGGATGCCAGAGGAATGGAGGAGAAGTGTGCTGGTGCCCATTTTTAAGAACAAGGGAGACGTGCAGAGTTGTGGCAACTACAGAGGGATAAAGTTGATGAGCCATACGATGAAGTTATGGGAAAGAATAGTGGAAGCTAGACTAAGGGCAGAAGTCAGCATTTGTGAACAACAGTTTGGTTTCATGCCCAGAAAGAGCACCACAGATGCAGTGTTTGCCTTGAGGATGTTAATGGAGAAGTACAGAGAAGGTCAGACGGAGCTGCATTGTGCCTTTGTGGATCTGGAGAAAGCATATGACAGGGTGCCGAGAGAAGAACTGTGGTATTGCATGAGGAAGTCTGGAGTGGCAGAGAAGTATGTTAGAGTGGTGCAGGACATGTATGAGAGATGTAAGACAGTGGTGAGGTGTGCTGTCGGTGTGACAGAAGAGTTCAAGGTGGAGGTGGGACTGCATCAAGGGTCAGCTCTCAGCCCCTTCTTGTTCGCTATGGTGATGGACAGGCTGACAGACGAGGTTAGACAAGATTCCCCATGGACTATGATGTTTGCAGATGACATTGTAATCTGTAGTGAGAGCAGAGAACAAGTGCAGGAAAATCTAGAGAGGTGGAGGTATGCCCTGGAAAGGAGGGGAATGAAGATTAGCCTCAGTAAGACAGAGTACATGTGCATGAATACCAAGGACCAAAGAGGAACGGTGAGATTACAGGGAGCAGAGATAAGAAAGGTGGAGGATTTTAAGTACTTAGGCTCAACAATCCAGAGCAATGGCGAGTGTGGAAAAGAGGTCAAGAAGCGCGTGCAGGCAGGTTGGAATGGTTGGAGAAAAGTGTCCGGTGTGATGTGTGATAGGAGGGTATCGGCAAAAATGAAAGGAAAAGTGTACAAAACGGTGTTGAGGCCAACGATGCTGTATGGGTTAGAAACAGTGGCCCTGGGGAAAAGACAGGAGGCAGAGTTGGAGGTAGCAGAGATGAAAATGTTGAGGTTCTCTTTGGGAGTAACGAGGATGGATAGGATTAGGAATGAGTACGTCAGAGGGACAGCACATGTAAGACGTTTTGGAGACAAAGTCAGAGAGGCTAGATTGAGATGGTTTGGACATGTACAGAGGAGGGATAGTGAGTATATTGGTAATAGGATGCTGAGGCTGGAACTACCAGGCAAAAGGCCTAGAGGAAGACCAAAGAGACGATTCATGGATGTGGTAAAGGAGGACATGAAGGTCGTTGGTGTAAGAGAAGAAGATGCAAAGGATAGGGTGAGATGGAGGCAGATGATTCGCTGTGGCGACCCCTGAAGGGAAAAGCCGAAAGGAAAAGAAGATGGTGTCGAGCCTATTTATCGCATCCCAGGGATCATGGATCAGTTTGAATACATCAGAATACTTGAAGAGGTCGTGCTACTTTATGCTGCAGAGGAAACGTCCTTGAAATGTTCCAACAAGACAACAACCTCAAACACACCAGTAAACTTGGTGTAAAAAGACCAAGATGTTGCCAGTTTACTGGTGTGTTTGAGGATGTTGTCTTGTTGGAACACCCCAGTAAACTGGCAACATCCTGGTCTCAGACCAAAAAGATTGATGTTATTCAGCATCCTGCCTGAACCCCGGACCTTAATCCAATATAAAAAAAAACATGTGGGGTGACATCAAAAATGCAGCTTCTGAGGAAAACCCAAGAAATCCAAAATACAGAAGATCTGAATGTAGTCCAATCATCCTGGGCTGGAAAACCTGTTCACAGGCACCAGAGCTGGGTTGACTCCATGCAACACAGATGTCCAGCTTTGTGATTTGTGACCAGATGTCAGTTTATACAATGAATGTTTGAGCTTATAAAGAATGTAGACACTGCTATTTTATTTTTGAACAGTCTAATATTCACTTTTCTCTCAAGGTAAAGTCTGTTGGGTTTTTTACACCTGAGCCATAGTGGCTCATCAGGCCAGTGCTTATCCCTGGTTTCCATCGCATGAAGCAATTAGGAGTTCAATTCCTCCTGGATGGGATGCTAGTCCATCGCAGGTTACCTTCCCAGTATATTTTTACTGGTACCCCATTATACTGCTGGGTGAACAGAGGCACACTTGTGGTTCAGACCTTGCCCAGGGGTCTTAGCACAGTAGGTACTAACTGGGATTTGAACTCACAACCTCCCGATCATGAGCCCAGCACTCTAACCACTACACCACCAACCCCAAAAGATGAGGTCCCACCAAGATTTGAACTCGGATCGCTGGATTCAAAGTCCAGAGTGCTAACCATTACACCATGGTACCAGCTGTAGTTCTTTAAAGGAATAACACAAATTTGATATATTTATCTTCATGTTTTGATTTGGAATATAATGTGTGGCGTTCCCAATGCATTTGTGTGTATGGAAATAAAACGATGGCCTAAGTTTTTATATTTTAGTTTTTTTTTACTATGACCTGCTCCAGAGTGGCTATATTGTGTTTTTTTTAATATAACAAAAAAATTACGTTTAGTTACTAGATCAAGCCCGGAGTTTAGGTGGAGCAGACTTTAGCTACTTTTGTTTCTTATGACTGGAGACTATTTCACACAAAGAGAAACTGCCCTCCATAATTATTAGCACCCCTGGTTAAGATGTGTTAAAAAGCATAATTTTAATTTGTATTACAGAAGCTACTCAAGCTGTGCATGAATGACAAGGACCAAAGAGGAACGGTGAGGTTACAGGGAGCAGAGATAAGAAAGGTGGAGGATTTTAAGTACTTAGGCTCAACAATCCAGAGCAATGGAGAGTGTGGAAAAGAGGTGAAGAAGCGTGTGCAGGCAGGTTGGAATGGCTGGAGAAAAGTGTCCGGTGTGATGTGTGATAGGAGGGTATCGGCAAGAATGAAAGGAAAAGTGTACAAGACGGTGTTGAGGCCAGCGATGTTGTATGGTTTAGAGACAGTGGCCCTGGGGAAAAGACAGGAGGCAGAGTTGGAGGTAGCAGAGATGAAAATGTTGAGGTTCTCTTTGGGAGTAACGAGGATGGGTAGGATTAGGAATGAGCACATCAGAGGGACAGCACATGTCAGACGTTTTGGAGACAAAGTCAGAGAGGCTAGATTGAGATGGTTTGGACATGTACAGAGGAGGGATAGTGAGTGTATTGGTAATAGTATGCTGAGGCTGGAACTACCAGGCAGAAGGCCTAGAGGAAGACCAAAGAGATGATTCATGGATGTGGTGAAGGAGGACATGAAGGTCATTGGTGTAAGAGAAGAAGATGCAAAGGATAGGGTGAGATGGAGGCAGATGATTCGCTGTGGCGACCCCTGAAGGGAAAAGCCGAAAGGAAAAGAAGAAGACTCTCACACTGAAAATTATAGAAAAATGAAACCTTCAACTCAAATTAATTTTAAGGCGGAAAAAATCCCTGACTAAGAAATAATTATTTTTCATAAAATCACCTGTTCCACAACTATTGGCACCTCCAACAATTCCTAGGAAGTAAATGTAATTCAAGTATTTCTGTTATTTCGACAATATTTTACAAGTTTTAAGTTGATCAGAGTATCCAGGAACATTTATTTAGTAATTCAGCACGTCCTGTTTCCCTGGGGTATAAATATGAGGTGACACAAAGGGCATTTCCCTTATCCACGCTTCAAAATGGGAAAGACAAAGGAACACACCATTCATGTGTGTTGACCTTCACAAGTCAGGCAATGGCTACAAGAAAATATCCCCTCACCTCCACCAGCATATATCTACTGTCAAAGGAATCATTAAGAAGTTTAAAACAACTGGAACAGTGGTAAACAAGCATGGACGACGACACAAGGTTATTTTTCCACCACTCACAGTGAGGAGGATGGCAAAAGGAATAAAAAGTTCTCCGAAGCTCACTGTTAAGGAATTGCAGAAAATGGCAGCATCTTGGGGACACAAAGTCTCCAAAACAACCATCAGACAAAATCTACATACCGACAAACTGTTTAGGAGGCATGCACAAAAAAAACCTTTTCTCACTCAAAATCATAAATGTTTAGGGTGCATGGCATCATGAATGCTTTGAAATACCAGGACATTTTGAAATCAAAATCTGGTGGCATCTGCCCGAAAGCTGAAGATGGGTCGTTACTGGATCTTTCAGCAAGATAATGGCCCCAATTATGTCGTCCAATCTACATAGAAATGGATCACCAGACATAGAATCCAACTCCTCCCATGGTCATCTCAGTCCCCAGACCTCAACCCCATTGAAAACCTGTCTAGTGAGCTGAAGAGGACAGTGCACAATAATAATAATTCTTAATAATTAATAATTCTTTGCCGGGGATTTAGCTCAGTTGATAGAGCGTCCGCGTTAACCTCCATAAGGTCGGAGTTAGAATCTAGCCGTGTCATACCATAAGAAGTTAAAATTTGGCAGTTGTTGCTTCCTGCTTGGCGCTCAGCATCAAAGGATAGAACAATGCAATAACTGGTGCTACACAGTGGTGACAGGTGCCCAGAGCACAAAGCAAATTTCAATGTATGTAATGTGCTTTGACAATAAAGAATTATTATTAAAGAATAGAGGACCCAGGAGAGATTGTGCAGAGAGGAATGGTCGAAGATCCCTCTTTCTGTATTCTCCCATCTTGTGAAACAGAAGATTAGGTTTTTTTGGCGTGTGGGTTGTACAAAGTATTCAGGGGTGATAATAATTGTGGTATGCATGATTTGATGTAAAAAAATTATTTCTTAATATCGGGTTTTGTTCCTCACTAAATAAATGCACTTGAATTAAAGATCGTATTTTCCTTTTTGTTCCATCGTGGTCCTATATTATTTAGAAAAAAAACCCTGAATTTATTAGTAGCTGAAGAATTCATTCACCAAGGTGCTAATAATTTTGGAGGGAAGTGAATGTTTTGAAAAAATCCAGAAAAGTTTTCACACCCATTTTTTCATCAATGATAGTAATTTTTCACACACCATCACCATCAGTCCTCACTGGGCTGTTTCCAAAGACCAGATGAATCCTGTTATTCAGAAGCTAATAAAGGTTGCCAGATTCAATAATTCCCTTCCCACTTGGGTTCATTTTAATCACTCTGTGCTAAAAAAATGGCCTTGGGCTGATGGATCTAATTTGGCAAAGTAACTGTTTGGGCTTGTTTTAGACCATGAAAGGTTGGCAACAGAAAATCCAATCTGACAAATGTGCATCTGATTTGTGAGTCCCAGTGCTGTGTGGAAGAATTAAATGAATTTTGCTGAATGAATGTCTGCAGTCAGGGTTTGCTGATTTTTCCAGACGTATACCTAATTTGAGAAAGAACAGTCATGAACAAATGATCTGAAATCACTATCTTATAGGTAGCAAGACAAAAATATATATTACTCCAATTATTGTCTAGTTATGGTTTTGTTACCTTTCTTTATTTAAATAAAAATAGCATTAATTGTTGATTTTAACAACTTGAGTGCTGGGGCACAGCAAGCTTTAACTACTAATGCTACCAATTATTACAATCATGCCAGTCTGGGACCGCTCTGTCAGAACTGACCCTGTGCGAGGCATGTTTTACTACGACCAATTTGAGAGCTGTGAATGGGATATCCGCTAGTGCTTTGTACTTGGTAGCCTACTGGAAACATGACTATGGTGTTGTCTACACTAATATTAAATTTCTATTCTGCATCTCTGATTAGATATGATCTCAAAGGCTGTGGGGCTTTAGCCTAGGCTTTCAGTATATCTGATCAGAGTATGTAAAATAACGGTTTCATTCTCTGGCTTGTAAGAAATGTGGAATTTTAAAAAATTGCTTGTTCTTATGTATACGATTCTTTATGACCAGGTGGTTAGCATGGTGCTACCTGCTTAGCCGGAAACCTGTTTGTCACAGCAAGTCGATAAAATCGTGTTTGATGTTGGTGGAAAACAGACTAATTCCTAAACATTCATTCATTTTCTTAACCGCTTAATCCAAATTAGGGTCAAAAAAAGCTTCCCCCTGTCCTGAGAAACTGACGCAGGTGATGTACGATGCAGGTAGAACCGAATAGCGCGAACAGGACACAACTTGTAGTCCCGAGACTCACGGCCAACAAAATCCTTTTAGAATTTAACCACAACCGGCTCAGGCACAAGGTTGGGCTGCTGAGTCTTAGCCATCAACTGAGGATCTGGATAAAACTGGATCAACAACCAGTCCCTAGCAGGACGGAAGTAACCATGATCACAATGAAGAGCATAAAGCTCACTACAATGCTTACCAGTAGCTAACATAACTAACAGCGCCGTCTTGTACGTGAGAAGTTCTCGAGAACACCCATAGGCTCAAAAGGAGGATGAACCAAGCTACACAAAACCAGCCCTAAATCCCACTGAGGAACAGGTTGGCGCACCACAGGGTGCAAATTAGCCACCCCCTTGAAGAACCGGGTCAAAACCCCCAAGAACCCCAGGCTAAAGGACTTGCAATAATCCAGAATATGGAAGATTGCAGCCCGATAACCTCTAGCAGCACTATAGGCCAAGTCGGAATCTGACAAAAAGGTAAAGAAACTTAGGAGATCAGATTCAGAGGGATTGAGAGCGATCTGCCTCTGACGACACCAACTGGAGAAATGTCGCCACTTGGACTCATAGACCTCCAAGGAGGAGGATCTGACAGCAGCCGTAAGGATCGAGGAAGAACTCTCTGGAATTCCTCGTCTGGCCAAGACTTCACGGGCTTGTCACAGTTCTCTTAGCATCCCGTTTGTGAAGGATGGCCGGTTCCACGGACCACAAACGGGTGTGGCAGTCAAACGAACTGGCTTGAGAAGTCCGGAAAAACTTCCCCAAGGGAATGTTCAGGTTGCTGGCCTGCTGAGCTAGACACCTAAGTCAGGCAGGTGAGGGAGTGAGATACGTTGCAGGCGCTTGTCCGGGGTAACTAATGACCTATGGACAATTGAACGTGTCAGTGCCTCTGCTGGCGGAGGAGAGGGACATTCGGCCGTGGGAAGAGTTGCGTACACAAAGTCCTCACTTGACACCACAAAGAAGACAAAGAAATGTCCGTATCGAGGCACTGCGACACGGAGGCGTGATCGTCTGACGAGAACCCCGCCGCCTCCTCATCAAATCCAGCAGGAATGAAGTCAATGGACAAGGAGCCGGCGAATGATCAGTCGAGCGTGAAGTTGAGTGAGCCAGAAGCTCCGGTGACCGATCAAAGGGGTTCGCATATTGGAAAATAGTTCGAAACCTTGACTGTGACCGTAGGTTTGGTGGGGACACCACGCAAACCGGGGTTGGGAGCCTCCGATGTCGCCGTAGGCTGGTCCTGCGGTACTGCTAAGCGCTGACAGCGGATAGGAGGTGGTGAACGAAGTTCACACCCTGCATTTCGCACCCTCTTTACTGGCATAGATGCAGAACTTTCTGGCACAGATGGAACGACTACGGGGTTGGAGGTTTGAGGACATGGGTCGGCCTGAGCACTCCCATGAGCCTGTGCCTGTGTAGACACCCGATATGACCACCCCTCAAGGGAGGCGAGTGCCGGGCACCCAGCCAGGTCCCCGATGGGAGAGACCCCCGAGGTCTCAGTAGGCGCCGGCCCAGGTAGGAAGGCGGCTACTGGATACTCTACCTGCCAAGGCGGTGCAGACAACACGAGATCAGTTCGTCTAGGCGTGTCACCGGTTACCCAAGCCGGAAGGCTAGTGGATAGCGCTCTTGCCGATGAGACACGTGCTACACCACTAGCCGGAGGCAAGACAAACTGATCTCGTGTCGTAGTCCTCAGCTGGCTTGCACGAAGCAAGCCAGTTGAAGGAGTTGAAGCTACCGCCCTCCCACTACCATCCGGGGTCCGGTGAGTAGGGGGAGCATGCATACAGTCCGACGCACGATTTCAACGACACGAGGAATTAGAACTAACCCCCATCCGAGAATTGCGCGAAGTATCAACAAGGCCGAAAGTCCGAATGGACTGAGGTTGCGATGAGTGTGAGACGGAAGTATCTAACTCAGGTGAAGATGTATGAGACTTGGAACACGAGAGATGCCGAGATTGAGCCCTGTCAATTGTGCCTTGAGAAAAGCCAGAAAATGACGAACCGTCGCAGGAGGCCATGTCAAACCTAGATACGTATAAGTAGCGAGTATCACAAAGTAAACTATGACCAAAGTGCCAAAAAATGGCGCGAACGGTAAACAAAGGGCGATCTCGGCGAATCAGGTCGCGAACTGCCAGTTTAGCCAGACCGAAACTTTGTAGTATGTCAAAAACTAAACGAAGCAAACAATAGCGTGTAGAAATTGGCCAATCTAGTAATATAAACATATTATAAAACAAAGTATAAAACACTACGCAAAATAGGCTGGACAATACTCACACTGAATTAGCCTGACAAAAACCAAGTCCAACAAGACCAAAAATAACGTTGAATCAGACCTCGTATTGCACTGCAAAGTCCGTAAACGTAAACTAGAATGTTTAAGCGTTATAATTTAGGCTGCGCTTGTGTAATTCACTATAATCGTCGACAATAAATGCCAAAACCAAGAGCCTTGAGAAATAATGCCCAGCTTGACGGTATTATCTCAAAAAAGATGGCGTTTCCCTCTTGGCCTCGTTCTGATATAGTGTGATCACACGACTTCTAGCCGGGATCATGAGAGAGGTATAAAGGCACTATATGGGCATAGTCTAAAGTACGAAGGCAAAAGGGAGGCACAGAGGGGATAAAAAGAGCTTTGAGATAATTCAGTGATAGGTGTGTTTCAATGTTCTATGATAATAAGATCAGAGGTGAGTTTAGAAGTAAAACTGTACTTTTAGAGTCAGAAATGTTTTTATTTATTTATTTATTTATTTATTTTGCTGTGGCGTCACCGGTAATGAGCAAGAAGAGAATAATCATATTTTCCTCGGGTTAATACAAGTTGGTAAGTCAATTTCAGAAATGTCAAATGTTTATAATGAACTTGTACTAATGCAGCCTAATAGTCTTCCCAAGTACTCTATTTATTTGGTCTAAGCCAAGGCACTACCATAAAACCAATTTAGAGTTCAGCAGGTATCTAAAGATAATGAACATGATCGGTGGCACAGTAGCATAGTGGTTTGCATGTCCATCTTACAGCAATAAAGTCTTGGGCTTGGCAAGGGCATTTCGATGTGGAGTATGCATGTCCTCCCAGGGCTTACATGAGTTTCCTCCGGGCACTCCAGTTTTTTCCTGCAGGCATATTAGGCTAGTTGGCTGTTCCAAATTGCCTCTAGGTTAGGTTGTTGAGTGTGTTGAGCCTTATAAGGACTGGTGAGCTGTTCAAGGTGTACCCCATTTTCTCCCAGAATCAGGTTTTCTCCCAGTATTGGGCTCCAGCCTTCCCACCACCCTAATAAAACATGAAGTGGTTCAGAAAATTAACAAATGAATATTAATCAGACTGGAGATACCCCGCTACAGGACCAGAGTTGAGATGCTCTGTAGGAAACTTTGGCTGCCATTTGCTTTAGAACGTGTTGAGGGAGGGTGGAGTTCAGCCTACGTCCTTGAAAGCCTGTGTTTAAACTTTAAAATAGAACTTTAGTGGATGACCACGACGGCAGCATGCAATTAGGAGACCGTACACCTACCAAGGAAGAAGCTCACCACAGCATCTCACACCAGGCTGGGCTTGGCGAGATAGTAATTTTTGGATAGAAGCAAATTAAATAAGTGCAAAGAAAGCAAGTGAACTCAGTCCCCTATATTAGTTTAAAACAAATAAAATGCAATAAACATTGCATGTATGTGGACTATTTTATATGAACTGAAGTGTTGGATTCGTACTGGTTTCTCATTTCTCAGATAGTGTGAACAGAACACTGTAAATGATGTAGTTAATAATAATCAGTGATGGTTGCGTGCAATATTAGATAACAGGCTAAATCATTAGGTTTTGTTGATGGCTCAAGAACAGTCATATGGTCAAAATTCTACACATTTAAGGGTCAGATATGATGCTTATTCTCAGACCTTTATTTTTTATTTAATTTAGACACCAGTGGAGCACAAAAGTATGATTCCAAATCGACAAAAATTTCACAGATCTTCAGGAAGCTGCTTCTTCATCTCCCTCTGAAACACTGATTATGAGTACGCACATTGGGTGGCATGTTTGGTTTCTTTCTTCAATTTATAGCCTATCTGCTCTCTGTGCTTCCTTTGATCTGATTGGTCTCCATTGGACAACTTTACCTTGTATTTACAGCCAGCACAAACACTCCAGAGGGAAAATTTGAACATGCACTCGTCTCATTATTTGAGACTCTGTTTTTTTTTTAATGTGGCGATTCAACAATGCAACAATATTTCTTCTTCTTCTTTCTCTTTCAGCTGTTCCCTTTTTCTCTGGGGTCACCACAGCGAATCTATGATTTGCATGTTTGATTTGGCATAGATTTTCGCATGAGATGCCCTTCCTGACACAACACGCTGAAAACACACAATGCGACAGAAACACGCTGACGGCTATGCAGCTACTCTTGTCAAAAGTCAGCAATGGTTCCTTTACATGAACCTCTCACCGTAGACAGTGAGAGACATGGCCGGCCTTTGATAACCCATTTAGCTGCACTGGGGGGGGGGGGGGGCAGTGACAACCTTGAGGAGAGTGGGACTTGAATCCCAACCTTAGGATCAGCGATCTAGCACCTTTTACCACCAGGCCACAACTGGCCAGAACAATGTAACAATATTTATGATTCAAAAAGGTGGAAAAATCATCATATTTCCAATTTAATGACTAGTGTGTTGCTGTGTTTGTGCTTTTATTAGATATTTCTTTCTGTTCATCTAATTTGTAGACATATTAAACTCAAAATTCCCATAAAACTTATTTCTATAATCTGTCTTTTTTCTATAATCTTATCTTATTTCTATAATCTGCCTTTTTCTGTAATGTATGCCGAGATTGGACAATGTCTACTCAGTGTATCTGGTTTTAGTTTCTACTCCAAAAGAGGTTTGGTTGCAAGTAGGCCGATATTGTAAATAATCCACCTCACTCTCATTCATTACATCTCCAAACACAGTATTTTGCTGTCTCTTGGCTTCCTGATTTGATCCTAAACTTGAATTACTGTCTGCGTGGAGGATCAAATATTCTCCTCATGTGCTTCCTGCTTCTGAGTTCTGGAGTATTGGATATGCTGTCTTTCCCCTATATGTCAATAGATGTATGAATATGCATCCATATTGCTAAGATGACAAAGTAATTCATGAATAAAAAGTTTTTAGCATTAAATATGGAGAAAAAAAAATTATTTCACTCTGAACCGCTTAATCCATTTTAAAGCCCACTCTGGGTGAGCGCAGAGTACACCTTAGACAACTTGAAAAGCCATCACAGCGCAGGATACACACTGACAGCCATACAGCCTACTCTTGAAAGCAGGAACAGTTCATTTGTAAATGGTATAATATAGCCCTCCAGTGCAACGATAGTGACAACCACTCAACCACTGATACTGGGGCTTAAATCCCCAACCTTGGGATTGGTAATCCAGCACCGGGCCACCACTGCCCTTATAGAGAAGAATTTTCATCTATATATATGTGTTTGTATATATCAGTCCTTCTCAAAAAATTAGCATATTGTGATAAAGTTCATTATTTTCTGTCATGTACTGATAAACATTAAACTTTCATATATTTTGGATTCATTGCACACCAACTGAAATATTTCAGGTCTTTTATTGTTTTAATACTGATGATTTTGGCATACAGCTCATGAAAACTCAAAAAAATTAGCAGATTTCACCCGCCTAATTAAAAAAAAAAAACCACACACCAACAACAAAAAAACGTGCTTTTAATACAAAAAAATTCAACCTTCAAATAATTATGTTCAATTATGCACTCAATACTTGGTCGGGAATCCTTTTGCAGAAATGACTGCTTCAATGCGGCGTGGCATGGAGACAATCAGCCTGTGGCACTGCTGAGGTGTTATGGAGGCCCAGGATGCTTCGATAGCGGCCTTAAGCTCATCCACAGTGTTGGGTCTGGTGTCTCTCAACTTTCTCTTCACAATATCCCACAGATTCTCTATAGAGTTCAGGTCAGGAGAGTTGGCAGGCCAATTGAGCACAGTAATACCATGGTCAGTAAACCATTTAGCAGTGGTTTTGGCACTGTGAGCAGGTGCCAGGTCGTGCTGCTCCAAAATCTCCTGATAACTAGCTGCCTTGACCCTGCCCTTGATAAAACACAGTGGACCAACACCAGCAGCTGACATGGCACCCCAGACCATCACTGACTGTGGGTACTTGGCACAGGACTTCAGGCATTTCCTTCTCCCCAGTCTTCCTCCAGACTCTGGCACCTTGATTTCTGAATGACATGCAAAATTTGCTTTCATCTGAAAAAAGTACTTTGGACCACTGAGCAACAGTCCAGTGCTGCTTCTCTGTAGCCCAGGTCAGGCGCTTCTGCCGCTGTTTCTGGTTCAAAAGTGGCTTGACCTGGGGAATGCGGCACCTGTAGCCCAGTCCACTGCTTCCACAGGTCCCCCAAGGTCTGGAATCGGCCCTTCGCCACAATCTTCCTCAGGGTCCGGTCACCTCTTCTGGTTATGCAGCGTTTTCTACCACACCTTTTCCTTCCCACAGACGTCCCACTGAGGTGCCTTGATACAGCACTCTGGGAACAGCCTATTCGCTCAGAGATTTCTTTCTGTGTCTTACCCTCTTGCTTGAGGGTGTCAATGATGGCCTTCTGGACAGCAGTCAGGTCGGCAGTCTTACCCATGATTGCGGTTTTGAGTAATGAACCAGGCTGGGAGTTTTTAAAAGCCTCAGGAATCTTTTGCAGGTGTTTAGAGTTAATTGGTTGATTGAGATGATTAGGTTAATAGCTCGTTTAGACTACCTGAACATGATATGCTAATTTTTTGAGATAGGAATTTTGGGTTTTCATGAGCTGTATGCCAAAATCATCAGAATTAAAACAATAAAAGACCTGAAATATTTCAGTTGGTGTGCAATGAATCTAAAATATATGAAAGTTTAATTTTTATCAGTACATTACAGAAAATAATGAACTTTATCACAATATGCCAGGGGTGCTCAATCCTGCTCCTGGAGATCTACCTTCCAGATGACTTTATCTCCAACACTAATGTGGCCCATGTGACATGTAAGATCCAGTCAGGTCTTGATGAGATGATTGGATGGTTAGGTGGGCGTGATTAGGGTTGGAGCGAATGTCTTCTGGAAGGTAGATCTCCAGGAGCAGGATTGAGCACCCCTGCAATATGCTAATTTTTTTGAGAAGGACTAGTATATATATATATATATATGTCTGTCTTCCTTTCGGCTTTTTCCCTTTTACTCAGGAGTCGCCACAGCGAATCATCTGATTCGCACGTTTTTTTTTTTGATTTGGCAGAGGTTTTTTTTTTACGTCGGATGCCCTTCCTGTCACAACCCTTTTTTAGCAAGGGACAGAAACACGCTGACGACTTTGCAGCCTACTCTTTACGAAAGTCAGCAATGGTTCTTTTACATGCCTCTCACCATAGACAGTGAGAGACATGGCCCGCCTTTGATAACCCAGTTAGCTGCACTGGGGGGGGGACAGTGACAACCCTGTGGAGAGTGGGACTTGAACCCCCAACCTTTGGATCAGCGATCCAGCGCCCTATACCACTAGACCACCACTGCCCCCTATATATATATATATATATATATATATATATATATATATATATATATATATATATATATATATATATATATATATATATATATATATATATATATATATATATATATATATATATATATATATATATATATATATATATATATATATATATATATATATAGAGAGAGAGAGAGAGAGAGAGAGAGAGAATGAATTACAACTTTGCCATGGTGGTCGAGCGATTAGCATATCAGCCTGACAGCAATATAGTCCTGAGTTTGACTTCTGGGAATGGCCAATTCTATGTGGAGTTTGCATGTTCTTTTTGTACTTGTGTGGGTTTCATCTGGGTTCTTCGGTTTACATCCATGGTCCAGACATGCACATTAGGCAAACTGTGCATTCCAAATTTCCCCTATGTCTGTTTATGTGAAAATGCTCATCTGTTTTGCCCTGTGATGGTCGGGAGAGCTGTTCAGGGTGTACTCCTCGTTTGCCCAGTGTCGGCTGAGATAGGTATCAGCCTTCCTGTGACCTTACTAGGGTTAAGTGGTTCAGCCAAAGAGTGAGTGAGACAGTGAAGTCAGTATCAGTATTATGAAAGTGCTGATGGTTGCAGTAATATCTCACGTATCGGTCTTGTAAGAAAATGTATTCACAGTATTGATATTACACTATAGTGTCACCCAGCTCTAATAAATCTTATATGCAAGCTCAAGCAAAATAATTTTACTTTAACACAGAGATGTTTATTGTAATAATCTATACAGTGCAGTGCAAAAGTCTTGGCAACCACCCTTTGGTTTTATATATATATATATATATATATATGTGTGTATATATATATATATATGTGTGTGTGTATATATATATATATATATATATATGTATATATATATATATGTGTGTGTGTATTACCACTGGTGGTAAAAGGCACTGGATCGCTGATCCTAAGGTTGGGGGTTCGAGTCCCACTCGCCACAATGTTATCACTGTATTATTGAAGAGACTTTTCAAACCAATAAATAAATACAGAGGGCAGTGGTGGTCTAGTGGTATAGGGCGCAGGCTCGCTGATCCTAAGGTTGGGGGTTCGAGTCCCCACAAGGTTGTCACTGTCCCCCCAGTGCAGCTAGCTGGGTTATCAAAGGCAGGCCATGTCTCTCACTGTCTATGGTGAGATGCATGTAAAAAAACCATTGCTGACTTCCGTAAAGAGTAGCTGCAAAGCCATCAGCGTGTTTCTACGACCTGGAGAGGGATGGGCTCCGCCAGGCCAAATCAGCTCAAGTCTTGCCATGAAGGTGTCCCAACGACATCCTCGGATGTTAAGCGAGAAGTGAAGTCAAATAAATACAAACATGATGGTGCATGAAATGCATGTACATGGATGCATGAAAAAAAAACACTTGCAGCAAAAGTCTAAATTACATGTAGTTATATTTTTTGCAAATTGCATCTGAGACAACCCCCCCCCCCCATTTTTTTCTGTTTTTATTTTTCAAAAGCAAACAGCTGATCATACCAAATACTGAACTAGGTCCTTTTTATTATTATTCATCCATGCATTCATTTTCTGAACCGCTTAATCCTAAGTAGGGTCACGGGGAGGCTGCTGCCCATCTCAGCCGAATCCGGGCGAGGGCAGAGATCACCCATGGACAGCTCGCCGGGCCATCACAGAGCGAAAACAGGCTGATGGCTATTCAGCTACTCTTGTCGAAAGTCAGCAATGGTTCTTTTACACCTCTCAACATGGACAGTGAGAGACATGGCCGGCTTGGATAACCCAGTTCGCTGCATGTATGTGTGTGTGTGTGTGTGTGTGTGTGGGGGGGGGGGTGTTAAATTATCGTTTACTGTTTTTAAATATATATTTTTTTAATGTGGAAACATTTTATATAATGATAAAAAAATCTCCTTCGAGAAATGTGTCTGCATGCGTGCAAGATATTTGCGCAGTACTATCTTCACCAAGGACAGAAATGAAGTGATCACTGCCACTGCCTGATCACACAGCGCTTGCATGCGTCGGGTGCGTGCACGCGGCGCGCTGCCGCTTGAAGACGCGGGCACGCGGGCGCGTGCGTGTCACAGACAACGCTGAGAAAAGCTCGGGCGCGCAGTCCGACCTGCTTACAGGAACACAGGACTGAAGTTTACTCCTGGAGAACCAGCTCGTCTTCCGGCACGGTCAGTACATTTACCAGCTTTCAGACAAAATTTAGTATTTTCATCATTTCTGTGTGTGTGTGTGTGTGTGTTTATTTATTCTCGGCGCGTGCAGTTTTTATTGTGGCGTGTTGAATGATGCACGCGAGTTGTAAAAGGTGCACAGGTTTCTGTTGAGATGTTTTTCATTCAGATATTATTATTATTATTATTATTATTATTAAAATCTGTGTTCCTTTTGCACTTGCAGTTGTTGCTATCCTGGGTAGCTCAGTGTCTAATGTTGCCTCATAAATATCTCACCTGGGCTGCTGGGTGGGTTTTCCAGGAAGCTCGTGCCATGGAAATCCAGGTCTCCTCCTTTAGCATTATTATTGCTTCCTGATTTACAGATAAAAATGAACCATATTTCTGTGGGATTATTCAAAGTGCCGATACACAGTGCAGTGCAAAAGTCCTGTCAGTTTCTCCAGTCTGCAGCCAACTGTCTGAGGAACTGTCCTAACCTCAAGAGGGTTTGGAGAAACCTGGCTGATGTAGGGTGGTGGTGGTGGTGTTGTGGTGGTGAGCACGTCCACTTCACAGCTAGAATGACCTGGGTTCAACTTCCAAGCCTCCAGATTATAGCCCTTGGTGAGGTCTTTTCTCTGTGAAATTTTCTTGCTGTCTGGTTAAGTTTCCACTGGAATCTCTGTTTCTTCTCACAATCTTCAGCAATGCACATTAGGTTTATTAGCTGTTCCAAATTACCCTTAAGTTTGACTATGAATAGTTGTGTGTGTGTGTTGGTGAAATATACAGAGTGTAGCTTGCTTTGCACAGAGTCGGCTGAGATAGGTTCCAGCTTTGCTGTGATCTCAGTAGGCAAGGTTTCTGGAGGGAGCACATCATGTACAATTATGGGGCAGTGGTGGTCTAGTGGTATAGGGCGCTGGATCGCTGATCCAAAGGTTGGGGGTTCGAGTCCCACTCTCCACAAGGTTGTCACCGTCCTCTCCAGTGCAGTTAACTGGGTTATCAAAGGCGGGCCATGTCTCTCACTGTCTATGGTGAGAGGCATGTAAAAGAACCATTGCTGACTTTCGTAAAGAGTAGCTGCAAAGCCGTCAGCGTGTTTCTGTCCCTCGCTAAAGGGTTGTGACAGGAAGGGCATCCGATGTAAAAAAAAAAAAAAAAACTCTGCCAAATCAAACGTGCAGATCAGATGATTCACTGTGGCGATTCCCGAATAAAAGGGGGAAAAAGGCTGAAAGACAGACAGACAGACACATCATGTACAATTAGTGTTGCCCCTCCCCCCCTTTTTTTTCTCCTGGAGAAAGTACCAAACTGATGCACTAGAAGCTGTTTAAGTTGCCATGTTGACTTAATAGATAAGTCTTTTTATCTTCATCATCATCATCAGCCTGTCATGCTACTGCTGGCAGATGGCCTTCATAGTTCTGGTTTTGAACCATAACTCGCCACACTGGTTCAGTGTGGGTTGGTGAATGGTTTGAGTAGAAACACACTGACCGCTTTGCAGCTACTCTTGACAAAAGTCAGCAATGGTTCTTTTACATGCCTCTCACCATAGACCGTGAAAGACATGGCCTGCATTTGATAACCCAGTTGGCTGCACTGGGGGGGCAGTGACAACCTTGTGGGGACTTGAACCCCCAACTTTAGGATTGGCGATCCTGCGCCTTAACCACGAGACCACTACTGCCCTTTATCTATATATTATCTGTGTATTTAGTGAACAGCATTGAATTACTGGGATTTCTAAAATGCTTAAATTCAGGTTTCTAATACCTGGCGGGTGGCGGCGGGTGGCAGTGGCAGTCATCTTTGTTTATTGCACTTGTGAACTTCCTGCTTAAGTATTTACGAAATACAATTTCTATCTTGACTGCAGTTTAACTAAAAGAGGTAGTGGGACAGAGGTATTTGGAAATGTTTACGAAGGCATCTGGTTGGTGGGGCAAACATGATTGGCTGTTTGGACACAATCGTGAACAGTGATTGAAAACAATGGTGCATGGTGATCAAAACTCTTCTTCTTTCTTCTTTTTCTTTCGGCTGTTCCCTTCAGGGGTCGCCACAGCAAATGATCTGCCTCCATCTCTCCCTATCCTCTGCATCTTCTACTCTTACTCCAACGACCTTCATGCCCGCCTTCACCACATCCATAATCAAATGGTGATCAAAACTCTATACCAATGAATGAGTGGATGGATGAATAATGGCAAGCTATGATTGGTTAGTAGAAAAGAATGCTGATAACTGATTCGTCCATGGGATCGCTGACTCACACAGGTTGTGTAAATCTGTCGGCAGTTACTAAGTTGGTAACAGTGAATATGCCGAGGTAAATCAAAAAGTCATAACTGAAATGGAAAATGCCTCCCAAAGCTTGCACGAATGAACCAGTTATAAAAATTTAAATGTTTGTCTTGGTAAAGGTTATAAAGGTTGCATTTGCACATTGACACATTGAGGCTACCGCTGCTTCACTTCCCTTTTCCCACAAGGATAAGTGAAATACGTACCACACTTTCTTGAACTGGATTTTTATATGGTAGTCAATCGTTCAAGGGTGGGCTCAGGGAAGCTTATGAATACGGGACACACATTCTGTGCCTGGGGAATAACCAAGACAGCCAACACAAGCCCATTTGGTAATATAGTTATAGTGATTTGCAGTTACTGCATTTTTCTCTAACTTGGTAATGTGTTCTATTCTTCAGTTGCGTTATTGAATTGGGCAGCAACGAGGTGGAGAAAATTGAGAGTGTAGGTCTGACAAAGATGTGTGTTGGTGTATGTGTGTGTGTGTGGGTGGTCAGATTTATTTTACTGTATCTCGCTTGTGTATTTTCTATTTAAAGAACCACTTGTGGAGTCATCACTTGTTATTGTCTCATCAGATGACGAAAAAAATGAAAAATCCATCAGTATTTATGTCAAACCCTTTTATTTAAAAAAAAAACGACAACCCAGAGTTTCAATATAGATGTTGGACAGATAGATAAATCACAGCTTCTTGACTTCACACTGTTGCATCATTAGTTGTTTTTTGTGTGAAATGCTGGCGAGCTGTTCATGGTGTGCCCTGCCTTTGCCCAGTGTTGACTAAGATAGGCTCCAGCCTCCCCATGACCATAGAAAGATTGTGTGGTTTGGCAGATGGTTGGATGGATAACTTTTTAGCATTCGTCTAAAATTATTCTTTCATCCATTTTCTGAACAGTTTAATTCTAATCAGGGTTGCAAGGAGGCTGGCGCTCATCTCAGTCGACTTTGGGCGAGGACAGAGTACACCCTCAACAGCTCACTAGGCAATTGTAGGGTGGAAACATGGCTGGCCTTTAATAACCCAATTAGCTGCACATAGTTGTTTGCAGTAATCCAGCAGCTTACCACCCGGCCACCACTGCCTTTTTTCATGATGTGAATTTCCATTTATTTTCTCCACAGTTTTAAAAAATCTATCATAATATCAGACACATTAGTATTTGGAGAATGATATCTGAGAATTGTGGGAAACTCACAAATTTACTGGTAATTGGTTACTGGTGTGTTGTCCTGCTTCTGGCATCACTGGCCCTTGCATGCATCCGCTCCATCTTAGCGAAGGCAAAATCCCTCCTGGGCAGCTCACTGGCCATCAAAGAGCAGAAACATGCTGACTGCTATGCAGCTACTCTTGATGAAAGTCAGCAATGGTTCTTTCATATGCCTCTCACCATAGACAGTGAAGGACATGATAACCTTTGACCTAAGGCCTTTGATTACCCAGCTAGCTGCACTAGGGGGGGCAGTGACAACCTGTGGAGAGTGGGGCTTGAACCCCTAACCTTAGGATCAACGATACAGCACCTTTTACCACCAGGCCACCACTGCCCAAAACTCACAAATTTAGGCAGGTGCCTTAAATGTTGTCTCTAAGGTGCTTTAAAGGATGCTTCTATGTCCTCCAATTTGGATCAGCCAATAAGCCTAATGTACATGTCTTCAGACTATGGTAAGAAACTGGAGTATGGAGGAAATCCATGGAGGCACATGAAGAACATGTAAACTCCACACAAACGTCTGAGGCCGGGGACCTTATTGTTGTGAGGCAGCTATGCTAACTACACAATGAAACAAAAAACCTCTAAGGAATAGTGAAAGCTAAAACTGAAATCTAATCTATTTAGCCAGAAACGTGTCTATTATTCACCTAAACATGCTTCCCCCCCTTCAGCAACTTTGACAGTGAACTTGACGGTTACCTTGACTCTTGTTTCCTTTGCATCTACCTTGTATCTCTCCTGTTTAACACACTGAGTCTCTCGTTACTACCCAGGGAGCACTCTGCTGATGTTAACACGCACATGCACTTCCTCATGTTTACATTCTAAAATCTCCGAGGTGAGCTCAACACCTCTTGCATGGCTAACAGTGGTTTGAAACTAGCTTGTTTATTATACAGAATGGAGAACGAGGTAAGTTTATTCTTTTGTATTATAGAGTATTTTATTGTATATTGTACATTGTATTATATTTTGTATTATGTAATATATCAAAACAGAACTCCGATGCTTTTTCAGGGAAATCCTTTTGTACAGCAGTGTCTCCTACTCTAAGAGCTGGACTCAGGGTCTGAAATCCACTTTCATTTCCACTCTGGAAGCTAAATGGGTAGTCTTTCATGTGCCACTGAAACTCGTGTGAGAAATGTTTGAATTATCAATCAATTTCAAATGCAAAATAATTAACATCTTTTTTTCACCTCTAAGCTGTGCCAGTTTGATTTTATTTAAGATGTCTTCTTTTGTGTTTGTCTGCCCTTCTGTCATATTAAAAGAGACACCTCATTTTCCCCAGAATTTCTTAGTCACTCACTCATTTGCAGAATTGCTTAATCCTGTTAGGGTCATGGTGACGCTAAAGCCTATTTCAGCCAACATGGGGTGAAAATGGGGTACAACAGACACAATTCTCTCTCTCTCATCCATACCTACCGGCAATTTAGCCTAATGTGCATGTCTTTGGACTGTAGGTGGAAACCTACACAAGCATGGGTAGAAGATGCAAACTCCACACACAAACAACTTTGCTGAGCTCAGGACGCAAACCCAGGACCGTTTTACTCTGTGATGCAGATGTATGTGTAAATCATTACGCCACTGTGCCGCCCTCCCCAGAGTCTTGTTTTTGTTTAGATACAGGTGACTGTATGGACATTGCCGCAAATTTGCTGAAAATCTGCATTTGATAATTACTTTAAAAACCTTCTGTTATACATTTATGGTGTTAGGCATTCACTCTTATCTAAAGCAACTCACATCTATATGGTTTAAAGGCTTTGCTCAAGGGCCCAACAGTGGTAACTTGGTGATACAGGGACTTGAACCCCCAATATTCTTGAACAGCTACTTCATTGTTGTGCAATTCACTGAAGAAGCAAGTACCAATGTGCATAATACACATTGGAAGTTCTTTCTTTCATGGGCTAGTCATGAGATGACCATAATGTCGCTCCCTGTCATCTGGACAGTACCAACAGCATTCAAAAGAGTCAGGGCTTTACCCATCTCAAAGAAACCCTCTCGGGATCCATCGGACATCAGCAACTACAGGCCAGCATCACTTCTTGACCCTAATCAAGCTGCCTTCAAAGTGGCACATTCCACAGAGATTGCACTCTTGGCTGTTACAGAGAAACTACATGTTGCAAGATCAGCCAAGATGTCCTCAGTCCTCATCCTGCTCAACCTTTCAGCAGCATTTGTCATGTTCAACCACAAGACTCTCTTGTCCACCCTCAGGAGTCTAGGGATTTGTGGTGTAGCACTGTAGTGGTTTGCTTCATAGCTGGTAGGTTGCTCATATGAGATGACATGGAGGGGATCCACATCCTCTCTACACTGATTTTCCACTGGTGCTCCCCAGGGCTCAGTTCTTGGTCCACTTCTGTTCTCTCTTTTTTATAGAAAGTCCCTTGGTGGTGTCATGTCCTCACATCGGTTCTCATACTACTGCTATGTAGATGACACTCAACTTGTTCTCTCTTTTCCTCCCTCAAATACTGATGTTTCTGCCCAGATCTCTGCATGCCTGGCGCACATCTCATGGATGGCAGCTCACCAGTTGACACTTAATCCCGGGAAGACTGAATTGCTGTTTATCTCAGCTGACTCATCTCCACATCAAGAACTTGCAATCTCCTTGGACAAAGCTGTGATCTCTCCTTTAGGCATTGCACGCAGTCTTGGAGTAACCATTGGCAATTGCCTGTTTTTCTCTTGTCATATCACTAATCTTTCTTAATCATGTCGATTTCATCTCCTTAATAGCCAAAGGATTTGACCCTTTCTTTCCAAGAAGGCCACTCAGATATTGTTCAGTTCATTTTCTGTAACCGCTTCATCCTAATTAGGGTCACGGGGAGGCTGGTGCCCATCCCAGCCAACTCGGGGCGAGGGCAGAGTACACCCTGGACAGCTCGCCAGGCCATCGCAGGGCGGAAACACGCTGACGGCTTTGCAGCCTACTCTTTTTACGAAAGTCAGCAATGGTTCTTTTACATGCCTCTCACCATAGACGGTGAGAGACATGGCCGGCCTTTGATAACCCAGTTAGCTGCACGGGGGGCGGGGGGGAATGACTAGACCACCACTGCCCCTAGTCAGATATTGTTCAAGCCCTTATCATCTCAAGACTAAATTACTTCAACTCACTGCTGACAGGTCTACCTTTTGAGTGCTATTCGACCTAGGCAAATGATCCAGAAGGCAGGTCCATGGTTTGTTTTCCAAGTTCCCAATTTTTCACGCACCACACTACTAATACGATCTCTCCAGTAGCTTTGTCAAGCTGATTGCATTCAGTTTAAAACACTAATACTTATCAATAAAACCAAAAATGGACCTGCACCTTGTGACCTCAAAGCACTTATTACATCTACCAATGACCACGTTCTCTCAGATCCTGTAGCACTGTGAGAGTGCCCCCCTCCTGCCGCAAAGGGACAAGGGGAAAAATGCATCTAACCTATTCTCTGTTCTGGCTACATGGTTGTGAAATGAACAGCTTCTGGACAGCTGAGTCACTGGGTATCTTCAAATGATGGCTGAAAACTTGCCTTTTCCAGCATTAATTGGATTAAGCACTATGCTGTATACACAGGCATGCACACACAGAGGCAATCCCCCACCCCCCCACACACACAGAGGACTTGTACCCAGAACCTTCTTGCTATGAGAAGGAACTATTGACCAATATTCAACTGTGCGACCCTATTTAATTTTACATTAAAGTCTGCACTAGTCATCCTTTGAATATTGCGGATAATGTAGACCAGACCTGGCCGCAATATTCGAAAAACCGTGAAGTAGGAACGCCCCCCCCCATTTCTACCATGTTGTCTCATTTCTATGTTTTCGTGTCTATACAATATCAAGAAGTGTATATTAAACATTAGTTATATGCATATGTAAATACTGTAATGTATTAATATTTAAATAGAATTTATATATAAATACTTTAAGTACTGTACTCAACTCTGACAATAAAGGGGCAGTGGTGGTCTAGTGGTATAGGGCGCTGGATTGCTGATCCAAAGGTTGGGGGGGTTCGAGTCCCACTCTCCACAAGGTTGTCACTGTCCCTCCCCAGTGTGGCTAACTGGGTTATCAAAGGCGGGCCATGTCTCTCACTGTCTATGGTGAGAGGCATGTAAAAGAACCATTGCTGACTTTCGTAAAAAGAGTAGGCTGCAAAGCTGTCAACGTGTTTCTGTCCCTTGCTAAAAAAAAAAAAAGGGTTGTGACAGGAAGGGCATCCGACGTAAAAACCTCTGCCAAATCAAATGTGCAAATCAGATGACTCGCTGTGGCGACTCCCGAGTAAAAGGGAAAAAGCCGAAAGGAAGACAGACTCGACTCTGTCAATAGCGCTTGTCTGCGGTGCAGGACGTTCACAAACACTATACTGTAAGATCACAAAAAATCCTGTGGGAATGTGCAAGGAAACAGTGTCGCGTGTCTAAGCCAATCAGCTTGCGAGATTGAGTTGAGTAGGCGGTCCCTGCCTGAACTGGGGAGGAGGGGCACTTCAGTTTGTCATTTGGAAACAACGGACGCAGCCTGCCTTGGGTCCCTGCTTTCCGCTTGCTGACGTGAGTTTTAGTGCGAATTTTTAATATTTTATGAAATTTAAAAAAAAAAAAAATTTTTTTTTTGTTAAAATGCCGCGATATACCAAGACCGCGATGCTCAAATCGTGAAGTGGCAAGGGATGACTGTATAGTTTTGAAAAATTTGCGTAGGAGTCAATCACCAAGTTGCATCATGGTATGTAGTAGTAAAGGCAGCTCTGTTTGTATCCGGAAATTGTTTTACCACAGTAGTACATTGAATAAATAAGTCATTTAATGTTTACTCATCATTACTTTATCAAGATCTATGAGTCGTATGCCGTATTGAGTTTCGTGTACGTTTTAGCGCGTTAAATCCTAAGGTATTCTTTTTAATTATTTAATTTATTTGTCAGTATCTGCTTTAATTTGTTTGACAAATTGCTTAATCCGACTTGGGTCTCGGGGATGCTGGCGCCGATCTTAGCTGACACTGGGCAAAGATGGGGTACACCCTGAACAGCTCAGCAGAGGATTGTATGGTCCATCACAACTATTCACATTCATGGCTGGGACAATATGGAACAGCTAATTAGTCTAATGTACATGATTTTGGATTGTGGGAGGAAACCCATGCTATCATTTGGAGAATATGTAAACTCCACTCAGAAATGATCAAGGCTGGAATTTGAACCCAGGGACTTCTTGTTGTGAGGTGAACTTGCAAACCACTACAATGCTCTACTGTATGTTAACTTTCCTAAATGAACTACTTGTCTTGTATATGCTCACACAAGCCTATGGTGTTATATCTGTTGCTGAAATCCAAGAAGAACTTTTTCATGGGTTGTGAAGTTTTGGAAACCGTAAACATCATTCATTCATTTTTAAAACATTTCTCATTTCCACACTTCAGGATGATCCAGAACCTGAAACGTTTGTTACTTATTTATCTCATGACAATGCAGCTCGGATTTCTTAAACATGGCATTGGTGGTTTTGTGTGAGTTGTACGACCTAGCTGGTGTCCGTTAATGCCTGTTAATCAGAGATTTATGAGCTGCGTGGCTGATTAATTCTGTTCCGTGGGAGGCTGCGGATGTGTGATGGTGCCACAGAGGCTATCGGGTGTCCAGTGTGTAAATAAGCTGCTGGCGGGTTTGGCTACAGCCTTACAGCTTTTGGCAAGGTGAACTGGGCCAAGTCCTGTTCATACGCTGCCTGATTTATATGACACCAATGAAACACAGTACGAGATTTTATTGGGCCCTTTAAAGTCAGTTAAATGGTAGCTTTGTTGCAAAGCGAGTCTTGAAATAAACCCACTATTATGAGGCTCGTCAACACTCAACTGCCATACAGGATTAAGTTAATGGTCCTGTTGTTAAACTAGTTATTAGCATCTCATAATTTTTAGGAGAAATGCTCTGTTTACATCTAAATATTTAGGAGATTCAAGCGGAACTGAAAAAGACCTAACAACAACAACAGAAGAATGTCCAATATACTGGTATGTTAAATGTTAGGAAGGGGGATCTGAAGTTATATTAAATTGGCTTTAGTAAAACACATAGTCGTATCATTTAACATGACCTTGTCAGATTTTCCTTATGCTTTAAAATACAACAAAGGAAAGGAAGAGGTGTGTAGCTGTTCAGTTTTTTTTTTTAAAGATTGTGATAAATATTGAAAAAATGAAATGAAGTTTCATGAAGTTTCAACAAAAAAAACACCAATGTCTCCGATTACTCATCTCCCTGACGCCACCGGAGCCAGAGTTTGGTCCGTATTGGTAACAGCAGGTCGGATTCGTTTCCAGTGGGAGTTGGAGTCCGCCAAGGCTGTCCTTTGTCACCGATTCTGTTCATAATTTTCATGGACAGAATTTCTAGGCGCAGTCGAGGCGATGAGGGGTTCTGGTTTGGTGGCCATCGGATATCGTCTCTGCTTTTTGCGGATGATGTTGTCCTTTTGGCTTCATCAAGTCGGGCCCTCCAGCTCTCATTGGAGCGATTCGCAGCTGAGTGCGAAGCAGCCGGGATGAAGATCAGTACCTCCAAGTCCGAGGCCATGGTTCTCAGTCGGACAATGGTGGAATGCACCCTCCGGGTCGGGAATGAGGTCCTGCCCCAAGTGGAGGAGTTTAAGTATCTTGGGGTCTTGTTTACGAGTGAGGGAAGGATGGAGCGAGAGATCGACAGACGGATCGCTGCAGCCTCTGCTGTTAAGCGGTGCCTGTACTGGTCCGTCGTGGTGAAAAAGGAACTGAGCCGCAAGGCGAAGCTCTCAATTTACCAGTCGATCTACGTTCCAACCCTCACCTATGGTCACGAGCTTTGGGTAATGACCGAAAGAACAAGATCACGGATACAAGCGGCTGAAATGAGCTTTCTTCGCCGGGTGGCGGGTTCTCCCTTAGAGATAGGGTGAGAAGCTCCGCCATCCGGGAGAGCTTCGAGTAGATCCGCTGCTCCTCCGCATTGAGAGGGGCCAGTTGAGGTGGCTCGGGCATCTGGTCAGAATGCCCCGGACGCCTCCCTGGTGTGGTGTTTCGGGCATGTCCAACCGGAAGAGACCCGGGTCGACCTAGAACACGCTGGAGGGACTATGTCTCTCGGCTTGTCTGGGACCGCCTCGGTGTCCCCCCGGGAGAGTTGGAGGAAGTAGCTCAGGAGAGGGATGTCTGGACCTCTTTGCTAAGGTTGCTGCCCCCGCGACCCGACCCTGGACTAAGCGGAAGAAGATGAGATGAGATGAGATGAAATGAAGTTTACAGCTCAGGAGCACATTACTTTGCATATAGAGTATCAATTCGTCACGGGCTGGATCAATCTCTCTTGTGCTATTCATGTTCCTCCTCTTTCCAAAGAAAATCAATGTCTGTGTTCAAGCTTCCAAAACATAAGTGAAAGTTGAGCTTGGGGTAAAAAAGGTCTAATTCTTGAAAATAATAATCAGATTATTTTTAACAAGTACCTACAATGGCCTGGCAAGTTGCTCAGGGTGTACTCTTTCCTTGCCCAGAGTTTACTGAAACAGGCATTTCTGTGTGGAGTTTGCATGTTCTCTCCATGCTTGTGTGGGTTTCTTCTGGGTACTTTGATTTCTTCCCACAGTCCAAAAACATGCACAGTAGGTTAATTGGCTGTTTCAAATCTTCAGTACGTGTGAGTGTGACTGGTTGGTTGTGTATATTAGTTCTGTGATGCGGCCAGCGTGTTGTCCAGAGTGTATCCTGCTCTCGCCTAGAGTCAGCTGAGATGGGTGCTGGATGGAGATTATATATACACAGTCATACCTCACCTTACGAAATTAATTCGTTCCAGAAGTGATTTTTTTTCTTTCGTAAGTTGAGTAGTATTTTACATGTAAAAGGCCTGACTTGTTCCAAGGCCCCCCAATACTACTTCCTAAACCCTATAAAAATTATAAAAGTATACCTTTTAAGGCCTCCTTCTGCTTCAATATCGTACCGATGGTAGATGAGTTTCGGCCATATTCCTTTCCGATATCACTCAACCACATGCCACGAGCCTGCTGCTTCTTTTCACTCGCACCAGGAATCATGCGCGTGTGTGCATATGTCGTGTGTGTGTGCCCATGTGTGTTGACCAAGTCTTAGCAGAGTTATAATCTTACAAATGTTTATGCAAGATTAAAAGCCTGAGCCAAAAAATAAAGTTGCAATGAGCGCACTTGAAAAACTTATGAAATGACAGTAACTCTTACCTTTACGCGTGTTAGAACTCTATGACGAACAATGGTTCGAAGGCACACGAAAAGCATCATGGGCATTATGAAGCTACAGCTCCCTCCTTGCCAATGGGAGGCCAGTGGGGCGGGGTGTTGGGAGATAGCCAATGGGAAAGCAACTCGCGCATTGTTTGAATTTTTGAGATGGTGTGTTTCGTAATGTTAATTTTTTTTTTTTTCGTAACCAGAGACGAAAATTTTAGTAAATGCATTTCGTAACTTGGATTTTTCTTTTGTTGGGTCTTTCGTAAGGTAAGGTGAGGTGTGTGTGTGTGTGTGTGTGTGTGTGCACACAGACGCTCCCCAGCTTACAAACAAATTCATTTAACGAACGGCTGTCTGGAACCTAACTCGTTCGTAAGTTGTTACGGGGCATTCTTTAGAGGGGAACATATGTTTAAACCTTGGAAAAGTAACCTATACAATCTCTCTCTCTCTCTGTCGGAGTTATTCCATAACTGACCGCGTGGTGTAATGTTGTTCTTGAGCTCAGTCTAATTGAAAGCATATCCACTCTCTCTCTCTCTCTTCCCCCTCTCCATAATCACATTATCAATATCATTATGTCCCGTGTTTAAACTCCTGGTCCCTCTCGAGCACAGCACAGTGGATCTGATCAGGTTTACAGAGAGTTTCACTCTTATCCAGTTCTTTATAATACTGGAGTCCATTTGTTTCTTCTTTGAAAGTTTTGGCAGGAGTTCAGAAATGTATCGGTTCTGCTTCTCTTCTTGGACCTCCAGCATGTCAGCCACGACCCCCTCTGCAGCAGCCTAGTATTCAGTGGACCTCAGGATAACATTTAATACTTATATTTATGATATCTTTCTATAAATTTTATTCCATTTCTTTTACTGCTTGTTCTTCAATTTTATTTCACTTTGTGTGTGTGTGTGCGTGTGTGTGTATATATGTAATATATGTATGTGTATATGTATGTGTGTGTGTGTGTGTATATATATATATATATATATATATATATATATATATATATATATATATATATGTGTATGTATGTATATTGTTATGATCCATCTCTAGGATGCTCCTGAACACATCATCAGTGATGTAACCTGAGGTCCTCGGATGTTTCGGGTCTTTCAACGTCAGACACCCTTGCCCAGGCGACCCAGCCATGGTTGATCAGACCCGACTTGTGTTCAGGTGGCTTTTACTTTCCATGGATCTCCTCTCCTAATCCACAGCCATCTCGAGGCTTTCTCTGCTTCCTCAGTGATCCTATTGATGGCTCTTCTCCTCTCCATCCCCGTAATGCCCAGCACACTCAAGGTTTTATAGAGTGATTGGCCTGCGAACCCTCTGCAGCCAACCTCGATGGGCATACACTGTGCCTTCCAGCCCTGCTTACAGCAGCCTATGACCAGATCTTCATATTTGGTCTTCTTTCTCTCATGGGCCTCATCCAGTCGGTCCTCCCATGGCACGGTGAGCTCCATCAAGATGATGCTCTTTGTCTCCTTTGACACCAGGAGGATGTCTGGCCTCAGGGTGGTTGAGACAATACACTGGGGGAACTTGAGTTGTTTCTCCAGGTCAACAGACAGCTGCCAGTCTTTTGCGGTTGCCAGTATGCCAGATGGGTTCCTGGCTCCTGCGTTTTTTCCCAACTTCTCACCCGCCTTCACAAAGGTGATCAACTGAGTGTTGGGGCAGGACCGTTTGCTGCTTTTGCTGATTCCCATGCTGATGACTTCCGCAATGGGTCTCAGAACCTGGTTGTGGCGCCAGGTGTACCGCCCCTGCCCAAGGGCTACTGGACAGCAGCTCAAAATGTGCTCCAATGTGCCTCTGCCTGGGCACTGCGGGCAGTTGGGAGACTCTATTCTACCCCAAATGGAGAGGTTTGATGGACTGGGCAGAATGTCATAGACCGCTTGGACAAGGAACTTTATTCGGTGCGGCTCTGCCCGCCAAAGCTCTGCCCATGTGACTTTTCGTTCCATGGCCTGCTCCCACCTTGTCCAGGCACCCTGCTGCCTTAGGCCGACTGCTCTGCTGCTCCTCCACTTTTGCCCTCACCTCCTCCTGCACCAATCGCCGTCTCTCCTTCCCCTTGGCCTTCTCATACTGTGGCGTTGTACATGTTCCCAGACCAGCCCTACCGTGGGTCACTGCTCCAACCAGGGCTCTCTGTCGTATCCGCAATTCAGCCTGTGTGACAGCTTCATCGGCTCTCCACTTCCTCCCAGTTTTCACTATGACCCCTGCCTGGGCCACCTTAGGGTTGCTGGAGTCCTGGTACATCACTTCTCTTGCCTTTTGTCACCTTAAACTCCTCCTCTAGTGATCTCTGAGGCAGTTGGAGCTTGGTGTTGCGTCCATAGAGAGCGATGCTACTAAGACTCCTAGGCAGACCCAGCCACCTCCTGAGGAAACTGCTAACCTTCCTCTCTAGGCCCTCCACGATCGAAATTGGAACCTCGTAGATGAGTAGAGGCCACAGCACTTTGGGCAGGATGCCATGTTGATAAATCCAGGCCTTGAACTTCCCGGGTAGCCCAGACCGGTCCACTGTTCTCAACCAGCTCTCCAGCTCCTGACAGGTTTCTTGAATGGATGCTGAATCCTTAAGGCTGCTGTTGAACACCTTGCCAAGACTCTTCACTGGTTTTTCAGAGACAGTTGGGATTGGTGCCCCACCGATGCTAAAGCGGAACCTGTCCACAACTTTGCCCCTCTTCAGCACCAGTGACCGCGATTTCTCCGGCTTAAACCTCACACACAATGCTCAAATCAATTAAAATTGCAAACAACTCTTAACTTTGTTTGCAATTTTAATTGATTTGAGCATTATCTTGAGTTTGTAAGTTATTGTTTATTTCAAGTCAAAGGACCAAGCAAATATCTTTCCTTTGTAATGCATGTTTAATCTGAATAAAATAAAAACTGTGATGTGAAATTTTTGGGGATTTTTTTTGGAATGGATACTTTTGTCTTCCTCAGAATCTGATAATCTTTTTTTGTTTTGTTAAATATGAGAGTCTAACTCTGACCCCTCCCTTATCATTTACTCATGGCTGCATAGAAGACCTTCACAGCTGTCCACTAACAGCAGGTTGCATATTGATTTTTAATTCGCTCCTCAGTTTAATCTTTGCATGTTTACAGTTCTGCAAACAAGTTGAAGTGGACTGAGACACAATTTGTCAGATTCCTGCAGGGTCAGATGTCAGAAAGTTGCACACATTGCAGCCAGAGCAGAGTGAAAAAGACAAGCATGTGGTTTTATGGCAAAATGCCGTACTCTGATATCAACTGATTAATTTTATTACCCAGGGTTCCCCACATGACAGTGTCCTTATGCATGATGAAGATATTACATTAAAAAATAGATGGCTGCATGAAAAAAAATAGCAAACATAAAGCAAGACCTTTCTTTCATTCTGTCATCTTTAAAAGATTTTTTTCCCCCCCAGAAATGAGCAAAAGCAATTTTGAACTGATTGAAGGGCGTTTTATTCAACAGCGGCTGGGACATATGGGAGTTTCACTGAGTGGGATGGATGAATGTTGCTGTGAATGTAAAAGTTTGGCTTTTTATTGAAACAAACATGTACTTCTTTTAGCGGGATGGATGGGTATGTCACTATTGTAAAATTACCTATAAACATCATGGCTTTCTGGGAATTTATTCTCGTTGCAAAATATTAAAGGAATTGGAGGTGAATTTTAATAATCAACAACCAAAGAAGGAAGGAAGAGGTGGCATCTACTACCATGTTAAATATTTTGGAGAGGGAACTATAATTATTGCTAATTAGCTTCAGTTATTCAGTGGAGTGTTCAGGGACATGGATTCGCGATTCGGATTGGTTGAAAGTGTGAACAACACATTAAACACAGGTGACTGTTTCTATGGTGATAGCTTCCACACATTCTGAGTGTCATGTATTAATGTGGAATAGATGAGCATGCCCATGTGACACAGTTTGACGTTTTGTGGTGTCATGCAGTGTTCTGTCAGAGTGAACCATGGGTGTGGCTTGTAATGGGATGACTGGCAATATTTTTAAGTAAGAATAATGCGGGCATCATTTAGTAGCAGGGTTTTTTTGTAGGACATGTGAGAGTATTTAAGGGAGACAAAACAAATGGAGAGCTAAGAGTGTCCTTCGGTGGGAGAGATGGGTAAGTGAGTAGATGGGAGAGAGTTAGGTGTGTCCTTGGGTGGTACAGATGGAGAGGTAGGTAAGCATGACTTTGGATCTTTAAATGGGACAGACAGAGAGGTGAACATGTCTTTTTGGATTGTAAAAAGGGAGAGATGTGTGTCTCTTTTGGATGGGACAGATGGAGAAATGGAGGTGTGTTTGAGTGGTACAGATGCAGAGAAATGTTTGTCTTGGGATGACACAGCTGGAGAGAAGTGTTTTTTTTTTTTTTTTTTTGGTTTTGTTATATGTAGACGTGGATGTGTCATTGCATGGGACAGATGAGGTGTGTGTGTGTCTCTGGATGTTACTGATGGGGAGATATTGTCCATATGAGATGGATAGAGAAACAAGGGTGTTTGTAGAAGGGTACAGATGGAGAAGTGGTCGTGTCCTTGAGTGGGGACAGGATGTGTGTTGTTGAGAGATGGACATGTGTTTAGACATGATATGGTGAACTGGTTGTGTCTAAATAAGATGAATGTAGAATTGGGCGTGTCTTTTAGTGGACACTGTGGGACATAATCTCGAGACAGATGGAGGGGTGGGCGTGTCTTTTAGTGGACACTGTGGGACATAAAGCCCCAGTGTGTCATTAGTTTCCTGTGCTGCATGTTGTCTGATAATTCATAGTGTCCTGTCGGTTTTTGCAGTTCAGCTGCTGTGTTTTGCTGCAGTATTTCAGTAAAGGGCATTTTCTGACGTGCAGTACAGTTTCCTCTTCTCCCAGAAAAAGCTGTGCCATGGTGGTGCAGGTGAACGGTTATTGGTCCCATTCTGTCTGTGGTGATTTATAGCCCTCTCAGCTGTAGGAGAAAGTGATCTATGGCTTTAAGCAGAGGTTCTGTGTGAGCATCACACTTGTAATGTTAATATGATCTGGTATTTTTAGAAAAGATCATTTTATTACCCGTGGCTCAATGTGGAAATACTGCCGCGGTAGTTCTTTTTACAGCTAAATATAAGGTGTGTGTGTGTGTGTGTGTTATTACAGGTGTTGACGCATGGCAATGTGATGACACAATGACAGCTCCATGTGAAAATAAAACTTTTTTTATATTGCTTTTTCTGGTCTATTTTTAAGCTTTCGTTACTTTGTTCCTCCAACTTGTTCTTTTTTACCAAATATTTTTATTGAAAAAAAGACTATAATAGTGAAATACCATTCACTTTTTTTCGTAATATGTATGCCTACATGGGAACAAAAACAAATACAGACCAAGATATACATGGCCTGCCCTCCATAATTATTGCCACCCTTTGGTTAAGATATGTTAAAAGCCTTAATATAATTTAAATTTTGATTGCAGAAATACTCTCTCATTGTAAATTGTAGGAAAATATGACATTCAACTCAAGTGTGATGGTGGGGGAGAGACACCCCTGACAAAGAAATTTTTTTTTTTTTTTTTTTTTTTATACACTCACCTGTTTCATAATTATTGGCACCATTCATGTTCTTAACCACTTAATCCTAATTAGGGTCATGGGGAGACTGGTGCCGATCTCAACCAACGCCGGGCGAGGATGGGGTACACCCTTGACAGCTCGACAGGCCATCACAGGGCCAACACTCACACAACCATTCACACCTAGTGGAGATTTGGAACAGCCACTAAGCCTATTATGCATATTTTTGGACTGCGGGAGGAAACAAGCAAGACAATGACCCTAACCATGTGGCCCAACCTACACAGAAATGGTTCACCATGCACAGAATGAAGCTCCTCTCCTGGCCATCTCGGTTCTCACACCTCAACCACATTGAAAACCTGTCGAGAGAGCTGAAGAAGAGTGTAGAGGAGAGGAACAGGTCGGTGGATGATGCAGAGAGGAAAGGTCGAAGATCCCCTTTCTGTATTCTGCCATCTTGTGAAACATTATAGGCAATGTGTGTATATATACCCAGTCCTCCTCCCATCCTGTCCCAACTCGGCTCAAGATGAACAACACATAAAAACACCATTGGTTGCTCATGCTTTACAAGGTACAACACATGGGCACATACCTAGTTGGGCAGTAGCTGAAGTTTGTGAAGTAAGAAATCGAGTTGTCATTTGTGGTAGTTTTTTGTCACACATCCTCGAAAAAGTATTTAATGTTCTCTAATGATTTTTTTTTTTTTAGAAAAAAATATTGTATTTAATCCACTGGGAGATGAAAGGATATTTGGCATACTTCCAGTACTGTACACCAATAAGGAACTTCTTTCAAGTAAAGATGTTAGTCATGATGCCCTTTTTGTGTAGTGTTTAAGTGAAGTTCCAAGAATCACAAATATAGCAATCAATGGGGGAGGCTGCAAATTTACACCAAGAACAGTGGACATAAATGCCTTCTCACCTTGGTCACCTTCTCACTTTTTTTTTTTTTTTTTTTTTTTGTCCTGATCTGCATGGTTTTTGGACTGGGTTCTTTAGTATTATCACATTTGTCTTCTACTGCTGGGTATATTTCTAAAGGTCTGGACTTGGAGAAATGAACTGTGTGCTAAACCTTAAATTGAACAAATTCTCCCGCACCTGAGATTTTGCATCAAGGACCGTTTGGGCTGCAGCATGTTTGGCAGTTGATACCTGTCTGCTGCCTCAGGGGTCCCACAAGACATAAAGACTTAATAGGACTTCGTTTTCTTAGCTGATATCATGATTATTTTTAATGCTAGGTATCAGATGAAAAGCGGTCTGACACTGGAGCTGATGTGCCTATCACAAAAATCTATAAATTGAACCATGATTATGTAGCAATTGTGCTGTCTCTTTCTTTGAATCAAGATTGAATTCTGCTTGTAAATCAACATGCTACTGAAGCTATTCTGGAGGTGAGTTCAGTGCATATTTATGATCAAAGTTACTAATAGAAGTTGTAAATTTAAGCCTAGATCTAATCCTTTTTACTGGAAAATGCAGAGTAAGGAAATAATTTATCTAAGATAATAGTGTGTATGTCTGTCTGTCTTCCTTTCAGCTTTTTCCCTTTTACTTGGGAGTCGCCACAGCGAATCATCTGATTCGCACGTTTGATTTGGCAGAGGTTTTTATGTCGGATGCCCTTCCTGTCACAACCCTTTTTTTTTAGCAAGGGACAGAAACGCGCTGACGACTTTGCAGCTACTCTTTACGAAAGTCAGCAATGGTTCTTTTACATGCCTCTCACCATAGACAGTGAGAGACATGGCCCGCCTTTGATAACCCAGTTAGCTGCACTGGGGGGGACAGTGACAACCATGTGGAGAGTGGGACTCGAACCCCCAACCTTTGGTTCAGCGATCCAGCGCACTAGACCACCACTGCCCCACTAAGATAGTGTGTATAACTGGCATATTTAATCAATTATCAGTAATTAAAAATGGGCTGTACCCACTTTCAGACAGCATGTCGGCACAATTGTTGAACGAAGACTCAAAGTATGATGGTTTCTTATAGCTCCTGCAGTTTTGCATTGATTGCAATCACTCAAACACTGACCGATGGCTAGATTGTTTCTTCAGCTGCATTTTCATATAAAAATGATGCCCATTGTTCCTCCGGCAGTGGTTGAAATGACGGATGAAAAGTTTTCATTCAGGTTATAGAATGGTTAAATAAATGCGAAGTCATATCATTTTCATATAAAATGAAAACTACTTTTTCCTTTCGGCTGCTCCCTTCAGAGGTCGCCACAGCGAGTCATCTGTCACCAACTACCTTCATGTCCTCCTTCACCACATCCATAAATCTTCTTTTTGGTCTTCCTCGAGGCCTTCTGCCTGGCAGTTCCAACCTCAGCATCCTCCTACCAATATACTCACTGTCCCTCCTCTGTACATGTCCAAACCATCTCAATCTAGCCTCTGAATTTGTCTCCAAAACATCTTACGTGGGCTGTCCCTCTGATGTACTCATTCATGATCCTATCCATCCTCGTTACTCCCAAAGAGAACCTCAACATTTTAATCTCTGCTGCCTCCAGCTCTGCCTCCTGTCTTTTCCCCAGGGCCACTGTTTCTAAACCATACAACATCGCTGGCCTCAACACCGTCTTGTACACTTTTCCTTTCATTCTTGCCCATACCTTCCTATCACACCGGACACTTTTCTCCAGCCATTCCAACCTGCCTGCACATGCTTCTTCACCTCTTTTCCACACTCCATTGCTCTGGATTGTTGAGCCCAAGTAATTTAAATCCTCCACCTCGATCTCTGCTCCCTGTAACCTCACCGTTTCTCTTGGGTCCTTCTCGTTCACACACATGTATTCCGTCTGACTGCGGCTAACCTTCATTCCTCTCCTTTCCAGGGCATACCTCCACCTCTCGAGATTTTCCTGCACTTGTTCTCTGCTCTCACACAGATCACAATGTCATCTGCAAACATCATATTCCACGGGGAATCTTGTCTAACCTCGTCTGTCAGCCTGTCCATCACCATAGCAAACAAGGGGCTCAGAGCTGACCCTTGATGCAGTCCCACCTCCACCTTGAACTCTTCTGTCACACCGACAGCACACCTCACCACTGTCTAACATCTATCATACATGTCCTGCACCACTCTAACATACTTCTCTGCCACTTCAGACTTCCTCATGCAATACCACAGTTCCTCTCTCGACACCCCGTCATATGCTTTCTCCAGATCCACAAAGGCACAATGCAGCTCATTCTGACCTTCTCTGTACTTCTCTATTAACATCCTCAAAGCAAACACTGCATCTGTGGTACTCTTTCTTGGCATGAAACCAAACTGTTGTTCACAAATGCTGACCTCTGCCCTTGGTCTATCTTCCACTATTCTTTCCCATAACTTCATCGTATGGCTCATCAACTTTATCCCTCTGTAGTTGTCACAACCCTGCACGTCTCCCTTTTTCTTAAAAATGGGCACCAGCACACTTTTCCATTCCTCTGGCATCCTCTCATTCTCTAAGACCTTGTTGAATGTTCTTGTCAGGAACTCTACTGCTATCTCTCCTAGATACTTTCATCCCGCCACCAGTATGTCATCAGGACCAACTGCCTTTCCACTCTTCATCCTCTTCAATGCCCTCCTCACTTCTCCCTTACTAATCTTTACTACTTCCTGGTCCTCAACGGTCACTTCTTCTACTCTTTTTCTCTCATTTTCCTCATTCATCAGCTCTTCTTCAAAGTTCTCTTTCCATCTTCCCAGCACACTTCTGTCATCAGTCAATACATTTCCCTCTCTGTCCTGAATCACTCTAACATGCTGCACGTCCTTCCCATCTCTATTTCTCTGCTGTGCCAACCTGTATAGATCATTTTCTCCCTCTTTTACTGTCCAACCTAGCGTACAAGTAATCATACACCTTCCGTTTGGCCTTTGACACCGCTACCTTCACCTTACGCTGTGTCTCCCTGTCCTCCTGTTTACTCTCTTCTGTTCTCTCAATGTCCCACTGCTTCTTAGCTAACCTCTTCCTTTGTACACACTCCTGCGCTTCCTCATTCCACCACCAAGTTTCCTTATCTACTTTCCTGCCAGATGACGCACCAAGCACTTTCCTACCGGTCTCCCTGATCACATTAGCTGTATTTGTCATCTGGAAGCACTTCCTGACCACCCAAAGCCTGTTTCAACGCCTCCTTGAAGACAACCCGACACTCTTCCTTTTTCATCTTCCACCACTTTGTCTTCTGCTCTGCCTTTTGTCTTCTTCACCTTCCTCACCATCAGAGTCATTCTACACACCACCATCCTATGCTGTTTGGCAACACTCTCACCCACTATGACTTTGCAGTCACTGACTTCCTTCAAATTACATCGCTTACACAAGATGTAGTTTACCTGTGTGCTCCTACCTCTGCTTTAATAAGTCACCTTATGCGCTTGTCTCTTCTGGAAGAAAGTATTCACCACAACCATTTCCATCCTTTTTGCACAATCGATCAACATCTGTCCTTCTGTATTCCTGTCCTGGATACCAAACTTGCCCATCACTTCCTTGTTCCCTTTGATGCCTGCACCAACATATCCATTGAAGTCTGCTCCAATGACCACTCTTTCACCTCTGGGGGTACTCTGCATCACTTCATCTAACTCACTCCAGAATCTCTCCTTCTCTTCTAGCTCACATCCTGCCTGTGGGGCATAAGCACTAACAACATTGAACATCACGCCTTCAATTTCTAACTTGAGACTCATCACTGTCTGACACTCTTTTCACTTATGGAACATGCCTGACAAACCCCTCCTTCACGATGACTCCTACTCCATTTGTCTTCCCATCCACACCATGAAAAAAACGCTTTAACCCTGCTCCTAAGCTTCTAGCCTTGCTACCTTTCCACCTGGTCTCCTGAACACACAGTATGTCCACCTTCCTCCTCTGCATCATGTCAGCCAGCTCTCTACCTTTTCCTGTCATCGTTCCAACGTTCAAAGTCCCTACTCTCAGTCCTAGACTCATGCCTTTCCTCTTCTCTCTCTACCTACGGACACGCCTCCCACCTCTCCTTCTTCAACCTCTTCTTCGACCAACAGTAGTCCCAGTTCCATCAGCACCCTGTTGGTTAACAGCACTGATGGTGGTCGTTGTTAACCCGGGCCTCGACTGATCCGGTATGTATTTCGTAGTTTTGACTCGCATATTATTTGGGGCATTGGTTTTACGCTGGATGCCCTTCCTGATGCAACCCTCTGCATTTATCTGGGCTTGGGACCGGCGTGAGGGTGGAAACTGGTTTGTGCACCCCCTCATGGCTGCATTGTCAAAAACACCATTAGATCCCCTCCAAAAATCATCAGGTGAGAATTTAAGAAGGGGGGGGTTGCTGAGTAATCTGTTAGCAAACTCGGCATCGTCAAAATTTGGAGCATAAACACCTAAGCCATTTTTTTGCATTGGGATATGAACGACTAGCCGATACCTTCCATTCTAGTCAATAACATAAGTGGATGAAACTTTTTTTTTTTGTTAATTAAAATAGCAGCAACTGTTGGTTTTGAATTATAGTTTGAGTGTAAAGGGAAATGTAACCCATGGTGGCCTTGATAATAGTTTTCATTCGATTGAGATCATCGTTACTGCCTCTGAGATTTTCTAAATTATTAACAGTATTGGCTTTCGTGCTACACTGAAAAAGCAGGAGATCATGTGTGGAGATTTTTGTTTTAAAAAGGCTCATCCAGTACTCTGAAGTTGAGGATGTTTGTGTGCTCTTCTCTTTCTGCAAAATCAGAGGTCTAATAAAATTCATAGAATAATCATCAATTTCTTCGTTAATACACAGACTAGGATACACACTCCACCACACTGTGAACCTCCCATTTGTTTTGCCTGCTGGAGGGGAGTGGGATGGCTGCTGGGGGAGTGGGGCAAAAAATAAATTACCTCCATGTCTCAAATGTCTCTGGAGCTTAAGACACCATAACCTGAGCTCAGAAAGTAGGATATGTGGAAGGTCAGCTAGTTCGAGTAATTAGCACGAGGGAGAGAATACCGCGAGGAAAGAGAAAGGGAGAAAGTCAAGTAATGAATCACTTCTCACACACTCTTCTTGACAGTACTGGGACTCCTCTTTACAGGGGGAGGAAGATAAAATATAAACAATGGCCATGTAGAGCAGTCGGTGTAAAATATCAATCTGCAGTTAAACCATGTACTTTCTAAACATTTTGTTTATTGTTCATTTTATCGCTTCCTCCGGAGTTACTTGCTTTTGTATATGTGATCTTTTCCTGTCATGACACATTTTAGTGTGTTAATATTTAACAATGTTTCTAATGTGGCATGTCATGCTTGGTCCCTTAACAAGAAGTCAGTAAGCGTCAGTAAAAGTTTTGCACACAAGATGTCGTTTTCGGTATATATCACATGCAAAAGTTAGTTGAGTTATGCTAGCTTAGCAACTAGCATCTTTCTTTAACTCAGTCCCTCATGCATTTTCGAAAACACTTTATCCTATTAGGGTTGCATGGGTGCAATTTTTCTGGCATATGCCGGAAATTCCGATTTTCCCAAGACTATTAACTTTTATTAACTATTTTTCTAATTCGTATAAATACGTTGAACTTTTTCGAGGGGGGGGGTGGGCTTTCGTCTGTTTGGATCGGCGCAATCTACCATGCATACTCAGTTACTGAAATTAGAGAAAGCAAAGAGAGTTGTAAAATGAATGAAAACCCGAATCCAGAAAAGAGAGAGAACTCTCTGTCTTGATTCTTTTGCACTGATGTGAATCACCAGCAGAGCAAAGTGACAGCTATAACCATTCTGTGACAGATATTTTGTCAGACTATAACTGTCATCACAAACATTTTATATATTTTGACCAGAATATTCCATGGAAGTACAGTGAGTCATCGATTTACGACTACGTTTGGCTCTGGCAGAATTGTCGTAACTCGATCTGGTCGTATGTCGAGTTTCCATCCAAATACACTCACGCCAAACCAAAACAGATGAATAAATCTCACGCATTTAAATCTATATAACTATTTTCAGTTCCACGTCACTGTGACACGCAGCGGAGAGCCAATCCTTTCTGTACTCCACTGTGTAGGCGGGTCCCATAGCTTCAAACTCCAATTTTATAGGATTATAACAACAGCCACAGACTGCGCGTGTTGTTTGAGAAAAGAGATAAATTTCCATCATTTTGATTGGCTCATTTCCACGAAGCTAAGCACAGCTGACAAGCAAACACAAAAGGACAGACATGGAAAAACTTCAACCTGCAGACCAGCTGATTGCCAAAACTTTGGACGTGCTTCCTGTCACAAACACTGCAGCGTGCGAGTCCAATAAAATTAGAGTTTCAAGGTATTGGACCCGCCCACACAGAAAGGATTGCCTTTCAGCTTCGCGCCACAGTGACGTGGCACTGAAAGTAGATGAATAGATTTGCTCTGAGCAGTTAAAAAGTCAAGCAGGAGATGATGCAGCTTCACTTTCTAAGGTGCTGGTGCTGCCGGCAGCGCAAACAACTGTTGCCGCAATACTCGCACTGCACTGCCATGAATCGTGCTTCACCACTTTTGTGGTCGTGAAGTCGATCAGTTGTAACTCGCATAGGTCGTAAGTCGACGACTCACTGTATTCAGATATCTGATATAAGTGCTATGAAATAATAGATGAAATTGTCTTGATGTTTATTTTTGTGTGTTGATATAAATGAATATATATTCTTTGCAGAATTCACTGAGTCATCAAGTGTTGCAGTTTCTTCTTCTTTTCCTTTCTGCTTTTCCCTTTATCAGGGGTTGCCAAAGCGAATAATTCGCATGTTTAATTTGGCATAGGTTTTACGTCGGATGCCCTTCTTGACACAACCCTTTAGCAAGGGGTGGACGGCTATGCAGCTACCTCTCACATGTAAAAACATTTACATGGGCCTTTGATGACCCAGTTAGCTGCACTGGGGAGGACAGTGACAACCTTGTGGAGAGTAGGACTCGAACCCCCAAACTTAGGATCAGCGATCCAGTGCCCTATACCACCAGGCCACCACAGCTCCTCTTGCTGTTTATCATGTCTTTATTGATTTGATTACCTATGAAATAAAAACTGACACCCCCCGTTCAGACTTTTTAGGTTTTTCAAGATTTCCAACTTGCACCTGTGGGGTGTGGTACCAGTTTCTTCAAGACGGGAACATGCAAAAATCTTCCAGTACTGAATGCATGTATGCTAAATGAGGAGTCTATTGTGGATGAGCAAAATGTAATGGGCTAACAAGAAGAAACTTGGTATTTTTTCTTTGCATTGTGCATATTTTGACAAGAGCATATCATTTCCTGAAAGCTGTTAAACTAGAACACAACAAAGGGTGATGGCTGCTGAAAAGCATAACAATCCATACATTGCTGATGTCAGGTCAGCGTGCAAAATCCACTTCAGTTGCGCCAATGAAGACCGCGAACTTTTGGATGCATATCAGAAGTGGCGTTGCGACACGATCAAGGTCCTTATTCAGAGGTGGGTGAGTAACAGCACCTAAAGTGAACTAAATAAGGCCACGATCTTAAGTAGCATTAAAAGTTACTTTTGCTGGCTTCCCAATACATATTGGCCTCCCATTTTCACAAATAAATTGTTTAAAAATCATACAATGTGATTTCCTGGATATATATATATATTTTTTTGTTTGTTTTTTTTTTTATACATTCTGTCTCTCAAGCTCGATGTGGACCTATGATGAAAATTTACAAACCGCTTTTATCTTTTTAAATGGGGGAACTTGCACATTTTTACATTGCCCTAATACTTATTGGCCCCACTGTACCTAGAAATGATAGCCCAATGAAAGATAATCAGTGAACTCGTAAGGCTGTGTTCACATTAGGAAGCAAGGAGGTGAATTGCTTTGCCATCAAATTTAAAATTTTGGGAACTCTGTGTTTGGCAGCATCTGTTAATTAACGGTTTCTTGACGTTCTGATTGCTTATCACTCTAATTGCGTTGTGTGAATGTTCACCTCTGAACTCCACTTGGTGGCATTCATTGACTGCATCATTTCACGTCGCTCATCACTTCCTGTACGGGCACAGTTTAAGAGGGTCATGGGTGCTCAAGTCTAACTGACTTGCATGAGGAGTGAAGACTGGTACAACCGTTCTTATCCTACTGTCGAGCTGCTGTAGCACAAACTTTTGTAACTGTTAATACAGTACTGAGTATGATTAGAAATGAGTGAAAATACATGGTGCATTGTAATCAGTCAGGTAGTATTAATGTTACGGCTGATTGGTGCACAGAGTAATACTCAAAGTTGCCTTGGAGTTGAAAGTAGAGAATAATCAAGTTTTTCAAATTTCAAGTTTAGTTTCACCGAAGTTAAAATTGCATTTGCTGTTCTACCAATAACCAGAAGGTTGCGAAATTAAACTGTGGCCACCTTCAACATAATATAGTAATTTGAAAATGGTGTGTCTGGACAAAAATACAATACAGGTATCCCTCACTTTCCGTGGTTAATTGGGACCAAGATCCCCCTGCGATCATCAAATTTCGTGAAGGAGGATCTCTCCCCCCCCCCCGACTGACATATACATCTATACAGTGATACCTCTGCTCACGAACATAATTGGTTCCCAGAAAGTGTGTGTGAGGCGAAAAGTTCGTCTTCCGAACATTTCCCATAAGAAACCATTAAAATGAGAATAATCCGTTCCCAGGTCCCCATAAAACATAATTTTCTACTAAATAAGCCTTAAAACTACACAAAAATATACCTTATTTTATGTATAATAAATGTGCTATTGTAATTAAAGAAATAAACTGTACTGTATAATAAAGTCGTTTTATTTACCTTTGTGATGGTAGTTGATGGCTTGATGGAATGGAGTGGGAGGAGGAGGGAGGGGGCGTTACTGTTTGGAATGAGTGTTTGGAAACGCCTACTGTTTGGAAACACCCTTAGCCACACACGCACCCTTAATAGCTTCCTTGTTCTTCAGGATGAGAGCAATGGTAGACTTGGCGTACTGGTACTGGGACGCTGAGTCACACAAACGCACACCTCGTTCGTGTTTTTCAATGATCTCCGCCTGTGGTGGGGTCTTTTTCGGTCCCATAATAGCAAAAGTACACTCAATATGGTCCAAAATGTCTATCAAACACAAACCACTTCCGCATTCAAAGAAAGGGGTGTGACGAACTGTGACGCCGTGAGCGTGCGTCAGCTTCTCGTGGCCGCCACCGTGGCGCTGTTCGACCGCGTGGTTTGATTCGTCCGCCGAAAACTAGTTCGTCAGCAGAGACAATATGCTCGCAAATTTAATGTTTTTGAGGCGAAAAGTTCGTGAGCTTAAGCGTTTGTCAGCGGAGGTTTTACTGTATTTGTATATAATATCAATAAATACATATTCAATGCTATAAATGCTTATAATAACAATTAAATATTTAAAAATAATGCATAAGATGTAAATAAAATATAAATACAGACATGCATGCACGCAGATGTGCACCTCACAAAAATATAACTAGTTTTGATGGGAGGTTTTGTGTTGTTTGTTTTGGGGTTGATGGGTTTTTTTTTTTTTTTTTTTTTGGCATACTTGGCCTTGTTTTTGAGGCATTGTCCTTCACTTTTTCCCCTATTCTTCCTTAATTTCCTTATTTTTTAATTTGATGAATATTTAAAAAAAAAAAAAAAAGTCATGCACTGAAGCCGCATAAACTGAAGCACGAAGTAGCGAGGGATCCCTGTATTTCCAAAAATGCATACTTCAGAGCATAATCTTCGTCATGGCCAAGTTGAAATGTCTATTAACACAATCAATCTATGTTAAACTGCTTGTTGAAGGAAGACATGCATGCCCAAATTGTTGCAATACAACGGAAATATCCACATATTTTGCTAATTTTTAAACTGTTTTTGTGCTTGCTCGGATGTTTCCTTATTATTCATACTCGGTAGCAGAATACTGTATGTACTTAACAGAATGCCAGAAGGCATTATATTATCATTATATGATTCCCATATCATATAACAGTAAACCAATGAGAAGCCTCAAAACAGACATGATTTGGTGTAAAAATACTCCGTTATTGCTCAGAAGATAGTGTGGACTGACTGGGTGAGTTATTGTATGGTTGCGAAAGAGTTTCGAATGAGGTACTTTATACTGTAATCATGTATTATACCCCATTTTTAAGCGTATTACATTTTCTTTCCAAATATATGGATATCCCTTCTTACTTAATTTATATCATGCTGGAGTTTATTCTGTTTGTGAAATATAGAGGAATGTGCAGGATCTGTAACCCTGAGCACTCTTCTTGGATTGGATCACTTCCTCAACTGGATGAAACTGTTGGCCAAATGTCGATAGCACACGTATGCTGATGGATCTACAGTCAGTTTTTCCCTCACTAAAAAGAAATCAGTTAATAGAGCAGCTAAGTGCCATGGGACTGAGGAACAGCGGGTTTTATGGAGCATTTTGTTCCCCTGACAGCTGTACAGTATGTAGGCTGATAGATTGTTGAGCTGAGAAGATTTTATCTGTACAGAGAGAATCCCCAGCCTCAGCGTAATTTAGTCCGCAAATAGCTTTGATCTGATTCGGGAAAACCGTGCTGTAAAATGCACAAGAGGTTTGTGTTTGTGCTCGGCTTACTTCCCTCTGCTTCATTAAACTCGGGCCAAACGCAACAGGAATAGAGCAGAGACAGATGACTGGTCCCGGTGGCACACGCATGCAAGCAGCATGATGCACACCACAGGAAACATGACAAAAATACGGCAAACGACCTGCTTACAGGCCAGAAGACTGGTTGCTACATACTTAAATGAAGTAACCTTGAGTTAATTAAATCTGAGGATAGGTATTATTCGTTAGCATAATGACATGTTATTGTGCAGATATTGCACTCTATAATGATTGTGTAGAGATCGATCTTTACTAGAAATGTGGGCTGTACCAGGTGCAGTCCGATGGTTTTCTCAGAGATGTAGTGCAAAAGGTCCCTGATTCGCGTTCTCGACTCACATTTCTGTGTGGAGTATCTACGTTCCTTCTGTGCTTGTGGGTTTCCTCTGGATACTCTGATTTCCTCTTACAGTGCAAGGACGTACACAAAAACTCGCACTTATCGGCAATTTGAAACGACCACTAGGCTTTAATGTGTGTGTGTGTGTGTGTGTGTTGGCCCTAAAATGATCTAGCAAGCTGTTCAGAGTGCTAGGCTCCAGTCCCCCCATCATCCTAATATTATGGTAAGTGATTTGGAAAATAAATGAAGGATTGAATAAAAGGAGTACTAACTTTTATCTATCACGAGTCTTTCATAGAGAACAAATATGCTGTGTCGCTGATTTCATGTTTTCTCATGCTGTTTATACTTAGCCTGTAGTTCCAGTGGTGTTTTATTTGGATTAGCATTAAAAAAAAATCTTTCTAACACACACTATTTTTATATACAGTACAGTATTATTAAAGCTCATCTCAAAAGTTAAGGATTAAAATTGCAATTATTCATTTATTCATTTTCTGGACCACTTAATCCTAATTAGGGCTACAGGCAGGCTGGTGCACATGTCACCTGTCTCTGGGTGAGGTCAGACAACACCCTGAACAGCTCGCCAGGCCATTGCAGGAAAAAATGCAGTTAGTTTCAATAAATGAGAACAGACAACCACCCCCTCCACCCAAATCCATTTCAACATTCACCATTACATGTCATGTCCTGGTCAGTTGTTTATGTCTCAGTGGTTTTCTTGTGTTTACACACTGGTATATCAGTTTTTAGTCTGTGTCTCTGCTTCACACTGTTTGTTCCGTGGTTTGATTTTTGGTTGCCTGTTTTGATGATGTGCCATATTTAACCCACACTGCTCCGCCCTGGTTCTCTGTTTTGGTGTTTTTTATTTATTTTTTATTTTCCTGCAATAATTTCTTGACTTGCATCAGCATTCTGACCTTGTGTTGCATGGCCTGTGCTACAAATATTTTGGTGTACTTCATGTAAAAAGACTAAAAATTGTCTTGCTGCATTAGATTGATTTTTTTTTTTTTTACTGAAGGAATTAAACACCTGGGAATGTGCAGTTATCAGAAAATAAGCTGCGTGGTGGTGTGATGCATCTTGACGCCAAGTAGATTTACAAAGTAGTTTGACACAGATTGGAGTATGTTGTCTCTCGGGTCACCTGTGGCTCTAACACAAACACTGACTGTTACACTCACTCATAACTGGAATAAATCAACACCACAATTGACAATGCTATCACAGAGGAACAGATCATCAAGTACCCTCATCAAAAGCCATGGATGAACTGGGAAATATGACCTCTGCAGAAGGCACACAACAAAGCCTTCATATCAGGTGATGCACAGACCTACAGTACAATCAGGGCGGCCGTGAAGAAAGGTACCACAAGGTGAAGGTGGAAAAACACTGTCCATTCTAACCCCCGATGCTGGGCGGGCATTCAGGCCATGACCAACTACATGCCCAGCAGCTCGACACCAACAGCCATGAATGTTTCTATCCTTAATTAGCTGAATGACTTTTATGCTCGTTTCAACAAGGACAAGGTCACAAAGACCCAAGCCTATGAATGACCACTAGACCCTTGCACTCTCTCCCATAGATGTACACAAAGCACTGAGCCAAATTAAAACACACAAGGCTGCTGGCATTGACAGAATTCCTGGATGTGTGCTTGGAGCTTGTGCTGAGCAGCTCACAGGGGTCTTCAGACATTTTCAATCTATTCCTCACCCAAGCAGCAGTACTGGCATGCTGCAAGACTGCTTCTATAATGCTAGTGCTGAAACTCTCCTCTCCAATGTGCCTGAATGACACTGCCCTATTGCACTATAACACCCATTGTGTTGACGTGCTTTAGGCGACTGGTCCTGGCACACCTCAATGTCTATATCCCAAAGTAGATCCACACCAATTTGCATACCAAGGCAACGAGAATACAGAGGGTGCTGTATCCAGTGCTGCATTATGTTCACTTGCACCTGGACAACATGAACACACTTGTAAGAATGTTCTTTGTTCACTTCAGCTCTGCATTCAACATAGTCATTCCCTCCAAATTATTCACAAAACTTGAGGGTCTTGGAATCAGTACCTCCCTCTGCAACTGTATCATGAACTTTTTAACCAACAGACCCCAGTATGTTAGGTCAGGCCACAACTGTTCCTCCATCACATTCAACACTGGTGCACCTCAGGGCTGTGTGCTGAGCCCGTTACTCTACTCCCTCTTTACCTATGACTGTAGGCCTGTGTATGGATCCAACTCAATCATAAAGTTTGTTGACAACACCACGGTAATCGGATTCAACAGTGAAAATGATGAGTCTGACTGCAGTGCAGAGGTACCTAGAGCATACCTAGCTGTATGGTGTACTGACAACAACCTGCTCGTGAACACCAGCAAAATCAAGGAGCTCATTGTGGGCTTCAGGAAGGAAAAGGGAGACAATAATGACCCAATCCCTTTCAATGGCATGGCTGTTGAACGTGTCTCCAGCTTCAAATTCCTGGGGACTCGCAACCCAGGGAACCTGTCTTGGGCCTTCTTGATCTGTGTGGAGGTGTTGGTTGACCACCAGCGCTTTTTCTTCTAGAGGACACTGAAGAAGAACCACCTGTCTGCTGAAATCTTGAGCAACTTCTACCACTGCACAACAGAAAGCATTTTGACCAACCGCTTAACAGTCTGGTATGAGAAGTACTCTGTCGCTGACAGCATGGCGCTGCAGCGGGTGGTGAAAACAACCCAACGCATCACAGGGACTCCATTTCCTGCTGACATACTGAATTCTCAGGGATTCCTCTCACACTGCCAACAGGCTCTTTCAGCTCCTTCCCTCCAGAAGGCGCATCAGGAGACTTGGGACAAAAACCAGCAAGTTTAGGAACAGCTTTTTCCCCCACAGCTGTCACCCTTCTGAACTCAGTCCCCTGCTGAACCTTCATTTCCCATCCACTCTACACCATAGCAGCACCAGTTGTACCATTCATACCATTTATGTACATGCTGCCATTGTTATAGTCTATTCAGAGTACTTTTATGAATGTATACACGGTAGCAGAAGAACACACTGTATATTTGTGTATATACATCTATTTTTACATAATGGCACATTTTATATATAATATATTGTACACATACACACACACTATGTGTGTGTGTGTGTGTGTGTATTCACACACAGCAAATCTATATATTTGTCTGTATACCGTCTGTATATTTGCATATTACATATGTACATACAGTATATTTGTACATCACATCTGCATATTTTCTCTTCTGTACAGTAATATATAGAACATCTGCATATTGCTTCTATGTAAATTAATGCTAATTTATTCTCACATTACACTGCCCATATCTACAGGTCCTTCTCAAAAAATTAGCATATTGTGATGAAGTTCATTATTTTCTGTAATGTACTGATAAAAATTAGACTTTCATATATTTTACATTCATTATACACAACTGAAGTAGTTCAATCCTTTTATTGTTTTAATATTGATAATTTTGGCAAAAAAATAAAGAAAAAACAAAAAATTAGCATATTTCATCCGACCAATGAAAAAGTGTTTTTAATACAAAAAAAAGTCAATCGACAAATAATTATGTTCAGTTATGCACTCAATACTTGGTCGGGAATCCTTTTGCAGAAATGACTAAATGCAGCATGGCATGGAGGCAATCAGCCTGTAGCACTGCTGAGGTGTTCCGGAGGCCCAGGATGCTTCGATAGCGGCCTCAAGATCATCCAGTGTTGGGTCTGGTGTCTCTCAACTTTCTCTTCACAATATCCCACAGATTCTCTATGGGGTTCAGGTCAGGAGAGTTGGCAGGCCAATTGAGCACAGTAATACCATGGTCAGTAAACCATTTACCAGTAGTTTTGGCACTGTGAGCAGGTGCCAGGTCGTGCTGAAAAATGAAATCATCTCCATAAAGCTTTTCAGCAGATGGAAGCATGAAGTGCTCCAAAATCTCCTGATAGCTAGCTGCATTGACCCTGACCTTGATAAGGCACAATGGACCAACACCAGCAGCTGACCTAGCATCCCAGACCATCACTGACTGTGGGTACTTGACACTGGACTTCAGGCATTTTGGCATTCCCTTCTCCCCAGTCTTCCTCCAGACCCTGGCACCTTGATTTCTGAATGACATGCAAAATTTGCTTTCATCCGAAAAAAGGCGCTTCTGCCGCTGTTTCTGGTACAAAAGTGGCTTGACCTGGGGAATGCGGCACCTGTAGCCCATTTCCTGCACACGCCTGTGCACGGTGGCTCTGGATGTTTCTACTCCAGACTCAGTCCACTGCTTCCACAGGTACCCCAAGGTCTGGAATCAGCCCTTGTTTCACTTTTTCCTTCCCACAGACGTCCCACTGAGGTGCCTTGATACAGCACTCTGGGAACAGCCTATTCGCTCAGAGATTTCTTTCTGTGTCTTACCCTCTTGCTTGAGGGTGTCAATGATGGCCTTCTGGACAGCAGTCAGGTCGGCAGTCTTACCCATGATTGCGGTTTTGAGTAATGAACCAGGCTGGGAGTTTTTAAAAGCCTCAGGAATCTTTTGCAGGTGTTTAGAGTTAATTGGTTGATTGAGATGATTAGGTTAATAGCTCGTTTAGAGTACCTGAACATGATATGCTAATTTTTTGAGATAGGAATTTTGGGTTTTCGTGAGCTGTATGCAAAAATCATCAGAATTAAAACAATAAAAGACCTGAAATATTTCAGTTGGTGTGCAATCCATCTAAAATATATGAAAGTTTAATTTTTATCAGTACATTACAGAAAATAATGAACTTTATCACAATATGCTAATTTTTTGAGAAGGACCTGTACATAACAGCTCACATAACTTATTTGTACATAATCTGTATATGGCGATTCCCATATTTACGTAACCCTTATCTGTACATAATTGCTTCTAATGGTACATATTGCACATTCTGTGTTTTCTGCAGTTCTGATTGGATGCTAAATGGTATTTTGTTTCCACTGTATTTATACATGTGTAATGACAAAGTTGAATCTAATCTAACCTAATTTGCTGAAGATGATTATTTTTCTATAACTGCACACTACTTTTTGTCAATTTTTTTTCACTCACCCACCACACTGGTCATATGGGGGCTGGTGCCTAGCTGAAGCAGACACTGAGTGAAATCAGGGTACACAATGAACAAGACAATCTCCGGGACAATACACCTAACCAACACGCACCCACACCTGGGGTCAATTTGGAACAATTAGCTAAATATGCGCATCTTTTGAGGAGAAAACCTATATGCAAACTCCACACCTTGCTGAGCTTGAACCCAGGACCTTATTGCTTTAATCAACACTTGTTAATGTTGTTACTGGACAGCTCGCCAGGTCGTTGCAGTAATCTGAATTAAATAATATAAATTCTCACAGTATGACATGTACCTGTGAGTAAATACTGTGACATACATGTAATATACTGTACTTCCACACGTCAGTAAGATGCTATTTATTTAATACAGTCGTCTTGATAAACATGAAGCTATGAGTTGAACACTGAGCACCATGATATTGAGTTAGTTATTATATTGAGCATTTCTCACCAGAATGAATAGAGAGATAACAGATTTATCGCTTCACAGAGAGCTGAGGCTTACGTTCATCTCACTGCACTTCTTTTTCTGCGTGTGATGCCATTTGTGTGATACATTCACACCTGAGCTCTAAGAGATTTCACCTCTCTTCACCTCAGCACATTCATTTCATCCTCTCTTTGTTCCTCAGACAGCCATGATTTATACAGGTACATGGAGTACAGTCTCCGAGACAGAGAAACAGATGTATAGACACAGATACACAGATTGCGAAAGTGACTTAGAATGCAGAAAAGTTACAGACTAAAAGAGAGGGAGGTATACAATGCGAGCAAGATGCAGATAGAGAGGTACAGACTGAGTGAGAAAGAGAGAAAGGCACAGAAAGAGATACTGACTGCGAGAGATACAGAGTGACTGAATCTGCCTTCACCATGCACTGAAGTCCTGAGCATATGTACACGTTGACCTGGAAGGCTGTGTATGAATGCAAATATCCAGAGTTCATGACGGGTACATTTCTTGATGGTACTTTTCTTGCTCTGGAGGATGCCCGAGTGTGCCCAGGTGAGAAACTGCGAGTTGAGCCCGTTAGGTTGGCCTGTATAACCAAATCAACCCTTTTTACTCCTGACCACAAAGTGGCTCAGGAACTGTAGTAATGGGTTCAGTCCTTCTGTCCGTCATAGTTTAGTTCTCGGACATTTACTTGCCGCATGATGAAATTAGGGCTTTCAGACTTGGTGTGCTAGCTCGCACTACTGTGTTAGTGACCTTGATCTACTTTAAGGTCATAGAATCAAAACTGTATTTTTAGCTTTTGAACATTTTTCCCTTCGCTCACTAAAGCTGGGTCTTTCAAGCTTTCTATGCTTGATCTATATTCGCATGTTATGGAATGGTCCTTTCAGTGGGAAAGTCTGGGCCCCATGGTCTGTCTGTTGTGTTGTTTTTTTTTTTTTTTTTTCTGTTTTTTTTTTTTTAAAATAGATTTTCTTAAACATAATGCACATTTGGTTCCAGTGTTCTTATTCCTAAATCAGAGCAAGCAATACTTTATTTCTCCATAAACAAAAGCTCACTTCTCTCTCTCTCCCACAGTCTCACATTCACTCAGTCCTGGAGACTCAATCATCATAACTGCTACTTGATTTAACCATCACTTAACCTTACCCTGATTTTAATACACGGTTTTCCCCAACAATTTAATGATTTACGTCTCCATCAAGAACACACACATGCAGAGCTGTCAACTACAAGTGTTTTGTCTCTCAGCAATATATGTAGCTTGTAATTTTCTCATTTTAGGCAGCAGGAAAAGGCTAATATGCTGAACTCAAGATTGTTAGTGATGGAGTTGGTGAGCTCAGGTGAGACCAAGGACAGACGGGCACAAAAAGTATATACACGCACCAGGCCCAAAAGTTACTGGACCGATTGTTATTCCTGCTGTATTGGTTTGGTTAAACTGACCTGAAACTGCAGTTCACTGTTGCATGCTCAACCTGGGCTCTATCTTAAAACATGTGCAATTTCACAAAGGTTTTTAATTTCCATCTTCAATAAGAATGTTATTTTGCAAAAGTGTAGACGGCTGGCTAGTAGCTTAGACTGTTGGCATCTGGCTTTTAGCTATGTAGCTATCTAACTTTTAGTTTAGATTAGTGTGTGTGTGTGTGTTTGTTTGAATGGTGCTGTGTGTTGCGCACATATATTTCTTAATAATGTGCTTCCATGTTGAAGATACGATCTGCAATGGTATCTTTTAAGCTGTGATTGATTTATCGTTCAAATTGTATCACATACAAGTTCAGCTCAGTAGAACTCCCCACCCTCCCACTTCCTTGTAGGCATTAATACTATTTAGGCTGTTATTGACTTTGCGTGACCATTTGTTGACCACTTCCTGTGTGGATGCCCCTTTAACTAGCTGGTTAATAGATCCGTGTCATAGCTCGCTGGTTACTAGGTTGAAGCCATTGGCTGCTATATTTGTTCTTCTTTTCAGCTGTCCACAAAAAGCCCACAGAAAGTAAAAACCTGGCGATTTCTTTCTACAGGGTTTTTTGTGTGTCTGAAATGTGTTAGTCAGTACTTTTTCATTTGTGAACTGAAGTACTTTGTTTCAACAAAAGGTATTTATTCATTATTTATGTCTTCAGCAATAGGGACGGTAAAAATATCAGACTTTTTTGTTATGTAATATTAACAAATAAGAACGTGTCTTATCTTACCTAACCTAATATTGGCATCTTGACAGCTTTTTTTTTTTTGTGGTTAAGTAAGATAAGACAAGTCTTTATTTGTCAATATTACATGACAAAAAAATCTGATACTTAACAGTCCCTATTTCCAAAGAATAAAAAGGACAAATATAATGGGGATGTTGCTTCAATACAGTTGGCTATTTTCTTTTTTTTTTTTATTATTATAAAACAAGTCTAGTAATTTAATGTTTTCTCCATTACCTTTGCTCAGTGCTAGTAACTTGGAGCCATATCTGGCTAGTAGTTAGCTGTCTAGTATGTTACAATGTGTAATACCAGGCTGACCCGTATCCGAGAGAGTAGCTAGATTGGTGATTAACTTGGTGGAAAACTGATTGGAATCATAATAATGAACAGATTAGTGTAATTAATGAATATAAATGTATATAATCTGCCACAAATAAACTTTAAATTTATCATGAAGTATTCCCCAACTTGGCACTGTCATGCAGTGGTTAGCACAGCCGCCTCACAGTAAAAAGGTCCTGAATCATAAAATTGTTGTGTGTTTTCGGTCTGTTCATGTTGTGCCCCGCATTCCGTACATCCCAGGGTTGGCCGAGCACTATGTCAGTTCAGCGGTAGGCAAATGAATGAATTAATCGATATTCTTCAACCTATCTCATCTGGGATGTTTGACTACTTCTGGTACCAAAAAAAGAATTATATCACTGATTGAAAAACATTAGTCTAAATCATAAGTGCACACGTGCATCATATAAACAGTCTGCACACAGGGTAGACTCGAATATGGGATATTATATCAGTATTAAAAACAGGAAGAAGCTGTGTATTGAGATTGAGTGTTCAGCAGGGTTTGCAGTCTTATTTGTTAAATGTGATTTAAGGGGGTGGGGGGAGGAAATCAAAACCACGGCTGGCAGCTTGCACAAAGAGATGAGCAGAGGGACGACCGGGCCGCGGAACAGATGGGGAACATTAGGACACCACTAATCCTTTCAACGCTGACATCAGAGAGTGTGAGCGGTAACTCACACCCCGCCGGGTCCGATCGTGGCCCAGAAAAGCCAATGACGTCAGATGGGATGGAAAGTGAAGCCTCCTGTGCTTATCTTCTGTGCTTTTCTATCAGAGAGGAGCTTTATATAGCAAATGGAATGTGAGGGAGAGCAAGTTAATGTATTCCAACACAGAGGTTATTTTAATGTGATCAAGCACATTAGTTTGACCTGGTGTACTGCTTCTCCTTCTGTCTCTTTGCTTTTTCTCTTTTCTATCTTCTCAGGTAAGCATTGGCGCCTGTGGTTGCGTTGTGGTGCCGACAGCTTCCATTAGTGTGACCAAGCGGCTTCTTAATTTTTCATGAAACGTATCCGGATAAAAGGGAATATGTGTAATCGGAGCACAGTGGGTCTCGTGCCACAGCTCACGCAAGACTCAATGTTTTTTTTTGTTTTTGTTTTTTTTCTTTCCTAGGAAATCTGTGTCATGCTCTTTTTTTCTTTATTATTTATGTATTATTTAAACTTTACTCCAGATTATCTAGTCTTGAGTTTGACCTGCATGTTCAGTTAACTGTTCAGCTCTGATGGCAGCATTGGATTATGTAACATATGTTGAGTATGTTGGCGTTAGCATGTTCACTTTCAAAGCAATAAGGTCCTTGGTTCATAACCCAGGCTCAGATGTTCATGTGTGTAGGTTACACATGTTTCTGCTTGCATAGGGTTCCATCAGGTTTCCTGACCCAATACAAAGGCATGCACATTAGGCTATCTGGCTGTTCCAGGTTGCCCATAGGTGTGATTGATTTGTGTGTGTTGGCCTGGGATGGTCTGTGGTAACCTGTGCGGGGTGTACCCTACCTTTTGCCCACTGTTGGCTGAGTTAGGCACCAACCTCTGTGGACCTTAATAGAATAAGTTGTTCAGCGAATGAATAAATGAGTGAGAACTCCGACTCGGTAAAACAGTAGCATGGGTACATTGAAAACACCCTTCGACACTAATCTAATCATCCTGATTACAGTTGCTGTTTTCGGATACGATGCCAGTAGTTAATTTATATACCCACATTTACAGCTACGAGGAATTTTGAGTCAACCTACTGGCATTACTTTTGTGAGATGTAAGGAGAACCTCAGAGAGCTCATGAAGACACAGGTACAGCATAAAAACTTTTCAGAGACCTTAAGCTAAACTCAGGATTCAGTCACATTACCAGCTGTTTTAAAAAAAAGACAATGATTCTGACCTCTTCAAGGACAAAACTAGGTAACTGAACAGAGTGCGCTCATCAGCGCGTGTCCTGTCCAAGCTCAAAAAATACAGTGCTTAAAGATAATCCTTTCACTGAGGATGCAGATCAGTTAGATTAAAGATAATCTGCTTGCACAGAGAGACGCAGTATAGTGCTATATAGGTTATGAACAGGACCAGGGAAATGTCCTTCTGAGAGATGAGTGATGCATGACAAGCTTTTGAGTAATTACAGGGCTAAGACCAAGAGCTAAATGTAAAACAGCTGTATTATGTAAAATTAAAGCTGATATATGATCTAAAGGCATTTAATACAAGTGTTTCTATGTTTGGAAACCTTTCTGGTCGATGTTTTATTTCATTAACGTTTAATAATAAACAGAAAAACAATATTCTAATGGAGGAGATTTAATGAGTACCAATGGTGTAGGGGTTAACACGTCCACTTCATAGCAGGAGGGTCCCGAGTTTGAATACCAGGTTTGGCGACGGTGTCTCTATATGGAGTTTGCATCATCCTTTTGTGCTTGCCCAGGTTTCCTCTGGATGCTTTGGTTTCCTCCCATAGGCCAAAGCACATTGGATTAATTTGCTGTTCAAAATTGCCCCAGGCTTGATGTGAAGTTATAGCACAGCCTGTGGTTTCTCTTGTGGAAGAAGGAAATACAGTAATTATTTATTTAACCAGTCTGGCAGGAGTTTCCAGTGACAACACTTTTGAATGTTTACTGCACAACATTTCATGTAATCATTAATGGTTAAAGCAGTGCTTCTCAATTATTTTCTGTCACACCCCCCCCCTAGGAAGAGGAAAGCATTTCGCCACCCCCCCCCCCCCAAGGAAGAGGAAAAAATTTCGCCATCCTCCCCAAATGAATAGTGTTATTTGTCTTAAAAAAATATTAGAAGTAATCCTCTGCATACACTGTATGCTTATTAACATAACAAATCCTTATTATCAATATGGAATACAAAGAATGAAGAAATATAGATCAACTCCTAACAAAGAATAACTTTAAATCTTTTTGTTTAAAGACTAAAAAAATAGTAAAGTGCATCAATTTGCCTGAAATAAAAAAGTATCCTTATTTAAACTGTAAACATTTTTTGACCAACAATTTGAAGCATTTGATACTGAAAAATAATAATCAATTAAAATTGATCAATATTAACTCAGGAGCACAATATATAAAACACTTTAACCTACAAAACAAAAATGAATAAAACAATTTGTATTATTATTATTATTATTATCATCATCAAAATGATGAAGTCCAGATTACTGGTGATATGAGCATGTTTGGCAGGGCACAGCTTTTCGAAGCCAGGTTTAAAGCACGATACTGAACTCTCAGCTCCTGCTTAATGCTGAACTGGGACCTGGACTTATTTTTGCAGCAGTGACGTTATCCGGCATGACAGAGACCGTGTGTGCTGCAGGTCGGATCAGTTCCTCTGCTCTGCTGTGGGTTTCTGCATTGAGCAGTTTAGAACTCCTCCTTATCTGATGCTAACGGAGCTCGCTGGTTTACTGGAGTAGCATTCATAAAGCGGGATGGTTGTTGGTAATATTTGGAATGTTTTCACTGGAAAAACTCACTTGGCTCATCACGTGATCGGGGTGTGATGTCTTTAAGTGACGCCTGAATTTATTTGGCTTCATGCTGTCCGCCGCCAATGTTTTCAGACACGGCAAATACACCGGCCTTTCCCCTTTTCTCACCGCAGCACAGTGAAGCAGAGCGCTACATCCACTTCATCATACCTCCTCGACTTAGCTTCAGGAAGACTTTTTCGTTTCTCTCACGGTCTCCGTCTCCCTTCGCCTCTCTTTCCGTCCCTGTTAAAAATTTCCATGGTGGGTTTATTAACTTCACTTCTTATTTTACCTGTGGGCACACTCTGACAGTGAGGAAGCCAATGCCACCTGCTGGAGTGGATGTAGATTTACACTTTATCCTAATATGGCAGCAAAAAAAAAAAAAAAAAAAAAAAAAATCTTCCCTGGGGTCACACCCCCCCCCCCCCACCCCCCACCCCACCCCCCGGCATCGGGGCGCGCCCCACTATTTGAGAACCACTGGGTTAAAGGAATGGCACGGTGATGTAGTTAATAACCTCACAGCAAGAAAGTTCTGGGCTCAAGTTATCGGGTTGGCGAGGGTGTTTCTATTTGTATTTTGTATATTCTCCTGGTGCTTTCCAAGGGTTCCTCTGGTTGATCTGTTTTTTTCCCCAGAGTCCAAAGACATGCACATTGGGCTAATTGCCTTCTCCAGATTACTCCTGGGTGTGTCTGCTTGAATGGTGGCACGCGTTTGCTCTGTGGTGGACTGTCCTGCTGTTCAGGGTGTATCCTGCGTTTCCCCAGAGTTAACTGTAATAGGCTGCAGCCTCTCTGTGACTCTAATAGAATTGAGTGGTACAGCAAGTGAATAAATGAAGTAATTAATAGTTTTAAAAATCCTGGTGGTGTTCATTAATAAATTTTTAAAAATGTATTTAAGATATTGTGGTATATAGAAGTAATAAAATGCTTTCTGTTGGAAAAGAATTGACTTTGAGGTGGTAACACCACGTCAGAACTGAATACATTCTAATATCCCTGCATTACCCCTCCCCCTTCTTTTATTCCTTAAGCCAGCCTGACACTAGTATGCATTTTAAATCCTCAAAGGCACTCATTCATCCGTACCATGGCGGAATGATTTTGTTTATTTCACCTGTCAGTCAAACAGGTCGTGCTAGAGAGGAATAAGCTTTGCTCATAACTTGCTCATTCGTACCTTTTTGAGGATGTTCCGCGACGTTCCATTCGATTCCATTGCGGTATTTTTGCGAATTGTTTGTGCTGGGGTGCTCCAAGTTCCTCAACGTCACTCAATGGCCAGACATGTTTGCTCCACATCACGCTAAAATGGTGACCGCGCTTCCGTTTATGACATGCTTTGTCACGCCTCACAAGTGTGTGTGTGTGTGTGTGTATGTATATATATATATATATATATATATATTGGGTAGCTGGATTCATCCACCATTCATTCTTGTAGTCGTCAAGATGATGAACTCTATTGATTTAATGCCATTTTCTCGGCATCTCTAAAGTGTCTTTCTTGCAGGTGCTGCTGCATTACTACTAATCGAAGACTATGACATTGATACTATATGTAAGCAGACTTGCCCTGTATCTTAAAGGGAAGGGTTTTCAGTTGCATGGCATTCTGAATATGTAAATATCATGCAGCTGAACACCCTTCCCTTTAAGATACAGGGCAAGTCAATGTGGACATTGCTGATTGGTTAACCATTTGTGCGTAGTGTTGCGGAGTACAGTGGTTGGAGTGCTCACCCAAACTTAAAGGTGAGTAGACTATGATTACCTTTTGAGGAAACGGTGAGAAACACAGTTCTGTCCTCAAGTGACTCCCTGGTCCGCCAACAGTTAATGCTGGACAATGCGTAGCAGTCAATCAACACCATGGAGCACACAAGAGCACCATTGAGGAGACAGGTGTAACGTTACGCGGCATTGATTACCATATAACGTGCGTGACGTGGTGGGTATTTACACGTGCCCTCCCTCACTGTTTCCTCACAGCTCACGGAAAGGTACGCAAAAGAGTGCGTGAAAAAATTAATGAACGTGTTTCATTTTTTGGGTCAGCAATGCCCCTCATTGGCACTCATCTCGCTCCTAGTTTCCGCATTGTTCCCGTGATGGCGCTCACAATTCCCGCGAAGGTACTCACTTTGGCGTACCGTGGCGCACCATGAATGCGTACTAGTGTCAGGCTGGCTTTACTTAATTTACTCTTCTCAGCTTCACATTGATTTTTGTACACTGATGCAATGCCCTTTTTATGAGCAAAAATCTATATTGTTTCATTGATGTCCCTGAAGTTGTTTACAGTCTTACTCTTGACATTGTATCAGCTTAATTTGGCCACGTGAGGGTCTGTGAAATCATCTACTCCCTTTCTTCATGTTGTAGCAGCGTAATGTGATTGATAAGTGTCCTCTGTGTCTTTATCTTCAGAGCCCCTTTAATAATTCATCAATTCCTCTGTATACTTGTTCACCACGCAAGGAGATCAGGTTAATTAAGGCGTACCTTTTCAAGGTCATGGCAACCTTATTGATTACATTTACAGCATTTGACAGATGCTCTTCTCCAGAGCGACTTATTGTCTTTTTTTTAAAACAACTTTTAGCAGTTGATGGATAAAGACCTTGCTCAAGGCCCAACAGTGGTGACACTGGGGATTGAACCGCTGACCTTTGGAGTAGTAACCCATTGCATTAACCACTGTCACCATTGTTCTGCCTACCACTGATTTACCCCCATCTCTCGCCTAACACCTGCACTCATTTCCACTCTACTCGCTCTGTCTCCCTCTGATTATGTTATCTCTAGCTCATGCTGAGGAATGCTTTATTTCCTCTACTGTGTGTTTTTGGTATTGAGACCTGGCCCATTTCCACCCCTGTTACCGCCAAGAAGCAGCGCTGACCCACACACCGACACTCTCTTAACAGTGTGTGCGACATGACTGCTTGTTTGAGTGTTTGCATGTGTGTGTGTGTGTGTGTGTGTATGTACATACATGTCCCCTGCACATTGGTGATATCAGTCATTTACAAATTGGCTGAATTTTAGAGACTCCTTGGAAGTCTGTGTGATTCTATATGGGTGAGATTTTTGGATTGCAAGGTACTGCCAATTTGTTTTCATTGTGTGAGTGTTGTACAGTTCGTCTTGTCACTCTAGGAACTATTGGTACAAAGTAAAGTGTGTACTACAAGCATGCTGAAGCAGTCAAAATATTATAAAGTAAATATTTTGCCCACATATTAAACCATTTCCTCCTTCTGTCTCACTCTTCCCCCATCAGAACTAACCAGTGGGAATTCAACAAATGGGGGAAAATTGGGGTAAAAATAAGGGGAGGTTGAAGGTTGGTATGTATTTTCTCAAACATGCAAAGTCAGTTGCCATCACTGTGTCATCTGAACACCCAGAGGGCAACCCTTTTTTGCAGGATTTGTTAATGTCACTGACTGATAAGACCTTTCATTACCCTTTTTTGCTGGTGACTATGAACAAATTCTTAGCTGAACACAGAGAAACGTGCTATTCACCCTCATACACGTACATAGTCTCATTATTTACTGTGATTTGTCAGTGTCATTTTGATTGGCAGGAAAAGGTAACATTGTCCTTCACAGTTCTAGAATATGGTCAGTTTCGAACAATTCAAGCAAGTATTTGAACTTAAGCTTCTCAGTGATTGGCGGAACAAATGTGTGTCTCTGTATAGTACATATATAAGCAATGCTGATTTGATATTTTAAAAAAAAAAATTTTATCGGTAATGAAATACTCAAAGCATTACTGAAACCATGAGTGCAAACCTCCACCTAACCAAAAACCCTAACAAAATGCACAGTACCATATTTTAATCTATCGCCTCCAAAACAAGTAATCCTCTCTCACAATTTTAAACGATCCTCTAAAAACTTTCTGGATCCAGAATTTGATGGATGGGCCAGAATCCAATCTTCCAAAAAAACACAATCAAAATCCATTCACAACTTTTTGCAATCAAATAGACAAACAAACAAAGCAGTGTCAAGGAAAATACAACCTCCACGGTGAAAGAACTATTCTATGGCGCAGTACATATTATTTTTTTATTTTCCTAAAAGCTTTTGCACACAGCCGAAGTGACATAAACAGTGATGTAAACTGATCAGAGGTTCAGACTGTGGGATTGAAGATTCAAGATCTTTATTGCCATTTGTGCTTTTACACGCACAGGAATTATTGTGCAGTCGTGCAAAGAGTCAAGTTGTGGGGAAAAAAAAACAGGAAGGCTCAGAACGGCAAAACACATACTTCTATAAAATAAATACCTCAAGTTTATGTTTAAAAGGGACCTTACATAGGCCCAGTAAAACAATAATTATAATAAATAAAATATATAAAAATAAATAAGATGGTGATGATGATAATAATAATAATAATGATACAATAAATAAGTAAGTAATCAGTAGATAATGTTGAAACAAGCCTGATGGCATTCCCTTAGAAGCCCAGTATCCATCTGGGGTAGAAATTGGGTGCATTTGGTATGAAATTAAACAGAGATGTACCTTCCTGAAGATTTAGCATTAACTTTGTAGATTTCTAGTCATTATTTTCAGCTCTTTTCACAATTCTACAATCTTCAGTTTCAAGTTTCTAACACCAACCATGACTGGAATTAAGAAATCAGTCCAAGACTGTTCCAACATAGGTTTTCTTTCTTTCTTTCTTTCTTTTTAAATTTGTCCATCAGCGTTTTCTAAGGGAGAGCCCAGTAATGATAAACAACGTTCTGGTTACCATATTTGAATGTGTTGTAACCAGGAAAAATTGGTTACCATGCGTTGCCCAGATCAAACCCAAATCCTTGACCAGGCATACAAGAGCATGCGGAGTATGCAAGCCTGGTATACCGCTATCTTGGTGTTGGTAGTCAGTATGGTGTTATCCTACACTGATTTTCCAAGGCGAGCCAATGTCCTTGCTGCTTTGCCGATGCGCTTGTTCAGCTCTGCATCCAGGGACAGATGGCTTGAGATGGTGGAACACAGGCAGGTGAACTTCTCCACCACCTCAAGGATGTGATCATCAATGTAGATGCTGGGAATGCTTAAACAACCTGGCTCATGACGACCCAGGATGAACAGATATTCAAGCTCCTTTAAATCAACATTGCCTCTGTTGAACCTTATAGCAAGGACTGACAAAGACAAGCACAATAGATTGAATTTGTTTTTGCGACCTGGGTGTGGTATTTATACAGACTCTTGGATCTTCGAAATAAGTAGTAGAAATTCAGTCAATTTCAAGTGCAAATGGTTCTGGGAGCCATTTATCTAGCTAATGATTTTAGTAGTGAATCTGAGAAAGAGACAGTAATATTTGGAAAAACTGGCACATCTGAACAGCGTTGTAATTAGTACATGAGGCCAGGTTTCTGCTAGGGTGTTTTGCCTACATGACTGATATTTACTTGGCATCAAAATATACGGTGAACCGAGTGCTCAATGATTTATTCTAAGGGGCACTTTCACATGAAGGGTTGCTTAAAAGTCTCAGATGGGTCCAAAAATGAAGTTCAATTTATCAAAAACTTTTATTATATGAATGCGCATACCTATGGAAAACTTTTATGGTTATGGAAATTTCACTTAAGTTGATTTTTCTTACCGAAATTCACTATCTTGGGTGACTTCGTAAAGATGCATTGTAACATCAGTACGGTGGGCACGGATGCTCAAATGTGGGCTAGTGTGACAGATGAAGATGAACCCCATCATTTAGAAAGGCTAGAGTGAAAATTTTCTTCTATTTTTCTTAAAAATAATGGCATTTTGGGGAGAAAATGAAGAGAATTATCCGGTTCTATCGTCTTTCATTTTGGATCTACGGCAAATTAGGCAACTAGGAATAGTGCAACCCTGTGAGCGCACTCGCAAGACCTGGAACTGTGTGCAAAAGCTTACCTTCCAATGAGAAATCATTTAGGAACAATGCCTCGTCAAAGTCAAGCAAAGAATCCAGGAAAATCTATTTTTGATAGGACAATATTTTATCAGTGTTTTCTTCATAAAATTCAAACTAATATATGCTATAGTTGTGTGTATTCAAATTATTCTTAAACATTATGCGATTTGCATACTGTTTGAAGCTATCTGGCACGTCCTTTCCTCTCAATCAACATATTTAGAGTGGTAAACTGGTCATCAGATTGTTAAGACCCAACTTGCATCATTGACACCCGACTTGAATAGAAAGTTTTAAATGACTCGCTAAAAAGTGAATCACTGCCCAAAGAATTGCACTTTTTGGAATTCATAATTCAAGAAAATATACCGCTCTGAAGTGGACATTTTAACACTGTATCCTAATTGCCTTTTAGCTTAGTCATTTTGTTCACATGAATAGAATAGCAAAACCAAGTACATATGCACACTCAAGATGAGTATATAATCCCTAAAACCAAAACTTGGCCTCTTTAAATTAATAACATGAACAAGTTAAAGTTTTTAGCTTACAACAGACAAATGAGGTTTCATTAACTTTTTGTGCTGTTTAACTAGTGATTTAACCAGCAAGGTACAACCTGTTTGAGTATACTTATGACTTTATGAACTATAAAGCGACATGTGAAACACCCAAGAGGCTAAACGTTCTGGACAGGACATTTTCTTTACAAATATTTTTCACATTTATGAACCATATTTGAAAAACATAGAAATCAGCCACTCAGAGAAGTACAGAGAAGGTCATAAGGAGCTGCATTGTGCCTTTGTGGATCTGGAGAAAGCATATGACAGGGTGCCGAGAGAGGAACTGTGGTATTGCATGAGGAAGTCTGGAGTGGCAGAGAAGGATGTTAGAGTGGTGCAGGACATGTATGAGAGATGTAAGACAGTGGTGAGGTGTACTGTCGGTGTGACAGATGAGTTCAAGGTGGAGGTGGGACTGCATCAAGGGTCAGCTCTGAGCCCCTTTTTGTTTGCTATAATGATGGACAGGCTGACAGACGAGGTTAGGCAAGAATCTCCATGGACTATGATGTTTGCAGATGACATTGTGATCTGCAGTGAGAGCAGAGAACAAGTGCAGGAAAACCTAGAAAGGTGGCGGTTTGCCCTGGAAAGGATGGGAATGAAGGTTAGCCTCAGTAATACAGAATACATGTGTATGAATGCCAAGGACCCAACAGGAATGGTGAGGTTACAGGGGGCAGAGATAAAGAAGGTGGAGGATTTTAAGTACTTAGGCTCAACAATCCAGAGCAATGAAGAGTGTGGAAAAGAGGTGAAGAAGCGCGTGCAGGCTGGTTAAAATGGTTGGAGAAAAGTGTCTGGTGTGCTGTGTGATAGGAAGGTATCGGCAAAAATGAAAGGAAAAGTGTACAGGAAAGGTGTTGAGGCCAGCGATATTGTATGGTTTAGAAACAAGAAACAGTGGCCCTGGGGAAAAGACAGGAGGCAGAGCTGGAGGTAGCAGAGATGAAAATGTTGAGGTTCTCTTTGGGAGTAACGAGGATGGATAGGATCAGGAATGAGCACATCAGAGGGACAGCACATGTGAGCTGTTTTGGAGACAAAGTCAACGAGGCTAGATTGAGATGGTTTGGACATGTACAGAGGAGGGATAGTGAGTATATTGGTAATAGGATGCTAGGCCTAGAGGAAGACCAAAGAGACGACTCATAGATGATTTGCTGTGGCGATCCCTGAAGGGAAAAGCCAAAAGGACAAGAAGAAGAAGAAAAAGAAGAAGAAAAGGTACTCTAAACGAGCTATTAACCTAATCATCTGAATCAGCGAATTAACTCCAAACACCTGCAAAAGATTCCTGAGGCTTTTAAAAACTCCCAGCCTGGTTCATTACTCAAAACCGCAATCATGGGTAAGACTGCCGACCTGACTGCTGTCCAGAAGGCCATCATCGACACCCTCGAGCAAGAGGGTAAGATACAGAAAGAAATCTCTGAGCGAATAGGCTGTTCCCAGAGTGCTGTATCAAGGCACCTCAGTGGGACGTCTGTGGGAAGGAAAAAGTGAAAGAAGGGTCGATTCCAGACCTTGGGGGACCTGTGGAAGCAGTGGAGTGAGTCTGGAGTAGAAACATCCAGAGCCACCGTGCACAGGCGTGTGCAGGAAATGATCTACAGGTGCCGCATTCCCCAGGTCAAGCCACTTTTGAACCAGAAACAGCGGCAGAAACGCCTGACCTGGGTTACAGAGAAGCAGCACTGGACTGTTGCTCAGTGGTCCAAAGTACTTTTTTCGGATGAAAGCAAATTTTGCATGTCATTCGGAAATCAAGGTGCCAGAGTCTGGAGGAAGACTGCGGAGAAGGAAATGCCTGAAGTCCAGTGTCAAGTACCCACAGTCAGTGATGGTCTGGGGTGCCATGTCAGCTGCTGGTGTTGGTCCACTGTGTTTTATCAAGGGCAGGGTCAATGCAGCTAGCTATCGGGATTTTGGAGCACTTCATGCTTCCATCTGCTGAAAAGCTTTATGGAGATGATTTTGTTTTTTAGTGCCAAAACCACTGGTAAATGGTTTACTGACCATGGCATTACTGTGCTCAATTGGCCTGCCAACTCTCCTGACCTGAAGCCCATAGAGAATCTGTGGGATATTGTGAAGAGAAAGTTGAGAGACACCAGACCCAACACTGTGGATGATCTTAAGGCCACTATCGAAGCATCCTGGGCCTCCATAACAACTCAGCAGTGCCACAGGCCTATTGGCTTAATGCCACGCCGCATTGAAGCAGTCATTTCTGCAAAAAGGATTCCTCACAAAGTATTGAGTTCATAACTGAACATAATTATTTAAAGGTTGACTTTTTTTGTATTAAAACACTTTTTTTTTTCTTGGTCGGATGAAATATGCCAATTTTTTGAGATAGGGATTTATGGTTTTTCTTTACTTTTTTGCCAAAATTATCAATATTAAAACAATAAAATACTTGAACTACTTCAGTTGTGTGTAATGAATCTAAAATATCTGAAAGTCTAATGTTTATCAGTACATTTCAGAAAATAATGAACTTTATCACAATATGCTAATTTTTGAGGACTAGTATGTAGACACATAAGCAAAGCAACAAAGTTTTAGTATACTACACGGAAGCACAAAAAATTATTAAAATGATGATGCCACTTGCATAATGACTACAACAAATTTTGAATGTCCACTATTTATTTTTTTTTAAGCAGGCAATGATGGCCTGGTGGTAAAGGACACTGGATCGCTGATCCTAAGGTTGGGGTTCAAGTCCCACTCTCCACAAGGTTGTCACTGCCCCCCCCCCCTCCCCAGTGCAACTAACTGGGTTATCAAAGGCTGGCCATATCTCTCACGGTCTATGGTGAGAGGCATGTAAAAGAACCATTGCTGACTTTCATAAAGAGTAGCTGCATCGCTGTCAGCGTGTTTCTGCCCCTTGTTAAAGGGTTGTGTCAGGAAGGGCATCCAACGTAAAAACCTATGCCAAATCAAACTATGCGAATTATTTGCTGTGGCGACCCCCGAAAAAAGGGAAAAAGCCGAAAGGAAAAGACTATTTGTTTTTAAGCATTATCCACTTAGGATCATGTTTTCTAATCCCTGGGAGGAGATGAAACGGATAATACCATGTATTACATATCAATAGTTTTTTTTTTCCCTTTCAAAGGATTAATAAGGTATTACTGAATGTATTCATATCTAAATTAGAACAGTAATACTGTATGTGGGTAATTTTTCTGTGACAGTTTTGTGTCAATCCTCAATTTTATCATGAGTTTCTGCTACAATTGATTCTTTTTGTGGTGGCAGTTAAAAAACAGAATTTCACAATTAATCTTTGTTTGTAAGGATTTTTTTTTTAATTTAAAGTTTTAAGTTTAAACAAACATAGTGATTATGAGCATCAACAGCAATCAAACCCAGAATTCTGCCTTGAATAATTCAGTCCAGCCTCCAAGTTATACATTTACATTACATTTATGGCATTTTGCAAATGCCCTTATCCAGAGCAACTTACATCGATCATTGTTGTACGACTCAGAAATTGAGGGTTAAAGGCCTTGTTTAGGGTCCCAACAGTGGCAGCTTGGTTGTCATGAGATTAAACCCTCGACCTTCTGATCGGTAACCCAGCAGTTTAACCACACCAAATTCACCAAGCATCATGGCCACTGCAAAGTTGATTACCATACAGCAGATAATTTGTATTAAATTTGTCAAGTAAGAGTTAAAAATCAAATGACAAGCAAATGATGCTCATGGAGCTTAATCCTATTGTAAATAGACCTGTTAAACAAAATTCCGATCAAGCATTTCCTATTTGGGATGAATAAAGTGTATTTAATAGAAGTATTCTATTGTTGGGAGGATTATTCCCCCCCCCCCCAATTAAATTAACTGAAAAAGTCTGTCCCCTTTTTTGTTAATTCTTCCATTACAAGCTTTGGGATGTTATCAGTACCAGGGTCACGTTCGATGCCTGTCCAATGCTTCTGAAATGAAGTTGTTTGACCCTGACTTGCTGTCCTACTGCCTGTTCCCTGGCAGAGAAGGCAGTTTTAAAAAAAGTGGCTAATTGCAAATATTCTTTCTTCTCTTTCAATTTATTTTTCTTTCCTCCTTATACTTTTCACCATATATTTTTTTTTTGTCTGCTATTTTATAATGTCCTACTTATAAGTTCCCAATGTACCAGTGTCAGCATGCACCGGGGAAAATGCTGAGCTACATAAATATATATAGCATTTAGAATTTATGTGGTCTACAAGTACATCCATCTCTTGGGAATTTTACATCATTGTATGTTTCCCTGAATAGCTTGCGTACATCGATCTTTACATTCTCCAGTCCGACTTCACTCCTTTCCAGTTGATATCAGCTAACAGTTGGGAGGGAAGTCAAGCAAGGGCACAGAAGCTCAGTGTAGGTTGGAGTAAATTTAATCAATGTGAAGATCCTCATGCACATACAGCATGGTATATGAGTGAAATCATAAAGAATAGCAACATCCAAGAGAATATAAAGTGAGGAAGGTTTGAGGAAAAAATATCTTATTGAAAACTTGGGCTCTCTTTAAGACTTCGAGTCTCAACTTTATACACGTTGATATGCTGTGTTTTATATTATGATCCAAACAGATGGTAAGTATCTGAGGTGTTCATATTGCTGGTGGTGAATTGAGGACTACACTTTAGTATGAAAAAAAAAAAAAAATCATATGGGATCTATAAACGGTTTTAATGGGACCCGTTACTTTGGTACCACTGAAGATCTATATGTATATGATGGATGTAGACCTTATTAAGGTCATCCATTTATTCCTTTTCTGAACCATTTAATCCTAATTAGGGTTATGGGGAGGCTGGTGCCCATCTCGGCCAATTCTGGGAGAGGGCAGAATACACCTTGTACAGCTTTCCAGACCATCGCAGGGCAGAAACATGCTGATGGCTATGCAGCGTACACTTGACGAAAGTCAGAAAAGGTTCTGGTCAACCTTTGATAACCAGTTAGCTAGACTCGGGGGCAGCAATCATAACCTGGTGATAATGGGACTTGAACCCCTGGCTGTTTGGATTTGTTATCCCATGCCCTGCCACCACTGCCCCACTTTAAGGGTCTATTGGAAATTGGCCTAAAATGTTAATCAGTCAAAACATCTAGATAATGTCATAATGGACTTGAATACAAATAGCATATGAAGTAATGTAACATGTTAATGAATATTAAAAACTAAAGGGGTATGCATAGAAAAAAATCCATGAAAGACAAATAACTATAATTGTTTGTTTTTATTGCTATCAATTGTAATGCATAAAAACAGAAATAAAAAATTATCACAAATGAAGACTATTATTAATACACAATACACAATTGTTTCGTGGCTATTTCATATGTGTTAGAGCAAGAAGGTCCTGGGTTTGAGTCCTTGACTAGCTGGTGGCGTTTCTGTGTGCATTTTGCATATTTTACAGAGGATTGTGTGGGTTTTCCAAAGACGCGCATATTTATTTATTTTTAAAGTCATGTTTAGAAGTCTGACTGCAGGTACTAGTCATCCTTAAAGCATAGTTTGTTAGTATGGAATGTGTTTAAGCAATAAAGATGCTTATTTTAACATAAATTACCATTAAAAAGCACAAAACTGCATACTTTTTTCCATGGATTACTACTGGGCCTGAACCCACATTTAACAGTTATGTTTTTTCTCAATATGTGACACGACCTTTTTGGGCCGGGATGTCTGGTGCAAGTAAACAAGCAGATCTATTCAGTGAGTGACATTTTTGATAAATATGTTCAAGTTAGCAATTTGGAAGAAATTAGTGTAAATGGTTGCCTATTTGTACCAGAAAGGAAGGAGTCTTGTGTAGACAGTGAGATGTCACATTCTAGTGATTTTGACGATGAGAATGCTGCCGTAGATGTGCGCGACGGTAAAATGTGATTAAAAATTCAAAGTGGCTCATGAAGCAAATTGTTTGCCAGGCTTTCCTTTTGTCAGTTGGTTTAGGAACACAAAAGAAATTCTTTTCAATACTACTGTACTCGTTGTTTGTGCAGCTCAACAACACAGTCCAGTCAACCCAAAAACTTCACATCACTATCAGGGTGAAACATCCAATTAAAAAGGCAACATGTGTCTGAACATTCCAGGCTGATGTTGCCAGTCAGGAACAATGTCTGGTGATGTCCTATGTAATAAGTTTAAAAGAGCAAGTAACACTAATTCACCACAGGAGTTTTTATAGGTGGCAAACTCATAATCTATAAATGAGGCGTGTGTGTGTGTGTGTGTGTGTGTGTGTGTGTGTGTGTGTGTGTGTGTGTGTGTGTGTGTGTGTGTTCATTATTTTAACTTGCAGACTTGCTGTAAAATCTTGCTGTTGCTCATTGTTGTGGAGTGTCCCATGTAATGGTAGAACACTAAGCAATATACAGTATTCTGTGGCTAGATTCCGTCTCCTTTTGTCTCCGTCATGATATCCGGTGGATCTGGTGGATGAAAAACCGAGGGGGGTAAAAACTTGGATATTTTTTTTTTCTGTCACCCCACCTGCAGAACAAACACTCATCTGCTAAGTTAAGATTTTATTGTCTGATACATGAAATCTTCTCGTATCTAAAGACGGGAAATTACTTAAATTTACACCATTTGCCAGACATGCTTATAATTTATACAAAACAGTTGAGGGTTAAGAGCGGGGCAGTGGTGGTCTAGTGGTATAGGGCGCTGGATCGCTGATCCAAAGGTTGGGGGTTCGAGTCCCACTCTCCACAGGGTTGTCACCGTCCCCCCCAGTGCAGCTAACTGGGTTATCAAAGGCGGGCCATGTCTCTCACTGTCTATGGTGAGAGGCATGTAAAAGAACCATTGCTGACTTTCGTAAAGAGTAGGCTGCAAAGTCGTCAAAGTTTTTCTGTCCCTTGCTAAAGGGTTGTGACAGGAAGGGCATCCGACGTAAAAACCTCTGCCAAATCAAACGTGCGAATCAGTCGCTGTGGCGACTCCCGAGTAAAAGGGAAAAAGCCGAAAGGAAGACAGACAGACAGTTGAGGGTTAAGAGCCTTGCTCAAGGGCCCAACAGTGGCAGGTTGGTGTCACTAGTGCTTGAACCACTGATCTGATCAGTAACCCAGAGCCTTATCCACTGAGCCATCACTAACACCTACCTGCATGATCAGATGCCGATTTAAAGACCCGTAATTTTTTCAGAGTTTTTAATAAGACAAACCAACTTAAAGGCATATTTTAGGGACATCTCTTATAACAAGTGGTACAAGGATTATTTAGATACCGTGTTTATTTTACATTTAGTCACGTCTACCAAAATCTGTTTTTATACATATTTCAAAACATTGAAGAGCAGAGAGAAATTGGGACAGTCAACACTTCTATTAAGGTTTATTAGGAGTTGACTCTTCTGCAAGGCCTTCTGGGAGGAAACATTTCCATATAATTTGATCTCAAGAGAGATGGTGACTGCAGCCAGTTGCTGACACACAGGCATAAGTTAAAGCTGAACATTTCTGTGTCCAAAGTGAAAATAAATTTGGAAATGGAGTGCACAATATATATTTAACTTGGTCTTCAGTTTTTCACAGTTGTCTGCTTTTTTAAGTAACCACTAGTTGCATAGTATTTATTTGATACTGACATTGGTTAACATTGGGGGGAGGGGGGTAACTATACTTTGGTTGACATTTCATGGTTCCTTTTCTATTTAGTACTATCTAAGCTACATGAGTTTTGGTAGCTTGGACAAAAACTTTGGAAGCAAACTTTTTTATGCTCTTTCATGCTATAGGGTGAATTGCTAATGTTGCTGGCATGGTTTGAGTCTACTTGTCTTAGAGTAAACACTCTCAACTAATCAATCCAAAACTCTTTGGACTGAGGAAATGTATCGAATGATGTAACATTTATGTCCCGATGGGCACGATCTCTTCCATTATGACTCTGCCTATATTAAAAGGACATGTTGGTTCATTAAATGTTGGTTCGAGAAGTGAAAAGAATGTCTGACAGAGTGATGAGTTTCAAGTTAGAAATTGAAGGCGTGATGTTCAATGTTAGTGCTTATGCCCCGCAAGCAGGATATGAGCTAGAAGAGAAGGAGAGTTTCTGGAGTGAGTTAAATGAAGAGATGCAGAGTACCCCCGGAGGTGAAAAAGTGGTCATTGGTTCAGACTTCAATGGACATGTTGGTGCAGGCAACAGAAGGGACGAGGAAGTGATAGGCAGGTTTGATGTCCATGACAGGAACACAGAAGGACAGATGTTGATAGATTTTGCAAAAAGGATGGAGATGGCTGTGGTAAATACTTTCTTCCAGAAGAGACAGGAGCATAGGGTGACTTATTAAAGCGGAGGTAGGAGCACACAGGTAGACTACATCTTGTGTAGGCGATGTAATTTGAAAGAAGTCAGTGACTGCAAAGTAGTAGTGGGTGAGAGTGTTGCCAAACAGCATAGGATGGTAGTGTGCAGGTTGATGCTGATGTGAGGAAGGTGAAGAAGACAAAGGCAGAGCAGAAGACAAAGTGGTGGAAGCTGAAAAAGGAAGAGTGTCATGTTGTCTTCAAGGAGGAGTTGAAACAGTCTTTGGGTGGTCAGGAAGTGCTTCCCGATGACTGGACAACTACTGCTAATGTGATCAGGGAGACAGGTCGGAGGGTACTTGGTGTGTCCTTTGGAAGGAAAGTGGATAAGGAGACTTGGTGGTGGAATGAGGAAGTGCAGAAGTGTGTACAAAGGAAGAGGTTAGCTAAGAAACAGTGGGCCATTGAGATGACTGAAGAGAGTAAACAGGAATACAGGAAGGTGCAGCGTAAGGTGAAGGTACCGGTGTCAAAAGCCAAACAGAGGGTGTATGATGACTTGTATGCAAGGTTGGACAGTAAGGAGGGAGAAGCTGATTTATACAATTTGGCACAGCAAAGAAATAGAGATGGGAAGGACGTACAGTAAGTTAGGGTGATTAAGGACGGAGAGGGAAATGTATTGACTGATGAAAGAAGTGTGCTGGGAAGATGGAAAGAGTACTTTGAAGAGCTGATGAGTGAGGAAAATAAGAGAACAAAGAGTAGAAGAGGTGACTGTTGAGGACCAGGAAGTAGTAAAGATTAATAAGGGTGAAGTGAGGTGGATATTGAACAGGATGAAGAGTGGAAAAGCAGTTGGTCCAGATGACATACCAGTGGAGGTATGGAAGTGTCTAGGAGAGGAAGCAGTAGACTTTCTGACAAGAACATCTTCGAGAGTGAGAGGATGCCGGAGAAATGGAGAAGTGTGCTGGTGCCCATTTTTAAAAACAAGCAAGATGTGCAGAGTTGTGGCAGCTACAAAGGGATAAAGTTGATGCGGCATACAATGAAGTTATGGGAAAGGATAGTGGAAGCTCGCTTAAGGGCAGAGGTCAGCATGTGTGAACAATTTGGTTTCATGCCAAGAACGAGCACCACAGATGCATTGTTCGCTTTGAGGATGTTAATAGAGAAGTACAGAGAAGGTCAGAGGGGGAGCTGCATTGTTCTTTTTGTGGATCTGAAGAAAGCATATGACATGGTGCCAAGAGAAGAACAGTGGTATTGTATAAGATAGTCTGGACTGATAGAGATGTATGTTAGAGTGGTGCAGGACATGTATGAGAGATGGAAGACAGTGGTGAGGTGTGCTGTCTGTGTGACAAGAGTTCAAGGTGGAAGTTGGACTGCATCAAGGGTCAGCTCTGAGCCCCTTCTTGTTTGCTATGGTGATGGACAGGCTGACAAACAAGGTTAGACAAGAATCTCCATGGACTATGATGTTTGCAGATGACATTGTGATCTGTAGTGAGAGCAGAGAAATCTAGAGAGGTGGAGGTATGCCCTGGAAAGGAAAGGAATGAAGATTAGTCTCAGTTAGACAGAATACATATGTGTGAACGAGAAGGACCCAAGAGGAATGTTGAGGTTACAGGGAACAGAGATAAAGGAGGTGGAGCATTTTAAGTCCTTCGGCTCAACAGTCGGTTCCTGTTTCGGAAACTGTCGGAAACTGTTCAGGCAGGTTTGGAATGGTTGTAGAAAAGTGTCTGGTCTGATTTGTGATAGGAAGGTATTGGCAAGAATGAAAGGAAAAGTATATAAGATGGTGATGTGGCCAGCGATGTTGTATAGTTTATAAATGGTGGTACTGAGGAAAAGACAGAAGGTAGAGCTGGAGGTAGCAGAGATGAAAATGTTGAGGTTCTCTCTGGGAGTAATGAGGATGGATAGGATCAGGAATGAGTACATCAGAGGGATAGCCCATGTAAGATGTTTTGGAGACAGTCAGAGAGGCTAGACTGAGATGGTTTGGACATGTACAGAGGAGGGATAATGAATATATTGGTAGTAGGATGCTGAGGTTGGAACTGCCAGACATAAGGCATAGAGGAAGACCAAAGAGGAGATTTATGGATGTGGTGAAGGAGGACATGAAGGTAGCTGGTGTAAGAGAAGATGATGCAGAGAGTGGGGTGAAATGGAGGCAGATAATATGCTGTCATGACCCCTGAATGCCATGTTTCAGGGAATAGCTGACAGGAAAAGATGATATTGGTTCATTAAATGGTGTGATTAAATATCACGATCTATTAAATCATTTCACATTTAATCACCAAGTCTTAATCACATTACTTGTCAAGATCTTTATCTCCATCACCAGCCCAGTGAAGGAAGACCATACTCCAAAAGATCCAGTTTTCTTTGCGACAGTACAGGTGCACAATTCCTATGAAAGTTTTTCTGGTCATTTATAATCATTCGATGCTTTAATAATACATTGCACTGTATATGTTGATTTTTCTTTAACTTGATTGCAGATTGTATTGATGGACTTCCAGAAGTTAGACCTATGGATCAATTTAGCTAGCTTATCTGTGTCAGTTGCAAGTTAAATTTATTAGCCAGGAGGCTAATTGGCTTTTGAGAATTTCACTGCTTCTCCTGCACTTACCTGCTTATCAGTTCTCCATTCAGCTTACAGTGGTACCTTACCTTACAAATTAATCCGTTCCAGAGCCGTTTTTGTAACCTGTATTTTTTAAGTACAACCACATTTTACATGTAAAACGTGTGATTCGTTCCAAGGCCCCCCAATACTACCCTTTAAAAATTATAAAAGTATACCTTTTACGGTACTTACTTCGTGTTGACCATGTCTTCTTAGAAAAGTTATAATCTTACAAATGTTTATGCAAAGTTAAAAGCCTGAGCCAAAAAATAAAGTTGCAATGAGCACACTCGAAAAACTCCATGAAACTGCTCAAGGGAGCTGCGTCATCCCTCCGAGCCATCCTGCTCAAGGGAGCTGCGTCATCCCTCCGAGCCATCCTGCTCAAGGGAGCTGCGTCATCCCTCCTCGCTAATGGGAGGCCAGCGGGGTGGGATGTTGGGAGATAGTCAATGGAGAACAACTCGTGCATTGTTTGAATGGTGCATTTTAATGTTTGAAAGGGGAGTTTCGTAAGGCGAACATGTTTTGTATGCCGAGACAAAAAATTTTGGAAAATGTTTTTCGTAATTTTTTTTTTTTTTTTTTTTTTCTTGCTGGGCTTTCTGATGACTGTCCTGTCTGCTTGATTCTTATTTAAAGACATTTGAAAGGAAAGCTTGTCAAAATCTCCTGTTAAATTCATTTTGAGGTGGTTTTCACTTGGAAACTATCAAAATGATTTAAGTCAATTGCAATTGTTAAAATCTATGAACCAGTTTGAAAAGACTGCAGTTTCATTCCTGCCAGTTTGCATAATTATCAGAATTAATGATATTCTGAATAAAATAAAACTAGACACAAATATACATAACACAAGCTTCCATTTACATACATCACACAAACATTGGCTAATTTACATGAAAGAATGGTATAACTTGCTACTCGTTCAGATGCAAATTGCGTCCATATTTCCTGACAAGTTATTTCTTTATTACAAGAAGCTTGATGGGTATTTTACTGTGTAAAGTAATATACGATGTAGGCACACTTTTATGACATTTGGGTTTATTTTCTCTTTCAGCTAGTCTGATCAGTTTCTTGTCTGTTGACCGCTATGTTTACCATATGTCTATTCTGTTTCATTTTAATGACATGTCGTTCTGCTACCAGGCTCACATTCCCTGTTTGTACTTCTGAGGCTCAAGTGTTCTGGTTGCCTCCTTTTAACCTTTTGGACCTTTCTGCATGCTAGTTTAAACCTGTTTAGAGACTGAACTTGATTCTTGCTTTTACCTTTTTAAAGCTGAGAACCTCGTACCAAATGTGAACATAATAGTGAAGACTCTTGGATTTGTCACGTGCCTGTGTGATGGCTTGGGTTATTTTTATCTGATTTTGTTTGCTTCTGTGACCTTGTAATAATAATCTATCTCTGCACAATTTTGCACCTATGTCACCACTTCCATGAGCACAAAGACCAGGTCATTCCAACAATAGCACAAAAACCTTAATACTATTTTACCCCATCAATAAAGATGTATTTTAAATTTGTAGATGAAATGAATAATTTGTTCCATTGTATGATCTTTTTTTTTTTTTAACAGTCTTTGAAGCGATGGTGTAGATATAGCCTTATGACTGCAGTAATTTATTCCACAATCAAAGCAAGTAGATTTTCATGGCTAATTGTCATAATTCCTGTTGAAACTGGAGAAACCGATGTGAAACTACTTAAAGTAGTTGGAAAGGAGGGTTTAAGCACCTAATACCAAGTTCTGAAAACAAATGAAGCATTCTTTTGGATTTCTGTTTAAACAGTTTCATAAAGAAGATGAATATGATTGCAGTGGCTAATTAGACACCTGTCATTGGCTGGTGTTGTTCTGATTGACAAATGAGAGTGGAAGGATGAGTAATTTTTAATGTAAGCAGCCCCATAAAGAACACAGCAAGTTGCAGCAATAGAAAAGCATCAGAACAGAGTTTCTCACTCACTACATGCACAATGAGTCATGAGCACCCATGAGACTCTTGCTAGTTCAATGGTTGTCCTTCCTTGGAGCATGTTTGGTTGGTACTTAACTGCGCATTCCAGGAACCTTGCACAAGATTTGCTATTTTGGAGATGAAAAGACCCAGTTGTTTAACCATCACAATGAGTTTGTGATGAGTTCTTCAAATCTATTAATACAATACTGCAGAAGGAATAACTTCCCAATGGGTCTTATGACCTGTAGTTTATGCATGTTTATACCATCTTGTATATTCTGTCATGTTAGGAAATTCTGACTGGCCAACTCAGAATAAGGGAGGTTTGTGGCTTTATACCTGAAGACATGTTTCCCACCTGGAGTGTGTCACTTTTTTCCATCTATCCTGCCCACCTATGAAGTGTTTTATTAGCTGTGCCAGCATTAGGCACTTTTCTGCCACATTGTGCAGCATATTTTCCCAGACGGACCTGTGTTTGCAGAATTAGTCACTAAAACCAGGAAAAAATGAACACCTTTTTGGACATTTATCAAAAAAGACTGTGTGTTTGGCTCAGTGTGCACTGTAACCAAGGTGAACATTTCCATTATACACACATGGGTACTGGACATAACAACAAAACTGAGTTTTGCTTTAAAAAAATAATTTCATACAGTATCATTAAAATTAACATGCAAAAGAATAAAATGGGAAAAAATGCCTCGACAAAAATGTTACATTCTTCCTTTGCAGTACAGGTTAAATGAACTAATTTAAGGTTTAACAAAGTAATAATATTCTAATTTAATATAACAGGAGATTTAAAAACTGTAAATATGATGTCATAAAAAACTCTTTTGTGCTCATTATTTTAAAAAAGGAAGAGAAATACATCGGTATTTGAAGAACTCATCTACGGTATCGCTTAATCCTATCATTTTATATTTGTCATTTGACTAGTGCTTCTCAATCATTTTCTATGACACCCCCTCAAGGAAAAATCATTTCACATCCCACGTGCCCCACGAGCGACCATAAATATTATTTGTCTATAAAATTATTAGTACACTTCTGTGTAATATTGTATCTTTATTAATGTTTATAATAAAAAGAAATATTGTTCAACGTGCAATAAAGAAATACTTCATTAACATTGTTTTTTTAATCTGTAACAGAAAAGATTTAAAGTACACCAATATGCCTGAAATAAAAAAAAAACTACATCCTTTTTTAAACTCTTCACTTATTTTTGTCTTAATATCTCTGTCTCTCTCTCGACCTTTCTCTTCGTTCCTATTAGAGATTTCTCCATGTTTTTTCTTGAGGGGGCTGTTTACTGCACGTCATATTGTTTGCTCGTGCGAAAAACTGCTACACCATAGCCTGACAATGTGAGCACCACTGCCAACTACTGTAGTAGATGTACAATTACACTTAAATCTAGTACAGTATTTCAAAACAGCATGTTGCCCAGGGTCAACCCCCTCCTCCCCCCCGGAATAATACCGCACCCCACTATTTAAAAAGCACTGCATTTTACAGATGCCTTTATCCAGAGCAGCTTGCATTTATCAGTTTGTTACCACTTGGCAATTGAGGATTGTGGGCCTTGCTCACAAGTGCAGCTGGGTTGCACTATGGGTGGAACCCCCTTCATTTACATTTGTATGACATTTTACATTTAACAGACCCTCTTATCCAGAGCAACTTACAGAAAGTGTTTTAAAGTCACTATCAGAGAATATATTCTTATACAGTAATCCCCCTTATTTCGCGGTTAAAGGGGACCGATATCTGACCGATATGCGTATTTTCTCTTCCTTCTTCTTAATGTTGCACACAGTCGACTCGTTCATGCCGTAATGACAAGCCATCGACGCAAAACTTCACCCTTCTTTTAATAAATCTAGAAGCTTAACTTTCTCACTGTCATTTTCCTTTTCTTTTTTGGTTCACTCGATGATCTTCCTGTGACGCTGGGAGCATATCAGTCGAACCCAAAGATACAGGAGACCAAGTATGATGAAACAAAGACTTTTATTGGACTCAAGGGAAGCACTGGGGTGCGGGAAAAATCGTGTTCACTGTAGTGGTGAGGGAAAAACCAAAATCACTGGGAGAGTGTCGAGCATGGAGCCCCTCTAGCATGCTGATGGCTGAGTGAATTTATGTGCGCGCTCTAGATTTCACCTGCGGGTAACAGCCTTGCCAGTGTATGCAGAGAGAGAAAGAGTTGAACGCCACCAACTAGCACAGACCATAACACTTCCTTTGTGTTTTGGGGCCATTTTCAAGGCCTTAGTGTAATACTGTATACGTTTGCAGATGACATCGTGATCTGTAGTGAGAGCAGAGACCAAGTGGAGGAAAATCTAGAGAGGTGGAGGTATGCCCTGGAAAGGAGGGGATTGAAGGTTAGTCTTAGTAAGACAGAATACATGTGTGTGAACGACAAGGACCCAAGAGGAACTTTGAGGTTACAGGGGGCAGAGATAAAGAAGGTGGAGGATTTCAAGTACTTAGGCTCAACAATCCAGAGCAATGGAGAGTGTGGAAAAGAGGTGAAGAAGCGCGTGCAGGCAGGTTGGAATGGATGGAGAAAAGTGTCCGGTGTGATGTGTGATAGGAGAGTATCGGCAAGAATGAAGGGAAAAGTGTACAAGACGGTGATGAGGCCAGCAATGTTGTATGGTTTAGAGACAGTGGCCCTGGGGAAAAGACAGGAGTCAGAGTTGGAGGTAGCAGAGATGAAAATGTTGAGGTTCTCTTTGGGAGTAACGAGGATGGATAGGATCAGAAATGAGTACATCAGAGGGACAGCACATGTTAGATGTTTTGGAGACAAAGTCACAGAGGCTAGATTGAGATGGTTTGGACATGTACAGAGGAGGGATAGTGAGTATATTGGTCGTAGGATGCCGAGGTTGGAACTACCAGGCAAAAGGCCCAGAGGAAGACCAAAGAGAAGATTTATGGATGCGGTGAAGGCGGACATGAAGGACATTGGAGTAAGAGTAGAAGATGCAGAGGATAGGGAGAGATGGAGGCAGATCATTTGCTGTGGCGACCCCTGAAGGGAACAGCCGAAAGGAAAAGAAGAAGAAGAAGAAGAAGAAGTGTAATACTGTATACAACAGTACTTACAAGCACAAAGAGAGAAAAACTTGGGTGCTTGACTGGAGAACTGCTGATCGACAGTGTAGACGAACTAACAATGCAGCTTGAACACAAAGACAGGAAACCCCATGTGTTGGATGCTGGGAAATATAATCTCGACCAATCAGCGTGCTGGATTCACAGCCAATCAGAGAACACTCAAGTCAAGCCGGAGAACAGATCATGTTGGGTCGCGTAATTCAATGTAGTGCTCGTGAATTTTGAATACTGTACTGTAATCTTTAATTTTTTAAATTCCCAATGGGAAATCCTGCCATATTGCGGGGACGCGAAGTAGTAAATGCGAACTGGCGGGGGATTACTGTACTGGTTTGTTGAACACAGACTTATGTCGTTTTTTTTTGTGTGAATGTGTGTGTATACAGCATAGTGCTAATCAAAGTACTGATGAAAAAGGTAAGTTTTTAGCTATCGTTTGAAGATGCTCAGTGACGGGGCTGTCAGAGGGAGGGGATCAGTCTAGCAGTGCTGGAGCATCTGGGAGAACATGACGCAGTGCAGGGTGTGATAAGTGAGGTAGGACGGTGCAGGTCCAATTTTTGGCTTTAGAGGGAATCATTAGTGTTTTAAATCTGATGGAAACCAGTGGAGAGATGGCAGAAGTATTCTGATGTTGAAAAATTTGGGAAGGTTGAAAACAAGCCGTGCGGCTGCATTCTGGCTCTGTTGCAGAGGTTAAATAGCACTCAAAGGTAGACCTGCCAGGAGTGAGTTGCAGTAATCAAGTCTTAAGATGACATGAGATTGAATAAGCATCTGAGTGGTCTTCGTGGAAAAAAAATGGAAAAATCCTTTGGATGTTAAAGAGAAGAAATTGGCATGATCGAGAAAGGTTACTGATATGAGAAGCTAAGCACAGGGAATTGTCCATGGTTACTCCAAGGCTTCGCGCAGTGACTGAAGGAGAGATCACTCCATTGTTGAAGGCAATTGCAAGATCTTGATGTTGGGATAAGCCAACCGGGATTAACAGCGATTTTGTCTTGCTGGGATTAAGCTTCAGCTGGTGATCTGCCATCCATGAGGAAATATTTGCCAGACATGCAGAGATCCGGGAAACACAGAGAACCATCAGCGTCTGGGGGAGGAAAAGACAGAACAAGTTTGGTTTCCTTTGGATCAGTAAGCCAGATTTCTTAACCACTAAGCCACCACTGCCATGAATGTGTTGGCCCTTCAATGATCTGATGAGCTGTACAGGGTATACCCCACCTTTTGAAAAGTGTTCAAACACTTTGCGGCCATGTATTGAAAAGTAATAAACTAATATACAGGTATACCTCGGCTTAAGTAGTTTCGAGTTAAGTCGTTATCGATTATACGTCAGTTTTCAAAAAAGTATAGAAAAATTAAAAAATAATAAAATAAAAATTAAGTTTAATAAATAAAGTTTAATAAAATGGATCTTATTTGTTATGGTCTGTGCTGGCTGGAGGCATTAACTCTCTCTTCATTCATTGCAAGCGCTGACGAGGGGTGTGGCTGCTACCTGCAGGCAAGGTCCAGAGAGCGCACCTGTTTCCAATCAGCAATCAGCGAGCTATAAATCGAAGCAGCACACTTCCCTCCGATGTCAGAAGATTGTCCTTCCCAGTGATTCCGTTTCCCTGCTATTTCTCTGACTTTTGGTATCCTGCTTCATGCTCGACCAGTTTCATTGATTAATTACAGTGAGTCGTCGACTTACGACCGCGTTTGGTTTTGGCAGACTGGTCGTAACTAGATCTTCTTGTATGTCGAATTTCCATCCAAATACACTCATGCCAAACAAAAACAGATGAATAAATCTCGCGCATTTAAAGCTATACATCTATTTTCAATACCACGTCACTGTGACACGCAGCGGAGAGCCAATCCTTTCTGTACTCCACTGTGTGGGCGGGTCCGATAGCGTCAAACTCCAATTTTATTGGATTATAACAACAGCCTCAGACTGTTCGTGTTGTTTGAGGAAAGAGATAAATTTCCATCATTTTGATCGGCTCATTTCCACGAAGCCAAGCACAGCTGACAAGCAAACACAAAAGGACAGACATGGAAAAACTTCAACCTGAAGACCAGCTGATTGCCAAAACTTTGGATGCACTTCCGGTCATAAACACTGCAGTGTGTGAGTCCAATAAAATTAGAGCTTCAAGGTATCGGACCCGCCCACACAGAAAGAATTGGCTCTCAGCTTCGCGCCACAATGACGGGGCACTGAAAGGAAATGAATAGATTTGCTCTGAGCAGTTAGAAAGTGAAGCTGCATCATCTCCTGCTTGGCCTTTTAAGATGCTGGGGCTGCCGGCAGCCCAAACAACTGTCGCGCGCATCACTCGCACTGCACTGCCATGAATCATGCTTCACCACTTTTGCGGTCGTAAAGTCGATCAGTCCTTACTCGCATAGGTCGTGAGTCGACGGCTCACTGTTATTTCCAGTGATTTAGATTTTCCAAAGTGCAAAATAAAATCTTACATGGTCTCCTGCATCTTTGGGTCCGACGCATATGCTCCAGGTGCAATATTATTAACCATATTGAAAATGGCATTCATGAATAAAGTACAGAACTAGGAATGGTTATTTTCTGTTTAGTCTAGACAAGTAAATTTGGCGTAGCCTAGCCTAGGCTAGCATAGAGGCCTAGATAGTTCGACTTAAGTCGTTTTTCCTGGAACGAATTAACAACGTTGGGTGAGGTATACCTGTATTATAAATATTCATAGAGTATTACACCTAGGTTGAGTGCCGACAGCAACACTGTGAACCTTCTTGGCCGTCACTGTTTCTGTATGTGTCTGCGTGTGAGTGTGAAAATGTGCTGAGCTGGCTGTATCCCACCTGCATGGTGAGGATGATACGGTTTTAGTCTACTAAAGAGGTGGAATCTTAACTTGTTTTCTCAAACACAGCGTTTCTGAGCCAGAAATCCATATCACTTTCTCAATCTTATCTCCTGATCTGATTTTCTTTGCTTTTCTTTGTGAAACTGGTCGGCAAATTAATTCTCTCTCTCTTTCTGTGTCTCTGTCTGCCTCTTGATCATGCAACATCACTTGATCACACAGGGGTGTCATTCTCACTTTTTTGTTGTTGTTGTTTTTTTCTTTAATTTAATTAAAATTTAATTTTAATTTTAATTTTAGACCCTTTTGCATTTTTTGAATAACACCGATATTAACTTGGCCTGGCTGCCGTAGGACTTTGTTAAATTGAGGTTAATTGGGACTGAGATGGGACTGGGACAACAACCCCCCAACCCAACCAGCCTCGCAACCTGATATTACTGTGGGACTTTTATACATGAGCCTTGTGGTGCACAATTTATCACGGTTTCTGTACCGAGAATAGACTAGAAGTTCAACTGATGGTAGTCCATTGCAGGTTACCTTTCCAGTATTTTTACTGATACCCACTTATAGAGCTTGGTTTACAAAGGCACGTTTGTGGTTAAGACCTTGTTCAGAGGACTTAGCTCAGTGGTCACTAGTGTCACTGTTCTACCTACTGATGTTTATCACAAACAATATTTATATTAATTGGTGATTAATTGATTTAGCTTTCATTTCAACCGTGCTTACTGCACTGGCTTCCAGTTAAATTTCGAATTGAACATAAAATACTTAATGGGCTCGCGTCACATTATTTTGGCGAACTTCTTGTTTATGATCCGGCATGCCCCCTTAGATCCTTAGATCATAAGGTGGAGGATACTTGGTGATACCTTGAATAATGAAGACTACTTCAAGTGGAAGAGCTTTCTCTTTCAAAACCTCACAGTTATGGAATTGCCTTCCAGCTGAGGTTTGGGACTCAGACACTGTCTCTGTTTTTAAGACAAGGCTGAAAATTACTTGTTTTGTCAAGCATTTAGTTAATAGCCTTTTATTAGGTAAAGAAGCAGATCTGGGGGTTTCAGACATAGAGTTCTGGTGAACTGTGTCATTGAGATGCTGTTACTCCCCCACTCTACATACTCACCCAGGTCTTTTGACAATGGGGTGGCTGTTGCCCAATGTCACAGGGTGCCCTCATGTCTGCCTTCCTTCTGGTTCGCTCTCTTTTTTTAGTTATGCTGCCATAGCCAGTAATGCCAGAGTCCCTGCCTGCACTCAGTAATAATAGAATCGTCTATTGCCATTCCACTGCTATGAGTATACCTAACGTCTGTCTGTTTGTCTGCCTGCCTGTGTTGAGGCACAGATTCTCCTTCTGGGATGCCGTTGATCCTGATTCTTCTGCTTCCTGAGTCATGTGGTCTGTCCTCTTGTGCTGATGCTGACTGGAGTCCTCATCTTATAAGCCCTTCCTTCTTGCTGACGAAGACCTAAATGGACCCAAATGTACACTAACAGACTGTGAACATGACTTTTCACTGCTAGTGATATCAACTCTTTCCCACAATTATTTAGGACTTACCTAAATATTAGGTATAACCAACCGGGCTACTTTTTAGACTTCAATTAATTATTTGTGTGTGTGTGTGTGTGTGTGTGTGTGTGTGTGTGTGTGTGTGTGTGGTTTTATGGTTTCACCCAAATGAGAATGGGTTTCCCTTTTGGGCCTGGTTCCTCTCAAGGTTTCTTTCTCGCATCTACTGAGGGAGTTTTTCCTTGTCACTCCTTGATAACGCTCATGAGGGATGTGTAGGGGTTATAGGAAATGTTTAAATTATTTTATACTTCATAAGCGTGTAAAAAGTGCTATACAAATACAACTGAATTGGATTAATAATACTCAGAAAACCTCAGTCAAGCTGAATAAATAAAGTGCAGAGCACCCTCTGCTGGGCATTATATTTTGGCACACTTCCAAAAAAATATCATTGAATGCCCAAAGAATACTTGGATACAGATTTTGATCCAGATAATTTCCAAAATCTAATGGTGTCCAAAGCCCCATCTCTGGTAGGAATATCATGAAAAACTACACACACACACACACACACACACACACACACACACACACACACACACACACACACACAAACTAAAGGCAAAATATAATTTGGGGGTTGTGTCTTCACCTAAGGTTAGGTGAGAGAGAGAGAGAGACTGAGAGAGAAGAAGAAATTGTATAATCTCTCTGGTCTTTATCATCACACCATCTGGCTGCATCCTCTCCAGATGAATATTGCATATATGTGCATCAAAAACACAGAACATTCCCTCAGCACACACTAGCTGTGAGGGAGTGAGTGGAAAAGCTTACGTCAGTCAAGTGCTTGGCCGTTATATCCCGATTCCGCACACAGCTTCCAGAAAAAGGCATTAGCACACAGGGAAAGAACATATGGTGCCGAGTGTTATATCTAGGAGGTTTAGCAACCTGCCATGTATATGAAACGAGTATGGCTGACTGCAGTTAAACTTAGCTGGGACAATCAATCTCTCTCTCTCGCTCGCGCTCATCTACAACACGGAGTACAGAAATATCTAATGTGTAAGCATTGAAACACACTACAGTCTGCCAGTCTTATAAAAAAGAATCATGAGAGACAGTGTATGTTCCAGAAGTTGACTCATTTCCTACAACAGCACATCCCTCAGTGTTTTATTCCTCCTCTTCCAGAGCAATTTGCCACCACAGTTGCCATTTTATTTTTTCATCTCTCAGTCTGTCCTCCATCTCTTGTGTATCTTGTTTATTTAATAATCACTGTTATTTCTGTTCCCTATGTGCTCCTGCTGCTGAACTACGGTTGATAGTAATTAAAAGCTGGTGGGTTTTGTGGCTGGTTCACATTGTCTGAATCTGCATTTGCCCCAGTGGTGGTCATGAGGAGTAAATTGTTTCCACCTCTGAAAGCAGGATACTTCGGCTGTCTGACCATTTGAGAAACCACAGATGGGACTTTAATTAGTTTCTAATTGAAGAAAATAAGTACCGTTCAACCCCAGTGTCCTCCTCTCGTCACGGGTTTTCATTATTGCTTTCAGTTCCATTCCACAGTCGTGTTGTGCTGATCGAGTCGTTCCAAAAAATTTGGGATGGTGAAATTTATGTAATTGATCTTCTGTCCCTCATCTTTAAGTCTATTTAATAATTTCATGTCACTGTGGAAGTCAGTTAACCTTATTGTAGTGGATGAAGGAGAGATAAAGCCAGGGTGCTCTATAAGCTTGAACCATCACTGACGTAAACATGACCTATAAACAGCAATAATATTCTTTATTAATGAATGCTTTTAAGATATTTAATATTCTTATTCCATTATATGGAATGTCCTCCACTTATGCGTGTCTGTATGCTGTTACTAAGTGGTGGACCATCAGAAGCACTGACCTACATTTACAACTTAAATTTTATTTGTTTTATGTGTATTCATTTATTCCCAAGTCTTTGATCTTCATTTCATATTGTGTACCTTGGCTGCACTGCTTCCAGTATGTGTACGTTGTATCAGATTTAAGCATCTATGTGCTACCATGTCAATCTAATGTGTCCAGGGCCTTCAGAATAAGTAGTTCTGGCCAATACAAATTGTATTTGCAATGGAGCTGTTTCTTTACCAAATCATATTTTGGATTTGCCTCACAGGGCCAGCTAGCGGCCTTACAGTAACGCCAGTATTTATTTATTTTTTGTCCTCTGATTGGTTGGTCACAGAAAAAAGGTTTGATAATCTGAATAGTCTGCAGTGAAGCGCACACAGTACATTTAAGTTAGAATTTTTACGCCCACAATGGCTGACGGAGGCGGAGAAATTGACTTGATGTCAGACATTCTTAAAAATCCATTTTCAAGGCGGACATTTCCCGAAAATCTAGACATCATAAAGAGAGGTCGAACAGATAAGGTAACTTCTTACATTTCGCTGTGGAACCAGAATTACCCGCATCTTCCATCGGTGTTTGCTGGTGGAAGTTACATCATGCTCAGAGTGACTAGAAGAGATGTGCAAAAATGCCTCCCTCACTGCAATGCTTTGCTTTATAATATTGGGTTTTTGTGTATTATTGGTGGCATGGTAATGGTGATATTAAAAGGTGGATTAAGTCCCCACTGAAGGTCCAGGTACACCATGCATGGGCTGCCACTGCTATTACAAAAGAAATAGTACCATATTTGAATGAGTGCAAATGAGTGCTCATTTAATCACCTGATCTGAGTGTTCAGACAGTTGATTGGTCAGTCTCTGTACAGAGCACACAGATTGACCAATCAGCTGCATGAAGACCCAGATCAGGGGATTAAATGAGCAAAGTCAGGTTTGCTGCTGCTCGGTTGATACAAAAACCTGCAGCCACATGGCCCTTTGTGGCACAAGTTTGACACCCCTGATCTAGAGTAATCCAAGTCAGGCAGAGTTGGTCGGTGTAAAAATTTATTGAAACAGAGAGAGAATTGGAGAGTAAACAAAGGTGGCTTGGAGTGCGTGGTAGTTTCAGTAGTCCAAGGTTTGGCGCGGTCCATTGCATAAAGGCTGAAAGCACTCTTATCTTGTGTCTTTGTTTGCAGCGTTCATTTTCTGAACCACTTAATCCTAATTAGGGAGGCTGGCACCCATCTCAGCTGACTCGGGACGAGGGCAGGGTACACCCTGTACAGCTCGCTAGGCTATCGCAGGGCCAACACTCACACAACCATTCATACTTAGGGGTGCTTTGGAACAGCCACTTAAAATGCTGCACATGTTCTTGGACTGTGGGTTGGGGGAGTACCTGGGGGAAACTCATGCAAGCACTGGAGAACATGCAAACACCACACAGAAACGCCTGCACTGGGAAATGAACATAGGACCTTCTTGCTGTTAGGCGGACGTGCTAAACACTACGGGACCGTGCTGCCCTTTGTTTACTTCACATTCGATATACAGTATATACCTCATAGCAGATGGCCATCACAACCACTGCAGACCATATCCGCTACGTCACATTACACACACAGTGGCTTGAATTTTCCCACATTTTCTCACGTTACAACCACAAAGGTAAATGTTTATTTATTCAGAAAAGACATTTTTGTGTGTGTGTATCCCTACAATAATTCCCAATCGTAAGCAAGTAATACCCGTCACGGTCATGAGATTTATTCCAATTTAATTTTATTTAAAATAAAATGTATGAAATTTTAAGAAGCTATAATTTTATTACACAATAAATAGTGCAAAGTTCACCAATATGACAGTCATACTAGCTCATTTCCAAAACACCCTCAGACATAATCTCCAAATGTTTCATAAATTTTCAGAGGCATCACAATTGTTTTCACAACGGAAAGAGAACAGACAGTAATATTAATAATTTAACATCTCGGTACATGTTATGTCAGGATAGACATGATCAAAGATCCCATTAGGGACTTGGAATGAAATTTACAATTTAGCATGACAGTGGTGTGATGTTTAGTTTCGGGATCAAGAAGGTAGCAGAATGACCCAAAGATGAAGTCTCGAGGTCTCATATCTATCGAGAGCGACTGGAAACCAATTTCTCAGTGACTGACGGTGAATTATTAACATCTGGCTTTTTGCCATGACCAAAAGTTGCTGATTTCCTATGGTAGCTAACCTTTTATTGGATGTGCAGTCTATCTATTCTTAATCATTGAAGATAACACTGAATTTTCCGTTTACCACCTTTCACTAGCTGATCTGGGATAATTTTATCATGTCTGTGTTGTTACTGTAGGGATGGATATTGGACAGCCATTGTAGTCATGCTTAATGTCTAGGGGCTCTGTTCGGAAAAAGTGGCCCATATGCTGTGAGTCCAGAGCCCAGATGGAGCTGGAATGACCCATGAGGTCTCTCAATTACTTCCTGTACAAGTTAATTTGACAGTCAGGAAGTGGGAAGGAGAATGCTAATGGCTGTGTGAATGAGAATGACAGCTTTAATTCCATTGATGACTTTTCACCTGAATAACTGACACTGTTACAGTGGAATCAGCCATTGCGGTTTATGGTTCATATATAAATCTGTCAGAACTGACAGAGAGTTGATGGGTGATATATATTTTATCCCATGGGTATTCGACCTTCACAGGCATAAACGAATCCCACTAGTATATTTTAATATGATGCAGATAGTTCAGCTCTCATCAGAGTCAATGGTCTGTGGGCGTATGTTGGGAAAATAGGGTGACACCAGCCACTTTCTGCGTATGTCAGCCATGTCCCTCCGCTGGAGCCTGCAGCGCTGGAAAGAGACTGAGTTCGAGCAGAGCCATCAAAGTCCCTCAACAACACAGACCATAACAGTACCCCCCCCCCTTCCCAAGGGGCGCCACCTGGCACCCAGCCAGGCTTGTCCTTGAACCGGCTTTAGAACTCTGACGGTCTGGTCAGGGTCCAGGATGGTTTTCGTGGTTGTGTCTTTCCCCCGGGGAGAATTGCTGGCAGAGAGCATATGGTTTCGCGTTTCATGAGCCGGGACAGTGGTAAAGTTGAATCTCCCCAGGTAGAGGGACTATCGTTCCTGACGGGAGTTTAAACTCTTGGCTGCATGGAGGTAAGGCAGATTCTTGCGGTCCGTCCAGACAATGAAGGGGTGCGAAGCTCCTTCTAACCAGTGTCACCACTGTTGAAGCACCAGGACAACTGCCAGCTGCTCACGGTTTCCCACGTCGTAATTCTGTTCCGTCGGGTCAGGCGACTGGAGAGGAATGCGCACAGGTGCAACTTCTGGTCTGTCTGGGAGCGCTGGGAGAGGACAGCTTCCACTGAGCACTGTGTGAGGTAATGGCCCTTCTCAGCACAGTAAATGCAGAGGCAGTTGGCTAGCTGCCAGTGTTTTTCTTCCGAGGTCAACTCAACTTGGTGCAGCCAAGCTGTATGGGCTCGTGGTAGTCATCTTCAGTTGGAGGAAAAGAGTCCACAGAGGTTCGGGATGAGGTGGCGTTGGACCAAGCAGGGGCACTTGGAGGTAGGATAACGGAGCCAGCCTGCTCTTGAAGGGATCTTTTTCTCTCTCTCTCTCTCTCGCTCTCTCTCTCTCTCTCTCTCTCTCTTTCTCTCTCAACCTATTGTCCAGTCTTGTAGCCAAGGAGATCCTTGAGCGTAGCTGTCTCATCCCATGCTGCTAGCTCATCTTTCAGTCTCTCAGTCAGACCCTTCAAGAAGGCTCCCCGGAGGGCGGGGTCATTCCAGCCGCTCTCTATGGCCAGGATCCGGAAAGCTATTGCGTATTCTGAGACTGACCGTGACCCTTGTCTCATGTGCAATAAATGACTGCTCGAGTCCCCCCTTTTGGTCGGGTGGTCGAACACTCTTTTCATCTCCTGCACGAATTTATCATAACGGGAGCACAAATCTGGAGAATGGGTGGCCATGGCTAATGCCCACGATGAGGTTTGATCTGTGAGAAAGCTCATGATCATGGCAGTCGTAGCTTGGTTCGTGGCGTAGGTGACCGGCTGCTGACTGAAGACAAGGGAGCGCTGGCTGAGGAACTAGGCGGAGGTTCTGATCATGCCTGAGTACCTTGCTGGCGTGGTAATGAGCAGGTCTGGTGAAGCTGCTGGTGTGGAGAGCAAAGGGTCGGTGGGCAGGGTCGAGGTGGCGAGTTGGGTCGCAATGGTGTCCATCCTTCCGCCGAGCTGAGCAACGCTGGTGGTCAATTGCTGGAGGCTGTCCAAAACCCGATGCAGGATGGAGTCATGCTGGCCCAACAGGAGTCTCTGGCTGGATTATGCCTGCTTGAGCTGTTTGGTCTCCGCTGGGTCCATTTTGGTCAGAAGATTCTGTGACGTGATGAACTTTCAGCTGGACACAGAATGCAGGAGACAGTGTTGGATGAACACAGATGATTTATTGATTAACAGGGGAAACACTTAAGCATTGGGAAAACACAGTGACTGCTGGTGATGAAGAGAGACACAAAAACTGGGCACTGGGGAACTCCGGAGCAGGAACTGGTTGAGCGCAGAGCTGGAACCAGGAGCCAGAGAGATCACAGGAAAGCAGGGACGTGAACGGGGACAATCTTCTGGTACCGCGGTGAGTGCGCTGCTTGTCTTGATAGCGTGGTAGATTGGTGAGTGGGATCAGGTGTGCCCGCTGCAATCTGCCCGCGTTTTTCGGCCACGCTCCTCTGCCGGAGCTTGCAGCGCTGGAAAGAGACAAAGTTAGAGCAGAGCCGCCAAAGTCAAAGTCCCCCAACAACACAGACCATATCATTTAGTGTATGTATAGCAGCCTTATAAAAGAATACAGGATATGACCTCCAGTGCACATGGATGACAGTTTTCTGCTTTTTTCAGTCAAAATGGACCTTTTTTATATTGTTGCAAATCCGTTGAGAAAATTTTAGGGGAGTAGGGTAGGGTCTGGTATTTCTGGGCGGCCAGACTGACTCGCCGCCAGCTGACTCAGGACTCGTGTCTTCTTTTCCTTTCGGCTGTTCCCTTCAGGGGTCGCCACAGCAAACCATCTGCCTCCATCTCGCCCTGTCTTCTGCATCTTCTTCTCTTACTCCAATAACCTTCATGTCTTCCTTCACCACATCCATAAATCTCTTCTTTGGTCTTCCTCTAGGCGTTCTGCCTGGTAGTTCCAACCTCAGCATCCTACTGCCAATATACTCACTATCCCTCCTCTGTCCATGTCCAAACCATCTCAATCTAGCCTCTCTGACTTTGTCTCCAAAACAACTTACATGGGCTGTCCCTGTGATGTACTCATTTCTGATCCTATCCATCCTCGTTACTCCCAGAGAGAACCTCAGCATTTTCATCTCTGCTACCTCCAGCTCTGCCCTCTGTCTTTTCCTCAGTGCCACTGTTTCTAGGCCATACAACATCGCTGGCCTCACAACCGTCTTGTACACATTTCCTTTCATTCTTGCTGACACTCTCCTATCGCATATCACACCGGACACTTTTCTCCAACCATTCCAGCCTGTCTGCACACGCTTCTTCACCTCTTTTCCACACTCTCCATTGCTTCAGTCCTCTCAATGGCCCATTGCTTCTTAGCTAACCTCTTCCTTTGTACACACTCCTGCACTTCATTCCACCACCACGTCTCCTTATGTACTTTCCTTCCAGAGGACACACCAAGTACTCTCTTACCTGTCTTCTTGATCACATTAGCTGTAGTTATCCAGTCATCTGGAAGCACTTCCTGACCACCCAAAGCCTGTTTCAACTCCTTCCTGAAGACAACACGACACGCTCTTCCTTTTTCAGCTTGCACCACTTTGTCTTCTGCTTTGCCTTCTTCACCTTCCTCACCAGCAGTGTCATCCTGCACACCACCATCCTATGTTGTCTGGCAACTCTCTCACACCCACTACTACTTTGCAGTCACTGACTTCCTTCAAATTACATCGTCTGCACAAGATGTAGTGTACCTGTGTGCCCCTATCTCTGCTTTAATAAGTTACCCTATGCCCCCCCCTCTTTCTCTTCTGGAAGAAAGCGTTCACCACAGCCATTTCCATTCCTTTTGCAAAATCTATCAACATCTGTCGTTCTGTGTTTCTGTTCTGTATACCAAACCTGCCCATCACTTCCTCGTCCCCTCTGTTGCCTGCACCAACATGTCCATTGAAGTCTGCACCAATGACCACTCTTTCACCTCTGGGGGTACTCTGCATCACTTCATCTAAGTCACTCCAGAATCTCTCCTTCTCTTCTAGCTCACATCCTGCCTGTGGGGCATAAATGCGAATAACATTGAACATCACACCTTTAATTTCTAACACTCTTTTCATTTCTTGAAGATTCCTAACAAACCCCTCCTTCAAGATTACTCCTCCTCTATTTCTCTTCCCATCCACACCATGATAAAACAGCTTAAACCCTGCTCCTAAGCTTCTAGCCTTGCTACCTTTGCACTGGTCTCCTGAACACACAGTATGTCCACCTTCCTCCTCTGCATCATGTCAGCCAGCTCTCTGAATGTTGGAACTATGACAGCAAAATCTAAAGTCCCTACTCTCAGTCCTAGACTCATGCCTTTCCTCTTCTTTCTCTGCCTACAAACACACATCCCACCTCTCTTTCTTTGACCAACAGTAGTCCAGTTTTCACCAGGAACCTGTTGGCTAACAGCACTGATGGCGGTTGTTCTTAACCTGGGCCTCTACTGATCTGGTTTGCAAGTCATATTGATGATTTACATAGCTGATTTGCCACAGGTTTTACGTTGGCACAACTGTCACAACCTGATGCAACCCTCTGCATTTATCTAGGCTTTGGACTGGCGTGAGGAAAAAGCATGGGGGTGGGGGGGGGGTGGGCAATGAATGTCCTACAAACACCAACTTTATCCTGAAAATAAAATTTATCCACTTCCTCCTTCAAATACCAACATTAATTCACTTCCTCCTTCAAACAAAAAGTGGATGAATGGTGGTATTTGATGGAGAAAGTGAGTGAGTGTTGGTTGAAGGAGGAAGTGAAATATTGCTACTGTTTGTCGAACATTCACCCACTTTCTCCTTCCAAACCCCACCACTCACCCACTTTCTCCTTTCAAACCCCACCAAAGTGGATGGCTGGTAGTGTTTCAAGGACGAGCTGGATCGATAATCAAGATTCATTCACTTTCTCTTTCAAACACATTTGAAGGAGCTAGTTCATGAATGTTGGTCGGGGCGGTGGTGGCCTGGTGGTAAAGGGCGCTGGATCGCTGATCCTAAGGTTGGAGGTTCGAGTCCCACTCTCCACAAGGTTGTCACTGTCACCCCAGTGCAGCTAACTGGGTTATCAAAGGCCGGCCATGTCTCTCAATGTCTATGGTGGGAGAGGCATGTAAAAGAAGCATTGTTGACTTTCGTAAAGAGTAGCTGCATGGCCGTCAGTGTGTTTCTGCCCCTTGCTAAAGGGTTATGTCAGGAAGGGCATCCGACGTAAAAACCTATGCCAAATCAAGCATGCGATGATTTGCTGTGGTGACCCCTGAAAAAAAGCGAAGTTGAAAAGAAGTTGATGAATGTTGGTGTTTGATGGAAGAAGTTGATGAATGGATTGTTTTGAAGGAGGAAGTGAATGAATGTTTGTCTTTTAATTAGGAACTGGATAGATGGTGATGTTTGAAGGAGGAAGTGGATGAATGTTGTTTTCAGGATAAAGTTGTTGATGGTATTCAATTTAAAAAGGTCCTGACTTATGGCACGTATACCATTTTGAATGTTGGTTTTTGATTTAGAAAATCAGTTGCATTTTTTTTTAAATTGTGTTCATGTGCATGTGAGAGAAATCTGTGAATAAACAAGTGAATGAGAGAGAGAGCTTTGCTTTCACAGAGAAGCCTGCAGGTGACGGCATTTTATCTGCCTTTTATTTAGAGTTAAAATAAGTTCCCTAAAGTGCTTTAACTGTAACCTTACACTCATTTAGCACTGATCCTCCAACCAACACATCGTACTGTATTCTTCATTCTCTATTGCACTGCATGAAGTTTTCACTCGGACTTGCTGTAAAGTGGGTACTTATTTTTGACTTATTGATTTGTATGTTCTTTCTGTGGATAGGTGGATCATACATACAGACTTGAAGAGACTTTTCAGAGTGGCATGTGTGTACGGTTTATGTGTTGCAAACAATTCACTGGAAAATTAATTTATTTCTCTGGAATCTTTTTTTTAAAACCTGGTCTACACCATATTTACCCTTCTGTAGACCAAGTTATTCCACTCAAGAAACTTGAACTCTTTATGTAAGAACAATTATTCCAGCTTTATACAGTACTATATTGCTACCATTGTATACCAACTATGGACACAATCACTTCTTTTGTCCAACATTTGACCACCATTATGCACCCAATTACTTCAGGTGTAAATCCTTCCAGCCCCACTGTACACTCATACCCCCATGATACAATCATATTACCTTTAACTCGCCACTTGATATCCCACAATACTGGCCTTTTTAACTCCATTGTTGACCCAATTACTTCAACTACCCACCCCACTACCTTCACCATAAGCCCTATAGCTGCCTTGACACCATGTTACTCCTTCAGTACACTTGACATTATACTGTGTAAAACTTATTACTCTCACTTTACAGCTTATGCTATTAATGCATACCAACAATGGACACAATTACCACTACCGTCAAGCACATAAAGACCTTTTGTTTAAGGGGTGGCTGTGGCCAGGTGGTAAAGGGCACTGGATTGCTGATCCGAAGGTTGGGGGTTCGAGTCTCACTCGAACCAAGGTTGTCACTGCCCCCCCCCCCCCCCCCCCCCCAAGTGCAGCTAACTGGGTTATCAAAGCCCGGCCATGTCTCTCACTGTCTATGGTAAGAGGCATGTAAAAGAACCATTGCTGACTTTTGCAAAGAGTAGGCTGCATAGCCGTCAGCGTCTTTCTGCCTCTTGCTAAAGGGTTGTGTCAGGAATGGCATCCGACGTAAAAACCTATGCTAAATCAAGCATTTGATGATTTTGCTGTGACGACCCCTTCGAAAAAAGGAACAGACGAAAGGAAAAGAAGATAAATACCTTAAGCTTACTGTATCTATTGCAGCAGAGTCACTGGTTTCCTTCCTTCCTAAATGCTCTCATCTCCTCGCTCTTGTGGTCCAGTGATGTAGGAATCGTGATGATATTTACTGTATGTTATATCCAGTCTGTTGGTCCAAGCATCCCACACAACTCGTGCACACACACTCGGCATTCTCAGTAGTGGGCCTCGGGTTTCATTATTTAAAGGCAAAACAACTCTACTAAAGTACTGTAGCTTCTCTGCATTTGGCTCTGTCCTGATTTCTATTAGAAAATAGGACAAGCTAGGAACTTGAGTAAAAGCAAGAGGTTAGAGACAGTCATAATGGAAGTAACACAGGAAGTGAGTCACCTGAGAAGAGCTCAGAATGTCCTAGAAGGCTTGAAGTGTGTAGCTGCTCACAATGTGTGTGTGTGTGTGTGTGTGTGTGTGTGTGTGTGTGTGTGTGTGTATGTACATATAAATATATATATATATATATATATATATATATATATATATATATATATATATATATATATATATATACTAGTCCTTCTCAAAAAATTAGCATATTGTGATAAAGTTCATTATTTTCTGTAATGTACTGATAAAAATTGAACTTTCATATATTTTAGATTCATTGCACCCCAACTGAAATATTTCAGGTCTTTTATTGTTTTAATACTGATGATTTTGGCATACAGCTCATGAAAACCGAAAATTCCTATCTCAAAAAATTAGCATATCATGTTCAGGTACTCTAAACGACCTATTAACCTAATCATCTGAATCAACCAATTAACTCTAAACACCTGCAAAAGATTCCTGAGGCTTTTAAAAACTCCCAGCCTAGTTCATTACTCAAAACCACAATCATGGGTAAGACTGCCGACCTGACTGCTGTCCAGAAGGCCCTCATTGACACCCTCAAGCAAGAGGGTAAGACACAGAAAGAAATCTCTGAGCGAATAGGCTGTTCCCAGAGTGCTGTATCAAGCCACCTCAGTGGGACGTCTGTGGGAAGGAAAAAGTGTGGCAGAAAACGCTGCACAACCAGAAGAGGTGACCGGACCCTGAGGAAGATTGTGGAGAAGGGCCGATTCCAGACCTTGGGGGACCTGTGGAAGCAGTGGACTGGGATACAGGTGCCGCATTCCCCAGGTCAAGCCACTTTTGAACCAGAAGCAGCGGCAGAAGCGCTTGACCTAAGCTACAGAGAAGCAGCACTGGACTGTTGCTCAGTGGTCCAAAGTACTTTTTTCGGATGAAAGCAAATTTTGCATGTCATTCGGTAATCAAGGTGCCAGAGTCTGGAGGAAGACTGGGGAGAAGGAAATGCCAAAATGCCTGAAGTCTAGTGTCAAGTACCCACAGTCAGTGATGGTCTGGGGTGCCATGTCAGCTGCTGGTGTTGGTCCACTGTGTGTTATCAAGTGCAGGGTCAATGCAGCTAGCTATCAGGAGATTTTGGAGCATTTCATGCTGCCATCTGCTGAAAAGCTTTATGGAGATGAAGATTTCATTTTTCAGCACGACCTGGCACCTGCTCACAGTGCCAAAACCACTGGTAAATGGTTTACTGACCATGGTATTGCTGTGCTCAATTGGCCTGCCAACTCTCCTGACCTGAACCCCATAGAGAATCTGTGGGATATTGTGAAGAGAAAGTTGAGCGACACCAGACCCAACACTGTGGATGAGCTTTAGGCCTCTATCGAAGCATCCTGGGCCTCCGTAACACCTCAGCAGTGCCACAGGCTGATTGCCTCCATGCCACGCCGCATTGAAGCAGTCATTTCTGCAAAAGGATTCCAGACCAAGTATTGAGTGCATAGCTGAACATAATATTTGAAGGTTGACTTTTTTTGTATTAAACACACTTTTTTTATTGGTCGGATGAAATATGCTAATTTTTTGAGATAGGAATTTTTGGTTTTCATGAGCTGTATGCCAAAATCATCAGTATTAAAACAATAAAAGACCTGAAATATTTCAGTTGGTGTGCAATTAATCTAAAATATATGAAAGTTTAATTTTTCTCAGTACATTACAGAAAATAATGAACTTTATCACAATATGCTAATTTTTTGAGAAGGACCAGTATATATATATATATATATATATATATATATGTATGTATGCATGTATGTATGTATGTATGTGTGTGTGTGTGTGTGTGTGTGTGTGTGTGTGTGTGTGTGTATATATATATATATATATATATATATACACACACACACACACACACACACACTCTCACACAAAGTCGGCCCCTGACCTGTGAAATTAATTGGTTCCATAGCCCTTTTCCCCCGTAAAGTGGGGATTTCGTAAGTAGGGGTAGCATCTTGGATGTTAAATGTCTAATTCGTTCCAAGGCTCTGGTTTTTGGACTGGTTTTTAGTTTTGTTTTTTTAAGTTGATTTAATTCAGTAAATGGTCAAGCAGGGAATGCGCTTTGAATTCATGTCTTGTGGGTGTTGCCCGCAGCGCATGCGTGCCCGCGCGGGACAGAGAGAGAGAGAGAGAGAGAGAGAGAGAGAGAGAAGGAATAACGCTTGAGTTTTTAGTTTTTTTTAAGTTGTTTATTCAGTAAATGTTTAATAAATGTGGGCGCATTTGAGCTTATCTGGCATCCCGATCCGTCAAGGAATCAAATTGAAGTTGAGGTTGTTTAGTAGGGAATGCGCTTTGAATTCCACGTGTTGTGGGCGTGGCACGCGCGCGCGCGCGAGAGAGAGAGCGAGAGAGACAGAGGTGTGTGTGTGTGTGTGTGTGTGTGTGTGTGTGTTTGTTTGTTAATAAAATGTTTAATAATGTTTTAATTAATCAATGTTAATAAAATGGTTTAATATGTTTTTAAAATGTTTAAATGGTTTAATAAATAAATTTCTTTTACTTTTAAAACATTTAATACAAAATTGGTGTACTTTTATAATTTTTAAAGGGTTTATGGGGTTTATCCAGTCCAAGGACTGGGGACTTGGAACGAATTAGGCGTTTAACATGTAAGATACGACCCCTACTTACAAAACCCCTGCAATACGAAAATGGCTCTGGAACGGATTAATTTCGTAAATTGGGGGCTGACTGTACTACTGTTTATAGTCGCGCGTGGGGTGCTGGGGGGCGTGAAATGTTTTTTGTTTTTTTTTTTGGTCCTTCCGAGAAGGGGGCATCATAGAAAATAATTGAGAAGCACTGCGCTAATTCAAAAACATTATGATAAAAGTTATGAAATTATTTTTCCATCTGTTTTTTGAAAACCGTTGTATAATAGAGAACGACTTAACTCGAAACTACTTAAGTCGTGGTATACCTGCATAATAGAGTGAGAGAGAGACCAACCAGAAATGGTCATACATCCACTCACCAATCTTAACTTTTTTCTATTGCAGGAACACGTACTGTCCATCAATTTATTTATTTTTTTTAACAGAAATACTTTTCCCCTACTCAGTTTTTCTTACTCTATATTAGCTATCACAATCATGAGCTTTTCCCTGGAGTGGCACTGACTCAGCTATTGTGCTTCCACAGCTTGGATATCACACGAGTACGGCTGCAGCCTGAGCGAGTGTTGCGATAGCGCTCATCTTCAGCCGACACATCCACATTTATACTGCTTTTCTTGCAGCTTTCAGATCAGGAAGGCTTACGTAAATCCCAGTAACCTCTTCCTCATTCCAGAAAAGCATTATGCATGCTATTTTGCGATGCAGCCAAGACATGAGGATGGGGAATTAAGCACTGTCTGACCTTTCGTCATTTTTGAAAATCAGTGATGAGGAAAAACAAAAAATACTATTATATTTCACTGAGCTGACAACTTTAAATCAATGACAGTAAAATGGTTAAACTCTTTGATCCGTTAATACAGCCACAAACACACAAAGTGTTGAATGTTCAATAATAACACATCTGGCAGCATAGAGTGGAACTGAAATCATAGCTTCATATTAACAGTTTTTCACCAGAGCAGGATTCAGTTGATTACAAGCACCGAAATGCTCCTCTGTTAAGGCCTCCCTTTCACATGTGAATTGGAGCATGGCAGGCTGTCATTTGTCCATAGCATACTTCTAAGTGCCTACAATTATGTTCTCCTGCTTTTTCTGGTGTCAATAATCAACAATGTACTGAAGGTGAGTTGGATGTCATTGAATACCCTAGTAATGGTCAATCTATTCAATTTGGCAACAACCATCAAGCCTCAGGTGAATCTAGTGGTACTCTGTCTAACGAATTTAATCCGTTCCGAGGGCAAGCTTGTAAGCCGAAAAGTTTGTTAGATGAAAGTTATTCCCATAAGAAAGGTGTGATGCCAGGGGGGCGCGTATGACCCTCGGATAAATGCTTTTTGGCCATACATACTGTATTAGAATTAAGTATAATTGCACATCCACTACAGTAGTTGGCAATGGCGCTCTCATTATCGCGCTATAGTGTATAGAAAAAGTACACAGTAAACGATATGAAGTGCAGTAAACACTATTTATAATCGTGTGCGGGGTGCTGAGGGGGCGTGAAATGTTACTTTTTTGTTTTTGTTTTTTTCTTCCTAAAGAAACATAGAGGGACGTTACAGAAAATAATTGAGAAACACTACACAAGGTGTTCTCGGAGCGCGAAGGAATATAAGCAGGAGAATGAGGCTAATCAGCCCGGAAAAAGCCATTTCGAGGAGAGCTCGTAAATCAAAATTTTGCTCGTTGGATGGGGCAGATTTATGGTGGGATCGAAGCTCGTATCATGGAAAAGTCATTATAAGGGACACTTGTAAGTCAAGGTACCACTATATATGTGTGTCTGTGTGTGTGTATTTCTTCTTTCGGCTTTATCAGTGACAACCTTGTGGGGACTTGAACCCCCAAACTTAGGATCAGCGAGCCTGTGCCCTATCCACTAGACCACCACTGCTCCATAATATATGCGTGTATGTGATATATAAAATGTGTGTATATGTATAGACAGTGAGTCGTCGACTTACTTACTTTTGGTTCCGACAGACCGGTTGTAAAGCGATCTGGGCATATGTCGACTTTCCATCCAAATACACTCGGGCCAAACAAAAACAGATGAATAAATCTAGCGCATTTAAATCTAGACAGTACATCTATTTTCAATTCCACATCACTGTGCCACGCAGTTGAGAGCCAATCCTTTCTATACTCATGTGTGGGTGGGTCTGATACCTTCAAACTCTAATTTTATTGAATTATAACAACAGCCATAGGCTGCACGTGTTGTTTTTGAGTAAAGAGATAAATTTCCCTCGTTTTGATCAGCTCATTTCCATGAAGCCAAGCACAGCTGGCAAGCAAACACAAATGGACAAACATGGAAAAACTTCAACCCGTAGAGCAGCTTCCTGTCACATAAACACTGCAGCGTGTGAGTCCAATAAAATTAGAGCTTCAAGGTATTGGACCCTCCCACACAGAAAGGATTGGCTCTCAGCTTCGCGCCACAGTGACGTGGCATTGAAAGTAGATGAATAGATTTGCTCTGAGCAGTTATAAAGTGAAGCTGCATTGTCTCCCGCTTGGCCTTTTAAGATGCTGGCGCTGCCGACAGCATAAACAACTATCGTACGCAACACTTTTGCGGTCGTAAAATCGATCAGATGTAACTCGCATAGATAGTAAGTCGACAACTCACTGTGTATGTACAGTGGTACCTCACCTTACGAAATTAATCCGTTCTAGAGCTTTTTTCGTAACCTGTAGTTTTCATAAGTTGAACCGCATTTTACATGTAAAACGCGTGATTCGTTCCAATAGGGGGCTCCCAATACTACCCCCTAAACCCTTTAAAAATTATAAAAGCATACCTTTTAAGACCTTCTGCTTCAATGTCGTACCGATGGTAGATGAGTTTGGTCATATTCCTTTATGATATTCCTCAAGCCCGTTTCTTCTTCTCACTGTGTGTGTGTGCGTGTGTTGACCATGTCTTCCTAGCAGAGTTATAATCTTACAAATGTTTATGGATGGTTAAAAGCCTGAGTCAAGAAATAAAGCATAAAACAACAGTAACTCTGTATGTGTGTGTGTGTATATGTATATATATATATATATATATATATATATATATATATATATATATAATATATATATATACAGGGATCCCTCGCTACGTCACACTTCAATTCATGTGGCTTCAGTGCATCGTGTTTTTTTTTTTTTAAATATTCATTGAATTAAAAAAATAAAGAAATTAAGGAAGAATATGGGAAAAAGTTAAGGAAAATGCCACAAAAACAAGGCCAATTATGCAAAAAAAAACCAAAAACCCTAAATAAACACAAAACAAAAAACAACCCAAAACCTCCCAACAAAACTATTTACATTTTTGTGAGGTGCGCATCTGAGTGCGTTTGTGTGTGTCTTCTTCTCATGCAATTCCATCTGTATGTGTGGGGAGTATTTATATTTTATTTACATCTTATTCATTAATTTTGAATGTTTGTTATTATAAGCATTTATAACATTGAATATGTATTTATTGACATTATATACTGTACATGTATCGATACATCAGTCAGGGGAGGGTTTGATCCTACTTCACGGAATTCAGCGGTCACGTGGGGGTCTCGGTCCCAATTAACCGCGGAAAGTGAGGGATCCCTGTGTATATATGTGTGTGTGTATGTGTGTGTGTGTGTGTGTGTGTGTGTGTGTGTTTGTGTGTATATATCTTTAGATTCTTATGTGATTCACGCCTCAAAGAACAACAATGTTACTAACGAGTAGTCTTCGGCGTGGTCTCATGTACTTGTAGTTTTTCTGTGATGTTTTGTAGCCACATTCTACGTTGTCTTCCGCAAGCTCTTTTCCCAGGGATTTTTTCCTCCAAGGCAAAGATGTTACACTAATTTTCCCACTAAGGCAAAGATGTTTCGTCTGTTGGAACAACATGGTTGTGAAACAAAATATCATGTTTTTTGAGAATGATGAGCAGCTATTTTTGTTGTCCAACTCGATCAAGAACAGAACGGTTGGTCTCATGACCAGTTTAAGGTATTATAACATCCTTCTGTAATACTTTAGTTTTGCTGCTTCGTTTTCCATGGATTTCCTGTTTCAGGTGCTCACCCCATAGTGTGCCTACAATCTGACTAAGTTGCACTGAAAAAGCCCCTCCAACCAAACGCATTTTGAATTTTGCGCACCTCACAAATGAACTCCGCACATCACCGAAGATTGATCAGAACATTGCCGACAAAGGAAGAAGCATGTCATATGTCTTTTCTCAAGTGGAAGCCTGATGAAGGGGTGCCAATCCACGAACTGGGCATTAAGCCCATAGTCAAAAGAATTGGGGGGAAGGAGATGACCAAGTTAACATTTCAATCGCTGATATTCAGCACAGTGATGTGGGCATTTTTGGAGAAAAAAAACACATTGCATGCATGCCTGTTTTCATGCCTTCTATTTATGAAACTGTTTTGTTAGTGCGCTTTATTCTCAGGTGCCGGCTGCTTTGTATTTAAAACTTTTGCAGTGAATAGTACATGCTAGCTATGATATCAGGCTTTGCTCACTGCATGCTGTGGTAAGAAACTTTGGCAATCATTGCTAGGCTCATTACTCATGCGTGTTGTCCATGAATTAGCCTACATCATGCATAATTTCATAGAGAGCACGCTGTGATTCGTTGGCGATAATGATGTTACTGTGAGTTCTGGGATTTCCTTGCATTATACATGGGGAAAAAAATGTATGTATGAAAAATGCATGTCATAGGGGTACATATGAGTGTTCAGGAGTGCTTTTGAGGCCAATTCTTATTTATTTCTTGAAAATAAAGTCCTTTAACTGTAATTCAACAATGTGAATTCCCATTTTTACTCATCAAACAAACAATATGAACAGCAATGCGTATCTCTGTGGAGGAAAAAAAATATACACAAACCAATATTTTTCCATATAAAATGGCTAAAATCAGACACGGGTGATTCAGATCAGGTGCACATGATCTGAATTGTCTTACTCAACATTTTGAAGAATGCTTGCCCTATTTAGACATATTAAAAGACTGTGGCTGCTTATGAGTCTGGTGAAGGTTTTAAAATGTTCAGTTCATTTTCTGTAACCGCTTAATCTTAATTAGGGTCGCAGTGAGGCTGGCGCCCATCCCAGCCAACTTTGGGCGAGTGCAGAGTACACCCTGGACAGCTCACCAGGCCATCGCAGGGCAGAAACACGCCAACAGCTTTGCAGCCTACTCTTGTCGAAAGTCAGCAATGGTTCTTTTACATGCCTCACACCATAGACAGTGAGAGACATGGCCGGCCTTTGATAACCCAGTTAGCTGCACTGGGGAGGACAGTGACAACCTTGTGGAGAGTGGGACTCGAACCCCCAACCTTTGGATCAGTGATCCAGCGCCCTATACCACTAGACCACCACTGCCCTGGTTTTAAAATGTTTCAAAAATTATTTGAAATCGGCCATTCCATGCAGAAAATTGTTTACAAATGCAAGACATTCAAAACAACTGCCACCATCCCCAGGTGTGGCCTTCCGAGCAAGTCCACCCTCAGAGCAGACAGCGAGATGCTAAAAAAAGTCATCAAAAGTCTTAAAATATCACGGGAGCTACAGCAGGCTCTCACTATTGGGGATGTGAAAGCGTGAGCCTCTGTCAGAAAGAGCCTAGACAAGTTTGACCTTCATGGGAGGTGTGCAAGGTGGAAACATTTACTCTGTTTAAAAAAACAAAAAAAAAAACAAAAAAACAACCTTAAGGCTCTACAAAAGTTTGCCAGAGAGAACATGGACAAAGACCAGGTCTTCTGGAAGAATGTTCTTTGGACAGATGAGTCTAAAGTTAAATTATTTGGACACCAGTATTGAAGACTTGTTTGGTGGAAACCAAATTCAGCATTCCAGGAAAAGAACCTAATAGCTACTTTGAAGCATAGCGGTGGAAGTGTCATGGTTTGAGGATGCTTTGCTGCAGCAGGACTGGGCCAGCACACGATCATGGAATCCACCATGAATTTTACTGTGTATCAGAGGGTGCTTGAAGAACATGTGAAACCATCTATAAAACATTAAATCTGAACCAGAACTGGACACTACAACATAATGACCCAAAACACCAGATCTTCATCCCATCGAGATGCTATAGGGTGATCTGAAATGGACTGTGCATCCAAGAAATCCCTCAAATATCTCACAGCTGTAAGAATTCTGCATTGGGACTTTAACAAACTTTCCTCAGAATGATGTGAGAGACAGGTTGATGGGTACAAGAAGTGTCTCACTGAAATTATTTCAGCCAAACTGCATTATTAGGGGTTAGGGTGTCAGAATTTTTTTTTTCCTACATTGAAATATGCTTTGTTGTTCAGATCTTTTGGTTGATGAGTAAAAATGTTAATTTATGTGGTTTAAATACAATTAAATCATAAGATAGGGAGGATACTAGGTTGGGCTCCTAGCAAAAATGCACACCAATTTCAGATCTCCACCGACTCTTGCCTGGATTTTAAGATGATGTTCTTCTGGATTTTACCCTGTGCTGCAATGTTCAATTAAGAAATTAAGATGCTGCATTAGAATCTTAGAAATTTCCTGCTTTTATAAGCCTTTTTTGTTCCTCCTTTACTTCACATATTTCTTCCATCTCAGGTATGAAGACTCCTCTGAGCCCAGCAGAGCTGATGGAAAACAGTCCTCCACACTTTCCTGTTTTGGAGCTGAATGATAGCATGGCAGACCTTTCGCCGCAAGAGAGGAAGAAGCTTTTGTACTCATTCTGTGAGGTGTGTAACATCCAGTTGAACTCGGCTGCACAGGTTGAGACACACTACAACGGAAAATCACACTTGCGCCGAGTCAAGCAGCTCAACAATGCCGAGAGTCCACCAGCCAACAGTAGCAACCGTGTCCAAAATCTTCTGACTACAGCAGTTACCCCCAGCAGCACAGGTGAGATGGTTTACCTGTTTCACCTGAAATAAAAACACAAGCCTTGCCAACTAACTGTAAACTAACTACCATGTGTACTATTAATACATAAATATTTAGGCAATACCTTTAATGCTGAGCTCTGAAAATGGTTGCATTTATTTTCAGTAAAGAAGCAGCTGTAATAAAACTTACTGTCTTTTCAATGGCATTTCAAAATGTATTTCTCTTCAAGAAGAAAAACTATGTCGGGCCCACGAGAATGGAAGCGGCAACATAATTGAGCTCATTGCTTTCTGACATTTGCATTGGTATGGAACGCCGCTTTAATGAGTATTTTTGATGTTGATAAAGTTGAAGCTGAATCATCTTAATAAATAACAGGCTCAGTAACCAGAGCAACAAGAGCGCCTAAAGTGCAACCCCCCAAATTAACCAAAATGTCAAATTGTTTCAGCTCAGTGTTCAAGAATTCTTAAATTCCTGGATACAAAGTTTAACCTCATACATCTTCAAAATCGAATATGTTCTTTTTTCAAATCTCTACCACTGGTCTTGAAAATCTGCTCTTAACTTTTTGCAATTAACAAAGTACAGAGCGCAAGCTGCTGACCCTACTGTCATAAGAGACTTCCAAAAAAAAAAAATCTTCATGTTTCTTTGAAAATTTCCTGGACCCTAAATTTAATCTGTATTATTTTCAAAATCGAATGAAGTCTTCCTTGTCCCAATCCTCACCTCTGATAGAAATTTCATGAAAGTCAGACTGTAATCTTGAGTAACTTTGCCAACAAACAAACTGATGATAGAATGTAATCTCTTTGACAGAGGTTGTGAAGTCAGCGTCCTAGCCAGGCTTCATTCTGGCAGCCATTATACAGTATTTATAGCACACACAAAGTGAATTGATAAATGAAATGGGAGTAACATTGGGTAAAGTTATTTTTCAGTGGCATGATGGCATAGTTGTTAGTTCATTTGTCTCATAGGAAGAAGGTCCGGGGTCTGAGTCTTGGACTCAGCTCGGGTGTTTATGTGTGGAGTTTGCATGTTTGTTGGGTTCACCAGTTTTTGCCCTCATTTCAAAGACATGCACATTAGGCTGATTGACTGATTCCAAATTGCCCTGCAGTGTGAGTGATTTCTATGTTTGGATCTGCAATGATCAAGTGAGCTGTTCAGCTTGTACCCCACCTTTTCCCAATTTTTGCCAAGAAAGGCTCCAGAGCCCTGTGACCCTGGTAGGATTGAGCGATTTGGCAAATCAGGGTTAAGCGCATGAGTGATGTGATATTTCTGCAGAATGAATCAAAATATGCACCTGATATACTTTTTCTTCTTCTTCGTTTCCTTTTGGCTGTTACCTTCAGGAGTCGCCACAGCAAACCATCTGCCTCCATCTCCTATCCTCTGCTTCTTCTCTTACACCAACTACCTTCATGTTCTTCTTCTCCACATCCATAAATCTCCTCTTTGATCTTCGTGTAGGCCTTCTACCTGGTAGTTCCATCCTCAGCATCCTACTATCAATATATTCACTATCCCTCCTCTGTACGTGTCCAAATCATCACAATCTAATCTCTCTGACTTTGTCTACAAAACCTCTTACATGTGCTGTCCCTCTGATGGACTGTACTCTGATGAAAAGCCATTTCCCCAGCAGAGCTTGTAAATCAAAATTTTGCTCTCTGGATGGGGCAGATTTTTGGTGGGATCGAAGCTCCGATCATAGAAAATTCGTTATAAAAGACGCTATAAAAGTCAAGGTACCACCATACACACATATACAGCTGCTCAAAGAGGAGATTTATGGATGTGGTGAAGGAGGACATGAAGGGAGTTATTATACTTAGCTTCCAGATAGTAATTTCATGTTGTATGCTAATGAGGGTGAATGGGGGGGTGGGGGTGCAATGGACACCATGCAGTGTCTCTTCCTCACGCCGGTCCCAAGCCCGGATAAATGCAGAGGGTTGTGTCAGGAAGGGCATCCGACGTAAAACCAATGCCACATGTAAAAATGCGAATCAATAATAAGAATAACGTCACGGATTGGTCGCGGCCCAGGTTAACAACGACCGCCATCGGTGCTGTTAACCAATAGGGTGCTGGTGGAAATTGGACTACTATTGGTTGAAGAAGGAGAGGCGGGAGGCGTGTCCGTAGGCAGAGAGAGAAAAGGAAATGCATGAGTCTAGGACTGAGAGCAGGGACATTCAGTGTTGGAACTATGAAAGGAAAAAGCAGAGAGCTGGCTGACATGATGCAGAGGAGGAAGGTGGACATACTGTGTGTTCAGGAGACCAGGTGGAAAGGTAGTAAAGCTAAAAGCTTAGGAGCAGGGTTTAAGCTGTTTCATCATGGTGTGGATGGGAAGAGAAATGGAGTAGGAGTCATCATAATGTTCTAGAAGTGAAAAGAGTGTCAGACAGAGTGATGAGTCTCAAGTTAGAAACTGAAGGCGTGATGTTCAATGTTAGTGCTTATGCCCCATAGGCGGGATGTGAGCTAGAAGAGAAGGAGAGATTCTGGAGTGAGTTAGATGAAGTGATGCAGAATACCCCCAGAGGTGAAAGAGTGGTCATTGGAGCAGACGTCAATGGATATGTTGGTGCAAGCAACAGAGGGGACGAGGAAGTGATAGGCAGGTTTGGTATCCAGGACAGGAACGCAGAAGGACAGATGTTGATCGATTTTGCAAAAAGGATGGAAATGGCTGTGGTGAATACTTTCTTCAAGAAGAGACAGGAGCATAGGGTGACTTATAAAGCGGAGGCAGGAGCACACAGATAGACTACATCTTGTGCAGGCGATGTAATTTGAAGGAAGTCAGTGACTGCAAAGTAGTAGTGGGTGAGAGTGTTGCCAAAAAGCATAGGATGGTGGTGTGCAGGATGACGCTGATGGTGAGGAAGGTGAAGAAGGCAAAGGCAGAGCAGAAGACAAAGTGGTGGAAGCTGGAAAAGGAAGAGTGTCGGGCTGTCTTCAAGGAGGAGTTGAAACAGGCTTTGGGTGGTCAGGAAGTGCTCCCAGATGACTGGACAACTACAGCTAATGTGATCAGGGAGACAGGTAGGAGAGTACTTGTGTGTCATCTCGAAGGAAAGTAGATAAAGAGACTTGGTAGTGGAATGAGGAAGATGCTAGTGAGGGTGGCAATCTACACTAAACTTGGGTCTCATAAAAATACATAGCAAAAATAAATAAATAAATAAAATACATATCAGATGGTATTATTTAATTTTGTCAATAGTGGGTGGCACGGTGGCATCATGGTCAGCATGTCCGTTTTATAGAAACAAGTTTCTGGGTTTACATTATGGGCTCAACTAGGGCATTTTAGTTTAATGCTTTTCGTAAACATGTGTAGCTTAACTCCATGTACTTCAGTTTCCACTCACAGTCCAAAGACATGCTCTTCAGGCTAACTGGCTATTCCAAATTGCCCCTGTGTGTGTGTGTGTGTGTGTGTGTGTGTGTGTGTGTGTGTGTGTGTGTGTGTGTGTGTGTGCGTGTGTGCGCGCTGCCCTGTGATGGTCTAGGAAGATGTACAGGGTATCCGCTGGGCTAGGCACCAGTCTTCTTGCAACCTTCATAGGATTACGTGGTTTGGCAAATGGATGAATACAATGTATTAGTGGTGGTGGTGTAGTGGTTAACAGGTCCGTGTCACAGCAAGAAGGTACTGGGTTTGAGTTCTGTGCTTAGTGAGTGTGTTTCCTGTAGTCTCTGTTTGTATAGGTTTTCTCTGGGTATGTTGGTTTCTTCCCACAGTCGAAAGACGTGAATACCAGATTGCCCCAATGTGAGTGTGACTGGCTGTGTATCTGAGGTGGCCCTACAATCGACTTTCAAGCTTTTTAGGGTGTACCTTGACTCCGCCTAAAGTTGACTGAGATAGGATCCAGCCTCCTTGCGACTGTAGTAGGATAAAGTGGCTCAAAAAATGAATGAATAATGAAAAAAGCGTTACATTGACTTCCTTTGGTATAAATTGGGTTGCTTTGTGAGTTTCACCCTTTATATACAAGAACTCTGATATAAATCATTGTGTTCCCTTGTTGCTAGTGATGACATTTTTCTCTGAAACCTTTGCTCCCGCAAGGGACGAAAAAATCATTCTTTGCAAACAGACCAACAGCTAACAGGCCACGAAAGAGTTCTCAGAGGAGAGTCCAAACAATCATAGGCCACTATATAGATTCACCCCGGGTTTCTAAACAAGTCTAGGGCTGTTTGGTATAGCTCTCGGGATTGTGTGTGTGTGTGTGTGTGTGTGTGTGTGTGTGTGTGTGTGTGTGTGTGTGTGTGTGTGAAACCAATGCTGGCCAAATGACAGCCTGCCAATAAGACTCTGGAGAAATAACTGGCAGAAAAGTAGCACAGTGGTTATAGGCCTTATGGAGTCACTTGTCAACAAGAAATAACATCCGAGTGCATGTTTCTCTGATGCACTGATGGACAGCATGTATGGAGTAAGGGCGTTAGTATATGGACAATGCGAGTTGCATGATTATGCACAAATTTTATCAGCCTTTGATATGTGAAGACTCGGTGTGAAGGTTTTTTTCAGTATGAACTCCCACCTACTGAGATCGTTGCAGAGATTGTGTGTGTGTGTGTGTGAGAGAGAGAGGGGGTGTGTGTGTGTGTGCGTTTTAATATGCCGAAGAGATTATGTTTACCAAACACTATGTTCTTGCACTGTGTCAAACCTGATTCATATGAGTCACATGTATATTCCAACCTTAAAGTATGATCTGAAATCATGGATTAAGTCAGGTTATATACATGAGGAAAATATCAATCAAACAATTTTATCTCTCAGCAATCTTGCCTGGCATAATAGTAGTAAGCCTCTGTCAGACTCAAAGGACTATGGAGCAGTGCTCTGGCTGGTATCCCGGCTGGTGATACTCTCCAGTGCGTAGAGCCTGGGTAGGAAGTATGAAAGACAGACTGTTCCCCAAGCAGCAAGTCCTCCTTCTCAACGCCATCGGAAGGATCCAATGGAAGGGCAGAAGCCGATACGACTGGGTTCCAGTGCCGCTGCAGGAGTTGCCAGAATGTTGCTGAGAACGAACTGCCTCAGGGGACTCCGACTCTCGATTACAAACACGCTGACGGCTTTGCAGCCTACACTTCATCTGGCATAGTGGTTAGCAAGTATTCCTTACAGCAAGAAGGTCCTGGGTTTGAGTCCCGGGCTTGACAAAGGTGTTTCTATGTGGAGTTTGCATGTTCTCCCCGTGCTTGCGTGGTTCTTTTTCTGAAATTGCTCCTGGGTGTGAATGTCACTGGTTGTGAGTGTGTTGGACCCGTGATGCTGTCTTCACCCAGTGTCGGCTAAGATGGGCGTTTAACAGCCCCACAGGGACTAAACGGTCCGGCAAATTAAAAGTGAGTCGTCTATCCTGCTGAATCAAAGTTATTTATGATTTCGGTCATATGAATTTTGTTTGCAGAGTTGTTTTTGCTTGCTTTTTTATCGTGAAGGATTATTTCACAGTGTTCTACTGAAGACATAACATTTACCTCACCAATATTAAATAATACGTATTAATTAATTTGTTTATTTTGTAATTTATTTTCCAAGTCGCCTAATCCTACTAAGTGGCTGCAACCTATCTTGGCTAACTTTGGGTGAAGGCATGATACACCCTTAACAGCTTGCCAGTCCATTGCAGGACACCCCCTGCGCCCCCCCCCCGCCCCCCCCCCCCCCCACACACACACACAATCATTTAAAATCATTTTTACTAGTAAGTGTTTGGTGGGGGGGAGGGGGGTTGGTTAATGCTTGTGTTAGATGGTAAATTTTATTGTTTGGTGGAGTACACTTCTGAATGTTAGTGTTTTCATTTTGTTTGGGAATTTAATTCCGTTTTATTTGTATAGTGCTTTTTATAACATACTGTCGCAAAGTAGCTTTAAATAGTAAAGCACTAATGAGCAATGAGGGAATGTTGGTGTTTAATGTGGGACACTTAAGATTTTAGTTTTGAAGTTTGTATGGGAATGTTGCCATTTGTTGGAAAAAATTAGTCAGTATTTGTAGACACAGTGTTGTAGTGATGAGTACATGTGCCTTCTGGGACCATTGTTCAGGGTTCAAGTTTCTGTGTTGAGTACTCTGGTTTCTTCCTTCAGTCTAACCAACATGCACATTAGGCAAGTTGGCAGTTTCAAATTGCTCCTGAGTGGAAGTTTGAAGGGTTTTGTGTGTCTGTCTGTGTGTCTGTCTGTGTGTCTGTCTGTGTGTGTGTGTTGGGCCCTTGAGTATGGATTATGTGGTATGTAGATTTGCATACTGTACCTGGTGAGCTGCAGGGGCAGTGGTGGTCTAGTGGTATAAGGCGCCGGATTGCTGATCCAAAGGTTGGGGGTTCGAGTCCCACTTTCCACAAGGATGTCACTGACCCCCCCCCCCCCCCAGTGCAGCTAACTGGGTTATCAAAGGCCAGCCATGTCTCTCACTGTCTATGGTGTGAGGCATGTAAAAGGACCATTGCTGACTTTCAACAAGAGTAGGCTGCAAAGCCGTCAGCGTGTTTCCACCCTGCGATGGCCTGGCGAGCTGTCCAGGGTGTACTCTGCCCTCGCCCTGATTGGCTGGGATGGGCACCAGCCTCTCCGCGACCCTAATTAGGATGAAGCTGTTACAGAAAATGAACTGAAGCTGGTGAGCTGTTCAGGGTATACCTGCCTTTACCCAGTGTTGGCAGAAATAGGTTCCAGCCTCAGCATGACCCTAGTAGCAGTAAGTGGTGGCTTAGAGGATAAGGCGATGGGTTACTGATCCATTGGTCAGCAGTTCAGTCCTTACTGTCACCACTGTGACAGTAACCCTCAATTGCTCAGTTGTATAAAAATTATCATTGTAAGTTGCTCTGGATGAGTGTCCGCCAAATTCTGTAAATCTCAGTGTTCAGAAACTGAGCGAATAAATGACATTTTATGAACGTTAACTGACAGTAATTGTGTGCGCGTGTTTGTGATCAAACGGTCGCATTGATGACTGAAACTTGGTCTTGCTGGTGATGTATTGTGTGTATTCTGAGCTGCTCTATGTAATTACAGCAGGAACACGTATATCAGGTTCAGAGGAAGAGAATCATGTGTTGATGTAATGTAGTATCAGGTTCACCGCAGGTTCTGCGAACATCATGCAGATGTACTGGGTACTGTGCTCTCTCATGTACCCAGAGGGTTGCCCATTGTCTTCCTGGAGGAATCCTTACATGCTGTAACACAGTGATTTCAGGTAAGCGGGAAGTTACAGTAAAACTCGGCAAAAAAACTCGGCTCCTTGTATGACCCAACAAACTATTCGAGTGCTTCCTCAGAATATTCTGAACCTTAAGATAACCTCAGTCTGCTTATCTGTTTCACTGAGAGGTGTTGTGGTGTAGTGCTTAGCACGTCCGCCTCACAGCAAGAAGGTCCTGTTCTCAAGTCCCAGAGTCAGTTGCTTTTCTGTTGAGTTTGTATGTTTTCCCTGTTTGCTTGAGTGTTCTCCGGGTACTCTGGTTTCCTCCCACGGTACAAGGACATGCACGTTAGTATAACTAGCTGTTCCAAATTGACCCTTCATATGTTGTTACTCGATGATGCCCTAACAAGGTGTGCAGAGTGTACCTCACCTTTGGCTGGGGGGGGCACCAGTCTCCCGGCAACCCTTAAAAGATTAAGCAGTTTGGCAAATGAGTGAATGAGAGTGTCTATCTCTCTTTTGACAAGAGTAGGCTGCAAAGCCGTCAGCGTGTTTCCACCCTGCAATGGCCTGACGAGCCGTCCAGGGTATACTCTGCCCTTGCCCGGAGTCGGCTGGGATGGGCGCCAGCCTCCCCGTGATCCTAATTAGGATTAAGCGGTTACAGAAATGAAATGAGTGTCTCTCTCTTTCCCAAAATGCAGATCTTTCGGTCTTTCTTTTTCCTTTCTTTCTGTCGTTCTATCTGTCTGTCTTTCTCATCCAGCAATCAATCAATTTGTATGCATTTGTTTTTTGTCTCTCAGTGAAATATTACACTAATCTATCACCATCAGAAATCATGTGCTACATAAATATGTAATTTAGATGGGAGGTTTTTGTGTGTGTGTGTGTGTGTGTGTGTGTGTGTGTGTGTGTGTGTGTGTGGGCACGCACACACTCATGTTGGTACACCGCATTTTATTCCATCCACAAGATGGCAATATTGGTGTATTGTACATTTCGTAAGTGCTGTACACTGTATTGGATCACGTCTCTCTCTCTCTCACACACACAAACACACATTGCACATTACAACTACAGCTCAACTTTCAGGTGAACAAGCATACACATTCTTCCTGAGACAGAGGTGAGTGCACCCCCCCCCCCCCCGTGTGTGGGGGTGATCACTCTCTACCTTTTTCCATTAAATTGCCTTAATATTCCAGTTATTTTCTTTTCTGCTGCATCTCTGTGAAGCCTACTGAGTGCTTACAAACACTCACTGTCTTTTTTATTTTTATTTTTTCTTACCAAGCTTTTACACACAAATAGGCTGTGGGGAGAAAAAGTCAATGCTAATTTTTACTACACAACTGTTACAGGATTCAAAAACATCAATTGATTTCAATTCCAAGTAGAACATTTGAATATTTGCTTTACCACAGGACAAAGATGGAGTGTTTACAGGAACAGCTGAATAAACTAAAGCGTATACAGAGTTTCTTTCGTGCCTCTCCCTCTCTCTCTCTCTCTCTCTCTCTCTCGCTGTCTTGCTCGAGTTGTTTTTGGAACTAAAGGTGTAAGAGACACAGTGGTACAGAGACAGAGGAGAGAGAGAACATGTTTTTTGTTAACTTCCTAATGTTTTTGTCTGCAAATAACATCTCTCTCATTAAGCTGCTTTCACTTCAAGTGTTCAACTCATCTACCTGTCTGCCTATCCTCTTATTCAAGTGTCCAAAGTTATGTATGCCCATCCATCCCATTAAACAGATGATCACTAAAAGATGAGTGTTTTTTTTCTGTCCATTAGTGGAGTGTCTTCAGATTGAGAGTCTTCTAGAAAGAGTACTGTATTTCTGTCCTGTTATTAAGCAGTCATCAGCTCATCCAACCAGCCAGCCTTCACTTCTCATTACTCTCAATAGTATGTTCAGCACCAAATGCTCTTCTGTGTACCATCCAAAAGAACACAATATTAATTAAAAATGTAGTAATCATTTTATTGCTCATTAATTAACAGGTCTTAAATAATGCAGCCATGAGGCGGGGGGGGGCACTAACCAGTGTCTCTCCCCCTTATGCCGGTCCCAAGCCCGGATAAATGCAGAGGGTTGCGACAGGAAGGGCATCCGGCGTAAAACTTCTGCCAAAAAAAAAAAATGCAAATGATCAATACAGAATTCATACCGGATCGGTCGAGGCCCGGGTTAACAACGACCGCCATCAGTGCTGTCAACCAACAGGGTGCTGATGGAAATTGGACTACTGTTGGTCGAAGACGTCGAAGAAGGAGAGGCGGGAGGCGTGTCCGTAGGCAGAGAGAGAAGAGGAAATGCGTGAGCCTCGGACTGAGAGTAGGGACTTTGAATGTTGGAACTATGCAAGGAAAAGCTAGGGAGCTGGCTGACATGATGCAGAGGAGGAAGGTGGACATACTGTGTGTTCAGGAGACAAGGTGGAAAGGTAGAAAGGCTAAAAGCTTAGGAGCAGGGTTTAAACTGTTTTATAATGGTGTGGATGGGAAGAGAAATGGAGTAGGAGTCATCTTGAAGGAGGGGTTTGTCAGGAATGTTCAAGAAGTGAAAAGAGTGTCAGACAGAGTGATGAGTCTCAAGTTAGAAATTGAAGGCGTGATGATCAATGTTGTTAGTGCTTATGCCCCACAGGCAGGATGTAAGCTAGAAGAGAAGGAGAGATTCTGGAGTGAGTTAGATGAAGTGATGCAGAGTACCACCAGAGGTGAAAGAGTGGTCATTGGTGCAGACTTCAATGGACATGTTGGTGCAGGCAACAGAGGGGACGAGGAAGTGATGGGCAGGTTTGGTATCCAGGACAGGAACACAGAAGGACAGATGTTGATCGATTTTGCAAAAAGGATGGAAATGGCTGTGGTGAATACTTTCTTCAAGAAGAAACAGAAGCATAGGGTGACTTATGAAAGCGGAGGTAAGAGCACACAGGTAGACTACATCTTGTGTAGGCGATGTAATTTGAAGGAAGTCAGTGACTGCAAAGTAGTAGTGGGTGAGAGTGTTGCCAAACAGCATAGAATGGTGGTGTGCAGGATGACACTGATGGTGAGAAAGGTGAAAAGGCAAAGGCAGAGCAGAAGACAAAGTGGTGGAAGCTGAAAAAGGAAGAGTGTCGTGTTGTCTTCAAGGAGGAGTTGAAACAGGCTTTGGGTAGTCAGGAAGTGCTTCCAGAGGACTGGACAACCACAGCCAATGTGATCAGGAGACCGGTAGGAGAGTACTTGGTGTGTCCTCTGGAAGGAAAGTAGATAAGGAGACTTGGTGGTGGAATGAGGAAGTGCAGGAGTGTGTACAAAAGAAGAGGTTAGCCAAGAAGAAGTGGGACATTGAGAGGACCGAAGAGAGTAAACAGGAGTACAGGAGACACAGCGTAAGGCGAAGGTAAGCGGTGTCAAAGGCCAAACAGAGGGCGTATGATGACTTGTATGATAGGTTGAACAGTAAGGAGGGAGAAAATGATCTATACAGGTTAGCACAGCAGAGAAATAGAGATGGGAAAGACGTGCAGCAAGTTAGAGTGATAAAGGACAGAGAGGGAAATGTATTGACTGATGACAGAAGTGTGCTGGGAAGATGTAAAGAGTACTTTGAAGAGCTGATGAATGAGGAAAATGAGAGAGAGAAATGAGTAGAAGGGGTGACCGTTGAGGAGCAGGAAGTAGCAAAGATTAGTAAGGGAGAAGTGAGGAGGGCATTGAAGAGGATGAAGAATGGAAAGGCAGTTGGCCCTGATGACATACCAGTTGAGGTATGGAAGTGTCTAGGGGAGGTAGCAGTAGATTTTCTGACAAGAATATTCAACAAGGTTTTAGAAAGTGAGCAGATGCCAGAGGAATGGAGGAGAAGTGTGCTTGTGCCCATTTTTAAGAACAAGGGCGATGTACAGAGTTGTGGCAACTACAGAGGGATAAAGTTGATGAGCCATACAATGAAGCTATGGGAAAGAATAGTGGAAGCAAGACTAAAGGCAGAGGTCAGCATTTGTGAACAACAGTTTGGTTTCATGCCCAGAAAGAGCACCACAGATGCAGTGTTTGCTTTGAGGATGTTAATAGAGAAGTACAGAGAAGGTCAGAAGGAGCTGCATTGTGCCTTTGTGGATCTGGAGAAAGCATATGACAGGGTGCCGAGAGAAGAACTGTGGTATTGTATGAGGAAGTCTGGAGTGGCAGAGAAGTATGTTAGAGTGGTGCAGGACATGTATGATAGATGTAAGACAGTGGTGAGGTGTGCTGTCGGTGTGACAGAAGAGTTCAAGGTGGAGGTGGGACTGCATCAAGGGTCAGCTCTCAGCCCCTTCTTGTTTGCTATGGTGATGGACAGGCAAACAGATGAGGTTAGACAAGAAGCTCCATGGACTATGATGTTTGCAGATGACATAGTGATCTGTAGTGAGAGCAGAGACCGAGTGGAGGAAAATCTAGAGAGGTGGAGGTATGCCCTGGAAAGGAGGGGATTGAAGGTTAGCCTCAGTAAGACAGAATACATGTGTGTGAACGACAAGGACCCAAGAGGAACTTTGAGGTTACAGGGCAGAGATAAAGAAGGTGGAGGATTTTAAGTACTTAGGCTCAACAATCCAGAGCAATGGAGAGTGTGGAAAAGAGGTGAAGAAGCGCGTGCAGGCAGGTTGGAATGGATGGAGAAAAGTGTCCGGTGTGATGTGTGATAGGAGAGTATCGGCAAGAATGAAGGGAAAAGTGTACAAGACGGTGATGAGGCCAGCAATGTTGTATGGTTTAGAGACAGTGGCCCTGGGGAAAAGACAGGAGTCAGAGTTGGAGGTAGCAGAGATGAAAATGTTGAGGTTCTCTTTGGGAGCAACGAGGATGGATAGGATCAGAAATGAGTACATCAGAGGGACAGCACATGTTAGATGTTTTGGAGACAAACTCAGAGAGGCTAGATTGAGATGGTTTGGACATGTACAGAGGAGGGATAGTGAGTATATTGGTCGTAGGATGCTGAGGTTGGAACTACCAGGCAAAAGGCCCAGAGGAAGACCAAAGAGAAGATTTATGGATGCGGTGAAGGCGGACATGAAGGTCGTTGGAGTAAGAGTAGAAGATGCAGAGGATAGGGAGAGATGGAGGCAGATCATTTGCTGTGGCGACCCCTGAAGGGAACAGCCGAAAGGAAAAGAAGAAGAATTAACAGGTCTTAAATATGCACAAAACCACACATTTAAAAGATTGTCAGATCGACAGATGACTCACTAGATTTAGTGGAGGAAGAGAAATTTAATGTATTTAAATGTAAAACATTTTTCCTTCCCAATTCTTTCTCCCCTTCTCTCTCTCTCTCCATTTGCCCATCTTTGGCATAAATGAGGAATTGCTTATAATTTATATATACACACACGTACAGTCGTGTGTATGGGAATATATATCTGTGTATGTGTGTGTGCGCGCGTGATGATTTATTGCTTCATCTATTCATGTTTGTCTGTTCATCCCTTCGTCCATTCATTCATACATGCAAAAATACATATGTGAGCCACTCCACTGAAAGTAGGCTCTTGCATCCAAAAATGAGATTTATACACAGTCCGATAAAGGAGGCCCAAAGCTGCAAAATGCAGCAAAAAGTTTGTCAATACCTTGAAAACTGACCGAGCTATGCCATTTCTTGTGTCAGCATTCAACGAAAAATTTCAAAAGACGTTTTAGAGAAAAATGAGCACAAAGATTTCTCTTCTTCCAAGATCAACTTAGCAACTAAACATTTTTATTCTTCTCAGCCATATAAACTTTTAGAAAACATGTCGAGGAAAGTTTTAGGAAGAGAAGAGAAATCCTCATTTTAATCTCACACGCCCTTTTTAAACCCATCAGTCACGGTGGTAACCCCCCCAAAAATTAACAAAAAAACAACTATTATTTTTCATTTCTGTTTATTCCAATAAGATCAGTATGTATCTTTTCGACCATTATATAAAGGTTCAAATGATACTGATTGGAAAAAAAACAACACTGTCAGGTTCAAACAATCACTAATATAAAACAATTATAAAATTGTAAGACAATCACTTATATTCTAATATAAGAAAACTATAAAACAAAACTACCTGATCGCTTTATGCAAGTAAGATTCATCAACTCTGCCCTCATCATTATTATCTTAATCTATATCCTGCTCAGCAGAAAGGATCACATCATCACAAACAAAACAAACTGACTCATACACACTTTTATTAACAGATGCCTCTTCTTCATCATCAAAATCAAAATCTTCATCAACACGGTTGGCATCATCAGTTTATTCATCTGTAAAAGGAGTGAAACATTTAAATATTTTTCGGGTCTTGACCAATTTTCGTACAAAACTAAATGACCCATGATCCAGCATGTCCAGTGCAGACAAGATTACACACAAATCAAATAACCAAAAAAGTTCCATAATCAAATTTTGCATGCAGAGAAAAATACTCACCGGCAAAATAATTATACCAAACTCGGTAAATAATTGCAATGGAAACCAGTAAGTTTTGCTACTGGTTTTATCTAGTTTTATGAGGGTCGTCTTCTTCTTTTACTTTCGGCTGCTCCCTTCAGGGATCGCCACAGCAAATCATCCGCCTCCATCTCACCCTGTCCTCTGCATCTTCTTTTCTGACTCCAACGACCTTCATGTCTTCCTTCACCACATCCATAAATCTCTTTGGTCTTCCTCGAGGCCTTCTGCCTGGTAGTTCCAACCTCAGCATCCAACTGCCAATATACTCGCTATCCCTCCTCTGTACATGTCCACACCATCTCAATCTAGTTTCTCTGACTTTGTCTCCAAAACATCTTACATGGGCTGTCCCTCTGATATACTCATTTCTGATCCTATCCATCCTCGTTACTCCCAGAGAGAACCTCAACATTTTCATCTCCGCTACCTCCAACTCTGCCTCCTGCCTTTTCCACAGCGCCACTGTTTCTAAGCCATACAACATCGCTGGCCTCACCACCGTCTTGTACACTTTTCCCTTCATTCTTGCTGACACTCTCCTATCGCACATCACACCGGACACTTTTCTCCAACCATTCCAGCCTGCCTGCACACGCTTCTTCACCTCTTTTCCACACTCTCCATTGCTCTGGATTGTTGAGCCTAAGTACTTAAAATCCTCCATCTTCGTTATCTCTGCTCCCTGTAACATCACCGTTCCTCCTGGGTCCTTCTCATTCACACACATGTATTCTGTCTTACTGAGACTAATCTTCATTCCCCTCCTTTCCAGGGCATACCTCCACCTCTCTAGATTTTCCTCCACTTGTTCTCTGCTCTCACTACAGATCACAATGTCATCTGCAAACATCATAGTCTATGGAGATTCTTGTCTAACCTTGTTTGTCAGCCTGTCCATCACCATAGCAAACAAGAAGGGGCTCAGAGTAGTCACCAGAAAATGGGGGACAAACGACATTTTTAGAGTTTTAGTTGATTTCATGTGAGCAAGTGATCGTTAAATACTTGTTTTCATAGTTTATGCAAAAATACGAATTTCGATAAAAATGGGCCATTTTTATTTTTCTGGCCTTTATCAGTAAGTAGGCAAGCGCCTACTTTTGGTGGATCGCGCCACATATATACACTCCCGAGCAGCACATTGACAAGGTGAGTCACTATCCCAGATTAAAATAGCTGTCCATGGGAGCTAATTGGCCAAGCTGTCTTGGGAAGGAGGGACGGCATACGCGTGCTTCTGTCACTCACAGCAATCTACAGCCAATCACACACATTCATAAGAGGGGGGGGGGGGGTATCGTTTTTTGTTACAGCGCAACTGAATACGCAGAGGTGGGTGGCTAGCATTGCATGTCATGGAGGGGGCATTTGCTTTTGCCCCTCTCTGGTTGGTGGTGGTCGTGTGATAGGGAATACTAATAGGGAATAGGCAATACTTGATGGGTGGGAATTGGATATGACTAAATTAGGGAGAAAATGGGGAAAATAAATAAATAAATATATACCGTATGCATGCAACTATTTGTTTATCTGGTACTTTTTCACGTCTTAACAGTCAGTCCATCAATCCATTTGGTCACACATCAATTTATTCTTGTCCATTGGCCCATTCATCCACCCATCTAGTGATACTGTCTGTCTGTCTTCCTTTCGGCTTTTTCCCTTTTACTCGGGAGTCGCCACAGCGAATCATCTTGATTCGCACGTTTGATTTGGCAGAGGTTTTTACGTCGGATGCCCTTCCTGTCACAACCCTTTTAGCAAGGGACAGAAACACGCTGACGACTTTGCAGCCAACTCTTTACGAAAGTCAGCAATGGTTCTTTTACATGCCTCTCACCATAGACAGTGAGAGACATGGCCCGCCTTTGATAACCCAGTTAGCCGCACTGGGGGGGAACAGTGACAAACTTGTGGAGAGTGGGACTTAAACCCCCAATCTTTGGATCAGCGATCCAGCGCCCTATACCACTAGACCACCCATCTAGTGATATATATAGCTTCATATTCTATCCATTCATGATAGATGAAGTGTAGTATAATGCTGTCATTTTGTTGATCACACCTAAGAAAGAATGGCATTCGTCTGTGCATCAACAATAACCAAGTAACAGAAACACAGTACTTTCAAGAATTATATTAATGTTTTAATATCCTTATCAATTCAGTTGTCCGGCTTTATCCGCTATTGTATTTATTTGGTTTATCCCAGAATATTGACCGGATTAAAAATCCTGCCTTGTAGCACTACATTTTCCATGAAATTATTGCATTTCCACAGCATTTGGTGCTTTGAAAACAGCTTATTGTCTGAAATCAAATCATTCTTATTCTGGAGAATCTTCCGGATAGAAACTTACTTGATGAGTAGCAGTTGTGTCAGTAGTGTCTAATCATTCACCACCATTCTCCCAGAAAATTACTCTTTTGTTTACACACATTAATTCAGGATCAAAGAAAGTTTGAGTGATCTTTGTGTGGAATATTCCATGGAAACACTACAAACAACTTTTTAGTGGAATGGTTAACTGTGAAAAGCTGTCAGTATTTTCACATGAAAGAATTAGTTTGGCTCATCATCATCAGTGTCGGAGAGCTTTGTTTAGGAAACATGTTATCCTGATCAGGGATATCCAATTCAGTATATTAATCATGTTTAATTTATACACAAGTGCAGAAAGGTTAAAGCAGGCTGAAGTCTTCAGATGAGTGATTGGAGAGAAAATTATCTAGCTAAGTGAAAAAACATTATTGGATAAATTGGGGGCTCATCCGAGATCGAACAGGGTGATCAACTAAATTGATCAAACAATTTTCTGTTTGCACCAAGCCATTGAATGTAGCACAATGTCTGAGATTGCAGACTTCCCTCCCTAAAGGCCTTAGAGTCTTTGAGCGGATGCAGCTGAAGGACATTGCTAAAACCCTTAAGATAGACCTGAAGGCATCAGCAACAATAACAAACAAACAAACAATTAGGGAAGCGATACATGAGGTCCTCGTTGAGAGAGGTTTGCTGCAAGTGGTATTGGCCCAAGATCGTAAAGACCTCAAAGAACCTTAGAGGACAAAGACGAGTGAGAAGATGAATCGGCACAAAATTATAGTGGTCCCAAAGACATCTCAAAGATGATGAAGAATGGAGATGGAGAATTTTGGCTCAAAGAAATGGAGGCAGAAAGGTGCCAAATGGAGGCTGAAAATGAACCCTTGAATAGACACTGAGATGAAGAAAATGAAGCAGGTTCAACATGGAAACGAAGCTTGGTCTACTCAGGATGAGTCACAGACAAAATTTAATACCGGCTCTGAATGATGACATGTTTACATAAAATGCAGTTGACCAGTTCTTTGTGGAGTTCAAAAACACAGCCACTGATTTCAACTGGCCCAATCAGGCATGGCCATCAAAAATACCAAGCTAATTGAGAAAGCCGATAAGTTCACTTTTGTCAGAAGAAAGAATGGACTATGGAGTGCTCAAAGCTACCATGCTCAAAGTCTGCAAGTTGGTGCCAGGAAGCTCACTGCCTGTTGCTAGGAACCATCCTCAGTGAGACGGCAACACTCACATGCAATTTGGCTGTGAAAAAGAAACACTTACTCACGGTGTGGTGCAGGTCCTTCAATATTGACAGCCTCTGCAAAATCATGCAAATGATACTGCTTGAAGATTTCAAACAATATATCCATGAGAATCTCGCAGTCCACCTGAGTCAACACAAAGTCAACATGCATTGGGATGGCACCGCCCTCTCCGACAGCTACATTCTCACCCAAAAGACTCTTTGTAGAAATAAATGATCACCACAAGCAAAAACTCTCAACCAAAAGCCTGATTTTTCCAGTAATTATAAAAGGTTCTGTGCCAAAAAGAAAGGAAACACAGATAGATCAAATCAGGTACTATATGTCAATATTGTCAAAAACAAGGTCACGTAATGACAGATTGTTATGCTCTAAAAAGGAAAAGCCTATATTGTGCTTTTTCCTCGAAAAAACCTCATGAAATTAACGTTCCTAAATATTTTTTTAAACAATCTAAGATTATAAAGCAGGGGTGTCATACCCGTTCCACTAAGGGCCGTGTGGCTGCAGGTTTTTGTTTCAACCAAACATCTTTGTGCTCTGTACAGAGATTGACCTATCACCTGCCTGAAGACTCAGCTTTGTTGAATAATGAGCCACGTCAGGTGCTGCTTGACTGGAACAAAAACCTGCAGCCACACAGCCCTTTGTGAAATGAGTTTGAGACACCTTTTATAGATGAATAATACATTTCTTATGTATCCAATGTTACAGTGTCTCTTATTGGTGTGACCAAACCAATACCGATTAAGATCTTGCAAGATATTGGGGCATCTCGATTCATGCTACTAGGTGTACTACCCTTGGATTCAAGTTCAGCCACTGGTAAATTTTCAATTTTGTTAGGTTTTGAGGGTGGTTGCATTGGATGGCTGTATGCATCAACTTGGATTTGAACTCAACAGCAATGCATCACACAGGAGCCTCAAGGGTTGTGACAGGAAGGGCATCCGACGTAAAAACCTATGCCAAATCAAATGTGCGAATCAGATGATTCGCTGTGGCGACTCCCGAGAAAAGGAAAAAGCCGAAAGAAGAAGAACAGTAACGCACAGTCTCACAATAGCTTAGTTTAATTTATTCATTTTTTCAACCGCTTAATTGTAATTAGGGTCTCAGGGAGGCTGGCCCCCATCTCAGCTGACTCTGGGCTTGGACAGACTCTGGACAGCTCGCCAGGCCATCGAAGGGCAGAAACGTGTTGATGGCTGTACAACCTACTCTTGACGAAAGTCAGCAATGGTTCTTTTACATGCCTCTCACCATAGACCAGTGCTTCTCAATTATCTTCTGTTCCGCCCCCCCTAGCAAGAAGAAAACAATTCGCGCCCCCCCACCACCCACTTTCCGCCGCAACTATAAATTATAACTTTTTTCTATAATATAGTTACAGGTATATCTCTTCATTATATCGTATCCTTGTTAACATAAATAACACAAAAAGAAAGAGATATAGTTCAACTTACAAGAACTTTTTAAACATTTTTTATTTGTCTGTAAAAGAAAGTGCATCAATTTGCCTTAAATTTAAAAATAATAATATCCTTGTTACATTTTTGACAAACTTACCACACCATTTGCTGCTGAAAATAAAATCAATAAATAATTAATTCAAATTGACTTCAGAAACATTAACTCAGGAGCACAATATATAAACACTTTAACCTACAAAACAAGAACAAATAGAACAATTTGTGCTGATTTTTTTTTCTCAAAATGAGGAAGCCAAGATTAATGGCTACAATACTCGCTGCGCACAATGGGCAATGAGGGCGCCACTGCCAACTACTGGAGTGGATGTGCAATTACACTTTCTTGTAGTACGGCGGAAAAAAAGCATGTTCTCCTGGGTCACACGCGCCCCCCTCAGCATGAGAAGCACTGCCATAGACAGTGAGAGACATGGCCGGCCTTTGAGCTACGCTTGGGGCACACAGCAATGACAACTGTTGACAATGGGGCTTCATCCCCAACCTTGGGATTGGTAATCCATGACACCACTGCCCCATCTTAGTTTTATAAAAATGTAATTTTTTGGTAACTTAGTCTGTCAGTAATTGAGTTTTACAGTGACTTAGATTTTTGTAGTTACAATTTCATAGTCTCGGAGTAAATTAGTTTAACAAGAAGTTGAGGTCTTAAATAAAGTAATAGTGCAATAGTATAGTACAGTGGAACTTCAGTGGTCGAACGACTCTTTAGTCGAACAAATCCGAGTTTGATCAAAAAATATGAGGAAAACATGCCTTGGTGCTCAAACAGATGATCAGAGTTCAAACAGAGCAGAGTCGAGTGTGTTGAACGCATGCTCAGTGTACAGTACTTTCAACAGCCATCGACAGTTTCTTGTACTGCGTATTGTGTTTATTCATTACATTACGGCTACTTTCAACCTTAACTCTGGGTCCGAAGAAAAGCAGCGCAATTCTACTGGATAGGAAAAGAGAAAAGTCGTGAGAACGTGAAAAATTAACTGTGATCAAGAGACAGAGAAAGGAAAACCGCCACACCCCCTTAAAGAAATAACCCTTCCCCCATCTCTCCCTCCCCATCCATCTGCATACACTGACACATTGCAACCGGAAAGGTATGTACTATAAACAAATGCAGTACATAATTAGGTTAATTATTATTATTATTATTATTATTATTATTATTATTATTATTATTATTATATTTTACTCTTTTGTACATTTAATGTATGCATTGTATATTATGTTTCATATATACACTTGTTTTCAAATTATATACAACCATATTGACGAAAGTAGACATTCCTCTGAACGCATTAACAGAGTTTTAATTATTTCTTATGGGAAATATTGTTTCACTCTTTGAAACAAATTAGTAATGAACCATATTTTTGGAACAAATTGTGTTCGACCACCAAGGTTCCACTGTATCAATGACATTGGTGACGCAAAGTAATTACATTTTACAGTAACTTATGGCCTCACTGTAATTGACTTTTTCACAGTAATTCACACTTTGATTATATCAATGAATAATGAACAATTATACCTTTTGAGGAAGAAATAACATTTCATTTTTTTTTTAATTTAATTGCCTTATAGTGGTTATGTTTAACAACAACTACTAACAATAGCAAAAACAAACAAACAAAAATCGCTCATATTATGCAACTTTTATATCAATGTATGTTAAACATCAATAGTGTTGGGAACAGATTACTTATTATAAAAGTGGATTTAATATTTTTCTTATTTTAGAAACAAAGCTATAAAAATGAACAAGAAACATGATGGTGCTATAGCCAAAGAGAGTTGATCACCTGACAAAGGTGGGTTTGAGAATGTGTATATTGAATACATATTATACATGCACACTTTCATTCAAGTACAGTCGGCCCTCAAATTACGAAGACCCCTGTGTACGAAATCCCTGGATTACAAAAAACATTTTCCTGAGTTTCTGTCCCCGAGATACGAAATAATCCCCTCTTACGAAAAGAAATTCAAACTCGCCAATCAAAATTTCACACGATGTGCCAGTTGCTCTCTCATTGGCTGTCTCTCAACATCCCGCCCCGCTGGCCTCCTAGATAGAGACAGAAGGAAGCTTCATTCTTTAGTTTTCAGTTTAGTTTTTTAAGTTGTTTTAATTCAGCAAATGTTTAATAAACGTGGGCTCATCTGGAATTCCGATCCCTGAAAGAATCAAATTAAAGTTGAGTTTGTCAAGCAGGGAATGAGCTTTGAATTCACGTCTTGTGGACGTGGCCCGCAGCGCGCGCGAGAGAAAGAGACTGAGAGAAGGAATAACGCTTTAGTTTTTAGTTTAGTGTTTGAAGATGTTTTAATTCAGTAAATGGTCAAGCAGGGAATGCACTTTGAATTCATGTCTTGTGGGTGTGGCCTGCAGCACGGGAGAGAAAGAGAGAGAGAGAGAGAGAGAGAATAACGCTTTAGTTTTTAGTTTAGTTTTTTTAAGTTGTTTTAATTCAGCAAATGGTCAAGCAGGGAATGCCCTTTGAATTCCATGTCTTGTGGGCGTGGCCCACTACGCGAGAATAAACATGTGCATTGTAATGCTTGTGTGTGTGTTAATAAAAAATGTTTAATAATGGTTTAATTCATTATGTTAATAAAATTGTTTAATATTTTCATAAAATGTTTAAATGGTTTAATAAATAATTTTCTTTTACTTTTAACACATTTTAATACAAAATTGGTGTACTTTTATCATTTTTAAAGGGTTTATGGGGTTCCAAAGACTGGAGCCTTGGAACGAATTAGGCGTTTAACATGTAAGATGTGACTCCTACTTACAAAACCCCTGCGTTACGAAAAGGGCTCTGGAATGGATTAATTTCATAAGTTGGGGGTCGACTGTACTTTAATATTTGTGCATTGATCATGCATGGTGTAATTCCGGACTCATGACAATTATGGATTAAAAAAATACAAGCTATAGATTACTCATCATTACTATTGGATGCCTGCATAGTGTGGGAATATTGCACGCATTGTATCCAGTAGTATATTATTTAATTAATTTATATTTCTGGTTTTTAGTTAATAGGAATATAGTTATATTTTTAGTTAGTATTTTATTCAATAGTGTTGTGCAGATTGTGTGTATACATCACATTCTTACATCGACGGTATTCAGGTTTTCATGGCCACATTGTGATGCTTAGGCAAATGATGTTGTTTAAGGTGAATGTGATTATTATTCTGACATGAAGTTTGACCGGTGCTAATCTGGTAATTACTGTATGTGTGCCTTTTACCCATTACCAACACTGGCTTTTTACCTTTAATATGCAACCTAAGAAACACGAGTTCTGATGGGCTGCTGTTTAATTAATGTGTACTGAGGAAAAGAGGTGTGTGTGAGATCAAACAGTAGCACTGAACATTGAAACTTTGTGTGTGATGTACAGTGTGGAAAAGCACACTGCTCTGTATTTGTTCATTCATGTGCCAAAAAGTGTAATCCTATTATCTTTGGGAGGCTGGAGCCTATCTCAGCCAACACTGGGTGAAGACAGGGTACACCCTGATCAGCTCACCAGACCATCAAACACACACAACCAGATCATCAACACACATTCTCTCACACACACACACACACACACACACACACACACCCACACACACACACACACACACACCAGTGACATGCAGTGAGGTTGATGGCCGGTGAGACAGTGACCCTTTCAGGGTCAGATTTACAAATACAAATAAACTCGGCAGACTGTATTATTCATCATTTGATTGACAGCACACTGTTTTATATCTCATATCAGCATTCTTTTCACAAACAAGACACATATTTCATCTGACAAATATTAACATTTATTATATTTTGTGATTAACTTTTTTTCTTTTCAAGACTGACCCTTCCCTGAATGCACACCACTGTCTCTCTCTCTCTCTCTCTCTCACACACACACACACACACACACACTATCAAACCTAGCAGCAATTTGCAACAGCCAATTAGACAAATGTTTTTTGACTGTGGGGGGAATCCAGAGACCCCAGAGAAATAACACAAAAATAACTTAATAAGTTGGCTTAATAATCATGAAAATGTATTCATTTTAATTTTTATTGAAATAAAGTATTGGAGTTGACACTGGAAACCATGTTAAAGCTTTGCCACTGGTTCTCTGATTCAACCTGATCACTTAATGTGACTATTATATATTTTATAATTTATTCATTTATTAATTTTTTGAACTTATTAATCTTAATTAGAGTCATGGTGAAGGCTGGTGCCCATCACAGCTGACCCTGGGAGAGAGGAGAGTACACCAGGACAGCTCGTCAGGCCATTGCAGGGCAAAAACACAGTGACTGCTATGTAGCCTATTCTTGACGAAAGTCAGCTATGGTCCTTTTACATGCTTCATGAACATCGAGGGACATGGCTGGGTTTCGATAACCCACTTAGCTGCACTGAGGGGACAAGCAGTGACAACCCACTGATAGTGGGGCCTGTGCCCCCGACTTTAGGATAGTAATCCAACACCCTACCACCGTTCCGCCACTGTCCATATTATATAATAATAAGAAGAAGAATAAAAAGGAAAAAAACAACAACCACAAGAACACAGATATGCTGCAGCATGACCAACAAGGACATGTGTGAGATGTGGTCATCTGTGTTGGTGTTTTACTCTTATTAATATATAGTAATGTTTGCATGAATGAACTTTGAATTCTTGTTGCATCTCTGCTGTATGGCGTATATCTCAGATTGTAAGTGTACATGCTGCTCAATGTTCATGCTCTTGGGGCACTGGAAATGCGCTGCTTCATGCTTTTTGGTGTGTGTGTTTGTTTGTGATATGTGTGTGTTGGGTAAATGCATCAGAGTGCGACAGGCACAAGAGGAGATCATATACACTGACTCTGTAAAAGGCTAGATTTGGAACAGAGGGCAGTTGGGTAATTTATCTGTGCGTGTGAATGTGCACATATGCATTTTAGACTCCTGTGTGTTCTTCCTCTCCCTAGGGGGATTAGAGGGAGCTTCAGCTGTTCGAGCATTTTAATCAGGACACAACCACGTGTTAGTTGACACTGATGTTAAATCAGGAGTAACGGGCAGCAGGCATGATGAAGCAGCTCACTGTTAAACCACAGAGGATCTGAATCTCTGGCTACTGTGTATTTTGTGAGAACACCTCTTACTGCCAATCACTAAAGGGAGATGATCTACTTGATGGAACAGTGTAATATAAGATGCAATATGTCTGAACCATGAGCTAATATTTTACACAACTGACTAAATAAAGCCATCATACCATGTTTAATATAAATAAAAATACAGAGAGAGAGAATCAAAGATGTGTAGCAGAGCTGCTGTGCACAACAAGCTACTGAAGTGTTGTAATATTATACCTATCAGTGCAGTTTGCAGAATGCAACAAAATGCAAAACATATGTTTCTAATGTCTAACATATGTTTGCTGAACTTGGGCGCTAGTACACAATACCATCATAGCCCAGGTGATTCATTTTTTCTAGGATGATTTTTATTAGTCAGAATGTCTTCCTGGGTGGCACCATGAAGGCGATATTTACATATTTACTCACAGCACGGAGGTTCTTGGTTTGATTCCTAGAGTCGTTTATACATGGAGTTTGCATGTGCTTTCGTGGCTGAGCTGGAACCAGTCTCTCCACGACCCTGACAGGATTAATCTGTTTGAATGAGAGAGATTTAATTATAATTGTGTGTGTGTGTGTGTATGTGTGTGTGTGTGTGTGCCTCTGTGTGTGTGTGTGTGTGTGTGTGTGTGTGTGTGTGTGTGTGCGCGTGCAACCCCATAAGATTTAAGTGAAACTTTTAGCTCCTGGTTGATACTGAACATGCAGTTGTGTGTGTTGAAAAGCATCAGAATGCTATTGTTCTTATTTACACCGAAGTCCCAAACTATCAGTCAGATCCTAACCCTGTATATGAACATGAGAAAATTGCTTTCAGGCATAGTGTTCATCATGCACTTTGATTAAAGACAATAGCAACACAGACTGACCATGATTATTCATAGCTATACCTTGGTATAATGCTTTTTATTCTCTTTTGTATTGACTTGCCCTTCAGTCTGTCTCTCTCTCTGTGTGTGTGTATATGTGTGTGTGTGTGTGTGTGTGTGTGTGTGTATATATATATATATATATATATATATATATATATATATATATATATATATATATATATATAGAGAGAGAGAGAGAGAGAGAGAGAGGATTTTCTGAGTAGATCCTTCCGTAGGAGAGTGCTCAATACTTTTTGGTAGAGCAAATAAACAAAAATAAAAGAACAGGACAAAGACTTTCTATTGAAACTCCATTTATCACTACAGATCTGTTTCGAGGAGAATCTTTCTTCTATAATCACCTGAAGAGAGAGGATGGTTTCACCACCCCTCGAAACAGATCTGTAGTGATAAATGGAGTTTCAATAGAAAGTCTTTGTCCTGTCCTTTTATTTTTGTGTATATATATATATATATATACACACACATACACTCTACTGTACTTACATGAAAGCTGAAAATAAACAAACAGTATAATTAAAAAAAACACCACTTACTTTTCCCTCCTGGTGCTGTTCCTTTAAACATTTTCCAGGAAGTAAAATCAAGCCAATCAACACACATGTCAACTTGAGCATATGGCACGTTGAACCAATGAATACGAACTTAAACAAAAGCAAATGGCCAGGAACGTGCTTAAATTCATGAAGTTAGTGAGCAGGAGAATCAAAATACTCGTCATCACTTTCTGATAGGTCCATATCTGGCTCATCGTTCCATTCATTCAGAGCATCCCATAGTTTTGCTGTAGCAGTTTCTAATGGTTCATCACTTGTTGGACATTTACCAAGAGAACACAGCAAAATATTTTCCTGTTTTTTAAAGCACGGCGGAACAATCAAATGTGTTGTTACTGATGAACATTATAGACATTCCCCAGTGGCAGGGGGTCTTGAAATACCGTGTAAACTCACTTTCACAGGCAGTGAACGCCTCATTTTAAGGTCACAGAGACTAATCGAATAACATTGGTAAGTTTGATCTACCATTTTGCTACCATTACACATGGGAGATTATTAGACCTAAGATCAAAAACACTGGGTGGTGGTGGTGGTGGTGCATGGTCACAAATTGCATACTTCCATGTTTTTTTTAGATTGTAGGCATTTTGCCAAGTATATATATCTTTGTATATATATATGCATGTATCTTCATTTTTCTGCCCTTGGGGGGCAGTGGTGGTCTAGTGGTATAGGGCGCTGGATCGCTGATCCAAAGGTTGGGGGTTCGAGTCCCACTCTCCACAGGGTTGTCACTGTCCCCCCCCAGTGTAGCTAACTGGGTTATCAAAGGCGGGCCATGTCTCTCACTGTCTATGGTGAGAGGCATGTAAAAGAACCATTGCTGACTTTCGTAAAGAGTAGGCTGCAAAGTCGTCAGCGTGTTTCTGTCCCTTGCTAAAAGGGTTGTGACAGGAAGGGCATCCGACGTAAAAACCTCTGCCAAATCAAACGTGCGAATCAGATGATTCGCTGTGGCAACTCCCGAGTAAAAGGGAAAAAGCCGAAAGGAAGACAGACAGACTTCATTTTTCTGCCCTATTTTCTCTTCCTTTGCCATCCCTCTGTTGCGTCTGTGGAGGGACATCTTCCATCTCTTTATTCCTCCCTCTCTCCTTACCTTCATGACACTGATTATTTCTACTATATCACCCTATCTTTCTTTTTTCACATTTTTCCATTTCCCTTTATTCAATCTCACCAAATCTTAAGTAAGTAATCCCCTCAACCCTCAACTAACCCTTCCACCATGCATTTTTTTAACAGCAATACTCACTCTTATGCTCTGCTGGATGATGGTGTTATTTTATTTTTTTCTCCTTCTTCTTCTTCTTCTTCCCTGCCTCCCTTCTCGTCTCTGATGCTGTATCAGGGTAGGCAAGGTGTTTGTTTGAGATAACCCTCTATAATAGCACCCCGGAGAGGACGCTTTCCATCCAGCTGAATGACCATGGGCAGTATTTCATTAATTCTCATATTGAGTGAAAAGACTCCATTTAGAGGCCTCTTCAAATGCCACGTGAATCATTTTTTACTAGCATTATTGGGTTCTGATAGAAAACTGCACTGAACAATCAATGGAGCTTTACTCATAAGGATCAAGCATGTGTGTGCACTGATTAGGTTTAACAACACCGCTGGATCAATAAGCGCTCACTTTAAAGCAGCTGTGTCTCTGTGCTGAGAAGACTGCTCCATTTTTCTCTCTCACCTTCAAGCATTTGGTGTCTCTGTCTCACTCCCAATCCACCTGCTCCACCTTCCTTTCTCTCATCAAGGGCTGTTTCTCTGGGTAACGACCTCAGTGTGTCCTTCCACGGGTCAAATCCTCACTGCAGAGAAGGGTTTGACTATTGTAAGGAAAGGTCTGCATACCAATGATTTTGAGTTCCATGATTCTGTTGAATTCTTGGATCTGATACAGAGGCTGCTGATTACTTTCTGGAACAGCAGCTTTGCCAGTGTGGTAGCCATAATTCAAATCACAGAATTATATTAATGCACTTTTTCTTTTTCCATCACACATGCCCATGTTTCATCTCGGTCCTCAGAAAGGTGGGTGGAAGAGATAAGAATGTGTACAACATTGAAGAAATGCAGTAGAAATCAATAAGGGAGTGGTATGGTAGCCATGGATATGGAGGACATGGTCATATCAGGTTAAAGTAAGCGTTTAATAAGGATAAAGAAAACCTAGTAATGATGTAACTGAAACCTAATAGGGATTTCACTGGTGTAGTATAAGCATGGCATGGATTAGTTAAATGTGTTCACAAGCAAACTTGAGGAATAAATGAAAAAGCACAGCATATGGTGCAGTATGTGTAAGGACCAGATGGATGCAGCAAGAACTTTTTAAGCACCTGGGGAAATCTGATTGGTTGTAGTGAGGACACGCTGGATATTCTGTTCATAAGATCATGTGCATTGCAAGAAATTAGTGGGAACATGGTAGACATGTGGAAGCATGGTGGTAGAGTGGTTATCGTGTCCTGCCAGCAAGAGGATTCTGGGTTTGAGGTGATTAATATTTATGGATGGAGTTTCGGGGCTATTGGTTAGCATGTCTACCTCACAGCAAGAAAGTCATGGGTTCAAAGTGGCTGTTCTAAATTGCCTTATGTGTGGATATGTGTGTGAATGGTATTATGTGTTGACCATATGATGGTCTTGAAAGCTGTTCGTGGTGCACCTTGCTTTTGACCCCTGTTGGCTGAGATAGACTCCAAGATGATTGAGTATAAATATTTACAAAGAGGGGCAGTGGAGGCCCGGTGGTAAGGTGCTAGATTGCCGATCTCAAGGTTGTGGGTTCAAGCCCTACTGTCAATGGTTGTCACTGCTGTCCCCCCAGTGCAATGAGTTATCAAAGACCGGCCATGTCTCTCACTGGGGAGAGGCATGTAAAGAACCATTGCTGACTTAAGAGTAGGCTACATAGCCGTCAGCATGTTTCTTCCCTGTGATGGCCTGGCGAGCTGCCCAAAGTGTACTCTGCCCTTGCCCAGAGTTGACTGAGATGGGCACCAGCCTCCCTGCGATCCTAATTAGATTTTAGTGGCTCAGAGAATGAATGAATCAATGTATACAATAAATTGTATATTTGAGACTACCCAAGAGCCATTGCATCTTTGCTCACACACTCGTTTTCTGAACTACCTTATCCTTTTAGGCTCATGGGAAGGCTGGAACCTATCGCATTCAACACTGGGTGAGGGTGAGTTCCTCCCTGAAACGTGTACCAGACCTTTGCAGAGCAACATACAATCACACTCACACTCACAATTGACACAATGGGCAATTTTAGAACTGCCAATGAGCCTAATGTGCATATCTTTGGACTCTGGGAGGAAAGAAAAGTTCCCGGCAGAGGCCCATGTATGCACAGGGAGAGCATGCAATTGAATTCAGAACCTTCACTCTGTGAGGGAGACATGTTAACCACTATGCCATCGGAATACTATTGTAATTTCATTATTAAAAATGTACGTAGGGAGTCAGGCAAAATATTTGTAACATTTTACAAGTAAAACTTGCAATTTGCTTGAACATACTGGGTGTCATGTCACCACCAAGTCCATCTGCGCATGACTGCTGATGTTCCTCATTTATTTTAATCTGTTAGCCTATTAGCAAGCTGACAAAGTTTGGTATGCAGCATGAAAACATCAGAGCAAATCACTTGAAATGTATTTCAGTATTCCTTTTGAAGAACCCACTCCAAACAGTACACTTCAGATCTTGGATTCCTTATTGAGTGTATCAGAGAGCCAGGAAGAAGTCCCGTTTACTGTGTCTGAGTTTGAAAGTGAGGTCATAATTAGCTGTCTTTTAAGCCATAAGATGCCTTTTGGAGAATTCCATGTTGGTTGAGCTTTAATGGGGTTCACTGGCTGTTCCAAAAAACCCTGAGTACAATATAAATTAGGCTTATTGTGATTTATCAGTGAATTAAATCACAATAAGCCTCATTTATATTATCCTCAGGGTTATTTGGAACAGCCAGTGAATTTTTGGGACATTTTTGGTAAATATTTGTCTCATTTAAAGAATATTTTCAAAATACAGTACGTTTTAATTTGTTTTTACTTATCTTAATGTGATAGAGCATTCATTCTAGAAGCTAGTTACTGTTATCAATCAAAGTTAACAATATGTAAATTTAAGTGTATAAATGGGTTTATTGATCATTACTATCCTGTCATATTTTGGGGAAAAACTACTTCATTGTTTGGGAACTGTAAGTTTATCAGCTGGTTACAATCAGCAGGTATAAATAAAAAGGAGCATATCAAAAGAGACTCTCAGGAAAAAAAACAACTCGTTCAGAAAGAAAATAAGCAAAGGGAAAAAAATGTCTGGGTCCTCTCTTGAGTAAGTGAAGACCTTCCAGGCTGAGTTTGAGATTCCTTGAGGTAGATCCATGAGACCTTTAACAGCTTTCTGCATGTAGCCCAGCTGAGCGGCGCCTTTTCATGGGTGCGTCCTTGAACAATTTCTGCGGTTGTTCCTCCTCGTCAGTGGCTGATGGTTCTGTTTATAGTTCCCATGACTCTGCAAGCTTCCTTTCATAGCTGCCAGGGTTACAGTCATGTTTTCACCGTTGGCAATTGGAGAAGTGTGTTAAAAAGAAATCTTAACTGGGGAAAAACATATTTTCTCAAATTGAGTCCATACTGTTGAGAATGAGTCATCATGGAGATAGAGTGACATTCTGAGAGATTTTATCCCTTATTTTCTTCAGTAATTACTGCATTACATCTATATGCTCATTATACGGAATTGTACCATGATGTTGGACCCAGTCTTTTTTTGGGAGTGATTTAGTCTTCATGAGAGTGGTGAAGGATTAAACTTGGCAGTGGTTAAATCACAATAAAAAAGGGCTTCATCAAACGGTTGAGCCTAATATCACCTCTGTCATGACGCTCGCTTTTGATTTTCAGCGTGAACAATTTTGACTCGTACTCGCCAGTGGCTTTTCACCCACCTTTTCAGTTTCATGAAATTGGATCAGCTGTCTCCATTTAAATTGCTTCGTTTTGTACGTCCTTGGAATAAAACGTGAGCCTAAATTCTAGTTTGCTAAAGGAAGCAATTTAAGTGGAGACTGTGTGTGTGTGTGTGTGTATATAAATATATATATATATATATATATATATATATATATATATATATATATATAATGTATGTACTGTATATGTACAGTGTGTGTATGTATATATATCTATCTATATATATATATATATATATATATATATATATATATATATATATCCCTCACTTTCCGCCGTTAATTGTGACCAAGATCCCCCTGCGACCGCCAAATTCCATAAAGTAGGATCGACCCCCGACTGAGGTATACGTACATGGATATGTGTATATAATATCGAGAAATACATATTCAATGCTATAAATGCTTATAATAACAATTACATATTCAAAAATAATGCACAAGATGTAAATAAAATATAAATACATACATATAGACGCGTGTGCATATGCATATATATATAGATATATATACAGTAGGCCCTTGACTATTCACGGTTTTGCACTCACGGTTTGCATATTTGCAGATTGTCGAGCAACTGTCATGTCATTCAAATTCAGCCAATGGCTGTCGTCCTTCCTGCGGATTGGTTGAGATGATGTCACACCCCTTTTTCCTCATTTGCGCACAAGTTGTCAATGAGCCTGTTTTTAGTGTGTTTTAATTACCAGTTAATCTCTATGATGCCACTCAAATGTCGGCGAAGTGCCAGAAAAAGGCAATGACGTTGGATGTCTCTTCTGAAGAAATAAGACTTTCTCCGGAAGAAATGACAGTTTCCTCTGAATTGCCTGAGAAGGAATAATCATCTGAACTGTTGTAAAAAAATATTTTTCCAGTACAGTACCCAAGTTAATGTTTATTTGTGTGGTTTTATTTACTGTGGTGTAGCTTGTTTCTCGTTTTGTTTATCCAATTTATCACATTTCTTGTTTTTTTTATGTCCTTTTTGTAATGGTCTGTGTTTTGGGGGGGGCTTTGATTTTGGCTGCTGTGTCTCTAACTAACCGTTTTCTCTCCGCTTCGGCTGAGGGGCGTGGCTGAGCTGCTCAGTGGCACACACCTGAATTCACTATTCGTATCTACTCACAAACAAAAGCACTACCTCTGCGCCAGAGGATTAACTGGCATCACGTCACCGCTTCTTTGAATTGTAAATGTCTCTAACTCGCTCAGTCTAAAACTCTGTTTTATACCCGCTCCAGCTGAGGGGTGTGGTTGAGCTGCTCAGACTGAATGGGGTTAATACAGTCCTCTCATGCCTAATGCAATACGTTCTTCTAGTGGGCATTTTTGAAAACAACAGTGCTGTATGTTTTTCAAAGAGAATGCATTTAAAGGTGTTTTTATATTTATGCTGTATAATGTTTATATTTTAGTATCAATAAATATCACATTAACAAAAAAACATTTTTTTTTAATCATTACTACATTTTGCTACATTAATACTGATTTAATGAATAAGACTGTCTATAGAATGTGTTTAAGAAGCATATTTTAGCACATGTAATGGATACATTGTATTTTACTTCCGGCTGCTCATTCGCGCATGTGACGTGATACATGAGGTTTTACTTCCGCGTACAGAACTCTGCTCTAGCTTCCACTATTCTTTCCTATAACTTCATCGTATGGCTCATCAACTTTATCCTTCTGTAGTTGCCACAACTCTGCACGTCTCCCTTGTTCTTAAAAATGGGCACAAGCACACTTCTGCTCCATTACTCCGGCATCCTCTCACTCTCTAAGACTTTGTTGAATGTTCTTGTCAAAGTCTACTGCTACCTCTCCTAGACACTTCCATACCTCCACTGGTATGTCATCAGGACCAACTGCCTTTCCAATCTTCATCCTCTTCAATGTCCTCCTCTCTTCACCCTTACTAATCTTTGCTACTTCCTGGTCCTCAACAGTCACCTCTTCTACTCTTTTTTTTTTTCTTTCTCATGTTCCTCATCACTTCATCGAACTCACTCCAGAATCTCTCCTTCTCTTCTAGCTCACATCCTGCCTGTGAGGCATAAGCACTAATATTAAACATCACGCCTTCAATTTGTAACTTGAGACTCATCACTCTGTCTGACACTCTTTTCACTTCTAGAACATTCCTGACAAACTCCTCCTTCAAGATGACTCCTACTCCATTTCTCTTGCCATCCACACCATGATAAAACAGCTTAAACCCCGCTCCTAAGCTTCTAGCCTTACTACCTTTCCACCTGGTCTCCTGAACACACAGTGTGTCCACTCTCCTATGCTTCATGTCAGCTTTGGGTACAACATTATCAACAGAAATACCTGGGAAATACATTTGAAAGCCAGTGGAATAAATTGCAAATCATGTCAGCCAGCTCTCACCTTTTTTTGACCTTTTCTTGTCATAGTTCCAACATTCAAAGTCCCTACTCTCGGTCCAAGACTCGTACCATTCCTTTTCTCTCGCTGCCTACGGACATGCCTCCCGCCTCTCCTTCTTCGACCAACAGTAGTCCAATTTCTACCAGCACCCTGTTAGTTGACAGGACTGATACCGGTCGTTGTTAACCTGGGCCTCGACCGATCCGGTATGAAATTTGTCTTGACGGTTCGCATTCTGTATTTTGGCAAAATTTTTATGCCGGATGCCCTTCGTGTCGCAACCCTCTGCATTTATCCGGGCTTGAGACCGGCATGAGGACGGGAACTTGTTTGTGCCCAACCTCTCGGCTGCATTTGATTGGCCCAATTAAGGGAATTAAAAAATACTGTAATGATCGAATAATGCTTACATCAACACAAGGGACATTCACAATTTGTCATGATTACCTGTGTCAAACCATAAACCACATTATGGTTGATTTGTCTAGTGTTCCCGCATATTATGTATTTAAACACGTCCACAGACAGCAGATTACTTACTTCCCCATATAGTATAAAGTTAACTTCTGAATGAGCAAGCCCAACAGCAGCAAAATGCAAAGAGCTCACCTGACCTGCTACCGTCATTGTTTTAGTTTGCTTTTCTTTGTTTTTGTGCAGTTCAGTTCAGTTGATTTCTGTAACTGCTTAATCCTAATTAGGGTCATGGGGAGGCTGGCGCCCATCCCAGCCTACCCGAGGCGAGGGCAGAGTACACCCTGGACAGCTTGCCAGACCATTGTAGGGCAGAAACACGCTGACTGCTTTGCAGCCTACTCCTGTCAAAAGTCAGCAATGGTTCTTTTACACACCTCACACCATAGATAGTGAGAGACATAGCCGGCCTTTGATGACACAGTTAGCTGCACTGGGGGGACAGTGACAACCTTGTGGAGAGTGGGACTCGAACCCCCTTGTTTTTAAGAGATTATTTAAAAAGTAAAAAATTAAACGCACATTATGAAGTGCTATTAAAGAGACAGACATTTCAAATCGCAGTGGTAACGTCAAATCCCAGGACTGAAAGCAATCCTCTATCTTCAGAAGGACTCCCCAATCTTGCTCAGCTTTCTGGTCGAATTGAATTCCACCTTGCTTGACTGTCAAATAAATAAATGTAATGGAAGAAACTAGGCATGAAACACAAGAAAAACCCCATTCCCTCCAGCCATCCCTAAAAATGTGAACTCAGCCAAGGATAGTCGCCAACATGCCTATGGACAGGACAGTAATAGAAATAAAGCCCCAAATATATGTAATCATAATAAGTGGACATTTATAAATGTCAATAAAATCAACACCACTCTGCATGGAATCTATTCTGACCACCTATTACCGTGATAGGTCACCATCATCAAAACCAAGCACTGATAATTAAGCTTAGGACCTTCAACTTCAAGAGATGTTTTCTAAGAGAATCTTTTCAGGTGCATCGAAGCATGAAAAGGTCATGCATGAGCTTTAAGCAGAGATGTTTTTCTAATAAAGGAACAGAAATATTCCAAGCAACCAGATGTACAAGTTCATGTACACGATCTTCAGTGTTAAAAAAAATATTTTAAATATTCTAAATTTAATATTAATATCATTCACTTTCTAGATTAGGTGTCTCTGTCTTCCTTTTCGGCTTTTTCCCTTTTACTCGGAAGTCGCCACAGCGAATCATCTGATTCGCACGTTTTTTGATTTAGCAGAGGTTTTTACGTCGGATGCCCTTCCTGACACAACCCTTTTAGCAAGGGACAGAAACACGCTGACGACTTTGCAGCCTACTCTTTACGAAAGTCAGCAATGGTTCTTTTACATGCCTCACACCATAGACAGTGAAAGACATGGCCCGCCTTTGATAACCCAGTTAGCTGCACTGGGGGGACAGTGACAACCTTGTGGAGAGTGTGACTCGAACCCCCAACCTTTGGATCAGCGATCCAGCGCCCTATACCACTAGACCAGATTAGGTGTATCCCTGTAGAATTTAAGAATTCCAAAAAAGAAAAAAGTGTAAACACACACACAAATAAAAATGCAGAGGGTTGTGTCAGGAAGGGCATCCGACGTAAAACCAATGCCAAACATTTATGATGCAAATCAGAAGTATTACCCCCATACCGGATCGGTCGAGGCCCGGGTTAACAACGACCGCCATCAGTGCTGTCAATCAACAGGGTGCTGATGGAAATTGGACTACTGTTGGTCGAAGAAGGAGAGGTGGGAGGCGTGTCCGTAGGCAGAGAGAGAAGAGGAAAGGCACGAGTCTAGGACTGAGAGTGGGGACTTTGAATGTTGGAACAATGCAAAGAAAAGGTAGAGAGCTGACTGACATGATGCAGAGGAGGAAGGTGGACTTACTGTGTGTTCAGGAGACCAGGTGGAAAGGTAGCAAAGCTAAAAGCTTAGGAGCAGGGTTTAAGCTATTTTATCACGGTGTGGATGGGAAGAGAAATGAAGTAGGAGTCATCTTGAAGGAGGAGTTTGTCGGGAATGTTCTAAAAGTGAAAAGAGTGTCAGACAGAGTGATGAGTCTCAAGTTAGAAATTGAAGGTGTAATGCTCAATGTTGTTAGTGCTTATGCCCCACGGGCAGGATGTGAGCTAGAAGAGAAGGAGAGATTCTGGAGTGACTTAGATGAAGTGATGCAGAGTACCACCAGAGGTGAAAGAGTGGTCATTGGTGCAGACTTCAATGGACATGTTGGTGCAGGCAACAGAGGGGACGAGGAAGTGATGGGCAGGTTTGGTATCCAGGACAGGAATGCAGAAGGACAGATGTTGATAGATTTTGAAAAAAGGATGGAAATGGCTGTGGTGAATACTTTCTTCCAGAAGAAACAGGAGCATAGGGTGACTTATAAAAGCGGAGGGAGGAGCACACAGGTAGACTACATCTTGTGTAGCCGATGTAATTTGAAGGAAGTCAGTGACTGCAAAGTCATAGTGGGTGAGAGTGTTGCCAAACAGCATAGGATGGTGGTGTGCAGGATGACTCTGATGGTGAGAAAGGTGAAAAAGGCAAAGGCAGAGCAGAAGACAAAGTGGTGGAAGCTGAAAAAGGAAGAGTGTCATGTTGTCTTCAAGGAGGAGTTGAAACAGGCTTTGAGTGGCCAGGAAGTGCTTCCAAATAACTGGACAACCACAGCAAATGTGATCAGGGACACAGGTAGGAGAGTACTTGGTGTGTCCTCTGGAAAGTAGATAAGGAGACTTGGTGGTGGAATGAGGAAGTGCAGGAGTGTGTACAAAGGAAGAGGTTTCGCTAAGAAGTGGGACATTGAAAGGACCGAAGAGAGTAAACAGGAGTACAGGGAGACACAGCGTAAGGCGAAAGTAGCAGTGGCTAAGGCCAAACAGAGGGCATATGATGACTTGTATGATAGGTTGGATAGTAAAGAGGGAGAAAATGATCTATACAGGTTGGCACAGCAGAGAAATAGAGATGGGAAGGATGTGCAACAAGTTAGATTGATAAAGGACAGAGAGGGAAATGTATTGACTGATGACAGAAGTGTGCTGGGAAGATGGAAAGAGTACTTTGAAGAGCTGATGAATGAGGAAAATGAGAGAAAAAAGAGTAGAAGAGGTGACCATTGAGGAGCAGGATGTAGCAAAGATCAGTAAGGGTGAAGTGAGAAGGGCATTGAAGAGGATGAAGAATGGAAAGGCAGTTGGTCCTGATGATATACCTGTGGAGGTATGGAAGTGTCTAGGAGAGGTAGCCATACGATGAAGTTATGGGAAAGAATAGTGGAAGCTAGACTAAGGGCAGAGGTCAGCATTTGTGAACAACAGTTTGGTTTCATGCCAAGAAAGAGCACCACAGATGCAATGTTTGCTTTGAGGATGTTAATAGAGAAGTACAGAGAAGGTCAGAGGGAGCTACATTGTGCCTTTGTGGATCTGGAAAAAGCATATGACAGGGTGCCAAGAGAAGAACTGTGGTATTGCATGAGGAAGTCTGGAGTGGCAGAGAAGTATGTTAGAGTGGTGTAGGACATGTATGAGAGATGTAAGACAGCTTTGGCTTCCTATGTCGAGGTACATAGGAGGAACGTTGTTTCTCTGAAGGTCAAGCTTGCTGCTGCAGCCGGCTCTGGTGGGTCCACGACCACTGGAGAACCTCCACTGCCATCAACGTCAGAGGGGGCAAAGGACATTGCACTTATCGACCTCCAGCTGGCAGAAGAGGCAACACCTATCATCCCTGTTGCCACAACACCTGTTACAACAGCATCCAGCTCAACCTTAACTCAGACCAGTTGTGAGAAGGCAAAGTCTGGATCTGAAATGTCCACCCTTGACAACAGAGCGAACAGGATTCTAGTAGTAGCTGAACAGCCGGTGACCCAGAGAAGGGAAGTGATGATGGCCGATGAATCAGAAAGGGCGAGTTTCATCAGCTGTCCTGAAGAATCTCCCAAAACCTGTGTACAGGCATGCAGTGCTAAAGATACAAGAACTGCTGAATGACTGCTTGGGCAGAACTGAAGCCTTGGAGATGCAGCAGCAGGAGCAACCACCTCCTATGCAGCAGCAGTCGCAGCAGCTCCAGCCTCAGCGGTATGTACAGCAAGACCACCAACAGCTTTCTCGGCTTCATCAACCACCACCTCTCCACCACTAGTGGCATCAGCAACATTACTGGCAGCCCCCACCGACACAATAGCCCACGTATCTGTCTGGTCCACCCATGTCTGTTTGGGGACCTCAAGACACGAGGTGGGCAGCACACACGTGCACACAACAATTGACGATGTCTGCAGGAGAGCAGCAACCACAACCCAGCAGACCAGTCAGTTGCCCTCCGGTCACATGTACATCGACGCCTGCAACCATCCCGGCGGCTAGAGACAAAAGTGGGAGTGAGCCCAGCCTGTCGAACATTTTCCAGTGTGCTCAGATGCTGTTGTGATGACTTAGAGGACTCAAACTCCACCAGTGAACTATGACACTGTTGTGTTTTTGATTTCAATGTATTTTTTCTGTTTGTTAGTGTTTAATATGTAATAAAGTTTTGAAGTTATAATCACTGTAGTTTTGACCTCTGTGCATTTTTTTTGTAGTTAGGAATGGTTTATCAAAGGTGCAAATATAGGAACATATTGGCAGAATGAGATTCCTTGGTTGAATCTGCAAATTTATAGGCGGATTCAGGACCAAATCCTTTGATTTTTGCAGATTTTTCCATATTGAAACGTGGTTACACCGGGTATTCCTCAGTCATTCTGTGTTGAACGTAAATGTTCCGCTTTCATGCCACGTGTTTCTACAATCATTCCGAAGCTCTTCCTTCTCAAATGGAGTAGTGCTGTAGTTATTCCTCGAGTGTTCCGTGCTTTCCGTGAACGATCCGTGAATTATCTGAAAGTCTTCATTTGCAATCCGTAGCTATTCGTACTTGTTCCGCAGTTAATCCGCGCGATTTTCCGTATTTATTCCTAAATTGTCCGTAGTCTTTCCGTGCCTGTTCCGCACATGCTGTGAATGTTCCGAAAGTGTTCCAAATGTACAATTTTCTGTCGAATTTTGACCCATTTTGCGTGTAAAAATGCCGAAGCTTTTCTGTAGACTACCCTCCACACCTTTCTGCCATAATCATTGAATTCCATGCCCCAGTGAAGTGGGGTTAATAAGCTTGCATCTTCATAAGTCCGTGTCTTCTTTTAAAATTTCCGAACCCAGAATAGGAGCCTTTTTAAGAATAACAATAAAACACTGAATTTTTTTTTTTTTTTTTTTTTTTTTTTTATAAACATGAAGGCGCTTTTAGGCAATCAGCTACAACTGCCTTCAAAATTTCAAAGTAAATCTCTGGATTTTTGTCATCTCTCAAATGCCCATATTCTCCAAGATCAACTTGACTCTGGCAGTATACATGCCAATTGCTCCATTCACATGTGAGAACTTTATCTGAAGTTAAATTTAGGATTTCTTTATGGATCAGTGTGACTGCTGCAGAACACAGCGACTCAGGGATGTCCTTGTTTTGCCTTGACTTACACTACACAGGAGGAAGAATTGTTACTGGAAATACTGTAGTACATGTTGCCTCATTATTGAAATTGTCTTCCTTTTCCACAACATGGGTGTCAGGACCCACAGACACGCTTGCTGTGTTTTATTGGCAAAGCTGCGGTTTCTCTCTTACTGCAAGTTGTTTTTTCCCCCTGCTGCTGCTGCCAGAGAGGGTGATTATATTTGGAAGCAGCTGGATCTTCGTTTATTGGCGGACAACCCTCTTTCTGCACTCTATCTTTTGTCAGGTGAGACCTCTCCTTCCTGTATATGCTGACTGAAATTAAACAGCGGTATTTGTTATTTTTAAAATACAAAGTAGAGTACGTATCACACTGAAGACTGTCTTGCTGGCCCTACTTTTGCATTCCTAATACCACCAGTGTCAGACAACTGTAGACTGATTTCAGTGTCTGCTGATTTCAGGAATCTTCATTCAGCACAATAGGTTAAACTTCATATCCTCCATGGCTGATCTACAGCTTGTGTGAACAGAGGCACTTTAATGAACATTTGTGAGCATTTAGTAAAAATATTGTAAAAAATATTTTGTGGATGGATGAGACCGAAATAAAATTTTTTGGTTTAAATGTGAAGCATTATATTTGGAGAATGGCATACGGTGCATTCGAATATAACATATTGAACATGGAAACTTGGATGGGGTAGTATCCTGGATTGGGATTGTTTTGCTGTATCCGTGCCAGGGCAGTTTGTCATCAATGATGGAAGATTGAATTCAGAATTAGAACAGAAAAGTCTAAAAGCAAATTTCATGACATCTATTCTTGAACTGAATCGCTAGGGAAAGGTTATAAGGGGAGAAGACACCCAACATTACCAAACTCTGCATAGTAAGCAGAATTGATGGAAAGATTTTGAATTGTCAAGTCAAAGTCTTATTCTTAATCCAATAGAATTGCTATGAGTGGCTGTGAAGAAACCCACCAACAGTCCAGAGTTGAAATTGTTCTGTAAGAACAAATGGGCTAAAAGTCTTCCAGGCTGATATGTAGGACTGAACAACTGTTCCCAGAAATCTTCAGGTTTTGTTACTGCTGCACAAAGGGGTCTGAAAGAAGTCTCCAGACTTTTAACACTCTCAGGTATGCAACATTTGAGATCATTTTACACAACGACTGTGTGGAATATTTTTATTTTATTAATTGTGTTCTCTTATTTATGTTTTAAGGACGTGTGAAAATCTGATGATACTTTAGGTATTTTGAAAAAAAAAAGACAATTAGTATCAATACTTGACCATGCCAATTATAATGGAGGGGGGGGTGAGGGGTGGTGCCAACTTGGAAATCCCTGTATGAATATTAATTAATACAACATGCTAACGACCTGGAAGATGCAAAATATTATTGTATTACCCAAGATAAAAATATTTCATTCTTGCACACACCCCCCCCCCCCCCCCACCACCACCACCACTACCACCGTGTTTTACTGTGTGGATGGTGTTCTAGGGTTAATGAGGTGTTGTGTATGTCCGAGACCAACAGATAGTTTCTTATTATTGCTCTTTATAACACACACAAATAACACTTGGAGAATATGAAACAAAACGTCAATCATCTTATTTTTACAGTGTTAAAGGATCCTTTCAAAATCTTGTGGAGTATTTCTTGTCCAAAGCCCTTTGGTAAAAAATGTCATTAAAATCTCCATGTAATGTAAATTGTAAACCTAACCGCCCTGACTGAGGTGATGAACCCAGCCTTTGCATGGTTTTTTATTATAACTCTGCTCATCATGGTGGTGCTGAGGTCATTGTTTTTGCCCTGTCTGTGAGTCTGCCCAAACTTTGTTGTGAGCATTCTTTCTTCTGAATCCCACAATGAGTTTTGACCAAACTTTTACCAATTACTCACTGTTAACTGCCCATGAACTGGGATAGGTTATAATGACACATTGGGTCAGTTCAAGCAAACACTAAAAATGCTTGTGGTGGAGGCATACTTCTGGCATGTTGTGTTGAGTGTTCCTATGTTTAATTTTTGTTTATAACCGGCTGAAACGTTTTAACATTTTATTATTGTTATTCATAAATTTGAGTTTTATTTTGAGAAAAAAAACATTTATTTTGGATGGTGTACATAAAGCATCAAGATTTATATCCGACGGCTCACTCATATCCATATGAAATAAATCTTGGCTTTTATTATACTTATTTAATTAAAATATGTATATTTATTTTGTTTATTCTTCTGATGAAGTCATGTACATTGTCTCTAAAATCAATATTTAAGTTGTTTGTTTGTTTTTTTAAAGTCATTTTAATGCTTTATTTTGCTCTGCAGTACAGTGGTGACCCGGTGGTAGGGTACTGGATTACCGATCCCAAGGTTGGGGGTTCGATGGCAACAATCAACGGGTTTTCACTGCTGTTCCTAGTGCAGCTAACTGGGTACTCAAAAGCCAGCCACATCTCTCACTCTCTGTTGTGAGAGGTATGTAAAAGACCCATTGCTGACTTTTGTCAACAGTAGGCTACATAGCTGTCAGCATTTTGTTGGCCTGGCGAGCTATCCACGGTGTACCCTACCCTCGCAGACATCTCATGTTTGTCTTTTCATTTGTTTGTTTTCACATTATACCTGTTAAACCAATATTTCAGCAATGACTTGATTTACTGTGGAATCTCAGACCCTGGTGAAACTTTAAATTATGCTTCATTTAAGGCAGTCAATTATATAAAACAATCATGCTGGCTAAAGCGGTCCAAGTGATTAACTAGAGTGACCAACATGTCAAATATGAAGTGGAACATTATTTAAAATTGGGCAAGTGACGAGCATTTCTCAATTTACTTGGACACATTTTTCACTTTCTAATTGTAGTGTAGCGGATCAGTGATGTAGTGGTTAGCACATCTGCCTCACAAATAGAAGGTCTTTGTTTTCTCGTCGGTGTAAGCACTTCAGCAAGTGAATGAGAGATGAGTGAGCAATTTTTGTGTACTTATGAAAACCTGATAACAATTTTTGACAGTCAGGATATTTTAGGCACATGTATTTCATTACCTTTTTTTTTTCCTTAAAAGAAGGAAACCTCTGTGCACACATGCTCACTGTTCATAAAATGATTTCCAGGCTGCTCATCATATAAAGTCATGTGAAAAAAATTATAAACACCCCATTCAAGACAACTCTTTATGTGAACATTTATTAATAATGTCCAATCTTGTATTTATTTATAGAAAAGAAAGTGATTTAATTGTAATTAAACAACATAAATTAACATTTTTACTTGTGGATCAAAAGATAATGAACAACAATGCATATTTCAATGGAGGAAAAAAATAGTACACCCCTCCACCACATATTTCCCACTTTAAATGGCTATAATCACAAACGGGTGTATCAGATCAGGTACACACGATCAGAACAGTATTACCCAGCATTTTGAAGAAGGCTTGCCCGATTTAAATCCTCAAATTTTTAGCTTGGTGTGCCCCTGTCTGTTGAAGTGAGACTGAGCACCATGGTACAAGCCAAAGAACTGTCTGAGGCCCTCAGAAAGAAGATTGTGGCTGCTTAAGAGTCTGGTATGGAATTTAAAAAGAATTTAACATCAGCCATTCCACCATCCAGAAAATTGTTTACAAGTGGAGAACATAAAAAAACCTGCCACCATACCCAGGTTTGGCTGTCCAAGCAAGTTCACTGTCACAGCAGAGAGCAAGATGCGAAGTGAACAAAAGTCCTAAAATATCATCCCGGGAGCTACAGCAGGCTCTTGCTACTGTCAATATGAAACCGCATGACTCCACTATCAGAGACGACACACGTTTGACCTTCATGGGAGGTGTCCAAGGAGGTGTGCTCTCTAAAAAGAACATTAAGACCAGACTGAAGTTTGCCAGAGAGAACATAGACAAAGATCATGTCTTCTGGGATAATGTTCTTTGGACAGATGAGTAAAAAGTTGAATTATTTGGACACCAGAAGACCTCATACCAACTGTGAAGCATGAGGGTGGAAGTGTCATGGTTTGAGGATCCTTTGCTGCAGTGGGACCGGGCCAGCACCCCATCATAGAATCCAATATGAATTCTACTGTGTATCAGAGGGTGCTTGAAGAATATGTGAAATCACTGATGAAAAATTAAAGCTTAAGTAGAACTGGACACTGCAACATGATAATGACCCAAAACATACCAGTAAATCCACCTGGCTGAAAATTAAGTGGAGCGTCCTGGAATGTCCCAGCCAAAGCCTGGATCTTAATCCCACTGAGAATCAGCAGGCTGACTTGAAATGGGCTCTACATGCAAAGAACCCCTCAAACATCGCACAGCTGAAAGAATTTTGCACTGAGGTTTGGGGCAAACCTTCCTCAGATCAATGAGAGAGACTGGTAGATGGCAACAAGAATCGTCTCCAAGATATTTCAGACAAAGTGGGTAACACGACTTATTAGGGGTTAGGGTGTCCTATTTTTTTCCTCCATTGAAATATGCATTTTTGTTCATATATTTTGTAGGGGTGTCATTGAAAACCTATTATTGGTATCGATATATTGATTAAAAAAATTCAGTGAGTCGTCGACTTACGACTGCAAAAGTGGTGAAGCATGATTCATGGCAGTGCAGTGTGAGTGTTGTGTACAATGGTTGGTTGTGCTGCCGGCAGCGCCAGCATTTTAAAAGGCCAAGCAGGAGATGATGCAGCTTTACTTTCTAACTGCTCAGAGTAAATCAATTCATCTACTTTCAAAACCACGTCACTGTGGCGCGAAGCTGAGAGCCAATCCTTTCTGTGTGGGCGGGTCCGATACCTTGAAGCTCTAATTTTATTGGACTCACACTCTGCAGGGTTTATGTGACAGGAAGCGCGTCCCAAGTTTTGGCAATCAGCTGCACTATGGGTTGAAGTTTTTCCATGGCCGTCCATTTCTGTATGCTTGCCAGCTGTGCTTGGCTTCGTGGTAATGAGCCGATCAAAACAAGGGAAATTTATCTCTTTACTCAAACAACAGTCTGAACTTTACTCAAACATTTCAAAAGTTACTCAAACGCAGTTTGTGGCTGTTGTTATAATCCAATAAAATTGGAGTTTGAAGCTATCGGACCCACCCACACAGTGGAGAACAGAAAGGATTGGCTCTCCGCTGCGTGTCACAGTGACATGGAATGAAAAATAGATATATAGATTCAAAAGATGCATATATCCGCATTATCTGGTGATAAGTGTCTCTTCTTATTCAAAATGTTCCGTGCTGTTGAGAACACGTGCTCTGACGGCACACGAGAAGCAGGGACGTACCATTTACCATACAGAGAGGCGGGACGTACCATTTACTCGGGGTGTCATTGAAATGGCATTTACTACAGACGTTGTCATGAACACAGGAAGCTATAACTTTAGAAGTATCGATACCCCTTTTATAGGTATCGATTATCGATCGACATAATTATATCGGCGATATTCCGATTGTCAATGACATCCGTAATAATTTGTGTGATGAGTAAAAATGTTACTTGATGTCTGTTAATTACAATTAAATCACTCTCTTTTCCAGAAGTAAATGAAACAAGATTGGACATTATGTGAACATTTCATAATAGAGTTGACTATTGAATGGAGTGTCCTTATTTTTTTACATGACTGTGTGGGTGGACCAGTACTTTAATCATATACACGACAAATTGTTTCACACTTACGTGCAGCAATAACCTGTCACAAATTCAGTTCAGTTCATTTTCTGTAACCGCTTCATCCGAATTAGGGTCGTGGGGAGGCTGGTGCCCATCCCGGCCAACTCAGGGCGAGGGCAGAGTACACCCAGGACAGCTCGACAGGCCATCACAGGGCGGAAACACGTTGACTGCTTTTCAGCCTACTCTTGTCGAAAGTCAGCAATGGCTCTTTTACATGCCTCACACCATAGACAGTGAGAGACATGTCCGGCCTAACCCAGTTAGCTGCACTGGGGGGGGGGGGTGACAACCTTGTGGAGAGTGGGACTCGAACCGCCAACCTTTTGGATCAGCGATCCGGCGCCTTATACCACTAGACCACCACTGCCCGTGTCACAAATTCAATAAGGCAAATAAAGAAGCACATTAGATTTGATAGTGTCAATGCAACCTTATAAGTTTTAGTTTAGATTTAGTTTAGAGTTTAGATTTAGATTGCTTACTTTTCTTTTCTTACAGATATAAACTTTTAGTACATTAAAATTCAAGAGAACAAATTGTTCCATTTAATATTTTGTTTAGTTTTCATGAACCAATGAAATATTTTGTACACCACGAGGTGTTTTTTTTTTTTTTTTTTTTTTTAGTGTTTATCTGATAAATCAGGTGTAATGAATTCTGACAACGCTTTTGTAAAGCACTAAGAATGAAATAACCGAGATAAAAGATGAAATTATAATAGGATCTGATTAGGTTTTGGGAAGAACATTTCAGCATGCATTAATTAGGCAGATTTTACATCTGAATGCAAGAGTTTCTTGTAGAGATGAAATAATTGCTTTGGCAAAAAAAAGGTTTGATATTTATGCTAAAATAATTACATACCAATCAAACGTTTTAGAATACATGTGGATAAAAACCCCAAACAACTTAAGTAAAAAAGTTCTGGAATTTTTTAGTTAACACAATTGTATCTACGTTTATCTCCAAAGAGTAGTCAGATATTACAGCTGAATGCAATGGTGGCATTCTCATAGCCTGACAGAAGTTCTTCCCGATGATGCTGCAGAAGCTCTTAATGTGTTGCACTTGTTGATGCTTTGCCTTCACTCTTCTGTCCAATGCATCCCATATCAGCTCGATGAGGTTTAAGTCTGCAGACTATGTTGCCATTTCATGATTTAAAGCCAGGTGTCAAGTTTTTTCGAAGGTAGTTATGACCCACCACTTACTTTTATTCTTTTCGGATGATTCACTCGACAGACACTCCTCAATTTACGAACAAGATACGTTCTGGGAGGCTGCTCGTTAGATGAATTTGTTATAAGTCCTTACAGGGCAGTATGTTTAAAATATGTTGAAAACTTGCATAAGTAACCTATACGAGTTTGTACTATATACTATCTCTCTGTCGCGCTTTCTCTCTCTCTCTCTCTCTCTCTCTATTTCTCACACGCTGTCTCTGCATAATCATCTTATTTCATTCTATTGAATTTATCATTTACTGGTACAAGGTGCAAACCTAAAAGCACCATAAATTATCACGCTAACCGTGACATCAGGAACTTTCAGCCGGACCCAAAATGCAGGAGACAGAGTAGGATGAGCAGGAAGAGACTTTATTGTTACAGGGGAGGCACTTGAGCAAGGGGAAAACGTAGTCACTGCAGGTGACTAGGAGAAACACGAAAACTTTAGATACGGGGAACTACAGAGCACGGAGCTAAAACCAGGAGCCAGAGAGATCACAGGAAAGCGGGGATGTGAAGAGGGGCAATTTTGTAGCACCTCAATGAGCATGCTGTTCGTCTTTATAGCACGGGAGATTGGTGAGGAGGATCAGGTGTGCGCATTGCGATTCGCCCGCGCGTGTCAGCCATGCCCCTCTGCCGGAGCCTAATCGAATATTAAGTGTACCTCAGGATAATGTTTAATCATATGTCATACTTATATTTGTGATATATCTTTGTATAAATTTTATTCAAGTTCTATTTCTACTTGTTCTTCAATTTCATTTCACTGTCACTTTCGACCTCGGACAGCCTTGTTCATATGTCCGGATGTTTGTAGTAGAGTAGCGTCTGTACTTGTTTTTATATATATATATATATATATATATATATATATATATATAGAGGATTCTTCTGTAATCACCTGAAGAGAGGGGATGGTTTCACCACCCCTCGAAACAGATCTGTAGTGATAAATGGAGTTTAAATAGAAAGCCTTTGTCCTGTCCTTTTGTGTATATATATATATATATATATATATATATATATATATATATATATATATATATTTTATGGTCAAAACAAAATTCATACCAGATCGGTCGAGGCCCGGGTTAACACCGACCACCAGCAGTGCTGTCAATCAACAGGGTGCTGATGGAAATTGGACTACTGTTGGTCGATGACGTCGAAGAAGGAGAGGCAGGAGGTGTGTCCGTAGGCAGAGAGAGAAGAGGAAAGGCGTGAGCTTAGGACTGAGAGTAGGGACTTTGAATGTTGGAACTATGCTAGGAAAAGGCAGAGAGCTGGCTGACATGATGCAGAGGAGGAAGGTGGACATACTGTGTGTTCAGGAGACCAGGTGGAAAGGTAGCAAAGCTAAAAGCTTGGGAGCAGGGTTTAAGCTGTTTTATCATGGTGTGGATGGGAAGAGAAATGGAGTAGGAGTCATCTTGAAGGAGGGGTTTGTCAGGAATGTTCTAGAAGTGAAAAGAGTGTCAGACAGAGTGATGAGTCTCAAGTTAGAAATTGAAGGCGTGGTGTTCAATGTTGTTAGTGCTTATGCCCCACAGGCAGGATGTGAGCGAGAAGAGAAGGAGAGATGCTGGAGTGAGTTAGATGAAGTGATGCAGAGTACCCCGAGAGGTGAAAAAGTGGTCATTGGGGCAGACTTCAATGGACATGTTGGTGCAGGCAACAGAGTGGACGAGGAAGTGATGGGCAGGTTTGGGGTACAGGACAGGAACATAGAAGGACAGATGTTGATCGATTTTGCAAAAAGGATGGAAATGGCTGTGGTAAATACTTTCTTCAAAAAGAAACAGGAGCATAGGGTGACTTATGAAAGCGGAGGTAAGAGCACACAGGTAGACTACATTTTGTGTAGGCGATGTAATTTGAAGGAAGTCAGTGACTGCAAAGTAGTAGTGGGTGAGAGTGTTGCCAAACAGCAGAAGATGGTGGTGTGCAGGATGACGCTGATGGTGAGAAAGGTGAAAAAGGCAACGGCAGAGCAGAAGACAAAGTGGTGGAAGCTGAAAAAGGAAGAGTGTCATGTTGTCTTCAAGGAGGAGTTGAAACAGGCTTTGGGTAGTCAGGAAGTGCTTCCAGATGACTGGACAACCACAGCCAATATGATCAAGGAGACCTGTAGGAGAGTACTTGGTGTGTCCTCTGGAAGGAAAGTAGAAAAGGAAACTTGGTGGTGGAATGAGGAAGTGCATGAGTGTATACAAAAGAAGAGGTTAGCTAAGAAGAAGTGGGACACAGAGAGGACTGAAGAGAGTAAACAGGAGTACAGGGAGACACAGCGTAAGGCGAAGGTAGCGGTGTCAAAGGCCAAACAGAGGGCGTATGATGACTTGTATGATAGGTTGGACTGTAAGGAGGGAGAAAATGATTTATACAGGTTAGCACAGCAGAGAAATAGAGATGGGAAAGACGTGCAGCAAGTTAGAGTGATAAAGGACAGAGAGGGAAATGTATTGACTGATGACAGAAGTGTGCTGGGAAGATGGAAAGAGTACTTTGAAGAGCTGATGAATGAGGAAAATGAGAGAGAAAAAAGAGTAGGAGGGGTGACCGTTGAGGACCAGGAAGTAGCAAAGATTAGTAAGGGAGAAGTGAGAAGGGCATTGAAGAGGATGAAGAGTGGAAAGGCAGTTGGCCCTGATGACATACCAGTTGAGGTATGGAAGTGTCATGGGGAGGTAGCAGTAGATTTTCTGACAAGAATATTCAACAAGGTCTTAAAGTGAGCAGATGCCGGAGGAATGGAGGAGAAGTGTGCTTGTGCCCATATTTAAGAACAAGGGAGATGTACAGAGTTGTGGCAACTACAGAGGGATCAAGTTGATGAGCCATACGATGAAGTTATGGGAAAGAATAGTGGAAGCTAGACTAAGGGCAGAGGTCAGCATTTGTGAACAACAGTTTGGTTTCATGCCAAGAAAGAGCACCACAGATGCAGTGTTTGCTTTGAGGATGTTAATAGAGAAGTACAGAGAAGGTCAGAAGGAGCTGCATTGTGCCTTTGTGGATCTGAAGAAAGCATGACAGGGTGCCGAGAGAAGAACTGTGGTATTGCATGAGGAAGTCTGGAGTGGCAGAGAAGTATGTTAGAGTGGTGCAGGACATGTATCAGAGATGTAAGACAGTGGTGAGGTGTGCTGTCGGTGTGACAGAAGAGTTCAAGGTGGACATGGGACTGCATCAATGGTCAGCTCTCAGCCCCTTCTTGTTTGCTATGGTGATGGACAGGCTGACAGACGAGGTGAGACAAGAATCTCCATGGACTATGATGTTTGCAGATGACATCGTGATCTGTAGTGAGAGCAGAGAACAAGTGCAGGAAAATCTAGAGAGGTGGAGGTATGCCCTGGAAAGGAGGGGAATGAAGGTTAGTCTCAGTAAGACAGAATACGTGTGTGAACGATAAGGACCCAAGAGGAACGGTGAGGTTACAGGGGGCAGAGATAAGGAAGGTGGAGGATCTTAAGTACTTAGGCTCAACAATCCAGAGCAATGGAGAGTGTGGAAAAGAGGTGAAGAAGCGCGTGCAGGCAGGTTGGAATGGATGGAGAAAAGTGTCCGGTGTGATGTGTGATAGGAGAGTATCGGCAAGAATGAAGGGAAAAGTGTACAAGACGGTGATGAGGCCAGCGATGTTGTATGGTTTAGAGACAGTGGCCCTGGGGAAAAGACAGGAGTCAGAGTTGGAAGTAGCAGAGATGAAAATGTTGAGGTTCTCTTTGGGAGTAACGAGGATGGATAGGATCAGAAACGAGTACATCAGAGGGACAGCACATGTAAGATGTTTTGAAGACAAAGTCAGAGAGGCTAGATTGAGATGGTTTGGACATGTACAGAGGAGGGATAGTGAGTATATTGGTAGTAGGATGTTGAGGTTGGAACTAACAGGCAGAAGGCCCAGAGGAAGACCAAAGAGAAGATTTATGGATGTGGTGAAGGCGGACATGAAGGTCGTTGGAGTGAGAGTAGAAGATGCAGAAGATAGGGAGAGATGGAGGCGGATCATTTGCTGTGGCGACCCCTGAAGAGAACAGCCGAAAGAAAAAGAAGAATTTATATATTTTATATATATAAAAGCTTCTAGGGGCTATTGCGGTGAATAAATGCTAACATAGATAAAGAGAAGAATCAGTGAAGCCTTCATATCTAATTTAATATTTGTGTTCAATGTTCCTTCTGCACCTTCAACACATGAACCCTTGATATGCTACTTTATAGAACAGGTTTGTATGGTCAGTTGAGTCTCGAAACAATGGGTCCTTATAACACAACCTTCAGAACACTTTTAAATACTGCATGCACCTCGAAACATGGGTCATTAAAATATATTTTTCTGTGGAAAATAGGCTTACTGTTCATTGAGAATATTGGTCTACAAGAACATTTGCTCTTGGGAACAGGAAAAACCATGGGGAAACAGAATCCTATGAGCATGACCCTGGGGAAAATATAGTTCTTTGGCATAAAGTCCTCAGAATATTGGGCTTGACGAATATATTATCTACTGAACATGGAACCCTGAGAACATTATTCAGTTTAATTCAGTTTTATTTGTATTACGGTTTTTTTTTTATATATATATAATTGACATTCTGCAAAGCAGTTTTACACAGTAAAAATAGAAATTTACAAAGTAGAAAGGAGTTTAAACATTTTCTACAATACCTACACATCTGAATAAGGGGCAGTGCTGGTATAGGGCGCTGAATCGCTGATCCAAAAGGTTGGGGGTTCGAGTCCCACTCTCCACAAGGTTGTCATTGCCCACCCCCACCCCCAGTGCAGCGAACTGGGTTCTCAAAGGCGGGCCATGTCTCTCACTGTCTATGGTGAGAGGCATGTAAAAGAACCATTGCTGACTTTCATAAAGAGTAGGCTGCAAAGTCGTCAGCGTGTTTCCGTCCCTTGCTAAAAAGGGTTGTGACAGGAAGGGCATCCGACATAAAAACCTCTGCCAAAACAAACGTGCGAATCAGCTGATTCGCTGTGGCGACTCCCGAGTAAAAGGGAAAAAGCCGAAAGGAAGACAGACCTACACTTCTGAATAAGCAAGGCTGGCAAGGAAAAGCTCACTCAGTTAATGCGAGGAACAAACCTTTGGAGGAACCAGGCCCAAAATGGAAACCCATCTTCATTTGACTGGAACCATTAAAATACAAACAATATAAGAGAGACTTCACTCGACCAGAAGTACATGGTCTGGTCTGGTGCCTCCAAGTCGCGGACAACTCTTGACGACTGCCATGAAAGGTAACGCCACAATCTTCTGTCCCGCACGGCCTCGTGGACTCATCTCCAGTAGCATGTTGAGTGTCATTTGGTCTGGAGGGTTCGCCATGGGACACTATGTTGTATTTGTCTTGATTGTCTTTCTTGAAAGTTTTCTTGGCATGATAGTGCAGTGGTTTGCCATTGCCTTCTGCACTTTGCGAATACCGATAGCTCAATAGCGTTTAAGCTTTTATGAACATTATCGGCTCACAGGTGGAAAGTTCATACCAGTGGGGGAGATGAAATTAAACACTGAAAACTTTTAACCTCTCTCTCTCTCTCTCTCTCCCTCTCTCTCTCTCCATAATCATCACATTATCAATATCATTATGTCCTGTGTTTAAACTCCTGGTTCTTCTCAAGCACAGCACAGCGGATCTGATCAGATTTACAGAGATTTTCACTCTTATACAGTTCATTATAATACTGGAGTCAATATGTTTCATTTTGAAACTTTTGGCAGCAGTTCAGAAATGTATCTTCTGCTTCTCTCCCCAGAACTCTGGTGTAAGCCACGCCCCTCTGCTGGAGCCTAGTATTAAATGTACCTCAGGGTAATGTTTAATCATATTTCATACTTATATTTATGATATATCTTTCTATAGATTTTATTCAATTTCTATGACTACTTGTTCTTCAATTTCATTTTATTTTCACTCTCGACCTTGGACTGGATTGATGGGCAGGTTTGGTATTCAGGACAGGAAGTGATGCAGAGTACCCCCAGAGGTGAAAGAGTGGTCATTGGTGCTGACTTCAATGGACATGGTTCAGTCAACAGAGGGGACGAGGAAGTGATGGGCAGGTTTGGTATCCAGGACAGGAACACCAAAGGACAGATGTTGGTCAATTTTTCAAAAAGGATGGAAATGGCTGTGGTGAATACTTTCTTCCAGAAGAGACAGGAGCATAGGGTGACTTATAAAAGCAGAGGTAGGAGCACACAAGTAGACGACATCTTGTGCAGGCGATGTAATTTGAAGGAAGTCAGTGACTGCAAAGTAGTAGCGGGTGAGAGTGTTGCCAAACAGCATAGGATGGTGGTGTGCAGGATGACACTGATGGTGAGGAAGGTGAAGAAGGCAACGGCAGAGCAGAAGACAAAGTGGTGGAAGCTGAAAAAGGAAGAGTGTCATGTTGTCTTCAAGGAATGAAAATGATTTATACAGGTTAGCACAGCAGAGAAATAGAGATGGGAAAGACGTGCAGCAAGTTAGAGTGATAAAGGACAGAGAGGGAAATGTATTGACTGATGACAGAAGTGTGCTGGGAAGATGGAAAGAGTACTTTGAAGAGCTGATGAATAAGGAAAATGAGAGAGAAAAAAAAGAGTAGAAGAGGTGACCGTTGAGGACCAGGAAGTAGCAAAGATTAGTAAGGGAGAAGTGAGGAGGGCATTGAAGAGGATGAAGAGTGGAAAGGCAGTGGGTCCTGATGACATACCGGTGGGGGTTTGGAAGTATCTAGGAGAGGTAGCAGTAGATTTCCTGATAAGAACATTCAACAAGGTCTCCGAGAGAGAGAGAGAGGATGCCAGAGGAATGGAAGAGAAGTGTGCTGGTGCCGTTGTGACAACGACAGAGGGATAACGTTGAGCCATACGATGAAGTTATGGGAAAGAATAGTGGAAGCTAGACTAAGAGCAGAGATCAGCATTTGTGAACAACAGTTTGGTTTCATGCCAAGAAAGAGCACCACAGATGCAGTATTTGCCTTGAGGATGTTAACAGAGAAGGACAGAGAAGGTCTGCATTGTGCCTTTGTGGATCTGGAGAAAGCATATGACGGGGTGCCGAGAGAGGAACTGTGGTATTGCATGAGAAAGTCTGGAGTGGCAGAGAAGTATGTTAGAGTGGTGTATGACATGTATGAGAGATGTAAGACAGTGGTGAGGTGTGCTGTCGGTGTGACAGAAGAGATCAAGGTGGAGGTGGGACTGCATCAAGGGTCAGCTCTGAGCCCCTTCTTGTTTGCTATGGTGATGGACAGGCTGACAGACGAGGTTAGACAAGAATCCCCATGGACTATGATGTTTGCAGATGACATTGTGATTTGCAGTGAGAGCAGAGAACAAGTGCAGGAAAATCTAGAGAGGTGGAGGTATGCCCTGGAAAGGAGGGGAATGAAGGTTAGTCTCAGTAAGACAGAATACGTGTGTGAACGATAAGGACCCAACAGGAACGGTGAGGTTACAGGGAGAAGAGATGAGGAAGGTGGAGGATTTTAAGTACTTAGGCTCAACAATCCAGAGCAATGGAGAGTGTGGTTAAACAGGTGAAGAAGCGTGTGCAGGCTGGTTGGAATGGTTGGAGAAAAGTGTCCGGTGTGATGTGTGATATGAAGGTATCAGCAAGAAAGAAAGGAGAAGTGTACATGACAGTGTTGAGGCCAGCAATGTTGTATGGTTTAGAAACAGTGGCCCTGGGGAAAAGACAGGAGGCAGAGCTGGAAGTAGCAGATATGAAAATGTTGAGGTTCTCTTTGGGAGTAACGAGGATGGATAGGATCAGGAATGAGCACATCAGAGGGACAGCACATGTAAGGCGTTTTGGAGACAAAGTCAGAGAGGCCAGATTGAGATGGTTTGGACATGTACAGAGGAGGGATAGTGAGTATATTGGTCGTAGGATGCTGAGGTTGGAACTACCAGGCAGAAGGCATAGAGAAAGACTAAAGAGACGATTCATGGACGTGGTAAAAGAGGACATGAAGGCAGTTGGTGTAAGACAAGATGCAGAGGATAGGGTGAGATGGAGACAGATGATTCGCTCTGGCGACCCCTGACGGGAAAAGGTTGTATGTAAAATATGACGCATAAAAACTGTATTGAATGAAGTTTCATGTGTGCAAATAATCAAGTGATTAAGAAAACATGGGAGGTTTTATTTGATCACCCAATATGTCCTCATGCTGTGGTCTATTTTCCTTTGCTTTTTATTGTGTGGTCAGTGTTGGCCATACAGCAAAGAACATAAGTACAGTGGTTCATATTTATTTCACTGTGACAGACATTTAACAACCATTATAAAATTATGCCCAATCAAAATGCATTAATAAATAATTGGCAAGCCTGGTTCTGACATTGATTTGGCTCAACGTTGTTCATCACAAATAGATATATGTGAAGTCTGCCATAATGTGTCTGTTCTACATCACCAACAGCATCAACTTATGTATGTCTTGTTTTGCTAATCTTCTCAAAGACCAGACACAATGATTGTGATCCCGTTGATATAAATTAATGAGCCGACAGCTCTCTCTCTCTCTCTCTCTCTCTCTCTCTCTCTCTCTCTCTCTCTCTTTCTCTCTCTCTCTCTCTATCTCTCTCTCTCTGTGTGTGTGTGTGTGTGTGTGTGTGTGTGTGTGGTAATATAACACAAAGTGAGTGTACTTGTGAAATTTATGTAAATGAGCTCTTCCCATAGTTTTTGCTTTTAATTTGTCCTCAAAGCAGATAAACACTGTTGGAATAATCTAGTTTGTGCTTGTAACACATTTCAATTTTGGATGGAGTGTAAAATTTATGCAATTAAGAGTTGGCAAAGGGGAAAAATGTTGCAATGTATTAAATATGTAAAAAGAAAAAGCATGCCCGCTCATGCTCCAGACTCCTTTCATGGGAAGATAAAAACAAAACATTGGGTTATTCCATTGGTCTCCATACTGAATGTACATTGTGCTCCATAATTATTGGCACCCCCAGTTAAGATGTGATCTTAAGTTTTTAATTAATTCAGTTTTTTTTAAATAATACAGTATAGCACCACAGTGGGGGGAAAAAAGACGAAAATTCAAACTTTAATCCAAATGCATTTATTGAGAAGGGGAAAAATCCCACATTCGGAAATAATTATTTTACATCAAATCATGCATGCCACAATTATTAGCATCCCTGTTATTCATACTTTGTACAACCCCCTTTGCCAACAAAACAACACCTTGCCTTCTCCTCTCATGTTTCACAAGATTACACAATTGACAGTGTGACCACAGAGAAACAGATAATCACCAACCCTAATCAGAAGCCATGGATGAACAGGGAAGTCTGGCTTCTGCTGAAGTCAGTCAAACAAAGCCTTCAGATCAGGTGATGCACAGGGCTACAGTACAGCTCGGGTGGATCTGAAGAGGGGTATCGAAAAAGCCAAGCATGACCACAAGCTGAAGGTGGAGGAACACTTCTGACCCCCAACGCATGTGGGAGAGCATTCTGGCCATCCTCAACTACAGGCACAGGGCCTCCATACCAACTGCCAAAAGCAAGTCCTTCCTCAATGAGCTCAATGACTTTTATGCTTGTTTCAACAAGGACAAGGTTGTAAAGACGAAGCCATAGAATGACCACCAGACCCTTACGCTCTTCCTCGTAGATGTCCATAATGCACGAAACACATGTAAGGCTGCTGGTAAGGTAAGGTGAAGTCTGTTGGACTTTTTATACCCAAGCCATATTGGCTCATCAGGCCGGTGCTTATTCTCGGTTTCTGTCGCTTGAAGCAACTAGGAGTACAACTTCTCCTGGATGGGACGCTAGTCCATCGCAGGTTACCTTCCCAGTATATTTTTCTGCTCCCCATTTACTCGTCCTTCTCAAAAAATTAGCATACTGTGATAAAGTTCATTATTTTCTGCAATGTACTGATAAAAATGAAACGTTCATATATTTTAGATTCATTGCACACTAACTGAAATATTTCAGGTCTTTTATTGTTTTAATACTGATTATTTTGGCATACGGCTCATGAAAACCCAAAATTCCTATCTCAAAAAATTAGCATATCATGAAAAGGTACTCTAAACGAGCTATTAACCTAATCATCTGAATCAATGAATTAACTCTAAACACCTGCAAAAGATTCCTGAGGTTTTTAAAAACTCCCAGCCTGGTTCATTACTCAAAATTGCAATCATGGGTAAGACTGCTGACCTGACTGCTGCCCAGAAGGCCATCATTGACACCCTCAAGCAATAGGGTAAGACACAGAAAGAAATCTCTGAGCGAATAGGCTGTTCCCAGAGTGCTGTATCAAGGCACCTCAGTGTGACATCTGTGGGAAGGAAAAAGTAAAAGAAGGGCCGATTTCAGACCTTGGGGGACCTGTGGAAGCAGTGGACCGAGACTGGAGTAGAAACATTTAGAGCCACCGTGCACAGGCGTGTGCAGGAAATGGGCTACAGGTGCCGCATTCCCCAGGTCAAGCCACTTTTGAACCAGAAACAGCAGTAGAAGCACCTGACCTGGGCTACAGAAGAAGCAGCACTGGACTGTTGCTCAGTGGTCCAAAGTACTTTTTTCAGATGAAAGCAAATTTTGCATGTCATTCGGAAATCAAGGTGCCAGAGTCTGGAGGAAGACTGGGGAGAAGGAAATGCCAAAATGCCTGAAGTCCAGTGTCAAGTACCCACAGTTAGTGATGGTCTGGGATGCCATGTCAGCTGCTAGTGTTTTTCCACTGTGTTTTATCAAGGGCAGGGTCAATGCAGCTAGCCATCAGGAGATTTTGGAGCATTTCATGCTGCCATCTGCTGAAAAGCTTTATGGAGATGAAGATTTTCATTTTTCAGCACGACCTGGCACCTACTCACAGTGCCAAAACCACTGCTGAATGGTTTACTGACCATGGTATTACTGTGCTCAATTGGCCTGCCAACTCTCCTGACCTGAAGCCCATAGAGAATCTGTGGGATATTGTGAAGAGAAAGTTGAGAGACACCAGACCCAACACTGTGGATGAGCTTCAGGCCGCTATCGAAGCATCCTGGGCCTCCGTAACACCTCAGCAGTGCCACAGGCTGATTGCCTCCATGCCACGCCGCATTGAAGCAGTCACTTCTGCAAAAGGATTCCCGACCAAGTATTGAGCGCATAAATGAACATAATTATTTGAAGGTTGACTTTTTTTTTGCATTAAAAATACTTTTTTTTTTTTTTTTTAATTGGTCGGATGAAATATGCTAATTTTTTGATAGTAATTTTGGGCTTTCATGAGCTGTATGCCAAAATCATCAGTATTAAAACAATAAAATACCTGAACTATTTCAGTTGGTGTGCAATGAATCTAAAATATAGGAAACTTTAATTTTTATCAGTACATGAAAGAAAATAATGAACTTTATCACGATATGCAAATTTTTTGAGAAGGACTAGTATACTTAACACCATCACACTCAACACTGGTATACCTCAGGGCTGTGTGCTGAGCTCGGTCCGCAACTCCCTCTTTACCCATGACTGTAGGCCTATATATTGCTCCAACTCCATCAAAAAGTTTGTTGACGACACCATGGTGATCGGATTCATCAGTGAAAATGATGCGTCTGACTGCAAAGCACCTAGCTGCATGGTGCACTGACAACAACCTGCTCCTGAACACCAGCAAAATAAAAAAGCTCATTGTGGATTTCAGGGAGGGAAAGGGGGCCACTAATGACCCTATCCATATCAATGGCATAGCTGTTGAACATGTCTCCAGCTTCAAGTTTCCAGAGACCCACATATGAGAACCTGTCCAGTTCAACCAACAGCTCCAGCCTGATCAAGAAGGCCCATCAGCACCTGTTCTGGTTGAGGACAGTGAAGAAGAACCACCTGTTTGCTGACATCCTGGGTAACATCTTCCGCTGCACAATAGAAAGCATCCTGACCAACTGTGGTACAGTCTGGTATGGGAATTGCACTGGTTTACAATGGGGTTGAGGTCCGGGGACTGAGATGGCCATGATTCTGTGTCTGGTGAATCATTTCTTCGTAGATTAGGCCACATGGTTTGGGTCATTATCTTGTTGAAAGATCCAATGACAACCCATCTTCAGCTTTTGGGCAGAGGCCACCAGATTTTGATTTAAAATATCGTGGCATTTCAAAGCATTCATGATGCCATGCTAACAAGGTTCCCAGGGCCTCTGAAAGAGAAACAGGCCCACTGCACCACTGATCCTCCCACATACTTCACAGTGGTCATGAGTATTCTGCATGCTTATCTTTTGTGTTCCACGAGCTCCACTTAGAGTGTTTGTTGCCAAAAAGCTCTATCTTGGTCTCATCTGACCCCAAAGCACATGGTCCTGTTTGAAGTCCCAGTAAAACTTAGCGAACTCCAAACGTTTGCGTTTACGATTGTGAGTGAGGAAAGGGTTTTTCACATGCCTGATGGTTGTTTTTGAGACTTTGTGACCCCAATATGCTACCATTTCTTGCAATTCTTTAACAGTGATCTTCCGAGAACTTATTTGCCGCCTCCTCCTCAGTGTGCATGGTGGCAAAATGACCTTGTGTTCTCGTTCAGGCTTGTTTACCACTAGTCCTGTTGTTTAAACTTCTCAATGATTCCTCTGACAGTAGATATTGACAGGTCAGTCTCTCTTTCTCTCTCTCTCTCTTGGTGTGTGTATACACACACATATATATATATATATATATATATATATATATATATATATATATATATATATATATATATATAAAATAATGTGTGTGTGTGTGTGTATATGTAACATTGTAAGCTGAAACTCATCTTTTCCTAGTACTACACTAAACCATTTGTCATGCCATTAATTGTTTGGTGATGGGTCAGCTTTTATTGATGTCATGTCTTGATGTCAGATGAGGCGTATTTTATATGATGCATGCATATAATTTTTCAACTGTTTTTCTTTCAGTCTTTTAATTGTGCAGGCCAAAAGGATGATTGTGCATACACCATATTTTCCGGGCCACAAGACGCACTGGATTATAAGGCGCGTTAAGCGAAACCAAAGTCAGATAAGTTAAATTTGATTCAACTCTCACAATAACTCTCAATCTTCAGTTGTAACACACAAAATATAAAATAATATACTTTACAATAACTCTCACCATTGTTCAGTAGTAACCGTATAAAACAGTAAACTCACTGTTTCAGTTCGTTCCGCTTCCACAAAGCCATCAAATTTTTCATCTTCAGTGTCTGAGTTTAATGTAACATAAAGCCCGAATCCCTCTATATTTTGTTATATTTTATCTATTATTCCCACGCTCATGGTGTCACAGATCAATGGAGACGAAGATTAGAAGTCTTGCGGGTTGTGACTTAAACTTCTTTCAGCCGCGCCCCCTTAAAGAGACGGTGTCATCGACAGTAACAATCGCAGCATGAGTATTGTATTCATTACAGAACGGCGGTCACTACTCTTATGAAGCTGTGTCAGTGTAACTTTAAATTCAAGAAGGTTAATACCAAGTCTCAAGGAGACACCTGTAACAGTGCTTTATCCCGGTGATGAATGTGAGACTTGCATTAAACCAGCTGAGTTTCCTGAGGGTGTAGACGGAGATTAGGTAGAAAAACCACTCACGTATTAGTCAGCAAGTCACCTGACTGCAATAGCAGTAATGCCGATATTTGGACATAAAGCCCGGATCCATCGAACTTATGACCTGTTGACACCAATATCTAGAAGTTCTAGTTCTTTGGTTTTTCTACCCGGAATGATGGTAATCTCTGAATTAGTTTGCTTCAGTTGAGTTTTGATGGCGTCAGTGAGACACAAGGCTTCATACACACATAAGGTGCGCCGGATTATAAGGCACACCGTCAATTTTTTTTAAAGATTAAAGGCTTTTAAGTATGCCTTATGGGCCAAAAAATGCAGGACATAAATTGTCTCAATAACCATTTCAGTCGTCTTATTCAAGATTTCTTCAGCAGTGGCCATCTTTTTTTCATTAACTTCATGTGCATTTCTACTTGACTTTTCTTTTTTATTTTTGATATCGAAATTAAAATGATAACTTTTTAAACACTTGAACAGCCGTCATATACATGACAGCAAAAATATATCCTCTCTCCTGAGGCAGGTACTAAACATATAAAGGTGGTTCAGCAACTCAATTTTGACAGGTCAAGTGTGTGAATAATGATAGACAATAAACAAACAAACAAAGCTCACACTTTATGCTGTCCGATTCTTTGGTGTTATATTTAAATCTTAGTCATGTCATAACATGTGGGGCAGTGGTGGTCTCGTGGTATAGGATCGCGGATCCAAAGGTTGGGGGTTCGAGTCCGACTCTCCACAAGGTTGTCACTGTCCCCCCCAGTGCAGCTAACTGGGTTATCAAAGGCGGGCCATGTCTGTCACTGTCTATGGTGAGAGACATGTAAAAGAACCATTGCTGACTTTCGTAAAGAGTAGCTGCAAAGTCGTCAGCGTGTTTCTGTCCCTTGCTAAAAGGGTTGTGTCAGGAAGGGCATCCGACGTAAAAACATCTGCCAAATCAAACGTGCGAATCAGATGATTTGCTGTGGCGACTCCCAAGTAAAAGGGAAAAAGCCGAAAGGAAGACAGACAGACAGACAGTCATGTCATAACAGGTCAAGACTTTTAGATGGCCTCTTTTTAGAATGTTTAGCTGGTTCTTGATGATCTGTGATTGGCTTTGTCTGTTTCAAGTAGTGTGAATCTAGGTCTTAGATGCAAAGCATTGTAAATTGAAGAACCCCAGACATTTTGTATCCAGAAAAGAGAAGTTTAGTTTGGCTGATTTGTTTTTAGTTTTACTATACATGCAACAGTTTAGTTGTGTTTTTGCTGATCTTGTTATGGTGGCATTGTGGGCAGGACATCTGCTTCAAGCGATAAGGTCCTCAGCAAAGTTTCTATGTGGAGTTTACATATTTGCCCTGGACCTTTCTGTTCTCTCCTGAAGTCCAAAGACATGCACATTAAAGTAAATGGCTGCTCCAGTTTGCCCCAGGAATGAGTATGAAGGGTTGTGTGTGTTGAACTTGCAATTGGCTGGCAAGCTGTTTGTGTACCTTGTCTTCATTGTCTGTTGAAATAGGCTCCAGATAAAGTAGGATCATTCACATTAGAAAATTATTATTTTTTAAATAATAATTTTCTCCACAGTTTTGTCATGGACAATTCTTTTCTCTTAAGTAACACTTTCCCATCACACTATAGCTACAGAAAGCCTCTTTCAAGGTGGTTATGCCATCTGACACCTTTTATTTATTTATTTATTTATTTATTTTGGTGTGCTGTGAATTGAGAATGCTTAGTCAGGAGTACTGTAAGAAACTCTGAGGAAAGTAGAATTTGCCTGTTTGTATGTTTACTGATGCCTATTGTTGGATAGTGTCTCCTACAAGTGATTGAGAAGAGAAAGTAAGCCATCTCTCCCTTCATTTACCAAAAAGCTTCCATGGGCCGACGCCTATAGAAGACTCTGTGCACCTGGGGGTTGAACTCAGTCTCTGGATGGACGTTCTTTTAGTATTCCCTCACCAGGAGACAAGAGAGCATTTATTTTTATATATAAGTTTGGGTGTTGGGGGTTCAAGCCCCACTATCACCAAGTTGTCATGGATACCCCCCCCCCCCCCCCGTTCCAGCTAACTGGGTTATCAAAGGCCAGCCATGTCTCAGTGTCGGTGGTGAGAGGTATATAAAAGTAACCATTACTGTCTTTCGTAAAGAGTAGGCTGTATACCCGTCAGCGTGTTTGTTGTGCAATGGTCTGGCAAGCTGTCCAGGGTGCACTCTGCTTTCCCTGCTGAGATGAACCCAGCCACCCTCCGCGACCCGAATTAGGATTAAACTGTTCAAAAAAATTAATGAATCAATGGGCTTGGCTGTTTGTAATTTAGCCCTTGTGGGTTTTTTGTTTGTTTTTGCCAAATTAGCTATGCCAAATTGAATATGCAAATCATTAATATGACTTCCATGAAGATGGAGGCAGATGATTCTGAAAAAGGGAACAGCTGAAAGGGAAAAAAACCCTTTTTTATGAGCTTTTATTAGTCTATTCTAGATTTTGCCATTCGGCTTTCTGATTTAAAGTTGTTAAGTGATATATTAATACACACACACACACACGTGACCTGTATGTGTGTGTGTTCATGTGTTTTTCCTTTAGAGACAACCGTGCACATTCAATTTCTGCTTACTAGTTTACCTGGAAGGAAATTAAAAATGCAATCCAGAGAACTTAGAGACGTTTCCTGCCGGGTTAACAACGACCGCCATCAGTGCTGTTAACCAACAGGGTGCTGGTGGAAATTGGACTACTGTTGGTCGAAGAAGGAGAGGTCGAAGAAGGAGAGGTGGGAGGCGTGTCCATAGGAGCTTGATCTTTTAAGTGCGCAAGTGCACTTGCTCACTAGATCAGCCGGATAAGCCGAGCTTTGCCTCACAAGCTCCATTTGTCACCTGCAACAAACACCTCACATTCAAAGGGGAAGGACTTAAGAAGCATGCCTTAATTGAGGTGAGCGTGCGGTTTGTGTTTATCAGGAATAAATGAGATTACTTAATTCAAGTATGAACTGTATTCAGTCCGAGCATCTCAGCCACGCCCCTCAGCCGGAGTGGGGAGAAAGCAGACATACACAAACATTAACTTAGTTACTGTACTGGAATAATAATTAAAAAGACTTTAATACTACAGCTTTACAACAGTTCAGATGATTATTCCTCTTTAGGCACTTCCGAGGAAACTGTCGTTTCTTCAGGAGAAAGTCTCATTTCTGCAGAAGAGACGGCGCTTAGCCGTGGCATCATAGAGCTTAACTGGAAAATATATATATAGACTGTGTGTACTTGTGTGTATGTGTGTGTGTGTGTGTGTATATATATATATATATATATATATATATATATATATATATATATATATATATATATATATATATATATGTGTGTGTGTGTATATATATATATATATATATATATATATATATATATATATATATATATATATCACAGCAGAAAATTAAAAAGTTTTTCTTAATCATTAATACAGTGGTACCTCACCTTACGAAATTAATTCGTTCCAGAGCCTTTTTCTTAACCTGGATTTTTTTGTAAATTGGACCGCAGTTTACATGTAAAACGTGTGATTCGCTGCAAGGTTCCCAATACTACCCCTAAACCTTTTAAAATTATAAAAGCATACCTTTTAAGACCTCCTTCTGCTTCAATATCGTACCGATTGTAGACGGGTTTGGCCATATTCCTTTGTGATATCACTCGAGCCCATTTCTTCTTCTCACTCGCACCAGAAATCACGCACGTGTGTTGACCATGTCTTCTTAGCAGTGTTATAATCTTACAAATGTTTATGGAAGGTTAAAAGCCTGAGTCATGAAACGACAGTAACTCTGTCCTTTACACGAAAAGCATTATGGTAGCTGCAGGTCCATAATAGCCAATGCGAGGGAGCTGCGTCATCCCTTCTAGCCAATGGGAGGCCAGTGGGGCGGGATGTTGGGAGATAGCCAATAAGAGGGAGCTGCGTTATCCCTCCGAGCCGATGGGAGGCCAGCAGGGTGGGATTTTGGGAGATAGCCAATAAGAGGTAGCTGCGTCATCCCTCCTAGCCAATGGGAGGCCAGTGGGGCGGGATGTTTGAACATCATTGATGGGAGAGCAGCTCGTGCATTGTTTGAATGGTGCGTTTTAATGTTTGAATGGCGCGTTTGAATTTTTAAGATGGCGCTCTCATAACGTGAACTTGTTTCATATCCAGAGACAAAAAATTTAGGAAAAAGCGTTTGTAACCTGCATTTATTGTTTGGTGAGACTTTTGTAAAGTGAGATACCACTGTACTGTATTAATGAGTAAGACAGCTCATGAAAATCGAAAATTCCTATCTCAAAAAATTAGCATATTTCATCCGACCAACGAAAAAAAAGTGTTTTTAATACAAAAAAAGTCAACCTTCAAATAATTATGTTCAGTTATGCACTCAATACTTGGTCGGGAATCCTTTTGCAGAAATGACTGCTTCAATGAGGCGTGGCATGGAGGCAATCAGCCTGTGGCACTGCTGAAGTGTTATGGAGGCCCAGGATGCTTCGATAGCGGCCTTAAGCTCATCCACAGTGTTGGGTCTGGTGTCTCTCAACTTTCTCTTCACAATATCCCACAGATTCTCTATGGGGTTCAGGTCAGGAGAGTTTGCAGGCCAATTGAGCTCAGTAATACCATGGTCAGTAAACCATTTACCAGTGGTTTTAGCACTCTGAGCAGGAACCAGGTCGTGTTGAAAAACGAAATCTTCATCTCCATAAAGCTTTTCAGCAGATGGCAGCATGAAGTGCTCCAAAATCTCCTGATAGCTAGCTGCACTGACCCTGCCCAACACCACACAAGTGGACCAACACCAGCAGCTGACATGGCATCCCAGACCATCACTGACTGTGGGTACTTGACACTGGACTTCAGGCATTTTGGCATTTCCTTCTCCCCAGTCTTCCTCCAGACTCTGGCACCTTGATTACCGAATGACATGCAAAATTTGCTTTCATCCGAAAAAAGTACTTTGGCCCACTGAGCAACAGTCCAGTGCTGCTTCTCTGTAGCCCAGGTCAGGCGCTTTTGCCACTGTTTCTGGTTCAAAAGTGGCTTGACCTGGAGAATGCGGCACCTGTAGCCCAGTCCACTGCTCCACAGGTCCCCCAAGGTCTGGAATCGGCCCTTCTCCACAATCTTCCTCAGGGTCTGGTCACCTCTTCTGGTTGTGCAGCGTTTTGTGCCACACTTTGTCCTTCCCACAGACGTCCCACTGAGGTGCCTTGATACAGCACTCTGGGAACAGCCTATTCGCTCAGAGATTTCTTTCTGTGTCTTACCCTCTTGCTTGAGGGTGTCAATGATGGCCTTCTGGACAGCAGTCAGGTCGGCAGTCTTACCCATGATTGCGGTTTTGAGTAATGAACCAGGCTGGGAGTTTTTAAAAGCCTCAGGAATCTTTTGCAGGTGTTTACAGTTTATTGTTTGATTCAGATGATTAGGTTAATAGCTCGTTTAGAGTACCTGAACATGATATGCTAATGTTTTGAGATAGGAATTTTGCGTTTTCATGAGCTGTATGCCAAAATCATCAGTATTAAAACAATAAAAGACCTGAAATATTTCAGTTGGTGTGCAATGAATCTAAAATATATGAAAGTTTAATTTTTTTCAGTACATTACAGAAAATAATGAACTTCAACACAATATGCAAATTTTTTGAGAAGGACTAGTATATGTATATATTATTTCTTCCTTTCGGCTTTTTGTCGGGAGTCGCCACAGCGAATCATCTGATTCGCACATTTCATTTGGCATAGGGTTTTACATCGGATTCCCTTCCTGACACAATTCTTTCGCAAGGGGCAGAAACACGCTGACGGCTTTTCAGCCTACTCTTTACGAAAGTCAGCAATAGTTCTTTTACATGCCTCTCACCATAGACAGTGAGAGACATGGCCCTCCTTTGATAACCCAGTTAGCCGCACTGGGGGGACAGTGACAACCCTGTGGGGACTCGAACCCCCAACCTTAGAATCTTCGATCCTGCACCCTATCCACTTGACCACCACTACCCCCCCATATATAAATAGATAGATATAGATATTGTGTGTGTGTGTGTGTGTGTGTGTGTCGTGTGTACCCCCCCATATGCTAAAATTAAAAATTCTGATGGCATGGGGGAACAATCTCCTCATTCTGTTAGTTGAGCAGGGCAGTGACAGCAGCCTGGTGCTGATGCTGCTTCTTTGTCCGATGATTATGTTCTGCAGTGGATTCTCTGTAATTGACAGGAGACTATTCAGTTCCTGTTGTTTTGCCCCAGATATTATACTATTTAGAGTCTGCCTTCCTCACCATTTTATCCAGTCGTGAGGAACCCTTTTTTTTTAATGCCCCCCCCCCCCCCCCCCCCCAGCAGACCACCACATATAGAAGGGCACTTGCCACCACAGACTGGTAGAACATTAGCTACAGTTTTTTGCAGATGTTTAAGGATGCTAGCCTTCTCAGGAAGTACAGACGGCTCTGTCCTTTCTTGCACAGAGCATCAGTGTTGGCAGTCCAGTCTGGTTTGTCATCCAGCTGCATGCCCAGGTATTTGTATGTCTGCACGGTCTCTTCCTTTTCCCCTCTGATTGTCACTGGATCTGAATGCGGCCTGGGTTTTCTGAAGTCTACCGCCATTTCCTTTGTTTTAGTGGTGTTGAGGTGCAGGTGGTTGGAGTCACAGCATGAAACAAAGTCCTTTGTCACTTTGCTGAATACTTTGTCTGACATGCAGTCCCCCAGTTTCACATATTGAGGTCTGTCTGTCAAGTAATCAGTGATCCAGTCCACTCGGTGTGAGCCTACTCCAATCTGTGTCGGTTTGTGTATGAGCAGCAGAGGCTGGATCGTGTTGAAGAGAAAACCAGGAATGTGATTCTTACAGTGCCCTATCCTGGTGAGACAGGGATCAGTGAAGCAGATAGATTGCATCTTCCACTCCCACTTTCTCCTGGTATGCAAACCACAGGGGGTTGAGAGCATGGCAGACTTGTGGCCTTAAGTATGAAGTATTAGCCGCTCCATGGTCTTCATCTCGTGTCAATCGGTTTGAAATCATTCAGGTCCCCAGGGTAGGATCTCTTTGGGAATGGAATAATGCATGACTTTTTCCACACCTGAGGAACCCTTCTACATACCAAACTCAGGTTGCACTGTAGATGGTGTCCTTGGGGATATTCCGTCTGGGCCTACTGCTCTGCAGGGACAGAGTCTTAGTTGTCCGATCACTTGGGCTGCTGTGAATGTGGGCGGGGGGGTTGCTTTCCTTTGCCACAGTATCTGTCATTGGGGGGAGGGAGCTGGTAGAATGGAGTGTGTGTGTGGGGGGGGGGTGCAGTGCTCTCGGGTGTGAATGGGTTTGTACAGTCGAATTTGTTGAAGTTGTTTCTTCACTGGTTAGCCTTCACTAAACCTCCGCTTCATGGTCACACCCTGCTTTGAGTTGCAGCCTGTGATAGTTTTCAGTCCATTCCACACTTCCTTCCTATTGTTATTTTACAGCTTCTTCTTTGACTCCTTGAGTTGGTCTTTGAGTACTTTGTGTACATGCTTGATATCCTTTTGATCACCATCTTTGAAGGCTCTCTTTTTCTGGTTCAGGAGGCCCTTGATCTCACGAGTGATCCATGGCTTGTTGCTGGCAAAGCACCATCCAGTTGATACCGGAACAGCTATATCCATACAGAAGTTAATGTAATCTGTAGAGCAGTCAGTCAACTCCTCAATGTCCTCACTGTGCATTATATCCCAGTCTGTTGATCCAAAGCAGTCTCTCCAGAGCATGCTCTGCCTTGGGAGACCATTTCCTGGATGTGTTTATCGGTAGCCTCATTTTGGTTTATAATGAGGCTGGAGCAGAATGAGGTTATGATCAGCTTTCCCCAGCGTGGGCAGTGGAGAGGTGCTGAATGCATCCTTTATATGTTCATACAGTAAGTCAATTGTTTTTTTTTTTTTTTCTTTGCCTGGTGTAGCAGTCCATCTACTGGGTAAAAGCAGGTTTAGTTCAAATTAACATGATCAAAGTCCTCAGAGCACCACTGGATGCCATGTTTGCATTCCAGCAACAGCAGAGTGGATGTCGTCACACGCTACTCCTGTGTCGGCACATGGAGGAATAAATACAGTAATGAAGCAATGATGAATAAAAGCCAGTTGCATCTGTCACTACTTATTTCTAAATGGAGTGATTATCTGAGTTGATCACAAGTTTATTATTCATTCATTAATTCATTTTCTGAACCGCTTAATCTAACTAGGGTCGTGGAGAGGCTGGTGCCCATCTCAGCTGACTCTGGGCAAGGGCAGGGTACACCTAGGACAGCTCGTCGGGCGATTGCAGGTCGAATTTATCATTTCAAGCTGTTTAAATATAACCATTGACTGTGAGTGAGAGGACAGTCACCTCACCTTGTCTGTTCACGCAGGCTGAAATTGAATCGTGGTAAACCGCAACATTTGGCTTGTGGTCTGGTGTCCACTGTGAAACCTTGATTGTCATATTTCATGAATAATACCATGCTGCATGATGAAACTATGAATAATACCATGCTGGTTTTTTCGTGATGAAACATCATTTTATTGCTCCTGCTACATATGGTTACAGATTTCGGAAACTTTTTTGTTGTTGTTGTTGTAGTACGCCTGAGTTGATGACACATGAACTTCATTAAGTCATAGAGCTTGTTGAATAAATCTTGAGGTCATGGAAGAATATGTTCTTTTTTCTTTTCTTTTTTTTTTTTTCCACGAGCATGCAAAGTTGTTTCATGGCAAGTTCTTTATATTTAATTTCACTTCAGATTCAGAGAAGAACCGAACAGACAGACTTTCCCCTGGCATCGCCGCTGAGGGTTATCTGGAATCAATTTTACGAAACCTATGTTAATCTACTGATGATGTCATGTCCAAAACCCGCGGAGCCGCCAGAGTTCAGAAGATTGAAACTTTTGGCTCTGGAGCACATTTCCAAGCATTTACTCCAACCTTATTTTTAATCCAGCCAGTGAAGTGTTGTTACACATGGATCAGGTTAACTGCAGGATCAGATCATGTTGAGGATAAAAAGGAAAGAGATTCTCCATTCCAGCACCTGCAGTTTATCCAAACTCTCAACACTAAGCTTTCTCTTGGAGGTAATTGTGCCCATTAAGAGCCCTGCTGGAATAACTCTCCATAGAAGCAGGTTTTTTCTCCAAGAAGCCATCGATTTATTCTCTGTATGCATGTTTTGACTGGACTGTGCTTTAGTGTTCTGTATATAAATCAGTATCAGGTGCAGTAATAGTACTGTGTATTTTTCTCCATTTTTCGGTTTCTCTGCATGCAGCACTCAGACTGTAGATATAGGTACAGGAGGAAATTTCCAAATTTTAGAATAACAGAGGAGATTGCCTTCGAATTGCAGTATCCAATTTTTTTTTGTCATTGCAGTGTCTAATTTATTTTGCCCTATATTTCCAAAATTTTATTTTATTTTTTTAAATCTCCAGTTGCATTTTTTTTATTTTAACCTTTCATTTAAATGTTTTTGTCAGTTTTCAAGTCGCTCATAAACACGAAAATTTAATCAAAATGTAGTGTAAGATGCTGGTTGTTAGATTTGGCTGAGTTGTGCAGTTGGCCTGCACTTTTTAATCACTTCACCTTATAGCTCTAAGTGAGATGTAGGATGGAAGTGTCAACATGCTTAGAGCTAAACATCCACCATTATGCTGGGTGTGGATCAAAACAATGGCTGGCAAAAACAGTGAGTGAGTGGTCTGTAATTACAAAAGATAGCAGGTGCAGGTCATATATGGAGACAGGTGATAAACAATGGCCTGGGGAGCAAAGACAAGACTTCAAAATGAAAAGGCTGGTCTTAAACACACATTCAACAATAGATGCAAGAGTTTAACTTCACAAGAATACTCTTAATATTGTAGCTGATGTGAAAATTTCAATATTTGGACCTGTATACTGAATGTTAAAGGAATTAACTGTTATGCTTGTATTTAGCAGAAGAAATTATCCATGCTCTCTTGATGCTGGAGCTTAGCTAAGTTTGTAGAGGAAATTGCAAAAGGTTGATTTCGTCATAGGGCACTGGATCGCTGATCCTAAGGTTGGGGGTTCGAGTCCCACTCGCCACAAGGTTGTCACTGTCCCCCCCAGTGCAGCTAACTGGGTTATCAAAGGCCGGTCATGTGTCACCGTCTATGGTGTGAGGCATGTAAAAGGACCATTGCTCACTTTCGTAAAGAGCAGCTGCAAAGCCGTCAGCGTGTTTCTGTCCCTTGCTAAAGGGTTGTGTCAGGACGGTCATTTGACATAAAAACCTATGCCAAATCAAACGGGCGAATCATTCGATGTGGTGACTGCTGATAAAGGGGACAAGCAGAAAGGAAGTCTTATTACCAATGACATACTGCATCAAGAAATACACTGCATAGCCAAAAACTGTGCACTTGAATATATTGTAGCACCACCTTGAGTACAGTATATAATCATTGTTTTAACAAATGTAAGCAAAATTACATTTTCCCACCCACTGTTGGGTTAATTTTTCACCAAAATCTTGAACTAATTATAGGAAAATTGAACCACTCCACAAAGTCTTCTCCAGCACATCTCAAAGACTTTTAATAGAGTTTCGATCAGGACTCTATCATGCTAGTTCATGTGTGAAAATGATTCCTCGTGCTGCTTGAATTAATGTTTAACAATTTGAGCTTCAATTTTATATTTGTACCATCAATGAAGAAAAAAATTCATTGATATGATAACCTGGCCATTCACCACATTCAGATCAACTGACTGCATTTTATTGCCACATCAATGTTCTTGAGCCTCGACCTGACCAACTGGAGCAACAATGTCATGCCAATTATGTGTTGTCTTCAATGCTGAAGAAGCTCCATCAAAATATTAGTGTGCATAATTTGTTTTGTTTTTTGTTGACCAGGAAGTGTGTAATCAAAACCATCTCGAATTGGACAAAGAGGAAATTTGAATCGTCTAAAACAGGGGTCGGCAACCCGCGGCTCCAGAGCCGCATGCGGCTCTTTCACCTTTCTGGTGCGGCTCCATGGCTTTTCAAAATAATGTTGTAGTTTACGGTGGCCGACGGCTGCACCACAAGCTGCTTATTTACTCACATGGCACACTCACATTTACTCCACCAATCACTGATCATCAAAAGAAAAGAAAAAAAATCTAGATTGGACATTACTGTTTCAATTCTGAAGTGGAGCCATCTTGGTGAGATCACCTTGCTTTAAGTGTTAAACAGTAATGTGATCTCACCAAGATGGCTCCACTTCAGAATTGAAACAGTAATGTCCAATCTAGGTTTTTTCACCTGAATGATGTGGGTTCCCTTCCAATGCTCTTTAGGTGGAAAATTACATTGATGAAAATTAAGGGTCGGTGTGGGCGGATATTTATTTGTTATGGGCGGGTGATTTTGTGTGTGTGTCCACAAGAACACACACAAAATAACCCCCGCCACACCAAAGAAATATAAAAGAGCCCTAAAAGAGCTCATGGCAAGCAGCAGCACATTGAGAGAGATTTTTTTCTGCCACCGGGGTTTGTAATCCAGGAACGGAAATCACAGCTGAAGTAAGAGACGTTGGATGAGATTTGTTTATACACAGCAATCTCCGAGTTAAATAACTGTCCTCACAGTGACAAAATAAATAACTAGGTGTGGTTCAGTCTCCACTCTGAGCATGGATCGGTCAGTGCAGCACGAAGCATTAATATAATTTAAAAGAATGTTGAGCAGACTCCTCCTTAAAATAACTTTTCATATACTTTTCTGTGTTGTTGTCATTTTTGTAAATTAAAACTATGACAAAACAACATTAATATAACAAATAAAGAAACGGAAGATCCCACGAAGGGCGTGATGGTGAGGTAGATACCCAACCCATTAACACATCTGGCTGTTCCCGTCCCATGCTTTGTGGGAAACATATTCTTTATAAAAATACAAGAAGGACTCTGACACATTCATTCATTCATTTTCTGAACTGCTTAATCCTAATTAGGGTCGCGGGGAGGCTGGAGATTTTTTTTTTAAATCTAAATGTTTTTGTTGCAAGCAGAATTGCAATTTAATTGTCTCTGCAGTCGTTTAAATCAATGCAACACATTGTTGTTTTATATTAACATGAAAGAAAAAGGGAAAAAAATTATATGCAGCGTTATTTGATTTTAAATGTCAAAAAAGAATTTGTGGCTCCCAGTGTTTTCTTTAATGTAAAAAATGGGTCTAAATGGCTCTTTGAATGGTAAAGGTTGCCGACCCCTGGTCTAAAAACTTGACACTGCAACTAGTGTGTTCTGGTTAAAAATCGGGTTAACATTATTCATGATAACTCTTTCACAGACTCATTCAATTGTTCTGTTGAATTTAATTTAATACACACAGCCTGCAGCGTTATGTTTTTTCCTGTCATTTTTCCCCCTCGCCCTGTGAAGCATATGCTGCTCAACAAAAGATCGTTTGCTCTTAAATCTAAAAAGTCTTGTCTTCATTACCAGCCTTAGTTATTTCGTCATATCTATCGTGGTTTGGCTGATGTTGTGAGTGCTTAATAATGGCATTATCGCAGTTTCTACCTCTAGCAAGTGACTTTACTGCTGTAAGTGGAGGGTCAATTGTGTCATTTCCCGAACATGCTTGACCCCCTAGGTTGAAACAGGATGTTTTGTCCTCCTCTGGCACCAAAGAATGAGCAGGATCAAGGTGGTTGTTGTTTTCAAGGATTAACTTGAAGGATCGGTATATACACAGAGCAGCAGGAGGAAGATCCAGATGGAAATTGATGGCTCAGATTTTCAGAAACCTGAAAACCCACGCAGCCACATGGTCCCTGCTTCATAATGCTTGCAGTGACACGATCGGCAGAGCAGTAAACTCTTAACTTTGTCTGACTTTGTAGAATGTTCAGTTAGTCCCCTCTCCTATTTGTTTAGAAGCAGATTGTCATATGATAATTGTCATCATATGCCCCCATTTCACTGGAGCAAAAATGTCATCCGCAAACGTTCTGCAATTATTTCCTCATCTTCCGTGTGATTCCGTAGTTATTCCTCAAGTCTTCCTCCACTTCCGTATGCTTCCGGCAGGCCAAAATATTCTGTGAACGTGATTTTAAACCTGTTCAAAAGGACTTTCACGGAAAAAAATCCGTTAGTGTTCCGTGGGGTCACTTTGGCGTACTTTGCCGTATCTGTTCTGCACATGCTGTGAACGTTCCGAGAGTAAGAATTTCCAATTTTCCGTAGGATTTTCACCCATTTTTCCACGACGGGATCCTTGCATGCCGTAGTCCAGTGAAATGTGGGGGTATAAGAATTTCCACTTTTCCATATGATTTTTCACCCATTTTCCGTGTAAAAATGCCGAAGCTCTTCCGTAGACTGCGTTCCGCACCTTTCCGCTATGATCCTTGCATGCTCGTTTTCCAGTGAAATGGGGGTAATAGACTCTGCATCTCAGCATGTTTCTGTGCAATACACATTGCGGTGTGGGCTCAGCTCTTCAGAACAGATTGAAATATCTGTATCAGAGTACTGAGAATGAAGACAGGGCTTTATTCTAAAGTGGAAATCCTGAAAATATATTGGATAAGCTTCTTTCGTGTCTCTGATGAACAAACAGCAGGGACCAAACTTTCCTCACTGTTCAGCAAGAGTACTGAAGAAACTAACCGACCTTGTTTTTTGACTGTGTGATGGCAAGAAGCAGTTATTAAACCCTGATGATTCTGTTTGGTTTGTCTGAGCTCTGTCGTGATGCCCTGCCTGTGGCTAAAACTATTTTTAGGATTTCTTCGTAGGTCCCAATCCTGATATGCCGTGTCGTTCTACATTTGATATATTTCTATAGCGCCATTTTAAGCCTGCGATTAGCATATGGTCAATTGCATTCATAGCTGCTGACCTCGAGGCAGACTTGATCTTCCTATTGTCCTTCACAATGAGAGAAAAATGGATATATTTGATGGATGACCTCTTACAGTGCACCAACTGGCGCTTAATTTATACTTTGGTCCCCAAAGAAATTGTTTTATAGTCGCTGTGCACAAAGGACATCCAAATCATTGCGAACGCTCACCAACTTGAGTGAAAAATCTGGTATGAGTGGAGCGATTTGGCAGCCCTGTCATTACCTCTGTCACTGCCACCAATTGTTCCCTGCTCTTTCCCATGCCAACTTTTTCTCAGCTCCCCATCATGGTGTTATGTTTCAGTATGACTTTGAGCTGGGAAAACCACGACGAGATTAGGCAGCTGTCTCGCACCTGACATCGGTAATCGTTTTGATCGCCATGAGGTCATGGTTTGATAGGGCTGGCAAATACCATTACCCCATTGAGAGGAACCTTTCTAACGATGCCAAAAAATGACTTTTCATTCAGGGATTTGGTCAACTAGCCAGTGGATGGACACACAATGAATGGTATTGAAACATTAATACATGGCCTTAAGGTAGGTTTGGGACTGAAAGGTTGTGGATTTGATTTCTTGAACCAGTATGAAAAATGTGAGGTGCCTTCTTTTTTTACTCAGCCTTTATGACTGAAGCCTCCTTGAGCAAGGCACCTTACCTTTAGCTGCTCCCTGGGTGCCACAATGTAACTGGCTGCCCACTGCTCTCATTGTGTGTGTACTCTATGCTTATATGTGGGTTTTCTTTGGATGGCTTGGATTCATTTATTCATTTACTAAACAATTTAGTAATATTAGTAGGGACAATGGTTTTCCATTTCAAAATTTGCTTTTTTTCTGTTTCAGACAATGCATGATTCTGTTTCAGTTCCATTTCTTAAGTTTACACAGGTTTTGCATCAGTTTCTTGCAAAAACCAACACTGAAATGCACTGTACATTATTTATTGTGGTTGTGTGCTGTGGTTGTGTGACCACCCTGATTGGTGGTGGTCGTGTGATAGAGAAGGCAATACCCGATGGGTGGGAATTGGTTACGATCACTGATCTGAAGGTTGGGGATTCAAGCCCCAGTCCAACCAAGCTGCCACTTTTGGGCTCTTGAGCAAGGCTTCTAACCATCATTTACTCAGTTATATAAAAATGTAACGGCCTCAGGATAAGGGCTTCTACCCAATGCCATAAGGGTTATGTAAATGCAAAGCCTAATTTCTCTTGCACATAATATTATTCTAAATAAGTAACAACATTCCACATCAATGTTCACACTTGATCTTGTATATCTTTATAAGTAAAAAGAAACCTATAAATGATGGCGACCTCGCTCTCTGCGGTCTTTCCCCTGAACCACAGGCTAACCGGTTAGCTAAGGAGGAAGCTAAAGGCTAGCTGGATATTTAAGCCATTGGTTCAACCGTGTAGACCTTATTGCAGTTTAAACCGGTCACAAAATAGCAACACTCTCTTTAACATGTTGTGAAAAAAAAAATCACATTATTTACAGGTCTTTTAAATTAGGAAGGTGTGAGTGCATCCCAAGCATGTCCCAAGAACTTAGAAAGGCGAGTAATACCCCTGAAAAACATGACTGGCCATTGCAGGCCACCATGTGCATATATTTACATATTTTTCTATCTACAGGTAATTTAACACAGACAGTAAGTTTACTGGCATGTTTTTGGGTAGTTTGAATGAACCCCAGCAGACAGTAACCCAAACTCAGGATCAAATCAGGAACTCAGGAGATGTGAAGCAGCATTGCTACCTGCTGTGCTGTCCAGGCAAAATGATAGTGAGAGATAAAGATAGCTAAAGAGACACATATCCAAGAGAGAGGAATGACAGTGATGGATTTGAGACGCTGCAGATGCTTCACATTCTGTTGTGTTTTGGTGTCTGATGTTTGGTAGAACACATTGAGTAGCTATGGTCTCAGAAACTCCGAGTGATCTCAGGGATCAGTGTTTTGCTTTCCCTTTAGAGAGGAGCCAATGGTACTTGGTGATTGACGGATTGATTTACTTAATTTTCCACCATCTTCTCTTGACAATTCCATAGACCTGACACACTCAAAGGATGCAGATTATATTTATCTGTTTGTAAATAGCCATCAATGAATGTCAATGTTGAAAAAATAAAATTAGTTCTTTTTAGCTTTTTGTTGGTGTATCACTGCATGACGGGGCAGTGGTGGTCTAGTGGTATAGAGTGCTGGATCGCTGATCCAAAGGTTGGGGGTTCGAGTCCCACTCTCCACAAGGTTGTCACTGTATCCCCCCCCCCAGTGCGGCTAACTGGGTTATCAAAGGCAGGCCATGTCTCTCACTGTCTACGGTGAGAGGCATGTAAAAGAACCATTGCTGACTTTCGTAAAGAGTAGCTGCAAAGTCGTCAGCGTGTTTCTGTCCCTTGCTAAAAGGGTTGTGACAGGAAGGGCATCCGACGTAAAAACCTCTGCAAAATCAAACGTGCGAATCAAGATGATTCGCTGTGGCGACTCCCGAGTAAAAGGGAAAAAGCCGAAAGGAAGACAGACGGACAGTATCACTAGATGGGTGGATGAATGGGCCAATGGACAAGAATAAATTGATGTGTGACCAAATGGATTGATGGACTGACTGTTAAGACGTGAAAAAGTACCAGATAAACAAATAGTTGCATGCATACAGTATATATGTATTTATTTATTTTCCCCATTTTCTCCCTAATTTAGTCATATCCAATTCCCACCCATCAAGTATTGCCTAGTCCCTATGAGACGTAAAAAAAAAAACCTCTGCCAAATCAAACATGCGAATCAAGGGGGGGGTCAGCACAACAAGCTGCTGTTGTTCGACTGTGAAAGGTATGAAATGAACTGTCCTGGACTGTTTTGTCATTCCTCTTTTTCTTGCCCATTGATGCGAGAGGCTTGTTCTGCTCTGGCAGATCGACGATGTGATTGTGACCGTGAGGAATCAAAGGGGCAGAGTTTCATTTCACTGCTTCACCTTTTCAATTGTTTTAGTCAGAATCTGCACAAACAGCTCTTGCCGGTAAATACAAACGACACATGTCAAGGCGTGTTCTCATTGATTAGCCCATTCACTTGAGTTAAGAGGTTTGGTTTGGATTTACTGTACACAGTAAATAATTAAATGAACCCAACAACAGCAGCAGCAAATGGCTCAGGGCTAAAAGCGTACTCATAAAATTCTTTTGCTCATTGAGGTGAATGACAGAAAAAAGTTAAACAAAGCTTTCTCACATGTGTATAGGAATGATAATTTACTAAGAGACAGCACTTTACAGGTAAAAAGGGTAAAAGGTGCTGGATCGCTGATCCTAGGGTTGGGGGGGGGGTTCGAGTCCCAAGGGCCACGAGGTTGTCACTGCCCTCCCACCCCCCCACACTGCACCTAAGTGGGTTGTCAAAGGCCGGCCATGTCTCTCACTGTCTCTGGTGAGAGGTTCATGTAAAAGAACTATTGCTGACTTTCGTAAAGCGTAGCTGCAAAACCGTCAGCGTGTTTCTGCCCCTTGCTAAAGGGTTGCGTCAGGAAGGGCATTCGACGTCAAAACCTATGCTAAATCAAACATGCGAATCATTAATGTGACTTCCATGAAGATGGAGGCAGATGATTCACTGTGGTGACCCCTGAAACTCAACAACTGAAAGGAGAAGAATACGACAGCACATTATCATTACTAGATAATTATGTAAGTTTAAAATTTTGTCTGTCACATCCATTAATGATCTGAAACCTCCATTCATTTATTTGGTTATTTATTCAATTTGGAATGGTTGGAGAAAAGTGTCCGGTGTGATAGGAAGGTATCGGCAAGAATGAAAGGAAAAGTGTACAAGACGGTGTTGAGGCCAGCGATGTTGTATGGATTAGAAACAGTGGCCCTGGGGAAAAGACAGGAGGCTGAGCTGGAGGTAGCAGAGATGAAAATGTTGAGGTTCTCTTTGGGAGTAACGAGGATGGATAGGATCAGGAATGAGCACATCAGAGGGACAGCACATGTAAGAGGTTTTGGCGACAAAGTCAGAGAGGCTAGATTGAGATGGTTTGGACATGTACAGAGGAGGGATAGTGAGTATATTGGTGGTAGGATGCTGAGGTTGGAACTACCAGGCGGAAGGCCTAGAGGAAGACCAAAGAGACGATTCATGGATGTGGTGAAGGAGGACATGAAGGTAGTTGGTGTAAGAGAAGATGCAAAGGATAGGGTGAGATGGAGGCAGATGATTCGCTGTGGCAACCCCTGACGGGAAAAGCTGAAAGGAGAAGAAAATTCAATTTTCAACCTGCTTTTCAGCCGTACTAGGGTGATTTGGGGAGGCTGGAGCCTCTCTCACCAGACACTGGGTGAATGCTCTGGATAGCTCACTATTGTAGGACCAACATTCAACCATTCAGACTCAAACTTGCATCTCGGGTCAATTTGTAACTGACTATTAACATAATATGCATGTCTTTTGACTCTAGAGCATTGCTTCTCAATTTTTTCTGTCCCCCCCAAAGGAAGAGGAAAACATTTCGCCTCCCCGCCCCCCATATAAGTAGTGTTATTAGTCTAAAAATTATGTAGTCCTCTGTATATGATGTATCCTTATTAACATAATAAATCCTTATTATCATTATGGAATACAAAAAAATGAAGAAATATAGATCAACTTCCAACAAAGAATAACTTTATTAACAATTTTTTAGTCTTTAAACAAAAAGATTTAAAGTGTATGAATTTGCCGGAAATAAAAAAAAAAAGTATTGTTATTTAAACAGTCAACATTTTTGACCAACAATTTGAACCATCTCATACTGAAAAATAAAATTCAATAAAATCAATAAATAATAATAAATTCAAATTGATCAGCAATATTAATTCAGGATTACAATATACAACCTACAAAACAAAAATGAATAAAACTATTATTATTATTATTATTGTCAAAGTGATTAAGACCAGATTAATGTCAATAATGAGCACGTTTTGCAGTGCACAGCTTTTCGAAGCCGGGTTTAAAGCACGAGACTGAACTCTCAGCTCCTGCTCAATGCTGAACTGAGACCTGGACTTATTTTCACAGCAGTGACGTCATCCAGCATGACCGAGACGTGTCTGCTGCAGGTAGGAGCAGTTCCTCTACTGTGCTGTGGGGTTTTCTACACTGAGCAGTTTGGTACTCCACCTTATCTGATGCTAACAGAGCTCGCTGGTTTGCTGAAGTATCATTCACAAAGCGGGGATGGTTGTTGGCAATTCTCGGGACATTTTTGATGAAAAAACTCAAGCGACTGGGATCGTGATCGGGGTGTGACGTCTTTCAGTGACGCCTGAATTTCCTTGGGTTTTGCTGTACATGTCTGCAGCCAATGTTTTCAGACACAGTAAAGACAGCGGTCTTTCCTCTTTTCTCACCGCAGCACAGTGAAGCTGAGTGCTACATCCGGTTCATCATACCTCCTCCACTTAACTTTCGGGAGACTTTCGTTTCTCTCACTGTATCCGTCTCTCTCTGCCTTTCTTTCCATCCTTGTTAAAAATTTCCATGGTGGGCTTATTAACTTCACCCAGGGGGTGGCACGCCCAACTATTTGAGAACCACTGCTCTAAAATTAAAATGGAGTATTTGGAGGAAATCCATGCAAGCATGGAAAGTACATGCAAACTCCACACAGAAATGGGGCAGCTGTCACAGAATGGTTAGATGAGCAGCTTTGGAAAAATGCACAGCAGGAAAAATGTGTCGCTGTAGGGGAGTGAGCTCCACCTTCATGGCTGAAGTGCCCTTTAGCAAGGCATCTAACCCCCAATTGCTCTCCAGGCACCCCCAATGTGTGTGGTAGTCCACTGCTTCATGTGTGTGCGCTCACTTTGGATGGGTTAAATGCATAGGAAATTATTTATATAGCTATAATATACAGTATTTCAAAATAAAAATAAAGACAAAAATTTTTTTGAACGTTGAACCCAGAACCTTTATGATCTGAGGTGTATTATGTTACCCCTTACACCAAACTGAAACCAAAAAAAAAAAAAAACCCTTCCGATTTTTGCTAAAGCTTTTGTTTTTAAGTCATTTTGCTTCCTGCACCATAGTTTCATCCCTTGCATGTATAAAATCCATCCATAAATTAACCTGCAGTCATGGGTGATTCACTATGAATCTCTTTCACATTGCAGTTGAACTGTGCTCATTCAGTTGGAAGTGGACCACAACCGCCTCGCCCAGATGCTGCGTGCAATTCTGTATTCTCCCCTGTTTCTACAAACACAGCAAAGTGCAAAACATTGCAGGGTTTCAATTAAACAAACTGAACATTGCATCTGCCGATGTAACTTACACATTTGGTCTTAAAACTTAAATTAATCTTGAACTTGGTTTACTCTTTTAACTTTCTGTTTATTCTATGGATGGCTTTTTAAAAAGCCACTATTATAAAAAAAATTCCACCATATAAGACAATGTACACAGTATGCATTATCATTTGAATGGTTAGCTGCATTATGTGCCAGCTTGGCTGTAGCGCCTGTCTTATTTTCCTGCATCACCGGTCCTGTATTCAGTTCTCACAAGCCGTGTTCTATTTTAAGGTGTCGTTTTAGAGATTGACTCTGGCTGTATTAAGTACAGTAAGCCTTCAATAATTGTACTGTAACATTATGTTGCAGCATCATGTAATCAATGTGTCAATAAGAGGGCAGTACGTATTTCCAAAAGAATATACAGTAAAACCTCCGCTGACGAACGCTTAAGCTCACGAACTTTTCGCCTCAAGAACATTAAATTTGCGAGCATATAGTCTCTGCTGATGAACTAGTTTTCGGCGGACGAATCAAACCACGCGGTCGAACAGCGCCATGGTGGCGGACACGAGAAGCTGACGCACGCTCACGGCGTCACAGTTCGTCACCCCCTTTCTTTGAATGCGGAAGTGGTTTGTGTTTGCTAGACATTTTGGACCATATTGAGTGTACTTTTGCTATTATGGGACCGAAAAAGACCCCACCACAGGCGGAGATCATTGAAAAACACGAACGAGGTGTGCGTTTGTGTGACTCGGCGTCCCAGTACCAGTACGCTAAGTCTACCATTGCTACCATCCTTAAGAACAAGGAAGCTATTAAGGGTGCGTGTGTGGCTAAGGGTGTTTCCAAACAGTAGGCGTTTCCAAACTCTCCTTCCAAACAGTAAGTCCCTCCCTCCCTCCTCCTCCCACTCCATTCCATCAAGCCATCAACTACCATCACAAAGGTAAATAAAACCACTTTATTATACAGTACAGTTTATTTCTTTAATTACAATACAATAGCACATTTATTATACATAAAATAAGGTATATTTTTGTGTAGTTTTAAGGCTTATTTAGTAGAAAATTATGTTTTATGGGGACCTGGGAACGGATTATTCTCATTTTAATGGTTTCTTATGGGAAATAAATGTTCGGAAGACGAACTTTTCGCCTCACACACACTTTCTGGGAACCAATTATGTTCGTGAGCAGAGGTATCACTGTATAAATGTTCAGAGGTAAGAGATAAAGTCAGAGATGCCTATATTTAGCTCCTGCTGCCATTAAAGGTGGGTGGAGCAGGGGTGGTAGAGATGGTTTCCATCCATCTGACTGTTCGTACAATTTTTTAGTGTGATAACCTTGGAAGAAAATGACACGATATATGACATGATCACCAAAATTGTCAGGAGTGTCTGGTCCCTTGCGGTTTATTTTATTTCTATTTTGCTGAATATTTATATAACCATGTAATAGCTGAAAAAAAATCTACTATTGTCAATAGTTCATTTGGTGGGCAACAATACATTCCAATACAGGGATCCCTCACAATCCGCGGTTAACTGGGACTGAGACCCCCCCATGACCACCGAATTCTGCGAAGTAGGATCACCCCCCACCCAACTCCCCCTGACTGACGTCTATGTACATGCATATGTGTATATATCAATAAATACCTATTCAATGCTATAAATGCTTATAATAACAATTAAACATGAAAAAATGATGCTTAAGATGTAAATACAATATAAATACACACTCATACAGACATGCACGCACGGAGATGTGCACCTCACAAAAATGTAAGTCGTTTTGATGGGATGTTTTCGGTTGTTTTCTGTTTTGTTTGTTTAGGGTTTTTTTTATTTCTTTTTATTTTCTTTTGCATAATTGGCTTTGTTTTTGTGCCATTTTCCTTTACTTTTTCCCCTGTTCTTCCTTGATTTGCTTATTTTTTTTAATTCGATGAATATTTAAAAAAAAAAAAAAACAAAAAAAAAACACTGAAGCCGCATGAATTGAAATGTAAAGTAGCGAGGGATCCCTCTATATACTGTCTAATATATAATAACAGAACTTGGGTAAGTTTGAACTCGGTGATTACATACAGGTGATAGACTTCATGTTACCTGCTGATTCTACCTGGTTCCTCCATCATGCCAATATTGTTTACATTATTCTCATTTTTATGTGAAAACCGAAGTCTATTTTAACCCAGAGATCACAAATTTGAATCTGGTTTAATGCACTCAGTTGTCCGTGGCCAGGAGACATGGGAGCCAAATGGGTGAGCTCTCCCAGGAGGGAGGAACGGCATACGCTCACTTCCCTGTCACTCACAGTGATCGCCTCCTCGTATGAATGAGCTCACAGACATCCATGATTGACTGGCGAATATCGCTTTCCCTTAGTGAGTGTTAGTCCGACCCCAAATATGCATGTCGCTGCAGTTCGAAAAAAGGCGGATGGCTAGCATTGCATTCCACCGAGGGTGTGAGGGTGTGTGTGTGTGTGTGTGTGCTTGTTTTTACCCCTCCTTGGCCGGTGGTGGTCATATGATAGGGAAGGCAATACCTGATTGGTGGGAATTGGTTATGACTAAATTAGGGAGTAAATGGGGGGTAAAAAGGCATTAAAAAAAAACCCTCAGTCTCAGGAGTTACTTCATGGTACTTAATGCATTCAATCTTTTGTCAACTCGCATTTACCTCCAGGTATTCTGTGCACTACATGAGAGCTGGGAAACTATTTTGAGAACCTGGAGGAAGTGGCTTCCATTCACAAATTTTTGGTTGTGTAAAATGACCATAGGTCAAGGCCTGGATCAATTCAGCTGTCGAAACCATGAATGCAACTATAAGGCAATCACGGCCTACCGGATATTACCATGATTACCATGGATTTCTGTGGTAATAAGCATACAGTGAGCTTTGACTGCCACAGATGCATCACAGGTACTGCTGGGAGACATGATAGCTGCTCATGTTTCTATGACAAATACATAGTTCCTTTGCCCATATTTTTTTCCAAGACCACCACAGTAACAAAGGAATGTGGTCCAAATATATGATATCTTCGCTTTAGGGATTTTGTACTTAACCTCATTGATACCTAAGATTAACATTTCCACCTTGCCCACTTTCATTGGCTTCCGGAACTTTTTGATGATATCTTGACGAAACACAGATTCGTTGAACTGCTCTGCATGACATCACCCTTTCCTCAGTGTGTTGATTTAGTTGTAATTAAGTGCTCATGTAAATTTGACCTGATGTATTGTCTGAAGCAGTGGGGAGGATCTCGAGTGTGGCTGGTTGTGTAATTACTGTAGATCGGTAGTGAAGCTATGGTTTACTTTCACCCCCTCTTTAATTTTTCCTTCTCCTTGCACAAAAGAGCCTTCTCGCTTGAGCTAACACTCTCCTCGATTAGTCTGGTATTGATCTAAAAGTAAATGAGAATGGATATCATTGTGACTGGTGTAGCCACTGCTTGCTGCTGGCAATAATTCTAAGATTGAAAATATTCTAGGCTGAACTATTTAATTTCAGCTGTGTCCTGGTGACTTTCCTCTTTTGCTTGGCTTGCAATTTCCAGTCTTATTATAGAGATATATAGTTAGCTCTAGTCTGTATTTTAAGAAGCTATTAATCCGTCTACTGGCGAGCATCATATGGAATGCTGATGTTGATATTCGAGAATGGATTATACCTTACCGCATACCTTATCGTAATTGCCTCTGACCACCTGACACATGTTTAATTGACTCCTTCCCATTTTTCATGAGGGGCAACAAGTCCTCCTCTGTTGCTGCCTCTCTCTTTTGCTCCTACCCCAAAATAGTGCGATTTACACTGCTGCTAAAACTGACCGTGCTTACACCAGGAGCTAATACTTTAATACCCAAGCATTCGCACATACTATATTATCACAAACAATGACGACAGGCTGTTCGGAATGCTTAAGTAACCACAGTTTAAATTCACTGTCAGGTGGAATAACGCTTTGGATAGCCCTTAATGATGCTGTATGCGACAGTAAGGCCACGCGCCTTGGTTTACTCGCCCATTTTGACACCTGACACCTCCATCTGTGCTTCATTTTGGAAGGAGAAGAAGCATAAATCTCATTGTCAATGGAAAGAATTCTTAACATGCGCCACTTATTTATAGCTCCTCCTTAGCTTTGCATGTCGTGGGTAATGCGATATGCAATCACCATGTTGCAAAAACAAGCTACTAAGCAATCAGCTGTTGGAAGGCTCCACTATCCAGGCTTGTAACCCAACAAGCAGATGAGCTTAAGTCGTTGGAAATGGGCCTGTCTTGCATACATCAATCATATCAGCAGTACGAGCGGGGTGAAAACAGAGGGTTGATTGTGCAGATAACCTCTTTGGGCCACATGGTGTGGGAATATTTGGCATGGGAGGCCGGGCATCACTCAGAGAACCATAAATCGCCTTTCTTTGAATCTGTTTAAAAATGAAGTAATGCTCACGTGGACAGCTGGGTGTGAAGTCTTTGAAGAAAAGGAACTCTGCAATCCAACCGAGTGTAAGGTGCTGATGTGTCACATGATCTTGAGTTCGACAGGAATTTATTTGATACTAGATATTGTACATGAATGACTACAGACAAAAGTGTACTTACAAGCATCAAATGTGGAAGTAGTAAAACTCAGGTCTATGTTGTTACTGTATTTTGCCTGAAATATTCTTGAGTGGAATACATTTGTCAATACTTCTGCACCTTCGACCATCTGTTTTTTTCCCCCTTTGTAGCAGAATTTTGGGAACGCTGCAGAGTTTGGCATTCTTAACTTCTTTGAAGTGTATCTCACTCTGTTTCAACAAGCCAGACATGTTCTGTCATGTAACTTTAATTTTTTTGAAAGTGAAATGAAGGTCAAGCAAGCAGCAACGGTGGAGGAGTGGTTAGCATGTCCACCTCACAGTAAGAAGGTCCTGGGTTTTATTCCCAGCTTGGGCATTTCTGTGTGGAGTTTGAATGTTCTCCCTGTACTTGCATGGGTTTCCTCCCGGTACTCCGGTTTCCACCCACAGTCTAAAATGATGCACAGTAATTACTGTGCAATTGTCTGTTCCAAATCACCCATAGGTGAGAGTGTGAATGGTTGTGAGTATTGGCCCTGCGATGTCCTAGTGAGCTGCCCAGGGTGTACCCTGCCCTTGCCCAGAGTCGGCTGAGATGCCGCCAGCCTCCCCGTGACCCTGACTAGTATGAAGCGGTTCATAAAATGAATGAATGAAGGTCAAGCTTTTCAGAATCTAAATACGTAGTTTCATTATCTGGTGGTATTTGCTTACGTTTTCAAAGTCGTCTGCCAGAAAGACTTCTGTTCCAATGTTATGAGTGCACGATGTCTTGTGTATAGGACATGAATTTGTTACTTGATACGAGGCAAGATAGTAAGGGTTTCAGTGGTAGCTCTGGGTTTGCTCTGACTGCCAGGTAAGCCCCAGTACCACCAAGCTACCAGTGATGGGCTCTTGAACAAGGCTCTTAACCTGAACTGCTCAGTTGGTTAAAATATAAAAAAGTAAGTTGATTTGGTTAAGGGCGCCAGCCAAATATCGTAGATATAAATGCTAGGTTCAAATATATGATGGTTAAACATCAACCAAGTATCGCAAACATTGGACGAGAAAATATATACAGGTATGACTTAAGCTCTATTACGCCACTCAAGCACCCTGCATCTTCCCTAGCTTCTGGCAAAAAGCCTAAGCATTTTATTTATTCATAAATATTTTCACAGTACAAAATTAAAAAGATTTTGCGTAGTCATTCCTACATTTTATGACATTATTACTGTATTAATGAGTACGACTGTCTATAGAATGTGTTTAAGACGCATATTTTAGATTATGTAATATAATACATCGGGTTTTAAAACCGCATCAATAATTCACGGATTTTCGGGACCTGCGGGTGGGGGTGGAATTGTGACCCTCACGAATAATGGGGGCTTTCTATAAATTATATATATATATATTTAGTATATAAATATTATATATATTTAATATACTAAATATATATATATATATATATATATATATACAAAAGGACAGGACAAAGGCTTTCTATTGAAACTCCATTTATCAGTGATAAATGGAGTTTCAATAGAAAGCCTTTGTCCTGTCCTTTTGTTATTTGCTCTACCAAAAAGTATTGAGCACTCTCCTACGGAAGGATCTACTCAGAAAATCCTCTATATATATATATATATATATATATATATATATATATATGCGTGCTTTCTGCAAGAGAATGATGCTGGCTTATCGTTTCAGACCTAACCCTTTAAATAATCTTAGGGCAGCAGTATTCTGGTGGTAATGTCGGCTGGATCACTCATCCTAGAGTTGGGGGTTCAAGCCCCACTCTAAACAAGTTGCCACTGTTCCCCAGTGCAGCTAACTGGGTTATCAAAGTCTGGCCATGTCTCTCACTCTCTTTGGTGAGAGGCATGCATAAGAACCATTGCTGACTTTCGTCAAGAGTAGCTGCATAGCTGTCAGCGTGTTTCTAATCAGGAGTCCGAGTCCCCTGAGGCAGTTCGTTCACAGCAACGTTCTGGCAATTCCTGCAGTCACACTGGTACCAAGTCATATTGGCTTCTGCCCTTCATTTGGATCCTTCTGATGGCGCTGAGAAGGGGGTCTTGCTGCTTGGGTAACAGCCTGTCCTCCATACTTCCTACCTAGGCTTTGTGCACTGGAGAGTATCACCAGCCAGGATATCAGCCAGAGTGCAGCTCCATAGTCCTTCGAGACTGACGGAGGCCTACTATAGTTAGATATAATATTATACAAGTAAATTAGGCGTAGCTTAGCCTAGGATAGCCTAGAGACAAGCTAATTCAA
>CM045729.1:34791079-34816079 GCA_024760905.1 Plotosus lineatus | reverse complement strand
AGATAAAAACAGTAGCATACTTACTGGTTTTCATTGCAATTATTAACCAAGTTCGGTACAAGACCCGAGAAGCCATACACCAGAAGAACGGCCATGAAGTAGTCTCTTCATTTTGGATACTATTTTGATATTAAACTGCCATTTCAGCAAATTAAATAAAGGTTATGGAGACGATATGCTCATAAACAGTGCAGGCTAGCTGCTAAGGAAGATCTGAAACGAGCACACTGATTGGTCAGCTCGGGCTTGCTCATGCGCAGTGCCCGTCTCCCGTTAACTTCCGGTTTACTGCATGCATTATCTCCGACTTTCTCTTCAATAACAGTAAGTTGGTTTATTTATAAGATTGTGAATACAGATAATTCCTGGAAAAGGAGAGTGAAATATCATCTGTGATGTCTAGCAGCATTAGTATAGATGTTAAATTCGATGCGAGAATTCGGCTTTGAAGATGCTGGAATGCTTGGCATTCTTGAATATTATTTCGCCAGTGCGTATTTTTCTCTGCATGCAAAATTCAATTATGCAATTTTTTTGATGATTTGATTTGTGTGTAATCTTGTCTGGACTGGACATACTGGATCATGGGTTGTTTAGTTTTGTACAAAATTGGTCAAGACCTGAAAAATATTTAAATGTTTCATTCCTTTTACAGATGAACAAACTGGTGATGATGATGCCAGCTGTGTTGATGAAGATTTTGATTTTGATGTTGATGAAGAAGAGGCATCTGTTAATAAAGGTGTGCATGAGTGGTGTTTGTGAAGATGATGTGATCCTTTCTGTTGAGCAGGATATAGATGAAGATAATGATGAGTACAGAGTTGATGAAGCTTACGTGTAAAGAGATCAGAGAGTTTTGCTATATAGGTTTTTTATAGATAGTTTTCTAAATTTCACTGTGATTGTTTGAACTTGACAGTGTTTTTTTTTTTTTTTTCAATCAGTATCATTTGAAGGCATTTGAACCTTTATATCTTCTTTTCCTTTCGGCTTTTCCCTTCAAGGGTTGCCACAGTGAATCGTCTGCCTCCATCTCACCCTATCCTCTGCATCTTCTACTCTTACTCCAACTACCTTCATGTCCTCCTTCACCACATCCATAAATCTTCTCTTTGGTCTTCCTCTGGGCCTTCTGCCTGGTAGTTCCAACCTCCGCATCCTACTACCAATATATTCACTATCCCTCAACTGTACATGTCCAAACTATCTCAATCTAGCCTCTTTGACTTTGTCTACAAAACCTGTAACATGTGCTGTCCCTCTGATGTGCTCATTCCTGATCCTATCTACCCTTGTTACTCCCAAAGAGAACCTCATTTTCATCTCTACTACCTCCAGCTCCGCCTCTTGTCTTTTCCTCAGCGCCACTGTTTCTAAACCATACAACATCGCTGGCTTCAACACAGTCTTGTACACTTTTCCTTTCATTCTTGCCGATACCTTCCTATCACACATCACACCAGACACTTTTCTCCAACCATTCCAACCTGCCTGCACATGCTTCTTCACCTCTTTTCCACACTCTCCATTGCTCTGGATTGTTGAGCCTAAGTACTTAAAATCCTCCACCTTCTTTATCTCTGCTCCCTGTAACCTCACCGTTCCTCTTGGGTCCTTGTCGTTCACACACATATATTTTGTTTTACTGTGGCTAACCTTCATTCCTCTCCTTCCCTGGCCATACCTCCACCTCTCTAGCTTTTCCTGCACTTGTTCTCTGCTTTCACTACAGATCACAATGTCATCTGCAAACATCATAGTCCATGGGGATTCTTGTCTAACCTCGTCTGTCAGTCTGTCCATCACCATAGCAAACAAGAAGGGGCTCAGAGCTGACCCTTGATGCAGTCCCACCTCCACCTTGAACTGTTCTGTCACACTGATGGCACACCTCACCACTGTTTTACATCTATCATACATGTCCTGCACCACTCTAACATACTTCTCTGCTACTCCAGACTTCCTCATGCAATACCACAGTTCCTCCCTCAGCACCCTATCATATGCTTTCTCATTTGAACCTTTATATAATGGTCGAAAGGATACATACTGATCTTATTGGAATAAACAGAAAAGAAAAAAATAGTAGTTTTTTTGTTCATTTTTGGACGGTTACTATGGTGACTGATTGATTTAATGGGATTAAAAAGTGCATGTCAGATTAAAATGAGGATGATTTCTCTTATCTCCTCCTAAAACTTTTCCTAGACATATTTCCTGAAAGTTTATATGGCTGAGGTGCATAAAAATATTTGGTTGCTAAGGACTAATGATCTTGGAAGAAGGGCAATCTTTGTGCTCATTTTTCTCTAAAACGTCTTTTGAAATTTTTAGTTGAATGCTGACACAAGACATGGCATAGCTCGGTCAGTTTTCAAAGTATTGACAAACTTTTTCTGCATTTTTCAGCTTGGGGCCTCCTCTATCTGACTGTAAAAAGCTCATTTTTCATTTTTGGACACGAGCCTACTCTCAGTGGAGTGGCTCACACATATGTGCGTGTGTGTATATATAATATAAGAAGGAAGAAAATTGGCGTACCAAAAAACTCAAAAAAGAGACAGCGAGACTATGCAAACAGAAATGCCCTTTCTGTGGCCAGGACTCAAACCCAATACCTTCTTTCTGTCAGGAGGATGTGTTAAACACGACAGTACTGCCCTTCTTTCTATATATAGTTGAAAATGTAAATTGTAAACCACATGACTGGTTCCTTAAACTCCACATATATAGTGCACTAAAAAGAGTCTGACGATGGAGCGTATTTGCAGAGCAAATGAGGTGTTGATCGATTTTCGGAAAGACATGTATCAGATAACTGCCATAACCCAATGATTGCTGATGCCAACAGTTGCTCATTCAAACAACAATAAAAACCCAACAAGGTGCGTTTTACAGTTTGGCACATTTTGATCCACCGATCCAGCACAGTAAAGATTGCCTGTACCTCAGTTTCATTTCATTCCACATTCATTTTCAAAGCTGCTATAATCCCAATTAGGGTCAAGGGGAGGTTGACGCCCATCTCGGCCGACTCTCGGTGAAGGCAGGGTGCATTCCAGACACCCCTACAGTCCATTGTAGGGCGCATGTATCTCATGTACAACCCCATTTGTATCATCTGGTTTAGTTTAAATGCTTAGTTGGTGGAATGTGAATTGAGATACAACTCTAGTCTTCATGGTTAAACGCTGAGCGAAGGCTGTAGTAACCCATGAGTTTGACCTCTGAACCCATCAATCAGCTCTTACTTCACCTGTTTTTTGCTCGATGATCAGAGCTAGCTGTTTACACCAAGCACCCGGGAGACACATTCAGCCGTCCGTCATATGGTTGTTAGGAGGTTTCAGCTCCTTACCTCCCAACAGATCTCAGCGGGGCTTCTGTGAATTCTCAAGTCTCACCTCATTTACACACGTCTGAGTCGATATCACCGAGTCGCATTACGCTCTGCCAGTGAGTGAAGAGTATGCAGCTGCGTTTGCTGTGCCATATACTGCACCAACACTCTCTCCCTGGCTTGCTCTCTCTCTCTCTCTCGCTCTCTCTCTCCCTCTCTCTCCCTCCTAAATACACGCACGCACAGTCCCTCTCGCCTGCCTTTCTCTTTCTTGCTCCCTGTCTCTCTGTTTTACACACACACACTCAGGAGTCACTCGCTCGACTTGCGTCTACATGCGTGTCTGTATACATGTCCAGCTGATCAAGTCGTTCCTGATTTTTGAGATCAGATTCCTCCAAGCTGAATCTCAGGAAGACGGATCCGTGTTGTTGTGACTGAGGAACAACCCACAATTTGTATTTTTTTTTTCCCTTCCTGTCTCATTCTCTCCATAACAGTGATGGACTGACCCAGTTTTTTTCCCCCCTGCTCTGGGCTTTCTTTTATTTCTTTCTTTCTTTTTTGCTACTGTGGTTCAGAGGTATACAAGTCATCTGGTGACAGCCTTGCTCTCTTTTCTTCTTCATCCCTGCCTCTTTCGTCTGTACTTGTCTTCTCTGTCTACTTCAATCCAATCTTCTCCTGGAACTTATCCTTCCCTCTACCAGCATCCCACTGCTCTACCTTTACGCATCATGCTCTTAGGTAAGTCCTATTCCTCCCTCTTTATCTTCACCAAACTCTGGTTTCAAGTGCATGCCAAGATGATAGATGTCTGTGTTGAAAGCTGTAAACACGGTGAGAGCTGAAACCATCGCCCAGTTTTTGTTCCGACACACTTAGATTTAATTTGATTGCATTCAAGAACTTTTAGTGTGACACGCTTGATGTTCATCACTTTGCGGTTCGTGTCAAACAATCCTGTCATCACTGATGTTTGCATTGATGATTGTACTGGGCTTCTAGGGACATCATAGATGTGGCAGGCTGTAATATTGTTATCTTGTATGACTGCAGAGCCTTGCTTACTGCTGATTCTGTGTGTGTGTGTGTGTGTGTGTGTGTGTGTGTGTGTTGGGGTGAAATAAGAAGTTGAAATCAGGATCAGTTGTTTCTCAGTGATTTCATCTCTGTTTTGTTCAGACTTCATTTGGGAGCTATTAGCACGATGAATCATATAAATACAACCAACTTTCATTCAGAAATATTAAACATTCAGCAGAAAAGGCGAAACTAAGCAGTGACTCCTTTATTTTTAACTCTATCAGAATGTTATGAATTTGTAATATTCTATTTTGTAATTTCAGTTATTTTACCCCAATTATTTAAGGATACTTATGTTATTTGGAATAACACTAATCTATCATCTCTATGTTGAATAAAAACTCTGTAAATTGCAGAATGTCAAAAATAAAATGAGCAGAAAAGTAAGTACTGTATATGATCTACCGGTTAGTCATGTAATTTCTTTAATATATGATCAGGGGCATCCGATTGAATGGTAAAAGAACCATTGCTGACTTTCATCAAGAGTAGCTGCATAGCTGTCAGCGCGTTTCTGCCACTTACTAAAGGGTTGTTAGGAAGGGCATCCGATGTAAAAACCTATGCCAGATCAAACATGCGTATCATTAATATGACTTCCATGAAAATGGTGGCAGATGATTCGCTGTGGCGACCCCTGAAAGGGAACAGTGAAAGGAAAAGAAGAATATATATTTTATATGATGTTCCTGTTCTGGCTGCAAGTCAGCTGGTTAATCTGCAAATTGCAATGTAAAGGGTGCTGTTTATTTTTTTTAAGAAACTAACTGCCTGGTTAATGACTTAATTAACACAGTAACTCGGTGCTACTCGTTATGCATAAATACAGCTTGTCCTATTAAAAGGGGATTTAGGAAATGTTCAATAATAATTTGTATTAAATATAAGATACTACACTTTTGGCGTCTCCGTGCCACCTGCTGATTTACTTCCCTCAGTATATTATTTATTCTCATTGATTGAATGCATACGGTACGGGTATGTTATGGTTTTACTGCCTACTCACACTAACAGTCCTGCATGTGTCAGATCCTGATAATGGGATCAACTTAGGTGGTTCTTTTGAAAAATTATGATACCCAAATGAGCGCCCCCTGGTGGGGATGGGGGAAGGGAGGAGGGGGTTATGGAGTGAGAGTGAGAGATTTTGGGTATAAGAAAGGGAGCGATGAAGATGGGGAATGAGAGAGAGAGAAAGAGAGAGAGAGAGAGAGAGAGAGAAATGACAGAGAGAGTAGGGGGTGATGTAGGGTGTGTGACAGTGGGAGAAATATTGAGGATGGGAGGAGGAAATGAAGTGAGTGTGAGAGAGAGGGAGTGATATAAAGGGAGAGAAGGTAAAGGATGTGCAAATGATGGACACAGGGATTGTGGAGAAGAGGGAAAGTGGAAAGTGGGTGAGAGTGAGAGAGGGTGGAAGAGTGGCTGATGTAGAGTAAGCAGTGAAAAGTAAGGCTGAGAGAAAGTTTGATGGACAGAGGCTGAGATGGAGGGGAGAAAGAGGGAAGTGATGGAGGGAGAGTGAACCAGGGAGAGGTTACTGGGAAGAGGGTTATAGAGAGTATGTGAGGGAGAGGTTGATAGAGAGAGAGGTGGTGGATAACGATGGTGAGAGAGAGAGACCGGTGGATAGAAAGGGGAAGACAGCAGGTGGTGAGGACAGTGGTGAGAAAGGTCATAAAGGAGAAAGTGTGTGACTGAGTGAAAGTGAGGGGTGTAAGTGTGGTATCAAAGTGAGGATAAGACTTGACAAGTGGGTTTAATGAGTGACGTGGATGAGTGAGTAAGGAATTGCATGACTGAGAGTGGAAGTGGATGAGTGAGGGAATGAATCGGTGAGTGAGGATGTGGAAGAGTGACTGGATGAATTGGTGGAATGAGTGCATGAATGAGGGCTTTTGAATGGGACAAAGTGAAGTCGTGAGTGAGGGAATTCATCGAGGAGGAAACTGATGGTTTTAGTATAGTTTGCTGAAATTATATAAACTAACTAAAGAAATAAACCTAATTTCTTTTAGCTTATTTCCAAAACTACTTTGCCTCATTTTTCCAGAAGTTATTTGCACACTGTTCCAGAGACCCCCTTCGTTAGCTTTGCTGTGACACACAGAGGTCTGTGAGCGATCATTGCCCGTCAACAAGACTCCTTCTGTAAACAGAAATAAACACAGGATTTACTTTGTCCTTGTTTTGTCCAGAACTGCCCCCCCCCCCCTCCCCAGGCTGTCGTTGGCTTCCTCTCCACCCATGCCGATTTTTTTTTTGCGTCTAGGCGCTATATCAGGGTCCCCAATGAAAAAACATCATTAAAGTTCCTGAGATGATTTGTTTCTCTTCCGCCAGTAGGCAGTACGTACCTTCACACTGATGATCCAGTTACATAATCAGCTCTCATAAATGCTCGCGGAGCTCATTAAATATTAAAATTGTGTTGTTCCATGTCTTTGTCTTTATTGATCAGGACGTAAATTGGCATCTTTGTCCAGAGACACTGATTTTACCAATACTACTTCACGTCGAGTGCCAGGGACAGAGTGTATGTGGGTGTGGGATTGCCAATGCTGTACTTAAGGTTCTTTATCTCCAGTCTGGACACGTTTGCAGCCCACATTTAACCCTCGTCCTCGATGTGCATGTGTGAAAATAAGCAACCGCCTGGACCAGAAGGCAGATTGGAACTTAATCACTCATTTCTGCAACATCTTGGAGGGTCGCTTTTTGGAGCTGTGATTATGTTGTATGCACTATAATCAGCAATTTGTTGGTAGGCAATTATACTGCATCAGATGCTATTCCTCTATCCGTGTCTTTGTACATCTCTTGTTATACTGCAGTGTTCATATCACAAGTTGATTCAGCAAGCTGCATGGGAGTCTCGTAAAAACGATTAACACCGATGTGTCCAGAACACTCAAACATGATCTTAACTGGAAAATTCAGGCTTTAGCTAAATCCCAGTCATTACTTTTTCCAAAGCACTAGAGCCTCTACCAGCACAGTCTGCCAAATGAGCTCCCCGACTCCATTGTTAGTTCTCCTTTTTTTTTTTTTTTTTTTAGCCAACCTTTATTTAAATTGGATAAAAATGGAAGAAAATTAAAAACAGCACCCCCCCCCACACACACACACAATTTAAATAAATAAATAGAAACATTTTCATCTTTCAGGCGTTTGCTACTTGCGCTGTATGTGCTTGATTCCATTTCATGTGACACATCATGTGCGGATTATGTATTTTTCCAATGTAAGCTCTAAAAAGCACCGTTAGCTCAGAGTGATAGCTTAAAGCGTGCATCACCATACCTATCTCTGTCATGGTTAAAATATGTAAATATCTTCTTCTTTTCCTTTCGGCTGTTCCCTTCAGGGGTCGCCACAGGAAATGAGCCGCCTCCATCTCTCCCTGTCCTCCGCATCTTCTACTCTGACTCCAACTACCTTCATGTCCGCCTTCACCACATCCATAAATCTTCTCTTTGGTCTTCCTCTGGGCCTTCTGCCTGGTAGTTCCAACCTCAGCATCCTACTGCCAATATACTCACTATCCCTCCTCTGTACATGTCCAAACCATCTCAATCTAGCCTCTCTGACTTTGTCTCCAAAACATCTAACACGTGCTGTCCCTCTGATGTACTCGTTTCTGATCCCATCCATCCTTATTACTCCCAAAGAGAACCTCAACATTTTCATCTCTGCTACCTTCAACTCTGCCTCCTGTCTTTTCCCCAGGGCCACTGTTTCTAACCCATACAACATTGCTGGCTTCATCACCGTCTTGGACACTTTTCCTTTCATTCTTGCCGATACTCTCCTATCACACATCACACCGGACACTTTTTTCCATCCATTCCAACCTGCCTGCACACGCTTCTTCACCTCTTTTCCACACTCTCCATTGCTCTGGATTGTTGAGCCTAAGTACTTAAAATATGTGTTAAAATATGTAAATATAAACTGCAATAATTGGATTTCAGTTTGCTTTTCTTTTTCGCATAGCATATTGTATATTACAATTCTAAATGAGTAGGCTCAAAACTCACATCGCACTTACTCCGCTTGAAGCTCAGTGCTCACCTGACCTGCCTCTGTGTCATGAGTAAAGTATATAAAAATAAACTACAAGAAATCTTGTTTTAGTTTGTTTTATTTTTGTTTCATGATATTATATAGTGAAACTCTGAATAGGGATTAGATTCAATTCCATTCAGTTCAGGTTTATTTGGATATTATTTTTTGTTATTGACATTGTTGCGAAGAAGCATATTCATACATAGGAACTTACATAGTAAAATAAACTTGGTTAAGAATTTAAACATGATTTTAAACATTTTTCGAGAAACCCATTAAATTGCTAATGAAATGCTGTTAAAGAGACACTGTTACAAGAGTTACCACTGTGCTCGGAGCACACCTGTGCCTGTTATAATTTTTAAATAAATAATAATAATTTTAAAATAAATAGCTGAATAAATAAAATTCATACAAATCTAATTTCTTTTTATTTATTTATTTATTTTTACTTCGATGACATATATACTAGAACAATGATTCACATCAGGGGCAGTGATGAACTGGTGGTAGGGTGATTGATTACTAATCCCAAGGTCAGGGATTCAAGCCCCACTATCACTGGGTTGTCACTACTCTCCCTCCAGTGCAACGAACTGGGTTATCAAAGGCCAGTGTCTGTAGTGAGAGGCATGTGAAAGAATCATTACTGACTCTTGTCAAGAGTAAGCTGCATAGCTATCAGTATGTTTCTGCCCTGTGATGGCCTGGTGCTCTGTCCAGGCTATACTCTGCTTTTGCCCAGAGTCGGCTGAGATGGGCGACAGCCTCCCTGTGACCCTAAGTAGGACTAAACAGTTCAGAAAATGAATGAATGATTTACCTCAGGTTCAGTAGATGATGTGTTATGTCATGGACCATTCAGTGACATGCACCAATCTTTTAGCACGTAGAATAGTTCATTATCCCAATATAACAAATCAGTCTGATTGCCATTAGATTTGAACTCATTTGGGGTTTTTTTCCCCCCTTAAATATTACATCGTTTTTAATATTCATAACTTATGAACCATTTTGTAGCTTAGTATAAAAAGCATCGTATTGAGATTTTTTTTTAATTGTTTTACATTTTTACAAATTGTTCCTAATCTGTTTTATTTTTTTTTAAGTACTTAGGCTCAACAGTCCAGAGCAATGGAGAGTGTGGAAAAGAGGTGAAGAAGCGTGTGCAGGCAGGTTGGAATGGATGGAGAAAAGTGTCCGGTGTGATGTGCGATAGGAGGGTATCGGCAAGAATGAAAGGAAAAGTGTACAAGACGGTGTTGAGGCCAGCAATGTTGTATGGTTTAGAAACAGTGGCCCTGGGGAAACGACAGGAGGCAGAGCTGGAGGTAGCAGAGATGAAAATGTTGAGGTTCTTTTGGGAGTAACGAGGATGGATAGGATCAGGAATGAGTAGATTGGAGGGACAGCACATGTAAGAGGTTTTGGAGACAGTCCGAGAGGCTAGATTGAGATGGTTTGGACATGTACAGAGGAGGGATAGTGAGTATATTGGTAGTAGGATGCTGAGGTTGGAACTACCAGGCAGAAGGCCCAGAGGAAGACCAAAGAGAAGATTTATGGATGTGGTGAAGGAGGACATGAAGGTCGTTGGAGTAAGAGTAGAAGATGCAGAGGATCAGGTGAGATGGAGACAGATGACTCGCTGTGTTGACCCCTGACGGGAAAAGCCGAATGGAAGAGAAGTAGTTCCAAATCTGTTTTTTTTTATTCGTACCATTAAATCTGAGTTCTTGATGTTCTTACTAACATGACTGAACTACATTGTATTGTACATTGACTACCACATTGTAAGAGCGTTTTCAAAAACCATGTGCTTAGCATCATGAAATAATGGTAAATAAATCCAGAACTCTGGTTCTCATAGTATATTTAAGTCTAGTCTACGGTTCCCTGATCCTCTTTCAGTGACAGAAAGCATCACTGTCATCATAATTATACGCATAAGTAATATCTGCTCAACTTGTTTTCAGAGAAACGCTTCCTTACTTAATGACTAGTATTAATTCTGGATATCATTTAAAGAATATTGGATGCATGCTGTTAAATTGTATGGAAAAACTATTATTCTCTGAGTCTGCTTCGAATAACTGCAGTTACATCATTCAAAATGACTGAAAATAATCATAAACATGGTCATCATACAGTAATGATACGGTCATTACAGGAGACTATACTGATTAGCATTCGCATTTTGCTGGTCGTCATCAACATCATCAACTACAAACCGGATCTTTTCAACCTCATCTGCAATTACAGACATTTTTTCCCACCACAGTGACTGTAATTTCAAACATTTGTTATAGCGAGCAGTTCTGTCAGCACTGAAAGTGATTAATGCGTGGGCCGGTCTCGTTGACCTTCACCTAATGCTTGTTGCCATTTTTGCTTTTAAAGCATGCACAATCGTGAAGCACTTTGGCCCGAGAGGAATTTGTACCTGCTGTGCTCCGAATGTGTTAGATACACTGTAGCTTTGAGCAAGATAACAATCCCCTCTGCGGGAGGATTCAATCTGCTTTAGGCTTTTCCTCACCACTGAATAATAATGTCCATTCGTGTTTGATCAAGTGTAATAGCACTAAGTAGGTTTGGGAGTGAGGGAGAGAGGCCTATGTGCTGAGATGCGCCAAAAAAAATTCCCAAACTTGAGGGATATGTTCCTTAATACATTTAAATACCAAATCCTGTAGCGTTCGACTTCACTCGCTTGCTTGAGGAAGAGCCCAGGAGTTCGGATACGACTTAATAAAGTAGCTATTACTGTAAAATTTGCTGTAGCAGGTCTCAGCCGGAGGCATAAAGTATGCATTTTGCATCCATATACTGTATGTAAAATATATAAAATCTGACATTTTCTACTAGTTCAGTCATTGCAGCTCAATCAGAAGGAACTGCACAGCACATTACAAACGTCTAACCCTAATTGCAAATAAACTTCAATAAACCTTTACTTAAGGTGGCACAGTGACATTGTGGTTAGTGTGTTTGCCTCACAGCAAGAAGGTCCTGGGTTTGAGTCCCAGGCTCACTGAGAGTGTTTCAATATGAGATTTCATGTTCTGTCCATGCTTGAATGAGTTTCCTTTGGGTACTCTTGACATGGACATTCGGGTATTTGGTTGTACAAATTGCTCTAAGGTTGAGGTGTGCATGATTGTAAAGGGCTGTTCAGGGTGCAACCCACTTTTCACCCAGTGACAGCTGAGCTAGGCTCCAGCCTGTTAATGGGATTAAAAATTTACAAAAATGGATGAAAGAATTAAGTGATGCCAGGGATCTGGGTTTGTCCCCCCCCCCCCCTTTTTTTTTTTTTTTCGTACAAGGTTTGATTTCATCCAGTGCCTCGAAAAAAGACTCGATTAAGTCAGATAGAGAAAAACAAATTATAATGTAACTCAATTCACTCACATGGAACTGATGTGCATGTCTGAAAGTCACTTGAGAAAATCCAAGCATTTGATTATTATTTTGAAGTGAGAGCTGTGAAAGGAACTAAAGCGTGCACTTGTTTGCTCATAGTTGAAACCCTACTGATTTCTTCTATTCTATTTTGATTGCTCTTAGTTAGAGAACCTTCTCTTATTTGTTGGAGAACCTTCACGTTTTCCTCCAAAAGGACAAAGTGTCTTTAGTGTTCTGGATAATTTAAAAACAATGTAATAGGGCGACATGGTGACACACAGATTACCATGTTCTCTTCCCAGCAAGAAAGTCCTGGGTTTTATGTGGGTCTTCTGTGGGTATTCCGGTTTCCTCCGGTGTCCCAAAAACATGCACATTAGTCTAATTTGCCCCAAAATGTGTGTGTGTGTGTGTGTGTGTGTGTGTGTGTGTGTGTGTGTGTGTGTGTGTGTGTATGTATGTATATATATATATATATATATATATATATATATATATACACATACATACATACATACATATATATATATATATATATATATATATTTTTTTTTTTTTCCTTTTTGGGGGGAAAAATTAAATCCTTTTGAAAAGACAAGAAATTGTCTTAGTTGTTTCTTGACTGATTATAAATAACATTTTTGGCCTTAAATTTATATTATTATTTGAAATTAAAAGGATCGAAATCATTTGTTCTGAATGAGTCAACTATACCATTAAAACGTTAACAAAAATAATCAGCGTAGTTCACTAATTTAAATTCTTTCTTTCTTCCTTTTGGCTTTTTCCCTGTTCTCGGGAGTCGCCACAGCGAATCATCTGATTCGCACGTTTGATTTGGCAGAGGTTTTTACGTCGGATGCCCTTCCTGTCACAACCCTTTTAGCAAGGGACAGAAACACGCTGACGGTTTTGCAGCTACTCTTTACGAATGTCAGCAATGGTTCTTTTACATGCCTCTCACCATAGACAGTGACAGACATGGCCCGCCTTTGATAACCCAGTTAGCTGCACTGGGGGAGTTAACTAATTTAAATAATATATAAAATATACAGTCTTTCATGTAAAGACTGTCAGAGCAGGTACACTGAATGAGTGTCTTTATATTTCAGTTCAAGCAAAGGGAGCCTTTAAAAGGTCTGTAGAATTGGTCCATTACTCTCTTCTGGTTTGTTTTTCAATTGTTTTACTGAATTGAAGTCACTTGTTCGAGTATTTATTGATTAGTTTGCACTTTGTGTCACCTGTTTGGGTCTCGGGAACAGCACAACGATGTAGATGTGACCACATCCACCTCACAGCAAGAAGGCTTGCACATTAGGCAAAGTAACTGTTCAAATTTGCCCTAGGTGTCAGTTTGTAAATGGCTGCATGTATTTTGGCCCTGCGCTGGTTTGACGAGGTGTTCAGAGTGAACCGCATCCAGTTCCCCTCGTGTTGGCTGAAACGGACTCCAGCCGGGCTGTGACTGTGTGTGTGTGTGTGTGTGTGTGTGTGTGTGTGTATATGTATATGTATATATATGTATGTGTGTATATATGTATATGTATATATATATGTATGTATATATATATTTATGTATATGTATGTATATGTATGTATATATGTGTATATATATGTATATGTGTATACATATATATATATATATATATATATATATATATATATATATATATATAAAAGAATGATTAAGGTTAATTCATGGGGAGGGCTTAGTGTTATTGCTCCAATAATGTTGATCTCCATGTACAGATGGAAGAGAGTGAGATTAGTGTGTTGTTGTGTAGGTTGTAGGCTGTCAAAGCTGTAAAATGACCATTAGTGATGTGCCTGTCGTGGTGGAAAAGAAAATCTGAGAAAGAGAGCAAGAGATTTCCTATGCCAGAGATTCCCTTAGTCTCCATGGAAACAGCAGAGCTGAACTAACGAGCGCTGCCCCCAGTTAAAATCACTTTATGAAAGTAATTTGCAGAGCCAAACTGATGTTTCTAAAACGAATACTTAAATTGAATCCAAAATGCACATGAGGAGCGGAGAAGTTCGATCACGGGTTTGCATTAAAAACTTGCCTTGTGATGAAATGTCGTCTCATAAAAAAGCAGGACTACACAGCTGTAATCACAATTCTTATGTTTTCCTGACAAAGAAGAAAAACAGTTTGTTTGTTAACTATAAACCTGAAAATTGAGCAGCCTGTAAGGTCCAGTGCTGGTGAAAATGAGCACGGCACTGCAGGACCCTTGAGTATGAGCATTCACTCTCAACGGCTCATCATAGATAGGATCATATCATACGTCAGTGTCGCATTAATCAGTGAAATGATCCCAAATTAAGCTCTAATCCTCTGCTCACAGTAGCGTTGCAGCTACTGACAGCTTTTAATACCATAATCTGTCAGGTAAATGTATCACTGGATAGCAGCTCCGCATTGTTGATTCTTATTGGTCAGAAGGCGTTTAATAGGGGTTCCAACAACAAAGCATGTCATAAGTTTATATTAATCCTCCCATTGTAATGTGCTATTGCTTCCAGGGTAAATCTTGTCAAAAGCTTTGGTATCACATAGCCAAGTCTGCTTCATGGTAGTAGATGGTACACAATTTATTTATTTATTTATTTATTTATTTATTTATTTATTTTACAGTGTTCTGCTGTAAGTCTGGAAGGGGTTGAAATTAACACTAGTTCGCTGGCTCACGGTGAGCGTAAAGTCTGTAGGATGAGTAAAATTAATGAGCAATTCATCCTGCTGGCGACCTGATCAATCCCAGTGGGCAAACAAGATAGTGTTGCAGACCAGCAAGTATGAACGAGGACTAGTAGATTCGCAATCTCGCTAGTCTGGCTGCCAGTAGCTTTTCTCTCTCTCTCTCTCTCTCTCTCTCTCTCTCTCTCTCTCTCTCTCTCTCTCTCTGCATAATTCCACCCCTGCATTTGAGTTTGTTTTGTGGATTTTTAGTCACATGGTAAGCTACATTTATTTTGCATTCATATTTTGAAGAAATCTCTGGTCATTATAACTTCCAGTCATATTTTCCCATCTGTTTCACTCCAGGTTCTTTACTAGGGACAAAAACTCATAAAATGGGTGTATTGTTGTGTTAAAACGCTATAATGCGTTAATATTATTAGTCTCGAACACCATAGAAAGAATCCCGACAGAGATACACTTGTCCATGAACCAAATGACTGTTTTATACTTCTTGTTTTACCTTTCTTTTCCCTGTCTCTGACCCAGTGCTCCATTCCGTACTGATTTATCACACACTTTTTTTTTTTTTTTTCTGATATTTACAAACTCAAAAGTCATGAAGCTTTATTTTCAAGCTTATTACCCAAGAGATTTCTGACATGGTGGCACGGTGGTGTAGTGGTTAGCGCACACAGCACTCTTTTATTTGAGTCCTGAGCTTGGTGAGGGTTTTTCTGTGGGGAGTTTCTATGTTTTCCTCATGTGTGCGTGGGTTTATCCCAGGTAGTCCGGTTTGCTGTCACAATCCAGAGGCATGCACATTATGCTAACTGACTGTTCTAAATTTCCCCGAGGTTTGAGTTTGTGTTTGTTTTTTTTTGTGTGTGGGCCTTATAATGCTCTGATAAGATGTCCAGGGTGTACTCTGAGAGATGTAGTATTTGATGTTACTGAAAATAGGCTTTACTTTTCAGTTATAAGAATAAAGCCAGTCAGTGAGCCATTTTGTTTTCATTTATATTATATTGATATTTTTATCATTATCAATAGTTATCGATGAAGATATTAATCAATCATTTACTGTAATTGAGGAGGATTTTGCTGAATATTGATGGTGATGGAACAATATCTAAATCTCTTGGCCTGTGTCTGCGTGTACTGTATTGTATTTTTTAATTAGGAGATTAATTTATAAATGTTTTTGTCACGCCTCTTTATAACAGGCCACAGCATTGCATATTTGAAAATATGTGTGCAATAAAACTCAGTTTTGCCGAGTCGAGAGAAAACGCCGCGATGTGACTGCTGTTAATAATACCATTTCCTCATTTTAGCTGTTATTTTTTCCATGGAAGATGACATCAATGCTTGTTTCATTTTTTTGTTTTGTTTTTGTTTGTTTTTGTTCTCTGTCCATCGTGTTAAAGTTCATCTGGATTCACCTTGTCATCCTCTTTTAATCTAAGAGAACAGCTCGCATTACAAATGATGGAGTTGACCTGTTTCTTCAGTCTGAACAAACAGAATTAGATCTTACCAGAGTATAACAACACGTTTGTGATAATTGGACTGAAGGAAAAACAGTGTGATATCTTCCAAAGAAATTACAAAGATTTCAGTGTCAAGGATAAAAATCCACACTGACTATTTTTTTTAGAAAGAAACAATTACGTCGGAGTCGATAAATTTTAACACATGTTTCTTCAGTTATATCCTGTAATATATAGACGTTCAGGAGGGCTCACAGTGGCCTGGTGGTAAAGGGTGCTGGATCGCTGAGTCCCACTCTCCACAAGGTTGTCACTGCCCCCCCCCACCCCACCCCCACCCCACCCCACCCACCCCCGCCCAGTTCAGTTAACTGGGTTATCAAAGGCCGGCCATATCTCTCACTGTCTATGGTGAGAGGTTCATGTAAAAGAACCATTGCTGACTTTCATAAAGAGTAGCTGCAAACCCGTCAGCGTGTTTCTGCCCCTTGCTAAAGAGTTGTGTCAGGAGGGGAATCCGATGTAAAAACCTATGCCAAAGCATACATATGATGATATGCTGTGACGACCCCTGACAAAGGGAAAAAGCCGAAAGGAAAAGAAAAAAAAAGATGATGTAGACATTCAGGGACACTATTTTTTTTTCTGAGATTGTATCTCACAAGGGTGGCATGATGGCTTAGTGCAGGGGTGTCAAACTCGTGCCAGAAAGGGCCATGTGGCTGCAGGTTTTTGTTTCAACCAAGCAGCAGCACACCTGACTTTGCTCATTTAATCAAATGAGCTGAGTGTTCAGGCAGTTGATTGGTCAGTCTCTGTATAGAGCACACAGATTGACCAATCAGCTGCCTGAACACTCAGATGAGTTGATTAAATGAGCAAAGTCAGGTGTGCTGCTGCTTGGTTGAAACAAAAACCTGCAGCCACATGGCCCTTTCTGGCACGAGTTTGACACCCCTGGCTTAGTGGTTAGTACATATGCCTCACAGCAAGAAGGTCCTTGGTTCAAGTCCCATGGTTCTGTGTGGGGTTTGAATGTTTTTTATGTGCTTATGTAGGTTTCCTCGTGGTATTGTTTTTTGTTTTTGTTTTTTTCCCCCTACAGATAAAGACATGCACATTAGGGTAATTAGCTGTTCCAAACTCCCCACATGTGTGAGTGTGAATTGTTTTGTGTGTCCGTGTTGGCTCCATGATGGTCTGACTTGCTGTTCAGGGTGAACCTCACCTTCACCTCGTGTCTATTGATGTAGTATACTTCTTCCTGACCCAAATAGGATTAGGTGAATCAGAAAGACTCCATACTGAGTGACACTCGTCTGTAGTGGTTGAATTATGCAATAATCGCGAGACTTATCAATAACGAGATTTGTTGCCAACGCTTTTAATAATCGATTTTTATCGATTTTATGCAGCACTAGATTATTTAGCGACTTGTAGGATGTCCCATGTCATAGGTGGACTATTTAGCAATCCTAAATTTAAGAACGAGGTTTGAATTTGTTTGTTTTTTAATATTTCTCTTATTTGGGTCTTGTTAGTGAAGTCACATTTGGTGTGGTATTGACAAGCTGTCAGAGAAATCCTTTTGAGGATCAAGGATGTGCTTTGGGCTAAGTTGTGTTGGCACAAACTGTCTTATCTCCTGTGTAGTCTCAGATTTCTATTTTTGTGTTTGTAGCTGCCAACATTTTTTGTCTGAAAGCTTTGCTGTGCAAGCATGTTGGTTTCTTTTCTCTCCCATCTCTCCATTATGGAATAATATCAAGGGTGTCTTTTCTTTTTTAAATCCACTTTTAGCCCCAACAAGGTTAAGGAAAACCTTCAGTTAAGAAAAATCATGTGCAGTGGAAACAAGTGACGGATCATTCTGATGTGTTGTAGCCTCCTTGGAACCCCCCCTCATCCCTCCCTCACCAGGACAGACGGTGTTTGGGATAAGTCACGGCGTTTGCACCTGCTCTTCGATCCTGCTTGGCAGGTGTGGCAAATCTCCCACCGAGCCATGACTTGTAAACACGAATGCTGTGGCCTTTGATTCCTCCTCCTTCCTCCTTCTTTTCTTCTCCTTCTTCCTCTCACTTTTCATGCAGGTGGATTGAGTCACAAAGGCTTGTGAGTCACTTTTGAATATTCATATAGATACAACAAAAGAGGGCACCAGCAGCTTCGAGATCCACCACCCACTCTGTGCTGAGGTGGAGAGAGACAGAGATCTAAGCCACAACAGAATGTAAAAGATCTGCTTCCTTGCACCTCTTGACAACATTTCTATTTACACAACTGCTTTCACTTCAAAACACCCACCTCCAGCCTGGAGAGCAGACATTTTTTTGCATGTACTCGAAGAGGTGGCACTGCACAGCAGTCCTTAAGGATCCTTTAGAAAGTTCAGTTCATAAAGGACACTCATCATTTTAAATGCACAACAACGCACGTGTTCCGAATCATGAAGTGGTACATTGTCATCGAATTGCTCAGAGAAATGATAATAAAGCAGTTTGTTCCGAGAGGAGACCTTGCATGGGATTTTCAGGCGTTGCCTTTGTGTGTATTCAGCTCCATATTTCTAGGTCTGCTTAGCCTAGCCAGAGACGACTTAGGTGGTTGGGTCACGTACGGCGAATGAACGAGGGGCGTATCCCTAAAGACATGTTGTATGGAGAGCTGATTGAGGGCTCCCGCCGCACAGGAAGACCACAGCTTCGGTACAAGGATGTGTGCAAGCGGGACATGAAATTATCTGGCATCAACATCAACACCTGGGAAGGCACTGCTGAAATACTCTGGAAGACAACTGTCATCGAGGGGGTCAACAAAGCTGGAAGCAACAGAATAAACAAGCTAGCTGAGAAAAGAGCAAAGAGGAAAGAAAGACAGCCCCCATGGCACCTCAAAGCAGTAATTGTTTAAGAAACTGTCACTCTAGGGTGGGCCTTTACAGTCACTCCCGCAAATGCCTACCATAGCACTACACCATCTTCTCTCGAGACGTACGGCTACCGACGACGATTTCCAGGTCTGCTTTTGCTTTAGTGCTGATTAGCTTTTACTGTTCTTTCTGAGATTTGTTTCCCCTCTGGCTGGTTTTTAGTTATTTTTGTTTTTATTAATCGCTGTAGTAAATTGAATAAATGCAAATTTATTTTTTTTAATAGCGACATTACTACATACATTGTACTCTGTCCTATTACTGCAAAATACTGTACATTTTAAGTTATTTAACAAAATATAGTTGTACATTTACAGCATTTAACAGACCTACTTATCCAGAGCGACTTATAGAAGTGTTTAAGTCACTATCAGTGAATATATTCATACTGGTTTGCTAGAACACAGACTAAGTATACCAAGCGTCACTCAGTGGGTCGGTGTTGTATGTGGGTTTTCTTTTTTTTTTTTGTGGTGGTGGTGGGGGGTGTATACAGCAACGTGCTAATTTAAGTACTGCCGAATATGGTAAGTTTTCAACCGTTGTTCGAAGACGAGCAGTGACTCAGCTGTCCCGGACATCCAGAGGAAGTTCCTTCCGCCACCTTGGAGCTAGAACAGAGAGTTTTGATGCATTTTCCCCTTGTCACTTGGTAGCGGGAGGGACCAGTCTAGCAATGCTAGAGGATCTGTCTGAAAGAACAGGGGGTGTAATGAGTGCTTTGTAATTGGAAGGTGGTGGTCCATTTTTGGATTTATAGGCAAGTGTTCGTGTTTTTAAATTTAATTCGAGCAGCAACAGGTAGCGCATGAAGAAATTGTAGCAGTGGAGTGGTGTGGGGAAAATTTGAGAACGATGAAAATAAGCTGAATTCTGGAGCAGTTGCAGCAGTCAAATGACATGCAAAGGTAGACCTGCCAAGAGTGATTTGCAGTAATCTAATCTTCAGATGACAAGGGACTGAACAAGTATCTGAGTGGTCTTAGTGGAAAGAAATGGACAAATCCTATAAGAGGAGAAGAACCTAGTATAAAGAAAGAACAGAAGTGAACAAAGAGCTGAGCCCTGGGGAACACCAGTGGAAGGTCGGCATGGAAAAGCTGTGGCTCTCTTCCTGTAACCCGACATGAGCGACCTTGCAGCTGACCATGTAACATGCTGCTGCAAGGTCGAGGAAGATGAGAACTGATGGCATCTTGGTTGCTGATGGTGTGCAACATGTAGCTTCTCTGTGACAGCCAAGGGTGCAGTCTCTGTGGAATGTGCCGCTTTGAAGCCAGCTTGATTGAGGTCAAGGGGGTGATTCTGCAAAATATAGGAAGACATTTGGTTATAAATAGTGCATTTAAGAATTTTAAAAAGGAAAGAAAGAAGTCGTAGAATGAAGTGACACTGATTTGTACAAGTTGTACATCACCTGACATCTGACATGTCGTATAGCATCTGGATGGGTATATCAATATCCACGAGATTGTAAGAATTATGGTATTATGTTGTTCATATATAATTATTTCCACTTTATGGGCCACATCCCTCATGGACTTCATTGGTTAAATAAACTGAAACTAACTGCCAAACTGACAGCAGCAGCTAACAGAAACAGTTCAGTAGTTACTCAGTATTTCCCTTTGTGATTATTTTTTTCTTTCCTTGCTATTCACATAACATATAACATAACATAATACATAACATAGTAGATAGGCATCAGTGAAATGAATACTGAAAAGTGTTAAAAGAATGAAAAGAAACTCAATGAGAAGCCTGCGGAAGAATTAACTAAAGTAAAAAGAAACTCGATGAAAAGCTTGTCTATTCGCGTATCTTCAGTTCCCCCAAGCCTGGGAGTGTCAAAGTTACTGAGATAACAATGGTAAACTCTTGAGATAAGTGATCTATGTGCATGTTGAAAATGAAGTTGTGGGAACTAGCAGCACAAGTGTGTGTGTGTGTGTTTTAGTTGTCTTTTCAAGTAGACTACGTTTGGCAACTCACTTCACCATTTTTTTTTTTTTACCTTTTTTGTCTGCTCACAGTACATGAGCTGATATCCAAATAGTACAGGATACAATTAAATTCAACTTCTGTTGGTTCCTCTGTCAGAGAGATTAATCCTTTTAAGTGTAAAAAAAAAAAAGCTCATACACTTGTGAATTTCTTGATTCTGTCACATTTTAAATTTTTTTTATTTCCTCTCATGTTTTCTATAAAATCTACGACAATTGTGTCATTATTTTCCCTTCATACATTCTGCACCAGCTGTCTGAATTTCTCTTCCATTGCCCTTGTATGGTCAGCATTCCCTGTTTTTGTGTCGTCGTGACAGTGTTCTTGTTACCATGATAACCATGACCATCTAAATTATTGCTCGTTATCCCTCATCAGCCTGTATGTTTATCAGAGTTGGAGTCATATGACTTATCCTCAGGTCAGAGTAGAATTAAAGCCCATGATATGTTCACAATGTCCTTACAGGCATAATAGTGGGAAAAAATAGTCTGTACATAAAACATCAGCTCTAAAGGCACCCAAGATGTCTGTAAAACATTCGACTGAGAAACATTTAAGATATAACTCTGAACCCCCCCCCCCCACCTCCACCACCACCACCACCACCACCGACCTGCATTCGAACCAGATGTTGTACAGCCATAAATGCATCCTTGTCTCTGACTGAAATTGGAAAACATTAACTCCTCCTGTTATTAAGCATGTGGTTTATGACTGAAAAATTGCTACCATTAAGGCAAATAAATTAATAGCAAAAACCTTACAAGAAACAGAGCAGAATGTTTACACTGATGTGTGACAATCTCGATTGTGTATGCAGTTAATGCAATGTGGTTAAAGTTGTATTGTAACACACACAAATGATCAAGTCTTCTCTTGTTGAAACCGAAATTAAATCCAAATTCCCTGAAGTACAACACAAGTTGAGTCTCCAATCAAATCTTTTCACAGTTTCGCATGACAGTAATGTCATGGGAGAAATGGTAATAAATGTTGAAGAATTTAGTATTTCTATGACGTCCAGGGAAAACTCCTCACATTGTAAAAAGTTTGACATTTTATTCTAACAGCATGCAGCAGACACCCTTGTCTAGAGTTCTATTTTTATTTAATTTATACAACAGCATTTGAAGAGTAGGAGCCCAACTGTGTATGTTTGGTTGTACTGGGACATGAACCCCCAACCTTCTGATAAGTAATCCAGAGCCTTAACAAATTCTGCATTTATGAGAAATAAAGTTTTAACTTTTAATGTTTGATTATGTCCAACATTGAAAAAAAAAAAAGTAAAAATTGAATTGAAATCAGTCCCTCAAGGAATTTATAGCATCACAACACCATCAATGCATTTATCCAATCATGTAAATTGATGTAAAATCTCATGCATTCTCCATTACTATGCCGTTTTACCCAGTCACCACAACTTTTCCACAAATTTAGAAATCATTTTATTTTCCCAAGAGATTTACCAATCATAGCAGTCTTCCACGCAAATGTTGGTTCATACAACACATCCATCACTTCCTTGTTTGTGCTTTTAAAAATATTCAGATGCCGACATCTGCATAACTGTTTCCACAATTGTAGTGTCATCCCACAATTTCATTGCACTGTCTGTCTTCCTTTCGGCTTTTTCCCTTTTACTCGGGAGTCGCCACAGCGAATCATCTGATTCGCACGTTTGATTTGGCAGAGGTTTTTACGTCGGATGCCCTTCCTGTCACAACCCTTTTTAGCAAGGGACAGAAAAACTTTGACGACTTTGCAGCTACTCTTTACGAAAGTCAGCAATGGTTCTTTTACATGTCTCTCACCATAGACAGTGACAGACATGGCCCGCCTTTGATAACCCAATTGGCTGCACTGGGGGGGGACAGTGACAACCTTGTGGAAAGTGAGACTCGAACCCCCAATCTTTGGATCAGTGATCCAGCGCCCTATACCACTAGACCGCCACTGCCTGCACTAAACAATAAAAATATCAACATTCAGCACAATTTTTAAAAAAGAATCCGCTGCAAAATTTGGCATTTTAAACAACAACAACAAAATGCAAGTGAAATCCTGGACAAATGGTAAATATTCAATGCTGACTACACCTCCAGAGCTTCAAAGACAGTTTAATAAATTTAAAGATGAGACATTTAAATAAATTTGGTTCAACGTGTGTTTTGTAAGTAGCTTTCCAACTTTGACTGCAGGATTTTAGACTTCTTTATGAAAATAAAATTTCAAAAGAAGTTGACATTTTAAAATGAGTCATGTCAAAGCCGAAGTGAAAAAGTTGTTTTTGGAAAGCACGCTGTCTGTTTGTGGTCTCTTCTGTAATCGGTGTCAAAGTTTGTTTTGCCTTTTTTATATTTATTTCTTTTGGTTGAAGCATAATCCCACTTAAGAATTCATAATTCATCATAAAAACAATTCTGACAGTTTTCTGACAGATAGCCGCACAAATACACAGATCAGCCATAACAACGCCACCGCCTGACTGATCTACAACTCGTCAGCCTCATGTAGCAACCTGCAGTATACTGTGTTCTGACTTTTAGCATATCCAGCAATAGCAGTTTCAGCAGTTGGTCCCACAGTAGCTCTTCTGAGGAAAATGACCAAACGTATTAGAATTTTCTCCATGTGCACAGCAGTGAGCCTTCGGCCTTCATGACAGTCTTGCCAGTTAACTGATTGTCCTTCCATGGTCTACCTTTTGTGGTTAGCAGGAACATCATTATAAGACTGGATATTTTTGGTGATGAGTAGACCCACACCATGGCTCTTTTCAAAGTTACTCAGGTTTTTATACTTGCTTTTAATGGTTGTACTGTCATGGCTGATTGGGTATAAGTAAACATTTAATACAGTGTAAACATGCAGGGTATTGTGTAAACAATTAGGTCTCTATTAAATATTAGGTATGTTGACACTATTTAACTATACAAGCCAATATCCAATATGGCCACCATAGCTGCAATCTTGAATTTGCATTTTCGGCACGAGATCAATCAACATTTTTGGTATGGATATTGTGTCTCTGTAACTACACAAACCTATCAATTTTTGTCATGGTTTTAGCATTTCATGTCTTACCCCCAAAAATATATAATATGCGCATGGTATTTTGCCTTCTTTGCCGGGCTGTATTTCATTGAATGATAATGCTATTCAAAAATGTGTACAAAAATATATGCAATTAATTAGTACATATACTTAATCACATACATCTATCAGACATCCTGGAACAAACCCAAGTGATGATGAGAATGGTGCTTTCACAGTAAACCAGAGAGCATGACAAATTTGGACTCTTGGCCATGAATAGCTTTGCCATTGTCACAAATTCTACATTCAGACATGATCTCTGAACCACCATATTCCTAGTTCCCATAATTCCTTGAACAAAGGTTACTTGTTATTCAGGCTGTACTGGCGAAGTTAGCGGTTATGCTCAATTATTATTTGAATGTAGGATAACAATATTTTCAAATCAGGAGGGTTAATGCGATCATCTTCCTGCCTTCATTTACTGAGGAATCAGATGGCGATGTAACCTCTGATAAACTAATGCTACTTTTTAAGAATTTATAAATAGAAATTTGCGTTCTATAGCCATGATCAGGACAATAAAAACTGTACTGATTTCATCAGTGAGAAACACATTTCTGGAATGGGGATCCCTCACTTTCTGCGGTTAATTGGGACCCGCGACCACCTAAATCCACGAAGTAGGATTCCCCCCCCCCCCCCGACTGACGTACATGTACATGTGTATATAATATCAACAAAGACATATTCAATGCTATAAATGCATATAGTAACAATTAAACATAGAAAAATAATGCATAAGATGTAAATAAAATATAAATAAACACACACAGACACGTGCATGCACGCACTCCGATGCGCATCTCACAAAAATGTAATTAGTTTTGATGGAAGGTTTTGGGTTGTTTTTTGTTTTGTTTGTTTGTGGGGTT
>CM045729.1:34783579-34786079 GCA_024760905.1 Plotosus lineatus | reverse complement strand
TATGGATGCGGTGAAGGCAGACATGAAGGTCGTTGGAGTAAGAGTAGAAGATGCGGAGGATAGGGAGAGATGGAGGCAGCTCATTTGCTGTGGCGACCCCTGAAGGGAACAGCCGAAAGGAAAAGAAGAAGAAGAAGGGTGGGCGTTTATTAAAATGTTTACCAGCGGAGTGGAATGGTAAGTGGTTATTACCATAGAGATGGAAAACATGAATAATAATTAAATATTTTCCCTCCGATGTAAAATGGAGCCAATCAACACAAAGGTCAACTTTAGCACATGGCACATTGAAAATCAGATGGCCAGGAACGTCTTTAAATGTATGAAGTTAGTGAGCAGGAGAATCGGGTGAAAAATACCCATTACTTTCTGATAAGTCCACATCTGGCTCATCGCTCCATTCATTCAGAGCATCCCATAGTTTTGCTGTAGCAGTTTCTAATGGTTCATCTTGTTGGACATTTACCAAAAGAACACAGCAAAATATTTTCCTGTTTTTTAAAGCACGGCGGAACAATCCAATGTGTTGTTACTGATGAACATTATAGACATTCCCCAGTGGCAGGGGGTCTTGAACTGTGTAAACTCACTTTTACAAGCAGTGAACGCCTCGTTTACCGTTACAGAGACTGATCGAATAAAATTGGTTAGTTTGATCTACCATTTTGCTCCCAGTACACATGGACGGTTATTAGATGTAAGATCAAAAACATGGGGGGGGGGGTTGGAGCAGGGCATTTATTACATCGAATACGGTATATGTCTCACACGCCATGGATATCACTCATTTTAAATAATCCTATTCATATGATATCTACATCACCTTTAATGCTGAATTGGTAATAGTATGGCACTGTGCATGCAGCTGATAACCAACAGTTTCCTAAAAAAAAGAAACTAGAATCTGAATAAAATAATCTTTAAATTTCTCATGTCAACCAAACTCCCCTTTGTACATAACGTATTAATCAGAAAATTGCACTGAGGAAAAACAGGACTACAATTTTGAAGGCATGTGGGTTACCAGGTTCGTGTATCAAGCCATAATAATTATCCTGAGATAGTGAAACAATCAGATCATGGCTTTCTTATGTACATACATACATACCAGATACAGCACATACTGGTCCTTCTCAAAAAATTAGCATATCGTGATAAAGTTCATTATTTTCTGAAATGTACTGATAAAAATTAAACTTTCATATATTTTAGATTCATTGCACACCAACTGAAATATTTCAGGCCTCTTATTGTTTTAATACTGATGATTTTGAAAACCCAAAATTCCTATCTCAAAAAATTAGCATATTTCATCCGACTAAAAAAAAAAAAAAAAAAAAAAAAAAAGTGTTTTTAATACAATTTAAACAATTGTTCAGTTATGCACTCAATACTTGGTCGGGAATCCTTTTGCAGAAATGACTGCTTCAATGCAGCGTGGCATGGAGGTAATCAGCCTGTAGCACTGCTGAGGTGTTATGGAGGCCCAGGATGCTTCGATAGCAGCCTTAAGCTCATCCACAGTGTTGGGTCTGGTGTCGCTCAACTTTCGCTTCACAATATCCCACAGATTCTCTGAGGTTCAGGTCAGGAGAGTTGGCAGGCCAATTGAGCACAGTAATACCATGGTCAGTAAACCATGTACCAGTGGTTTTGGCACTGTGAGCAGGTGCCAGGTCATGCTGAAATATGAAATTTTCATCTCCATAAAGCTTTTCAGCAGATGGAAGCATGAAGTGCTCCAAAATCTCCTGATAGCTATCTGCATTGACCCCGCCCTTGATAAAACACAGTGGACCAACCCAGACCATGACTGACTGTAGGAACTTGACACTGAACTTCAGGCATTTTGGCATTTCCTTCTCCCCAGTCTTCCTCCAGACTCTGGCACCTTGATTTCCGAATGACTTGCACAATTTGCTTTCATCCGAAAAAAGTACTTTGAACCACTGAGCAACAGTCCAGTGCTGCTTCTCTGTCGCCCAGGTCAGGCGCTTCTGCCGCTGTTTCTGGTTCAAAAGTGGCTTGACCTGGGGAATGCGGCACCTGTAGCCCAGTCCACTGCTTCCACAGGTCCCCCGAGGTCTGGAATCGGCCCTTCTCCACAATCTTCCTCAGGGTCCGGTCACCTCTTCTGGTTGTGCAGCGTTTTCTGCCACACTTTTTCCTTCCCACAGACGTCCCACTGAGGTGGCTTGATAGAGCACTCTGGGAACAGCCTATTCGCTCAGAGATTTCTTTCTGTGTCTTACCCTCTTGCTTGAGGGTGTCAATGATGGCCTTCTGGACAGCAGTCAGGTCGGCAGTCTTACCCATGATTGCGGTTTTGAGTAATGAACCAGGCTGGGAGTTTTTAAAAGCCTCAGGAATCTTTTGCAGGTGTTTAGAGTTAATTGGTTGATTCAGATGATTAGGTTAATAGCTCGTTTAGAGTACCTGAACATGATATGCTAATTTTTTGAGATAGGAATTTTGGGTTTCCATGAGCTGTATGCCAAAA
>CM045729.1:34766079-34778579 GCA_024760905.1 Plotosus lineatus | reverse complement strand
CAATGCTTCATTAAACATAAGTCATGACTAAGCAGTTCAGCAAGTGACTGAGAAGAAACATACGAGTACAGTACTTCAATACTTAATTGAAGAAAGAGAAATGACTACATAATGCAAACTCAAAGCATTCCAAAGGTTGTACATGCATAAAGCATGAAGTTATCTGGCTAATAGCTAGAACTCATATTTATTTAATCTTCCTGTACTGTATGATAGTTTTGCACATGTTATTGTCTCTCTAACAAATATTAGCTTGTTATAGAAACAAGCTGTGCTCAGTGCCAGTACTTTACAAAGACACGCATGTAAAAATGTTAGCTTGGGCCAAAATGGTGTAAGAACAATATTCACAATGAGAAACTTTTCATTAAAGTGGAAATTGTATTACAGACGCTCCCTGACTTATGTTCAGCCGTTTTACGTTTTTTCGATTTTACGTTTGTTTTTTTGTTTGTTTTTTTTTGTTTTGTTTTGTTTTTGTTTTTTTTTTCAAAAAAAAAAAAGTCAAATTTTGAGTCTAGGTGTACCTACGTAGTATGCTGACGTAATGACGCAATGACACTGCATTCATTGTTTACAAACGACAGACTGTGTGTGTGTGTGTGTGTGTGTGTGTGTGTGTGTATTGTGTGTGTATATATATATATATATATATATATATATATAGCGTGTTACCCTTATGTTAAGACATTGTGTCTGTGATCTTTGTGTTTACACTGTTTTGCGGACTTTTGTAACCCTAAGCAAATATGGTTTGGTCAGAAGTGTAAGCCTACTAGCATGGGTGCAAGTCTCATACACAGAGATGAATTAACTATCTGCTCAGATCGGCACGATCTACCATGAATACTCAGTTAAGCAAAAATGAGTTGTAAAATGAAAACCTGAATCCCCAAATTACAGAACAATTACAGATATTTATTATCTTTTAGCAGAATCCTAAGAGTGTATACTTATTTTTATATTAATATTCATTAGGATTTGTACTTGTTCTTTGTATGCATCTCTTGAATAAAGTTTACTTACTGACTTACACAAAAGAAAGAACGCTCCTCTTTGCTGGGATTCACATCAGTGCAGGCTGTGTTTTAAATGAGTTCAACGGTACCCTTGTGTACTTGAAAGACCGGAAGTCTGTATAACCCACAGCAAGTACACTACTTTTGCAAGTACACTACTTTCGGTATTGAGTGCTTCACATATTGTAAGCGTTGATGGTTATTTCATGTAAAGTAACTCGGTATAAATAAGTGATTTATTTGAAATTAATGTTGATATTTGATATATCGATATATTTGATATTATTTTACAATGTTATGTTTATAATAATTGATTTTGGGGTGTTTTATAAGAAATTATAATGGTAGTTATGGATGTGTAGTACAGTATGAGTGTCATACGTCACACGTCATATGTCATACGTCACTGTAACAACTTACGTTTGGCTGTCCAGAACCAATTAAAAACATAAGTCGGGAAGCGTCTGTACTTTTTATTTTGCTAAAGATACTTTTAAATGGATTTTTTCCAAGAGGTTAGCTATTTGTATTCTCAATGAAGTGATATTACATGGGTAAGGTAATGTATGAACATGCAACAGTTGCTTGCGTTTACAGAGCTGTCACGACCACAATATACATTTTTGTCAGCAGCAGTGTTTATAAAAAAAACTTTTTGTCACCACACGGGGTTTCATAAATTTGATGAAACCAGAGTGTGATGATTTAATGGTAAACATTGCATGTTGGCGAGCAGCAAGAGGCCGTGAGAGCATTTGGAACACTGGCTCTGTTACAAAGCCAAATGATTCACGGTGTATTAGATCAAGCTATTCCTGGGCACTTCACTTTAAGTAACAGCAGTGGGTGCAACTTGATCTTCCTGGCCTGTCATCATCTGCATGATGAAGATCTCGGATTTTCTGGGGGTGCAATTCAACCGATTTAGCAGCATGCACCAGGTGTGATGACACTAGTTGCTCGTATCACATTTTAAAATATGTGTTTTAACAAACAACTATTTGATCCTTGATTTAAGCTTCTGCTGAATTTGTAAGCTGTTGTTTAATAAAGCTTTTAAATTTGCCCTTTTTTGGGGAATATGACAGAAAAGAGAATGGAAGGGTTTAGCTAAGAGAATGGGAGGGATTATGGATCATCAGAGTGGCCATAACAAGTAATTGACCACAAAATATTTCATCTTTGCTCACAGATGTCATCATATGGTGCACTGACATTTTGGAGGCATCATTTTGAGCACACGGATACCCTGCCTTAGACAGACATACAATTGACATTCTCTTTCTGCACCCCAGATGAACTGCATAAAAGCAGCAGGGAAAATATGTGGTGGGGTGTAGGTGTAATAAGAGGGTATCGAAACTAATACAGTGGTACCTCAGCTAATGAATTTAATCCGTTCCGAGAGCAAGCTCAAAAGCTGAAAAGTTCATGAGATGAAACAAGTATTCCCATAAGAAATAACAGAAAATCAATTAATCCGTTCCAACCCCCCTCCCAAACTCATATAACCTGCCACAGACACGTATAGTTGACCTAATATTAAAGATAAGCATATAAAAGCAATATATATTTTAGAATAATAATATTAATACATGTACATGAACATTAATGATAATTAATAAAGAATAATAAAACAAGAAAAAATAATGTCAACTCAGCCTTCCGATCATTGACTGTGGCGAAGATGTCACGTGGGCAGGGAGGAGGTGGTGCATAACAGAGGAGAAGGAAGAGGAGAATTTTGTGCATTTGCACGCTATGAATGCCAGCGAGGAAAGGCTCATGGTGAGCTCCCACAATGCCAGTGCTTCTCAAATAGTGTGCTGTGATGCCACTGGTGGCACGTATGACTTTGGGGAACATGCTTTTTTGCCATACTGCAACAAAGTGTAATTGAGCATCCAGTTACATAGACAGTCAGCCCCCTACTTATGAAATTAATCTGTTCCAGCGCCTTTTTCGTAATGCAGAAGTTTCGGAAGCAGAGGCGCATTTTACATGTAAAACGCTTGATTCGTTCCAAGGCTCCCAAAACCACCCCATAAACTCTTTAAAAATGATAAAAGTACACCAATTTTGTCTGAAATATGCATGAAATATGTGTTAAAAGTAAAAGATTATTAAAGTATTTAATAAACCATTAAAACATTTTATTGACATATTAAATCATTTAATTAAACCTTTATTAAACATTTTTATTACACACATACACACACACACACACACACACACACACACACACAAAACACTGTCTCTCTCTCTCTCTCTCACACACACACAGAAGACACATACAGAATCCACATGGCGCTCTCCACTGAATGCGGACTCTGCATGGCTGCACCTAGAAATTCTGTGCATAAAAATTATGAACAGAATTGGTGACAAAGAACAGTCTTGGCAGACTCCAGCCCTCCCCAGAAACGAATTTGACGTGTTGTTCTCAATACGGACCAAACTCTGGCTCCAGTGATACAGCGGCCGAATGGCCCATAGCAAAGGGTCCGAAACGCCGTACTGCCAGAGTATGCCACATAAGATAACCAGAGGGACACGGTCGAAAGCCTTCTCCAAATCCACAAAACACATGTGGACAGATTGGGCAAACTCCCATGCCCCCTCCAGAATCCTGTGGAGCATATAGAGTTGGTCAAGAGCGCTACGGCCAGGACGAAAACCACATTGTTCCTCCTGAATTCGAGGTTCAACTATCAGTGGGATCCTCTTCTCCAGTATTTCTGCATAGACTTTCCTGGGAATGCTGAGGAGTGAGATTCCACGACAATTGAAACACACCCTCCACTCCCCCTTTTTAAAAATAAGGACCACCACCCCAGTTTGCTAATCCAGAGGTACTGCCCCCGATTACCACGAAATGTTGCAGAGAATTGTCAACTAAGAGTCCTACAACATCCAGAGCCCTGTGATATTCCGGGCGGATCTTGTCCAACCCCGGAACTCGACCCAAGAGGAGTTTTTTGACAACCTCAGTGACCTCCACTCCAGTGATGGGCGGACACCCACCCAAACCCCCAGGGTCTTCCTCTTCCACAGAGGGCGTGTTGATGGGATTGAGGAGGTCCTCAAAGTATTCCCTAAACATCTCAATGACATCCCCAGTTGAGGCAAGCAGCTCCCCACCTCCACTGTAAACAGTGTTTGTGGAGAACTGCTTCCCCCTCCTGAGGCATCGAATGGCGGTCCAGAACCTTTTTGAGGCCAACCGATAATCACTCTCCAGGCCCTCACCGAACTCCTCCCACACCCGAGATTTTGCATCTGCAACAGCCTCGGCTGCAGCATGTTTGGCCTGCCGGTACCTGTTTGCTGTCTCGGGAGTCCCACAGGCTAATTAAACCTGATAGGCCTCCTTCTTCAGCTGGACGGCCCCCTTCACCGCAGGAGTCCACCACCGGGTTCGGGGGTTACTGCCACAACAAGCACCGACGACCTTCCGGCCACAGCTATGGGCTGCTGCCTCAGCGATGGAGGCACGAAACATGACCCATTCGGATTCCATGTCCCCCGCCTCCTCCGGGACGTGGTTGTAGCTCTGCCGGAGGTGGGAGTTAAAGGCCTCTCGGATAGGGGACTCTGCCAAACGTTCCCAGCAGACCCTGATTACATGCTTGGGCCTGCCTGGTCTGGAAGGCAGCCTCCCCCACCCCTGAAGCCAACTCACCACCAGGTGGTGATCGGTAGACAGCTCAGCTCCTCTCTTCACCCGAGTGTCCAAAATCTACGGCTGCAAGTCCGATGACACGACTACAAGTCAATCATCGAACTGCGACCTAAGGTGTCCTGGTGCCAAGTGCACTTATGGACACACTTATGTTCGAATGTAGTGTTTGTGAGAGACAAACTGTGATGAGCACAGAAGTCCAACAACGAAACACCATTCGGGTTCAGACTGGAGAGGCCGTACCGACCGATCACACCCTTCTAGGTCACACGATGTTGCCCACATGGGCGTTGCAGTCTCCCGAGGGAGCATCCCCCAAAAAGACTCAAAGAAGGGCGGGTACTCTGAACTGTCATTTGGTGCATAAGCACAAATAACAGTCAGGACCCGTCCCCCACACGAAGACGGAGGGAAGCTACCCTTTCGTCACCCAGGGAGAACCACAACATTTGGGCCCCGAGACGGGGGGGGCAACAAGAATGCCCACACCGGCTCACCGCCTCTCCCCATGAGCAACTCCAGCATAGAATAAGGTCCAGCCTCTCTCGAAATGGGTGGTTCCAGAGCCCAAGCTATGCGTTGAGGTAAGCCCGACTGTATCCAGTCGGTTTCTCTCCACCTCATGCACCAGATCAGGCTCCTTCCCCGCCAGAGAGGTGACATTCCATGTCCCAAGGGTCAGAATAACTAGCCAAGGATCGGTCCGACAGAACCCATGCCTTCGGCTGCCACCCAACTCACACTGCACCTGACCCCTAAAACTCCTCCCACCGGTGGTGGGTCCATGGGTGGGTGGACCCATGTCTCCTTTTCGGGCTAGGCCTGGCCAGGCTCCATGGGCAGAAGCCTGACCACCAGGCGCTCACCTTCGAGCCCCTCCCCTGGGCATGGCTTCAGGGGGGGGAACCCCGGTGACCCGCGCCCGGGCAAGGGAGACTACTTCCTTGGATGTCTCTCCGTCATAAAGGTCTTCTGAATCGCACTTCGTCTGGACCTTCACCCAGGACCTGTTTGCCTTGGGTGACCCTACCGGGGACATTATGCCCCTGACAACATAGCTCCTAGGATCATTAGGTCACGCAAACCCCTCCACCACAATAAGGTGGCGATTCAGGTAGGGTTTTTTTTTTTTGTAATTGAAAATACAAACGTCCAAATACAGAAGATCCAAGCAGGTCTGCATGGCAAGAAAAGCCACAGCAGTCGATGTATATTGTATTTAGGTTCTATCTACATGTACAATAATGACCTCCTCATTTCTTATGCATTCACACATGAGATTACTACAGATCCAGAATGGTTAGCAGTGAGATTTTGCATCCACAGGCTCACCTCATTTAATTCTCCCCTTTCATCCATTGCCAGTGCTGCTGTTCTTAGCACAGCAGTTGAAGAATTTGTTGATGTTTGAAGAAGCATTCTTGGAAGACGATGAAGCTCATGACCATGAAAAAGATTTTACAATTTTACCTGGAATCAGAGGGTGTGTGTGTGTGTGTGTGTGTGTGTGTTGTTTTTTGATTAATGCAGTCTTTCATTAGTGGCATGGTATAAACTGGTAACCTTTAACCTTATGTAAATGGCCAGAAAAAAAAAAAAGACTGTCTTTTATTCCTGTGTACTAAGGCTGAAGGGGCCTAAAAGAAGAGTAACACTTTCGACACCATGTTGAGACTTGTTTGGGGCTGATATCACTGTCCTGGGGCACTCTGGAACCCAAAAAGGAACATTATATTGTGTCTGTGTTGAGGGGAAAAAAACAAAGAAAAGTGATTGTTCTTGCTTTTATTTTCTGATTAATTAGTCAAAGCAGTGAGGTACAATCGGGAAGGACATTCTTCAGGGTCAGATCTTCTCTGCCCAATTTATTTCAGAATGAGTGGCTGTGCAAAAATAAATAAATAATGTCTTAGAATATTAATGTAGTGGTTCATCGTAAGATTTTATTTGGATGACTAAGATTTGTTTCCAAGCAACAAACTTACCTCTTTTTTTTTTTAAGTACAGTATTCCGTGATGAACCTTTTTGGCATTTTATTCTATGGACTGTACTTCCAAAAACTCTTTTTGTATGTACTGTATGTTGACAACAAGGAAGGCTCAATGTTATCAAATCTGTGGGAAGTAAAAATTGTATTGAGAGTTCTTTTCTACTGCAGTACAGGAACATTCCAAGGCCTTTTGACTGCTGATATCTTAAAAGCTGCAGCTGTCCGACAAAACATTTGCTGTGAAAATCATTGTATCAGAAAATCACACTTCCCTAGCAAGGTTTTCAACATCTTTATTCAGACTGACTTTTTACCACCATGTTTGTTCAACTAGTTCTGCATGCAACTTTGCAGGACTTAAATAAAACATTTTCAGTTATTTTAGTGAAATACATTCGCATTTATGGCATTTGGCAGTTGCTCTTATCCAAGATGACTTACTTTTTTTATACAACTAAGCATTTAAGTTATGGAATTCACCTCACAGTAAGAATATCCTGGCTCCGAGTCCTGGACCTGGGTGTTTCTGTGATGAGTTTGCCTGTTTACCCAATGCTTACATGGGAGGTTTACAGTAACTGTGTTTTTATTACTCCTCCGTGTACCCCCCTCTCCCCCACGTAGTCCAAAAAGATGCACAGCAGGCTAATTGGCTTTTCCAAATCTCCTCTAGGTGTGAAAGTAAGTATAAATGATTGTGTAAGAGTTGGCCTTCCGAACTGTCCAGGGTGTTCCCTGCCCAGAGTCGGCTGAACTGGGCACCAGCCTCCCTGTGACCCGAATTAGGATTACAGTAATCCCCCATATTTCGCGATTAATGGGGACCAGCCATCTCCGCGATATGCAAAAAACCACGAAATGACTTCTACCACTTCTTAAGGGAACACACCCACCTATATGTTATGTAAAATTTATATAGAAGTTAATTTTAAAGTGTTCTATGCATGCTAATGTCATACAGGCAATGTGTATTAATATATAAATAATTAAATATAAAAACCGTATAACAAATCTTATAAATAACAAATCCACAGCTACGTCAAGGAGGAAAATCACTGGCGGCACTGGTGCTTGATTGGGACTCGCCAGCGCCTCCAGAGCTTTTGCTTTACAGTCGTACGATTCATGTTAGTGTCCAAACTCACATTATTATTTTTATGGCAGTCCGTAATGCAAAACGATAAGGCATTTTCCATTTTCACAACGGCCTTATTATATACACGATTTTCCTGCACCCCAGTGCTTCCCCTGAGCTCAATAAAAGTCTTTGTTTCATTGTACTTGGTCTCCTGCATCTTTGGGTCCGACTGATATGCGTATTTTCTCTTCCTACTTCTTAATGTAGCGCACAGTCGACTCGTTAATGACGTAATGGCGAGCCACAGACGCAAACCTTCACCCTTCTTTTAATAAATCTAGAAGCTTAACTTTCTCACTAACTGTCATCATTTTCCTTTTCTTTTTCGGTTCACTACATGATCTTCCTGTGACACCGGGAGCATATCACTCGGCCCCAAAGATGCAGGAGACCAAGTACGATGAAACAAAGACTTTTATTGAGCTTAGGGGAACCACTGGGGTGCGGGAAAATCGTGTTCACCGTAGTGGTGATGGATAAACAGTGTCGAGCACGGAGCTCCTCTAGCGCGCTGATGGCAGAGTCAATTCAGGCAAGCTCTCTGGATTTCGCCGACGGGTAACAGCCACGCCCCTCACCAGCGCATGCAGAGCGAGAGAGAGAGATAAATGCCACCAACTAGCACAGACGATAACACTCCCTGGGCGTTTTGGGGCCATTTTCAAGGCCTTAGCATATACAACAGTACTTAGGAGCACAAAGAGAGAAAAACTTAGGCGCCTGGCTGAAGAACTGCTGATACATAGCATAGACGAACTAACGATGCGGCTTGGACACAAAGACAGGAAGCCCCATGTGTTGGATGCTATGAAATATAATCTCAAACAATCAGCTTGCTGGATTCACAGCCAATCAGAGAACACTCAAGTCAAGCAGGAGAACAGAGCGTGTTGGGTAGCGTAGTTGAATGTAGTGCATGTGAATTTTGAATACTGGACTGTAATCTTTAATTTTTTTTAATTTCCCGATGGGAAATCCACGGTATTGCGGGGACGCGAAGTAGAAAACGCGAAATGGTGGGGGATTACTGTAAACGGTTTAGAAAGTGAATAAATAGTGAAGTTGGCTGACTACAGGGAAGGCACAGGGCTTGCACTTCATCTGTGATTCATTAGTTTAATTACTTTGAATCTGTGTGAAAGAGTTGGAATTTGTGAGAGTGTGCCATTTCACAGTTTATGAGAAAAAGCCATGATTGCTAACACCCTGCCTATATTTCAGACTTCAAAACATTTATACAAATGTGAGTCATGTAAATCGTTTTTACAAATGAGTTTGGCACGGTAACAGTGCTTATAGGGAGTAAAATAAGTGGCAAACGATTGTTTCGGTTACGAGTTGGTTACTGTTGCTCAGATTACAGGGAAGGAAATTCTGTTCTCCACTGAATGGCACACACAAAAATAAAGAAAATTCACTCCTGTTCTCATTTCTATTGTTGGACATGTGTTGTAACAGGATACATCTATAGTGTTGGTTTGCATCACAAGGAGGCGCCTCTTCCTTTTATGCTCTGCTGCACTATAATAGTGTCCCTCTCAATGTCACATCCGGTCTCCATTTCTATTAGATTCACATGCCGAGTCCATGCACTTTACCTGTTCTCTTATTGTTTTGTGGATGAACAGTATTTGTAGCACCATAATTCCTAGTTTTATATGATCGACAGCACCATCAGCTAGATAAAGTTGCAATGTAGAAATCTCTCCACTTTGTCTGTTGCTTAGTTCTGAAGTGTAACGTCTGCTACGGCTAGGTCTCATAACATTTGCAGCATTTGGCAGATGCTCTTATCCAGCATGATTGACAAATATTTTTATGTATGTACAAATGAGCAGGTTTGGGATAAAGCAGTGCTTCTCAATTATTTTCTGTGACACACCCTCTAGGAAGAAAAAAAGACATTTCATGAAAGCGTACTGCACACGACTCTAAATAATAATATTTGTGTATTAAATTGTTATGAATACACCGATGCATTAAATCATAAAAAAACACTTAATTCTAGTACAGTATGGCAAAAAAAGCATGTTACCCAGGGTTCTACATGCTCCCATTGGCATCACACCACGCCCCCAAGAGGGGCGCGCCCCACTATTTGAGAAGCACTGGGTTAAGGGCCTTGCTCAAGGGCCCAACAGTGGTGGTAGTGGTGATTGAACCACTGACCTTCGGATTCGTAACCCATTGCTTTAACCACTAAGCCACCAACTGCAGTTATTCTGACATTTCCAAACCAACAAGTTGGCTCTGGTCAGAGAACTTTTCCTACTACATGCAGCCAAGCATCGGGAATGAAGGCCTGACATTACGCAGCAGTCCGGCACATTTACTGTAGTCTTGTTCATGTACACATGTCAAGTTTCTTCCTTGAACACAAACCTCGCAAAGGTCCATATAAGAACACAAACCTTTTCTACAAATGTAATCACTCTAACCTGCATTCTTGCAGGTTTGACCAAACACAACATACCAAGTATCCATCAAGGATATTGTTTTATAAATGGACTTTTGAAGAATCCCAAATGGCCGATTTGTTTGCAGTGGGAGGTGAACAGTAAATGGAGCAGTGCAATTACATTGACTGTACTGTTCTTTTAATGAGAGCACCACCTTCTTACTTGTTCTTCCGTTACTAAGTACAGCATATTGTTGAGTGGTAAATTCCCTACCGTTTAAAACCTGAAATAAGATTTTTTTTTTTTTTTTTCAGTTTGGAAAGTTATGATTGTTATTAGCTACATCAGTGACTGTCTTGATCCACGATTTGTTTTTTCATTTCAACCAGTTTAGTCAACAATCACTTGGGTTTTATGATAACACGGCCAGTGATTTTGGCTGCTCTCTCTACCCTACAGGTTCTCCAACTTTTGCTAAAAATTTCTTTGAAAGATTAAAATGCATGTACTATAGTTTATTGAATAAAGTAAGTCAGGAGAAGCCAATCATTATTTGTCTTCAATTTGTAATTCCTCACAAGTAGTCAGTCTGGTCAAGGAATTGGGTCTGATCTGGGCAATGCATGTTAACCAATTTTTCCTGGTTACCATCCATCCAAATGTGGTAACCGGAAAGTTGTTTACCATTACTGGGTGGCCTCATGGCAGATGTGGGTTTGGGATCTAAAAGTCACTGGTTTAATTCCCCAATCAGCAGGAAAAAATGTATGGTAGTGGGGGAGTAAGCAGCACCTTCCCCTCCTCCACCTTCATGGTTGAACACCTAACCCCAACTGTTCTCTGGGTGCCACAGTGTGTGGAAGCCCACTGCTCATCCCTTGCAGGATTAATACAGCATATTAAAAAAAACACCCCCCCCCCAAAAAAAAAAAAAAAAACACTGTAGCCTCAGAGCACGAAGACCTGGGTTTGTATCACAGGGTCGACAAGGAGGATTATGTGCAGAGTTTGCATGTTCTTGTGTTTCCTCTGAGAACTCTGGTTTCCTTTTATAGTCCGAGAACATGACCTCAAGGTTAATTGGCTGTTACAAGTTGTCCCAAGGCTCGATGCAGAGTGCTACACTTTGAATTATTACAGTCTATAATCTGTGTCTGTTTGGAGTAAATAAAATTTAGAAATTTTTGTTTGTATAAAATATTCAGCCTTTCTTCTTCATCTCAGTGAGGACACCTACTGTTCACACTTCACAACCTTATATCATGTCATCAGCATGATGGAGGGGTGGCACATCCACTGGACTGGCTTGGGTTTCTGTGTGGAGATTATATGTTCTCTCTGTGCTTGTGTGTGGTTTTTATTCAGGTACTCCTGCTCGGCGCCCCCAGACCTAAGGTATGGTGATTAGGTTAAATAGCTGTGCATGGTTGTGTGTTTTGGCCCTGTATTAGACTGGTGAGCTACTCATTATGTTCCCCACCTTCACCCAGAGTTGGCTTAAATAGGCTCCAGCCTTCCAACAACCTCAGTAGGATTAAGTAGAGTGGAAACTGTATGAATGAATCTTCTTCTTCTTTTCCTTTCGGCAGTTCCCTTCAGGGGTCGCCACAGCGAATCATCTGCCTCCATCTCACCCTATCCTCTGCATCTTCTTCTCTTACATCAGCTGCCTTCATGTCCTCCTTCATCATGTCCATGAATCGTCTCTTTGGTCTTCCTCTAGGCCTTCTGCCTGGTACTTCCAACCTCAGCATCCTACCAACAATATACTCACTATTCCTCCTCTGTACATGTCCAAACCATCTCAATCTAGCCTCTCTGGCTTTGTCTCCAACGAGTCTTACATGTTCTGTCCCTCTGACGTGCTTATTCCTGATCCTATCCATCCTAGTTACTCCCAAAGAGAACCTCAACATTTTCATCTCTGCTACCTCCAGCTCTGCCTCCTGTCTTTTCCCCAGGGCCACTGTTTCTAAACCATACAACATTGCTGGCCTCAACGCCGTCTTCGTCTTGTACGAAACTGTATGAATGAATGAATGAACTAATTAACTCATGCTTTAGGTGCGTTGGGACAACAACAACAAAAAAAAAATCATAAAATTGTGACAGACATGGTGCAGGGTTGTCTTTTGTGTTTGTTATTGTACACTAGCGGTTGCCCTTTTCTAGTTTTTAGACAAAACATTATTAAAAGCCAATGGTGGATGCTGTTTTTTTGATTAGTTTTGTTGATTCATATTGTAAATAAAGTGCAGAGATCCCTCAGGC
>CM045729.1:34466079-34761079 GCA_024760905.1 Plotosus lineatus | reverse complement strand
GCCATACGATGAAGTTATGGGAAAGAATAGTGGAAGCTAGACTAAGGGCAGAGGTCAGCATTTGTGAACAACAGCTTGGTTTCATACCAAGAAAGAGCACAACAGATGCAATGTTTGCCTTGAGGATGTTAATAGAGAAGTATAGAGAAGGTCAGCTGGAGCTGCATTGTGCCTTTGTGGATCTGGAGGAAAGCATTTGACAGGGTGCCGAGAGAGGAACTGTGGTATTGCATGAGGAAGTCTGGACTGGCAGAGTTAGCGTGGTGCAGGACATGTATGAGAGATGTAAGACAGTGGTGAGGTGTGCTGTCGGTGTGACAGAAGAGTTCAAGGTGGAGGTAGGACTGCATCAAGGGTCAGCTCTGAGTCCCTTCTTGTTTGCTATGATGATGGACAGGCTGACAGAGAGGTTAGACCAGAATCTCCATGGACTATGATGTTTGCAGATGACAATGTGATCTGTAGTGAGAGCAGAGAACAATTGCATTAAAATCTAGAGAGGTGGAGGTATGCCCTGGAAAGAAGGGGAATGAAGGTTAGCCTCAGTAAGACAGAATACATATGTATGAATGACAAGGACCCAAGAGAAACGGTGAGGTTACAGGGAGCAGAGATAAGGAAGGTGGAGGATTTTAAGTACTTAAGCTCAACAGTCCAGAGCAGTGGAGAGTGTGGAGAAGAGGTGAAAAAGCGTGTGCAGACAGGTTGGAATGGTTGGAGAAAAGTGTCCGGTGTGATAGGACGGTATCGGTAAGAATGAAAGGAAAAGTGTACAAGACAGTGTTGAGGCCAGCGATGTTGTATGGTTTAGAAACAGTGGCCCTTGGGAAAATACAGGAGGCAGAGCTGGAGGTAGCAGAGATGAAAATGTTGAGGTTCTCTTTGGGAGTAACGAGGATGGATAGGATTAGGAATGAGCACATCAGAGGGACAGCACATGTAAGACGTTTTGGAGACAAAGTCAGAGAGGGTCTCACTATCCCTCCTATATTGGTAGTAGGATGCTGATGTTGGAACACAAAGGATCGGGTGAGATGGAGAGAAATGATTCGCTGTGGTGACCCCTGAAGGGAAAAGCCGAAAGGAAAAGAAGATACACACAATCACTATTCGATTTATGAATTACCTGAGTTAAGACCACCTGTACTTACGACCACGTCTAGCAGATGCCTATTATGAGTATATTGTATACGTCTGGCAGCGCAGCGTGTAAGAGAGTTGTGGCAGCACAGCATCCCAGCATCTCACACTCACAGCATTCTACCACAACACTTAGTGTTTAGATATCGTCATAGTAACATCTCTTTTATAGTACAATGTTACATCCATTTACTGTACACCGTTACCATGGTCCCCAAGAGGAAGTCCGGTTCATCGGATGGCAATTCTACCAAGAAAGCAAGGAAGGCACTCTCGTTGGAGATGAAGATGAAAGTGAAAACTCCATCTCTCCCACTCCATGGTGTCTACAATTTTGAAGGACAAGGACCGCATTAAGGAAGCAGTGAAAGCAGCAGCCCCAGTTAAGTCAACTGTTATCACCAAACAGCGTGAAGGACCGATTGCTGAGATGGAAAAGTTGCTATGCATGTGGTTGGAAGATAATGGGCAAAGAAATGTAGAAGTGATGTTGCGAGCAGTGCAATGTAAGGCTACAAGTTTATTTCGCATGTTGAAAGAACGTGCAGGTGAAGAATACGCTTCACATGAATTAATCGCGAGTGCTGGGTGAATGGGATCCGACTTACAACCAATCTGACTTTTAACTAGTTGGTCAGAACCGATCTAGATCGTAACTCGGATAAAGTGTGTGTGTGTGTGTGCGCGTGTATGTTGTTTATATATATATATATATATATATATATATATATATATATATATATATATACATACACGCGCACACACACACACACACATTGGGACCTCAACTTATGAAAGCCCCAACAAACGAAAAATCCAGGTTCCGAAAAACATGTTTCTAAAGTTTTTGTCTCTGGATACGAAATTAGTTCATGTTACGAAAGCACCATTTCAAAAATTCAAACAATGCACGAGTTGCTCTCCGATTGACTACATTTCCCAACATCCCACCCAGCTGGCCTCCCATTGGCTAGGAGGGATGAGGCAGCTTCCTCCCATTGACTATTATGGAGCACCATAATGCTTTTCGTGTAAAGGACAGAGTTACTGTTGTTTTGTGTGTTTTTTCGAGTTTGCTCATTGGATCTTTTGGCTCAGGCTTTTAACCTTTCAGAAACATTTGTAAGATTATAACTCTCCTAAGAAGACATGGTCAATACACGCGCGCACACACGCAAACATACGTGTGTGATTCCCGGCGCGAGTGAAAAGAAGACGCGGGCTCGTGGCATGCAGTTGAGTGATATCGCAAAGGAGTATGGCCAAACCCGTCAAGCATCGGTACGATATTAAAGCAGAAGGAGGCCTTAAAAGGTATACTTTTATAGTTTTAAAGGATTTATAGGGTAGTATTGGGGGACATGGAACGAATCAGGCCTTTTTACATGTAAAATGCGACTCAGCTTACGAAAAAAATCAGGTGACGAAACCACTTCTGGAACAGATTAATTTTGTAAGGTGAGGTACCTCTGTGTGTGTGTGTGTGTGTGTGTGTGTGTGTGTATATGTGTGGATATATATATATATATATATATATATATATATATATATATATATATATACAGACAGTGATCCCTCTCCACTTCATGTGTATGTGTGCTTAGTTGACCCCAGCATGCCCCCACACACACTTTTCTTGGTCTTACAGAAATTTTGCACTGCACAAACATGATGCCTCATGTAACTAGGTCAGGCCCTCTTCCATATATGGTCAGGGATTTTGCTGCCTGTCTTAAATTGACCTGAAAACGAAACATTCATTTTTTTCATGGTGTCTCTGGGAGACCAGAGCCTGGATACACTAGAATGTTGTAGGGCCAACATACACAACCATTCACACTCACATCTGGGATGTTTTGGAACAGTTAAGCATAATGGGCATGTCTTTGGACAGTGTTAGGAAACAGTCTTTGGCAAGCATGGGGTGAATGCATAAACCCCACACAAACGCCCAGGACTTGAGCAGTGGACTCAAGCCCAGGACCTTTTTCCTGTAAACCGGACATGGTAGCCATCATGCTACCCAGAATACTCGGTTATTTAATCAAGATGGTCGATGATGTGGATGTGTTAAGGCACTGAAGTCTTAGAACTTAGGAGCCGCACTTTTTCTTTAAGGTGTTGCACATAACAGGCATGACAGATTCAGAGGGTGTTTTCCACAGTCTAGTGTTGGCGATCTTGACACCCAAGTGTACTCCACCAAGGAACTGGGCTTTGACTTTTTGTTCTTTTTTTATTTCTGTTTTTCTTGTTTGTTGCATTTTTGTATTCTCTCTCAATTTGGACCATTTTCCTGAAGAGCAGCTTCCCTGATTTTGTTAAGTTCATTTTCAGACTGGACCCATGCCTGGACCTTGTACAGGTGGTCTGAGTGAGTGATTGATCGAACATTAATTACCTTAATTAAGTATGTTGTTAGTCGAAAGTCTTTACATGGACAGTAGCAGTAAGACTAGTTGTACACTAATTGTATGATTCAGCTTTTTTTTTTTTCCCAGCAGAACCCCAACATGAGGTGACATTGTTTCCTGATGTGCAACATTGCTGACTGGCTACTTTCTTTTCCATTGTTTTTCTTTTTCAGGAGGTTAATTACCAGGAAGCTGGCTGCCGGCAGTAGATAAATAGTCATTGCCTTTTATTCATGTCATTTCTTTTTTCCATGTCCCTCACAAAAACACACTTCACACTCATCCTTGCCTCAAAGTGTTCATTTAATAAAAACTGGGGAAAAAAAAAATCAAAGATGTCGCAAGATGTTGATGTTTGTCTGTCTTTAATCTCGGCACATGAAAACACAAATGAACCTTCTTGAAAATATCTAACCTTTGAGAAAAAAACCTCTTTCTCTCTCTTTCCTTCTCACTCTCTCCCAATCTCTATCTCTTGGTATCGCTCCCTATTTTTCTCTCTCTTGCTTGCTCTCTCCATCTCTCTCCTGCCTCCTCTCTCTTTATCCATCTCTCTCTCTCTCTCTCTCTCTCTCTCTCTCTCTCTTTCTCTTTCTCTCTCTGTCTCTCTCACTCTCTATGATTCAGACCGTCGCTGCTGTTTCCCAAGTAACAGTGATTTGCCTTCATCAGCTTCACATCACTTTGAATATCGATGTGTTGTTTTGTTTCCCAGAAGGTGGCAGAAAGTGGCTTGTGTATCTCCCATATCTTTCCTAGGAGCATCCTGATTATTACAGTGGTATTACACTCCATCCATTCATCTATTTTTGGAACCTCTTAATCCTAATTAGGGTCATGGGAAGGCTGGTGAATATTTCAGGGGGCTCTGGGCAAGGGTGGGGGGTACACTGCCTACTGTTATAATACCATATTAAGAAAACTTGTTAGATTCATGATTTAAGAATATATGCATGCACTGTGATGCCCAATGTAAGAGCCCCCTCCCCCCCATAAAAAAAAAGGATTCTGTTGGATGTCTTCAGATTTGGTCTTTTGGGAAACTCGCTCATTTCCCACTCACACCCTTCACAAACAAAGGAAATAGTTGTGCAACCAAAAGAAACCCACACAAGCACAGGAAGAAATACACACCACAAAGAAATGCCCAAGTCGAGGTGCACATGCTGACAATCATATCACCATGCCACCCATAGGGAAACATTCATTTATGAACACACAAACAAAAATACTGTATTCATTAATTTCCAGAATCATTTAATCCTAATTACGGTCGAGGGGAGGCTGGTGCCCATCTCATCTGGCTCTGGGTGAGGACACAGTACACCCTAGACAGCTCATCAGGCCATCGCAGGGTAGAAACAAGCTGACAGCTATGCAGATTACTCTTGTCGAAGTAATGTACTGATAAACATTAGACTTTCATATATTTTAGATTCATTACACACAACTGAAGTAGTTCAAGCCTTTTATGGTTTTAATATTGATAATTTTGGCAAAAAAGTAAAGAAAAAACAAAAATCCCTATCTTAAAAAATTAGCATATTTCATCTGATCAATAAAAAGTGTTTTTAATACAAAAAAAGTCAACCTTCAAATAATTATGTTCCGTTATGCACTCAATACTTGGTCGGGAATCCTTTTGCAGAAATGACTGCTTCAATGCGGCGTGGCATGGAGGCAATCAGCCTGTGGCACTGCTGAGGTGTTACGGAGGCCCAGGATGCTCTGATAGCGGCCTTAAGCTCATCCACAGTGTTGGGTCTGGTGTCTCTCAACTTCCTCTTCACAATATCCCACAGATTCTCTATGGGCTTCAGGTCAGGAGAGTTGGCAGGCCAATTGAGCACAGTAATACCATGGTCAGTAAACCATTTAGCAGTGGTTTTGGCACTGTGAGCAGGTGCCAGGTCGTGCTGAAAAATTAAATCTTCATCTCCATAAAACTTTTCAGCAGATGGAAGCATGAAGTGCTCCAAAATCTCCTGATAGCTAGCTGCATTGACCCTGCCCTTGATAAAACACAGTGGACCAACACCAGCAGCTGACATGGCACCCCAGACCATCACTGACTGTGGGCACTTGACACTGGACTTCAGGTATTTTGGCATTTCCTTCTCCCCAGTCTTCCTCCAGACTCTGGCACCATGATTACCGAATGACATGCAAAATTTGCTTTCATCCGAAAAAAGTACTTTGGCCCACTGAGCAACAGTCCAGTGCTGCTTCTCTGTAGCCCAGGTCAGGCGCTTCTGCCGCTGTTTCTGGTTCAAAAGTGGCTTGAGGGAATTGCCTGGGCCTGGGGAATGCGGCACCTGTAGCCCAGTTCCTGCACACGCCTGTGCACGGTGGCTCTGGATGTTTCAACTCCAGACTCAGTCCACTGCTTCCACAGGTCCCCCAAGGTCTGGAATCGGCCCTTCTTTCACTTTTTCCTTCCCACAGACGTCCCACTGAGGTGGCTTGATACAGCACTCTGGGAACAGCCTATTCGCTCAGAGATTTCTTTCTGTGTCTTACCCTCTTGCTTGAGGGTGTCAATGATGGCCTTCTGGACAGCAGTCAGGTCGGCAGTCTTACCCATGATTGCGGTTTTGAGTAATGAACCAGGCTGGGAGTTTTTAAAAGCCTCAGGAATCTTTTGCAGGTGTTTAGAGTTAATTGGTTGATTCAGATGATTAGTTTAATAGCTCGTTTAGACTACCTGAACATGATATGCTAATTTTTTGAGATAGGAATTTTGGGTTTTCATGAGCTGTATGCCAAAATCATCAGAATTAAAACAATAAAACACCTGAAATATTTCAGTTGGTGTGCAATGAATCTAAAATATATGAAAGTTTAATTTTTATCAGTACATTACAGAAAATAATGAACTTTATCACAATATGCTAATTTTTTGAGAAGGACTAGTATATCCCACCTTTTTCTCTTTCAATTACCCCTTCAACCCCCTTTTTCTTTCTCAGTCCTCATTTTTTCTCTTTCACTTATTTTTTCAGTCCCACTGTATGACTTCAATATTTTTCTTCTCTCTGTCCGCAACTTCTTAAAAACCTTTACCAAAAAACCCACACTTATAGAAAAGAAAATAGGTTGTGTGTGTTTCCATTATGAGATGTTATGTGATGAAAGCTGGGTTATCTCCTTGTGTGGTACTGTTTCCATTTCTTTTTTTCTTGAAATGTGATTTTTTTTTTTTCTTTTCTGTACAATATTCACATGTCCATCTTTTTTCTCACAACTTCAAATTGTATTTTAAAGAAGTTAATGGAAACATGACGACTAGCTCTCGATATCCCCTTATTTCCTCCCTATTTCTATAATACTCTCTCTCTCTCTCTCTCTCTCTCTCTCTCAGTTTCTGATCATGAATAAGCCGAGACTCTGTCTTATGACCATTGAATATAGATGCTGGTAATTTTACCAAGTTTTTAGTATAGAGAATAAAACAGGGACAGAGCAAGTAAAAGAAAAGAGAAGCAGAAGAACTGATTTGTCAAAGGTATACCATAAATATTTCTTGTTTTTACTTGCAATCAGAGTCTTAATGAATACCAGATATAAAGACAACCAGGTGAAGATTAAGCATTTTTAACACTGTAATATCCATAGGATCCTGAAATATGAATAACTGCTTCAAAAGTAACAGCTGTGCATCTGGTTATTTGTGCGATTATCCACTCTAGCAATCATGTAGCAGCAGTGTCATGCATAAAATCATACATATCCAGGACTTCAGTTATGGTTCATGTCAAACAGCAAAATGGGGAAAACATCTGGTCTCCGAGATTTGGGCCGTGGCATGGTTGTTGGTGCTGGATGAACTGGTTTCAGTTTCTCAGAAAAACAGTTGTTCTGTGATTTTCACACACAACAGTCTGTAGGGTTTACACTGGTTGGTTGGGAAAAAAAGATATCGGACAAGTCTCATTTTGTGAATGAGCAGATATATTGAAGCTGGAAAAAAAGCCTGTATGAGTTAAGTAATCACTCTTTACAGCAGAAAAGCATTTCATAATACATTGAACCTTAAGATGGTTGAACTAAAACAGAAGACCTCATCAGGTTCCACTCCTGTCAGTAATCTGACACTAGAGTGATGAAGATTGGACCAAAATCAGGCGAAAATTGGTTTCTCCTTCTACCTCTTCTTTTTTTTACCTTGGTCTTCATTGTAATCATGATTTGAACTTGTGATCTCTGGATCGCCAGGCAAAAGCATTTCTGCTGTTTGAGTTTATTTATATTCGCATTCACAGCTCTCAGCAATTTGGAGTAGACAGTTGGTCTGATGTGCAGGCTTTTGGACTACTGGAGGAAACTGGATTACCCAGAAGGAACCCTCACAAGCACTGGAGAACATGTAGACTCCACAGTGAAAAGGCCTTGACTGAAAGATTTAAAAGTTAAAACCTTCTGGCTGTGAAGTGACAGTGCAGTGACAAGTTGTACTCAGTAATTCTCTGAGGCTACACCTCTATAAAAGATATCTATTGGGAAATTTCCTGGAGCAAGGACAAGCATTGTGGGAGAAACAACACATGTTTAGTGTCTTATAATAATATCCGGGTTTTTTTTGTTGTTGTTGTTTTTCTTTACCTCATTTTGCAGAGTGATCCATGTGTATGAGCAGCTCTGGCAGAAATTGATTTCAAATAATTTGTCATGGTTTTCACCCCAAGGACAAAATGTAGTGAGGGGGGGAAAAAGCAGCATATTTCTTTGCTATTGCGTTATTCTTTCTGTAGTGGAGACACACTGATTTGTGCTCATGGTTAGAAAGAGATCTCCAGTGTTCCTTCAAGCCTGTGGAGCAACATATTGAAAGAAGTTTTTTTTTTTTTTTCTTTTTGTGATTAGTGCATATAACCCCCAGCATGTTAAATATTAACCAGTGGTGAACTTTTCTCCATTTTATTTTAAGCGGCAATAGCTCTGATGGATGATCTGGCTCTTACAGAGAGAAATGAAAGATCTTTCCCCTGCTGTGTCAGCACAGATATCGCCTGGTGTTCTGCTGGAGCTGGAGATCCATGCAGTGTGATAAAGTGTACAAAAAAAAAAAAATCTTCGTGCCATTTTCTTCAGAGATGTTTTTTTTTTTTTTTCTTTGACACACCATTGAAGACAAAGTTCTTGAAAAGGTGGTAGAAGTATGATACGCAGAATAAGAATAAGATTTGTCAGGAGGAACTTGAAATACATGCAGAGTAAATAATCAAATTCCAAGGAGACTGAAAATAATCCCTGTGATGAATGATTTGAATTAAAATAAATGTCCTATATTCTGTATTTTACAATCAATGCATCTGCGATACAGGGCTGGAGGCATTATCTTTTCAGGTTGTCCATGTGTACATCCATACATTTATCTGGGCCATTCTTGTGCAGAACATTTTCATCAAAATTTGCAAAAATGCCTAATCTTGGCATAAGTTTTGGTGTTTATAGATCAAAGGTCAGGGAGACTGCAGCCTCTCATGTGCTTTGCAATGCCTTGAGAATGCTTTGACAGAGTTTCCTCATAAAAGCCCACTCTGACTGAAGGTGAGGTCTATTGGACTTTTTACACCTGAGCCTAGTGGCTCATCACAACCAGAGCTTAGGAATTAGGAAATTCCATTTTCTGTAGCGTGAAGCAACTCTTCTTGGGTGAGACGCTCGTCCATTGCAGGTTACCTTTTCCGTATTTTTTACTGGTGCCCATTTATACTGCTGTCTGGACAGAAGCACACAAGAGGTTAGAACCTTGCCCAGAGGTTTTAGCACATTGGGGGTATATTGGGATTCTACCGCACCACCTCTTGATCACAAGCCCAGCACCCTACCCACAAACACCACCTTCCCCATCCCACTTTGACTTAAAGATAAACTTTTTCAAATTTAGAGTGAAAAGGTTAAAATCGCTGCAGCCCCATGTGGGCCATTCTTTTCAATGAGATATCGTCGGTTTCATACAAATAATTCTGCTGTATCAGTAATAATGAGGGCGTGTATTGGTCTATTATGGTGGAGAGGGAGCTGAGCCGAAACAGCTTTCTCCCTGTACATCTACATTCGCCTGTCTGTCTTCCTTTCGGCTTTTTCTCTTTCACTCGGGAGTCGCCACAGCGAATCATCTGATTCGCACGTTTGATTTGGCAGAGGTTTTTACGTCGGATGCCCTTCCTGTCACAACCCTTTTAGCAAGGGACAGAAACACGCTGACGACTTTGCAGCCTACTCTTTACGAAAGTCAGCAATGGTTCTTTTACATGCCTCTCACCATAGACAGTGAGAAACATGGCCCGCCTTTGATAGCCCAGTTAGCCACACTGGGCGGGACAGTGACAAGCTTGTGGAGAGTGGGACTCGAACCCCCAACCTTTGGATCAGCGATCCAGCGCCCTATACCACTAGACCACCACTGAATTGGGTAGTGACCAGTCAGAATGAGATTGTGGTAAAAGTGGCTGAATCAAGTTGCCTTCAGCAGGTACCTGGACTCTGATTTAGAGGTAGGGTGAGGAGCTTAGACATCCAGGGGGTGCTTGGGGTAGAGATGTTTCTTCCCTGCATTGGAAGTAATTAGCTGAGGTAGTCCAGGTGTCTGATTAGGATGAATCCTGGTCACCTCCCTTCCAAGGTTTACTGGGCATATCCAAGTGGTATGAGGCCCTAGGACAGACTCCAAACTCGCTGGAGGGATTATATATACTGTCTGGCCTGGGAATGGCAGACCAAGAATAAGTTTACAGACAACTGAGGGACAGTGGTGGTCTAGTGGACAGGGCGCAGGATCGCTAATCCTAAGGTTGGAGGTTCGAGTCCCCACAAGGTTATCACTGTTCCCCCTAGTGCAGCTTACTGGGTTATCAAAGGCGGACCATGTCTGTCACTGTCTATGGTGAGAGGCATGTAAAAGAACCATCGCTGACTTTCGTAAAGAGTAGGCTGCAGAACCGTCAGCGTGTTTCTGTCCCTTGTTAAAGGGTTGTGACAGGAAGGGCATCAGACGTAAAAACCTCTGCCAAATCAAATGTGCGAATCAGATGATTCGCTGTGGCGACTCTCGAGAACGAGAAAAAGCCAAAAAGCAAAAGAAAGAATATTGACAAGTAGTGAATACTGAGGCACCCCACCACGGATTCTTCACCCAACACTGTACTGTATTGTGTAAACTTTGCATGTGGTTTGAAAGCGTATTACCACCAGGCAGTAGTTTGAGTTTACTGTGCAATATTAAAAATATAGAATGCAGCTCTCTCAGTGTATAAGATGCACTACAAATGTTACGCAACCATATGTGTCCCCATTCACCTTTAAATATGGCTTAAGTGACCAGATCACTGTGCATCATTGAAGCATTCACACCTCTACCAGGATGTATGTTTTTGAAGAATTTGAAAGGGGACTATAAAACTTGTTCTCAGTAAAGTGATTGTCACTTTGAGTGGATGGATATTGTTGCTCTTCCCATGTCGTCACTTAAACGTTAAAATGTCAGCAGTTGGCTGTAATACCATGATATGGTGACTTCACATTCGGCCTGCAGGGAGGACCAATTCTGGGCTTGTTTGGGGGCGGGGCTAATAATCACTTTATTTCGAGTTTACGTTGTTGGGTTTTTTTTTGTTGTTGTTTTGTTTTTTTGAAGCATGGATCAGGTGTACCATTTCATACATCATTTGTGCATTCTGGTTTGCAGAAAGTTGAGCACTGGTATCATTAGTTTGTTGAAATAGTCATGACCTCATGAAAACCAAAATGACCACTTATTGTCACACACACACACACACACACACACACACACACACACACACACACACCATGATCAATAATAATGACTGAAATGGTTTTCTACAGACTACTCCTTATCTTTCAGGTTTTTCCCTTGGGTGCTTTATGTAAGTTAATGCACATGTGCTTTATTTCCTCAGAGGACCTTGTTGTTTTTAATCATCGAAAAATCATTTTAATTCCATTTGTATATCTTTTTGTGTGTCCTACAGGAAGTTCATGCCACAGTAACACACTCCCAGCTCTTGTGCGTACACCTCCTTTGATGATGCAGTCCACGCTGGACCTAAAACAGTTTATGTCTTTCCCTGTGGAGGGATCATCGCCCGCTGGTCTCTTCCCCAATTTCAGCACGGTAACAACACCCCCACACACACACACACACACACACACACACACTCCTGTCTCTTTGTTTTTCTGGACATTATTCATGCACATTATTCATTTTTGTAATGGTAATTCCATTTTCAATTTTCATCGTCATTCTTGAACACTGCTATGCACTCAGCAAAGTCTTGCTCTACAGAAAAGCCCGCAGAAGTCAGATTCGTAGCTAAGTAACTGTCAAAAAACCCCACACACATTATAAAATCTATATATTTTCACCCTTGAAGCACTACAGGAATGTCAATGTTGCTAGTGTCAATCATTAAATTACATTCATTCATTCATTTTCTGAACCGCTTAATCCTAATGAGGGTTGTGCCGAGGCTGCCGGCTAATTCAGCCGGCTCTGGGTGCGGGCAGCTTATCCCCCGTACAGCTCTCCAGGCCATCACAGAGCAGAAACACGCTGACGGCTGTGCAGCCTCCTCTTTACAAAAGACAGCAATGGTTCTTTTACATGCCTCTCACCACAGACAGTGAGAGACATGGTTGGCTGATGGCATTGGGGAGCTGCAGTGACAGCTCGGGGACGGTGGAACTTGAACCCTCGATCTTGGGATCAGTAATCCAGCACCCTTCCGTCGGCTACCACTGCCCTTATCTCGTTTTATCTACTTAGTTATTGTGTCTCTCCTTCACTCTGTCTGTGTCTCTTGTCTACGGTTGTCTCATTTTGTCTCTTTCCCTTTGTTGATCTCTCTCTCTCTCTCTGGCATTGCTGATGTCTCCATGACTACCCCTCCTACTTCACGCATACCCTCGTTTTATTGTCGACTTCTCACAATAATAGCATAAATTTAATTTCTGGTATTTTGTTTAAACCAAACAAGAATAAAGAGGGGAGCTCAGTGTTTCATAGCGGCAAGATGTTTTGTCCCTGTGTGACCCTTACACTGCAATCAGAGTATATACAGCATGCTTGCAGTGTGATGCTGGTGGAGACTCACTCTGGCATTGTTCAGGAGATAATGTGTGTGTGTGTGTGTGTGAGTGTGTGTGTGTGTGTGTGTGTGTGTGTGTGTGTGTGTGTGTGTGTGTTTGATGAAGCTGAGCAGTGACACCCTTCAGGCGCAGATTGAGCCCATGCTGTTGGTGCCTCAGGATTGAGAGGCTCTGAAATCGATTGGAGCTTTTATCTGGTCAGAGCAGGAGACATAACCGAGAGCTCCATCTCACCTGGCAGGAATAAAATTCGCATCCACATGGTTCGAGTTTCCTCCAACTCACTGGCCCATTAATGGCCCATCTCTCTATATCCCCTTATATCCTCCCTATTTCTGTAATATTCTCTCTCTCGCTCTCTCCCTCTCTCTCTCATTCTCACACTCTGTCCAACTCTGTCTCTTTTGTACTCTTTCTCACCTGCTTTTATATTATTCTGTCTTACTTTGTCTTCTCTATATATTTCTTGTCTGCTGCTCGGTTTCTCTGTCTGTATCTCTCCTCCTCTCTCTTTCTCTCTGTCTATTATGTGTGCCATCTAAATTATTTCCATTTTTATTACTATTTCAGTTTTCTCCCACAATCCAAAGACATGAACATTCAAATAATTGGCTGCTTATTGTCCCTAGGTGCGTGTATGCGTGTGCGTGTGTGTGTGTGTGTGTGTGTGTGTGTGTGTGTGTGTGTGTGTGTGTGTGTGTGTGTGTGTGTTGGACCTCTGATGGTCAGGCAGACTGTCAGTGTGTATCCCGCCTTCTCCCAGTATAGGCTGAGATGGTTTGCAGCCTCACTGTGATTCTAGTTCACTCTCATTCTGTTCTTGCTTTTCTTTCTTTTTCTCTTCCTTTTTGCACCTGTCCGTGTTTCTCTTTCTCTCTCTCTCTCACACACTCTTTCTCTCTCTCTCTCTCTCTCTCTCACACTCACACACACTCTCTCTCACTCACTATTTCTCATGTTTTTAATTCCCCTTACATTCTCTCTGAGCTACTCTGTCTATGTATGTATCGTTGTGTCTCCAGCTCTCCCTCCTACTGTCTCCCCTTCACTGTTCAGGTCTTTCTGTCTCTTAGCCTACACTCCATCTCTCATCCCAAGTTTCTTCAAGTATTGCCTGAAACATTGCATCATTTTAAGTGATGGCAATTTCTCGCTCTCGCTCTCATACCTTTAATAATTTGTGTTTATCCATTTATTCATTTTCTGAACTGCTAAATCCTAATTAGGGGTGCGAGGAGGCTGGTGCCCATTTCAGCCAATTCTGCGCGAGGGCAGAGTACACCCTGGACAGCTCGCCAGGCCATTGCAGGGCAGAAACTCACAGACGGCTATGCAGCCTACTCTTGTTGAAAATCAGCAATGGTTCTTTTAGATGCCTCACACCACAGACAGGGAGACATGGCCGGTTTTTGATAAACGAGTTAGCTGCACAGGGGAGACAGCAGTTGACAGTGGGGTTTGAAACCCCAACCTTAGGATCGCTAATCCAGCACCTTACTATCAGTCCCACTTACTACCAGCCACCACTGCCCTTAATTTGTGTCGATAAATACAAAATAATCTCATTTTAGGTAATGATGGGAAATTCATTTAACTTTAGTGGTAAAAAAATATGTTGGGATAAAATCCAGATACATGGATGATGAAGGCTCTATCGATAGAAGATGAGGAATATATTGGGGAAGGAGAAACGAAGGGAAGGATGATAGTTGGGTCAAGATTGGCTCTAGGACTAGATAAATGCCCTTTCAGCTTTTTCCCTTTTACTCAGAAGTCGCCGCAGCGAATCATCTGATTCGCACGTTTGATTTGGCAGAGGTTTTTACGTCGGATGCCCTTCCTGTTACAACCCTTTTTAGCAAGGGACAGAAACACGCTGACGACTTTGCAGCTACTCTTTACGAAAGTCAGCAATGGTTCTTTTACATGCCTCTCACCATAGACAGTGACAGACATGGCCCGCCTTTGATAACCCAGTTAGCCGCACTGGGGGGACAGTGATAACCTTGTGGAGAGTGGGACTCGAACCCCCAACCTTTGGATCAGCGATCCAGCGCCCTATACAACTAGACCACCACTGCCCCCTCTGGGACTAGATAACCACCGTCTAAAATAGTCCACCTCAATCTTTATCTCTGTCAGGCACATTGACTTAGGAAAGTATTCCAGTAGATTAATGTGGACACTAGTTTTCTAAATGTTGCCGTCATGGCCTTCTGGTTCATGAATTATGAGGGAGTAATGGCATGCACTCCACTGTCACGCACTGCTCACCAGCCAATCCATGGGCATCCGAAAGTTGATTCACATAAATAAGGGGCATGTGGTGGCATACTGGATATGGTAATGGGTTGCTAATCCGAAGGTCCTCACTTTCACCACTGTTGGGCCCTTGAGCAAGGCCCTTAACCTTCAATTGTTCAGTTGTATTAAAAAAATAATAATCGAAAATCATTCTGCTTAAGAGCGCCTGCCAGATGCTGTAAATGTAAGGGGCGGATAGAGCTTTCCCTCTGAATGCATTAGGCTGCTTTGAAATAAAATGTTCCTGAAGAGGTGGAGCACAGCATTGCATGTCATGGGGATGAACACCCTTTTATTGGGGGGGGGGGGGTGTGAAAAATTTAAACCCTATCTAATCTACCCAGAGTCTATGACAATAGTCAAGCCCTGTTAGCATGAAAGACCAGTATGTCACAAAACAAAAAGGGTTGAAGTTGTTTTGTTTACATTCATTAACATAACATTCATATTTAAGGAGACACTATGTAGTATTTTGGAGGATCTATTATCAGTTATACATTTTTATTAACCCTTAATTATTAAAGTAAACTCTGAGTTTTTAGAATCTTCGAATAAATTACATAAACTGCTGCCCATCTCAGCCAACACAAGAGAAGGTGGGGTAAAACCTGTGCAGTTTGCCAGAGCATCACACAGCAACACACAAACATTCACGTTCAATCTCATTCCTAGGGGTAATTTGAAACAGGAGCACTATAACACTGCGCGTCCTTTTCGAGATTATGGTTGTTTATAATTACCGTCGGCCCCCAACTTACGAAGACCCCTGTGTATGAAATCCCCGGGTTACGAAAAACATTTTCCTAAGTTTCCGTCCCCGAGATACGAAACGACCCCCTCTTACGAAAATAAATTCAAAATTCAAATGCGCCAAACAAAATTTCACACAACGCGCGAGTTGCTCTCTCATTGGCTATCTCTCAACATCCTGCCCCGCTGGCCTCCCAGATAGAGACAGAAGGAAGCTTCACTCTTTAGTTGTTAGTTTAGTTTTTTAAGTTGTTTTAATTCAGTAAATGTTAATAAATGTGGGCGCATTTGAGCTCATCTGGAATTCCGATCCCTGAAGGAATCAAATTAAAGTTGAGTTTGTCAAGCAGGGAATGCGCTTTGAATTCCACGTCTTGTGGGCGTGGCCCACAGCTCGTGCGCGCAAGAGAGAGCAAGAGAGAGCGCGAGATAGGGGTTTGTGTGTGTGTGTTAATAAGAAATGTTTAATAATGGTTTAATTAATAAATGTGTTAATAAAATGGTTTAATATGTTAATAACATGTTTAAATTGTTTAATAAATAATTTTCTTTTACTTTTAACACATATTTCATACAAAACTGGTGTACTTTTATCATTTTTAAAGGGTTTATGGGGTTTATCCAATCCAAAGACTGGAGCCTTGGAAGGAATTAGGCGTTTAACATGTAAAATGCGACCCCTACTTACGAAATCCCCGCAATACGAAAAGGGCTCTGGAACGGATTAATTTCGTAAGTTGGGGGCCGACTGTATTTTTTAAATTTGTGTAATATTAAGCTACACCAAAGAACATAAGTCCTTTATTGTTTCAAAATGTTTGCACATAGGAAGCCAAAAGAAACTGTTAATATAATGCAGTACGCCCTAGTTCTGCTGGACACAGAAAAAGGGTTCACCCCTATCGCATTTGAGGCAAAAATCCGATATAGCTCTGTTTGAATGGTGCCTAATGCATCCAAGGTTGCTTTCTGATCGTGCATATTGTCGGAAACGGCAAAGGAAGCCCTGAATAAGGAAACATTAACATCTGACTAGTGTAGAACATTTTGTTTTACCCTTGACCATACCTGGTCGAATTGGTATTACCATTGCTTTTAGCAGTTACCTCCACTGTCTTTCAGTCCATCCATATTTAAAACGAATCACATATGCTAAATATTACAGAAATTATAATACTTTAATTAATTACTATTCATAGTTACATTTGCACTGTCCCCCCAGTGCAGCTAACTGGGTTATCAAAGGCGGGCCATGTCTCTCACTGTCTATGGTGAGAGGCATGTAAAAGGACCATTGCTGACTTTCGTAATGAGTAGCTGCAAAGCCGTCAGCGTGTTTCTGTCCCTTGATAAAGGGTTGTGACAGGAAGGGCATCCGATGTAAAAACCCATGCCAAATCAAACGTGAGAATCAGATGATTCGCTGTGGCGACGCTCAAGAACAGGAAAAAGCCGAAAAGGAAAAAAAGTTACATTTGCACTGTGTGATTCCAAAAACAAGGTGGTGTACTGCATTAGCAGTGTGCACTCACTTTGTCCTGTTCATGTTTAAATTGTGTTTCATCCAGATGTGCGTCTTCAGCAGTGTGCACTCACTGTGTGCCCCTCTTATTTATATGTATTTGTATTACTTTTAGTCACAACATAAAACACACAAGATACACCATCGGCTGAGGGGTTTCATGTGGTCACATGGGTAGTTTTTTTTTTGCTTTTCTGAAAAATGCCTCAGTCATGAATCTTCTTATAGAACCTTTTGAAACAGATATTTAATTGATGTGCTGCTGTGATTTTCAGAGCTTTTGAAAAATCTGTGGAAATTTTGATATCAGGTAAATTTTACTGAGCTGTTGATTTATGGCTTGGCCCTGAGTTTTACGATGCACTGTTTATGTGGCTTAAAAGTTGCAGAAAAAGCTGCGAAAGGGGACAATGTGTGAAGAACATCACGTCTTTTGTAGATGAGAATAGATGTGCCAGGATGGATCTTGGCATTTTGATGGAGTCAGTAATCGACTCTGCGTGTTAGTTGTTCCGTGACACTGCACATTTCAACAAATGAATAAAGGGCTTTTGAAGTCTCGCTTTTCCCCCCATCTTTATCTTATTCCCTCTGTGTCCATTTACTAGCTTTCCACATCCCCTGTCTGCACGTCAACATGATGGTGACCCACAGTGACACTTCTTCATTGGTTAGTGCTGTCAACATCTCTAATACTCACTGATATCCAACTACACTTCCTGCACAAAAAAAACCCAAAAACCCAGAAACATCATAATTGCTGCATAACTGTCAGCTCAAATCAAGTGCAGCTCCAAGCTGCAATCATGCCACTGCAAAACGAACATAATTACACGGCCTCCTGAAGTTAATCACCATCGTCTTTAACAAGGCTCAGAGGAACAGATGTGTTCGGTAGCGATACGTCTCGATTGCAGGAATTTGCTAAGCATCTTGACAGCAATCGCCACCATCGTTGTCTGGCTCTTCAAAACATCATGCTGCAGCAATGTTATGTTATGTTATATTTCGAGATCTTTTTGATCTGTGGAGTTGTTGATATTTACTACAGATTTAATTTGTTCTTCGAAATTTGTTTTTCTTTAATATTTAATATCAGTCTTATTTTTAATTCTGTGAATGGATGAAAATTTTTGAGATTTTGTCTTTTTAAACAGCTGCATACAAACACTGAAGACTGTATGCCATCCTTTGAGAAAACATGTCCAAGATGTGATTAATTCTGTATATATTAAAAAATAGCTCTATCTGTGTAATGAGAGATTTCCTTTAGGCTTTTTCCCCTTTATCAGGAGTCGCCATCTGTGTAATATGAAAGCAAAATGTGGAGCATTTGTGGTACAACACAAACCTGGGACACTGTGTATATCAGTTCGTTTTTCTGGAACCGCTGAATCCTAATTAGGGTCACAAGGAGGATGGCGACCGTCCCAGCCGACTACGGGCGAGGGCAGAGTACACCCTGGACAGCTCGCCAGGCCATCGCAGGGCTGAAACACGCTGACGTGTTTGCAGCTACTCTTGTCGAAAGTCAGCAATGGTTCTTTTACAGCCTCTCACCATAGACGGTGAGAGACACGGCCTGCCTTTGATAACCCAGTTAGCTTCAGTGGAGGGACAGTGACAACCTGTGGTGAGTGGGGCTTGAACCCCCAACCTTAGGATCAGCATTCCAGCATCTGTACCACTAGGTCACCACTGCCCTCATACTGTGTATATTGTAAATAAAAATCAAATGCAATATTTGCAACTCTCACTTTATTCACAGTAGAACATGGGAAACAGATCGAATGCTGAAAGAAATGCATTCTGCTATTTTATAAAAATATTGGTTCCAAAAAATGTAACGAGGCAACAAAGACTGGAAAAATAAGTGTTAAGTTAAAAGAAAAAAAAAAACATTCGGATGAAGATTGCGACTGGTAAAAAAGGCCCCCCTCCGTGCAGCTAACTGTGTTATCAATGGCCGGCCATGTCTCTCACTATCAATGGTGTGAGGCATGTAAAAGAGCCATTGCTGACCTTTGTCAATCGCAGACTGCATAGTGTTGTTCTGCCCTCCAATGGCCTGGTGAGCTGTCTAGGGTATACTTTGCCCTCGCCCAGAGTCTGCTGTGAAGGGCATCAGAAAATAAATGATGAATAAACGAATAAATGATAAAAGTTTAGCCAGATGATTAGGTATCAAAATGTTGCCTAGACTGAGCTTCGCCAATCTGCAAAACAATGTTTTGAGGTTAACCAATCATCAAAACAATCTTCAAAAAAAAAAAAAAACGTATTTGATGGAATAAGTGCCCTGCTTCAATACACCCACTCACCACCACCCCATGTTTTTGATCTTATGTCTAATAACCATCCATGAGTACTGGGAACAAAATGGTAGATCAAACTTACCAATTTTATTCGATCAGTCTCAGTAACCGTAAAATGAGGCGTTCACTGCCTGTAAAAGTGAGTTTACACGGTATTTCAAGACTCCCTGCCACAGGGGAATGTCTATAATGTTCATCACTAACAACACATTTGATCATCCTCCGTGCTTTAAAAAAACAGGAAAATATTTTGCTCTGTTCTTTTGGTAAATGTCCAACAACCGATCAACCATTAGAAACTGCTACAGCAAAACTATCGTATGCTCTGAATGAATGGAGCGATGAGCCAGATGTGGACTTATCATAAAGTGATGACTATAGTATTTTGATTCTCCTGCTCACTCACTTCATAAATTTAAACATGTTCCTGGCCATGTCCTTTTGTTTATGTTCGTGTTGATTGGTTCAACGTGCCATGTGCTAAAGTTGACATTCTTGTTGATTGGCTTGATTTTACTTCCTGGAAAATGTTTAAAGGAACAGCACCGACAGGGAAAAGTAAGGGGTCTTTTTTTTAATTATGCTGTTTTCAGTTTATTTTCAGCTGTCATGTAAGTAATTTGGTTGATACCACAACAATGAATAACACAAATGCCAGTAAAACTCTTTTATTGTTCTGTTATTATTCATGTTTTCCACCTGGATGGTAATAAGCACTTACCATTCCACTCTGCTGGTAACATTTTAATAAGCGCCCACCCACTCCAATGTTTAAAGCGCCCTGGGCGCTTATCACGTCGAATATGGTATATCTAATTTTAGGCAAGGGTGAAATTCAATACTATATTCATACCTGTGATCTTCAGGTTGTCAGGCAGCACTATATTAAAAAAAAAAGTGGTGTGATTCTGTAATAGAAATCACTTATACAACTGAATACTTCCAGAAATCTGCATCTCTGTACAGTTGACATGCTTTGGTACATTTCGTAAAAGCACATTACAATCAAAAGTGTGTTTCACTGCAGTAGAATTTGTTTGCGATATTTTCATGAACAGCAAAAAATAATAACAATAAAAGTGATTGAGATTAAATTAGCATTAAATGTCCATTCGGGCACGTCTCCCTGATTTATAATTAAATTACATAAAAAAGATTGGACATTGTTTCAATTCTGAAGTGATCTTGGTGAGATCACTTTGGTTTAAGACTTAAAGCTAAGTTGGTTTAAGACTGAAGACCACCAGCTATGGGCTGCCGCCTCAGCAATGGCGGCACGAAACATGGCTTATTTGGATTCCGTGTCACCTGCTCCTTTGGGTCGTGGTTGCAGCTATGCTGGAGGCGGAAGATAAAGGCCCCTCTGACAGAAGACCCCGCCAAACATTCCCAGGAGACCCTAAGTACACATTTGGGCCTGCCAGGTCTGGAGGGTGGCCTTCTCTGCCATCTGAGCCAGCTCATCACCAGATGGTGATTAGTTGACAGCCCAGCTTCTTTTCACTCAACGACACGACTACAAAGTCAGTCATCGAACTGCAGCCTAGGATGTCCTTGTGCCAGGTGTACTTATGGGCACCCTTATATTCAAGCATCGTGCACGTGATGGACAAACCGTGATGAGCAGAGAAGTCCAACAACGAAACACCATTTAGCCGTATTCACTGATTGCACTCTTCAAGTTCACCCAGTCTCCCACATGGGCATTAAAGTCTCCAAGGATAATAAGGATAATGAGCTCCCCAGGGGAGCATTCTCCAACACACCCCCTAACGACTCCAAGAAGAGTGGGTACTCTGAACTGTCATTAGGTGCATTAGCACAAACAACCATCAGGACCCATCACCTCAGTGAAGGTGAAGGGAAGCTACCCTTTTGTCAACTGGGGAGAACCCCAACATGTGGTCACCGAGACGAGGTCAACAAGGATGCCCACACCGGCTCGCCGCCTCTCCCCGTGACCAACTCTAGAATGCAATATGCTCTAGCCGCCCTCGAAATTGGTGGTTCCAGAGTCCAAGCTATGCGTCGATGTGAGTCCGACTATATCTAGTCGGTACACACACACACACACACACACACACACACACATTATATTATAGTGTATTATACTATTGTATATTATAGTATAGTATGGAATAGTATAGTATAGGCATTATGCCCCTGTTAGAGTCATCCAAGGCAAACAGGTCCTAGGTGAAGGTCCAGACGAAGCACAGTTCAAAAGATCCCCATGAAGAAAAACATAGACACAGTTTCCATTGCCCGGACACGGGTCACTGGAGTACCCCCTGGAAACAGGACTTCTGGAGCTTCTGCCCATGGAGCCCGCCTGCACCCAGCCCGAAGAGGAGACATGGGTCCACCCTCCCATGGATCCACCACCTGTGGAAGGTGCCATAGTGGTTGGGTGCAGTGTGAGTTAGGTGGCAGCCGAAGGCATGGGTTCTGTTGCACTGATCCTTGGCTACTGACTCTGACTCTTGGGACATGGAATGTAACAAAATAACTCAATTAATAAAACGAACAGAGAGATGCCACTTGTGCAAACTGTGTAATTTTAGGTCTATCATCGATTAAATAAAATAATAAACTAATAAAATTATCACAGATATATATACAGGTATACCTTGACTTGAGTTGTTTCGAGCCAAGTCATTCTTGATTATACATCGGTTTTCAAAAAATATATGGAAAAATTTAAAAAGGCTTTTTTCATGTTTTTAAATTAGCGCAGTGCTTTTCAATTATTGTCTGTGACTCCCCCCCTCTAGGAAGAAAAAACAACAGAAAGAAAAACAGAGCCCCTATAAATCGTATTATTTATCTATAAAATTATGAATACAGCCCTGCATAACATCATCTCTTTATTAACATTAAAAATAAAAAAAGCATTAAATAATAAAAAAAAAAATTAATTCTAGTACAGTATGGCAAAAAAGCATATTCCCCAGGGTCATACGCACTCCCTCTGGCATCACACCAGGCTACACTACTTGAGAAGCACCAAGTTAGCGGCAGCCCCGGAAAATTATACATCTGCATCATCATGACATTACTGGCACGTGATTCAAATTTAGCCAATGGCTGAGAGCTTTTGTTTGCCTCCTGCTGATTGGTTGCAGATGATGTGCACAACTTTTTTTTCTCCTTCACACACTTGTAATCAACATGATTGCTTGAATTGTGAATTTAAGGGTTTTTTTGTGTATTTTTCACGCAAATGCCCTGCATCTTCTCCAGCTTCTGGTAAGGAGCCTAAGTGCTTTATTTATTCATAAATATTGTCACGGTACAAAATTAAAAAGTTTTCACTTCATCATTACTACATTTTACTACACTATTACTGTATAAATGAGTAGGACTGTCTATAGAATGTGTTTAAGAAGCATATTTTAGCGTAATATCATAAATAGGGTTTGAAAACCGCATCAATAATTCGCGGATTTTCAGGATACGGAAGCTTTCGGTATATTATAAATATTTAATATATTAAATATTATGTATGTGTATATATACATACAGACGCCCCCCCCCCCCCCCCCACTTACAAACATTCGTTTTACGAACATCCGGTCCGAGGTCGAAAGTGAAATGAAATTAAAGAACAAGTAGTAATAGAGATGGAATAAAATCTATAGAAAGATATATCATAAATATAAGTATGAAATATGATTAAACATTATCCTGAGGTACACTTAATACTAAGCTCCAGCAGAGGGGCGTGGCCGACATACATTACATCGATACATTTCTGAACTCCTGCCAAAAGTTTCAAAGAAGAAACAGATTGACTTCAGTATTATAATGAACTGGATAAGAGGGAAACTCTCTGTAAATCTGATCAGATCCGCTGTGCTGTGCTTGAGAGGAACCAGAAGTTTAAACACGGTATATTAAACAATGATATAATGTGATGATTATTGAGAGAGAGAGAGAGAGAGAGAAATAGAGAGAGGGAGAGAGAGAGAGGTTAAAAGTGTTTAATTTCATCTCCCCCACAAGTATGAGCGTTCCACCTGTGAGCCGGTAATGTGCGCATGCTGCTCTCAGAGGTTAGCATGTCTTGCACCGTTCCAGCGACGCACAGCCTGAAGCACACGCGCGGCTGCCACACACCTCCAGATCCTACACAGATAACTTCATTATCTGGGACCGGGGACTGGAACCGGTTGGTTAAATGGTGTGCCTTGGCGATGCAGAGTGGTTTTGATGTGCAGGATGATGTTTACTGCTGTGTCACGGCAGGAATGGTGTCATTAACAATGATTTGTGATGGTCATGATTTAACACCATGAAGACTTTTAAAGCTTCAGGTGCGCGGACAGCGGGTTGAGTCGAGTCAGGTCAACGTGTGGCTGAGTGAGACAAAAACCATGAATCATATTGGGAAATGATTCACAAATAATCCACCAATCAAACAGAATTATCTAGGAAGCATTACACGGTTTTAACATACGTTCCCCTTTAAAGACTGCTCTGGAACAACTTACAAACGAATTCATCTAACGAACTGCTGTCTGGAACCTAACTCATTCGTAAGCTGGGGAACGTCTGTGTATATAATATATATATATATATATATATATATATATATATATATATATATATATATATATATATGTATATATGTATATATGTATATATATATGTATATGTATATATATATGTATATGTGTATATATATATATGTATATGTATATATATATGTATATGTGTATATATATATATGTATATGTATATGTATATATATATGTATATATGTATATGTGTATATATGTGTATGTATGTATATATATATATATATATATATATATATATATATATATATATATATATATATATGTAGTAAAAAGGTAAAGTCTGTTGGGCCTAGTGGCTCATCAGGCCGGTGCTTATCCCCGGTTTCCGTAGCGTGAAGCGAACAGGAGTTCAACTCCTCCTGGATGGGACGCGAGTCCATCGCAGGTTACCTTCCAAGTATATTTTTACTGGTACCCATTTATACTGCTGGGTGAACAGAGGCACACTTGTGGTTAAGACCTTGCCCAGGGGTCTTAGCACAGTGGGGGTCTAACTGGGATTTGAACATACAACCCCTGATCATGAGCGCAGCACCCGAACCACAATGCCACCGGTCCCACACATAGTCACTATCCGAGTTACGATCTAGATAAGTCGGATTAGTTGAAACCTCCCAGCACTTGCTATGAATTCATGTGAAGCATATTCTTCACCTGCACGTCCGTTCAACATGCGATATAAACTTGTAGCCTTACTTTGCACTGCTCACAACATCACTTTCACATTTCTTTGTCTATTATCTTCCAACCATGTGAATAACAAATTTTCAGTCGGTCCTTCATGCTGTTTTGTGATGATAGTTGACTTAATTGGGGCTGCTGCTTTCACTGCTTTCTTAATATGGTCCTTGTCCTTCAGAATTGTAGACACCGTGGAGTGGGACAGATGGAGATTTCACTTACATCTTCATCTCCAACGACAGTGCCTTCCTTGCTTTCTTGGTAGAATTGCCATCTGATGATTCGGACGTCCTCTTGGGGACATGGTAATGGTGTACAGTAAATGAAATTAAAATTGTAATGTAAAAGAGATGTTACTGTGACAGTATCTAGTTACTGAGTGTAGTGGTAGAATGCTGTGTGAGATGCTGAGATGCTGTGCTGCTACAATTATCTTACGTGCTGTGCTGCCAGGCATCTGCTAGATGTGGTCATAAGTATGGGTGGTTGTAACTTGCGTACATCGTAATTCGGATAGTGGCTGTGTATGTGTGTATATATATATATATATATATATATATATATATATATATATATATATATATAGAGAGAGAGAGAGAGAGAGAGAGAGAGAGAGAGAGAGTGCTAGGCCATTGTAGAGCCAACACTCATGCAACTTTTCACACTCAAACTTCAGGGTGATTCAAAACAGCCAATTGGCTTCCTGTGCATGTTTCTGAACACTGGGAGGAAACCTGAGTACCCAGAGGAAACCCACAAAAGCTCGGGAATCGGACCCAGGACATTCTTGCTGTGAGATGGACATGCTAACCGCTGTGCAACCTTGCCACCTGAAATTTAACATTATTCATTTTTATCACATTATTAAGGTAATAAATTAAAATTACAGACAGTTTTGTAGTCTGTTGATGAATTCATTTTGGCTTACAGGTTCACTAATGGATCTTCAATGGAAGCACAAATAATAGACATTCCCAATGCGCTGTTTTTATCTTCTTCTTTTCCTTTCGGCTTTTCCCTTCAGGGGTCGCCACAGCGAATCATCTGCTTCCATCTCACCCTATCCTTTGCATCTTCTTCTCTTACACCAACGACCTTCATGTCCTCCTTTACCACATCCATGAATCGTCTCTTTGGTCTTCCTCTAGGCCTTTTGCCTGGTAGTTCCAGCCTCAGCATCCTATTACCAATATACTCACTATCCCTCCTCTGTACATGTCCAAACCATCTCAATCTAGCCTGTCTGACTTTGTCTCCAAAACGTCTTACATGTGCTGTCCCTCTGACGTGCTCATTCCTAATCCTATCCATCCTCGTTACTCCCAAAGAGAACCTCAACATTTTCATCTCTGCTACCTCCAGCTCTGCCTCCTGTCTTTTCCCCAGGGCCACTGTTTCTAACCCATACAGCATCGTTGGCCTCAACACCGTTTGTACACTTTTCCTTTCATTTTTGCCGATACCCTCCTATCACACATCACACGGACACTTTTCTCCAACCATTCCAGCCTGCCTGCACACGCTTCTTCACCTCTTTTCCACACTCTCCATTGCTCTGGATTGTTGAGCCTAAGTACTTAAAATCCTCCACCTTTCTTATCTCTGCTCCCTGTAATCTCACCGTTCCTCTTTGGTCCTTGGCATTCATGCACATGTATTCTGTCTTACTGAGGCTAATCTTCATTCCCCTCCTTTCCAGGGCATACCTCCACCTCTCTAGATTTTCCTGCACTTGTTCTCTGCTCTCACTACAGATTACAATGTCATCTGCAAACATCATAGTCCATGGGGAATCTTGTCTAACCTCGTCTGTCAGCCTGTCCATCACCATAGCGAACAAGAAGGGGCTGAGAGCTGACCCTTGATGCAGTCCCACCTCCACCTTGAACTCTTCTGTCACACCGACAGCACACCTTACCACTGTCTTACATCTCTCATACATGTCCTGCACCACTCTAACATACTTCTCTGCCACTCCAGACTTCCTCATGCAATACCACAGTTCTTCTCTCGGCACCCTGTCATATGCTTTCTCCAGATCCACAAAGGCACAATGCAGCTCCATCTGACCTTCTCTGTACTTCTCCATTAACATCCTCAAGGCAAACACTGCATCTGTGGTGCTCTTTCTGGGCATGAAACCAAACTGTTGTTCACAAATGCTGACTTCTGCCCTTAGTCTAGCTTCCACTATTCTTTCCCATAACTTCATCGTATGGCTCATCAACTTTATCCCTCTGTAGTTGCCACAACTCTGCACGTCTCCCTTGTTCTTAAAAATGGGCACCAGCACACTTCTCCTCCATTCCTCTGGCATCCTCTCACTCTCTAAGACCTTGTTAAATGTTCTTGTCAGAAAATCTACTGCTACCTCTCCTAGACACTTCCATACCTCCACCGGTATGTCATCAGGACCAACTGCCTTTCCATTCTTCATCCTCTTCAATGCCCTCCTCACTTCACCCTTACTAATCTTTGCTACTTCCTGGTCCTCAACAGTCACCTCTTCTACTCTTTTCTCTCTCTCATTTTCCTCATTCATCAGCTCTTCAAAGTACTCTTTCCATCTTCCCAGCACACTTCTGTCATCAGTCAATACATTTCCCTCTCTGTCCTTTATCAATCTAACTTGCTGCACGTCCTTCCCATCTCTATTTCTCTGCTGTGCCAACCTGTATAATTCATTTTCTCCTCCTTACTTTCCAGCCGAGCATACAACTCATCAAACGCGCTCTGTTTGGCCTTTGACACTGCTACCTTTGCCTTACGCTGTGTCTCCCTGTACTCCTGTTTACTCTCTTCGGTTTTGTCAATGTCCCACTTCTTCTTAGCTAATCTCTTCCTTTGTACACACTCCTGCACTTCCTCATTCCACCACCAAGTCTCCTTATCTACTTTCCTTCCAGATGACACACCAAGTATTCTCCTACCTGTCTCCCTGATCACATTCGCTGTAGTTGTCCAGTCATCTGGAAGCACTTCCTGACCACCCAAAGCCTGTTTCAACTCCTCCTTGAAGACAACCCGACACTCTTCCTTTTTCAACTTCCACCACTTTGTCTTCTGCTCTGCCTTTGCCTTCTTCACCTTCCTCACCATAAGCATCATCCTGCACACCACCATCCTATGCTGTTTGGCAACACTCTCACCCGCTACTACTTTGCAGTCACTGACTTCCTTTAAATTACATCGCCTGCACAAGATGTAGTCTACCTGTGTGCTCCTACCTCCACTTTTATAAGTCACCCTATGCTCCTCTCTCTTCTGGAAGAAAGTATTCACCACAGCCATTTCCATCCTTTTTGCAAAATCTACCAACATCTGTCCTTCTGCGTTCCTGTCCTGGATACCAAACCTACCCATCACTTCCTCGTCCCTCTGTTTCCTGCACCAACATGTCCATTGAAGTCTGCCCCAATGACCACTCTTTCACCTCTGGGGGTACTCTGCATCACTTCATCTAACTCCCTCCAGAATCTCTCCTTCTCTTCTCGCTCACATCCTGTCTGTGGGGCATAAGCACTAACAACATTGACCATCACACCTTTAATTTCTAACTTGAGACTCATTACTCTGTCTGACACTCTTTTCACTTCTAGAACATTCCTGGCAAACTCCTCCTTCAAGATGACTCCGACTCCATTTCTCTTCCCATCCACACCGTGATAAAACAGCTTAAACCCTGCTCCTATGCTTCTAGCCTTGCGACCTTTCCACCTGGTCTCCTGAACACACAGTATGTCCACCTTCCTCCTCTGCATCATGTCAGCCAGCTCTCTACCTTTTCCTGTCATCGTTCCAATATTCAAAGTCCCTACTTTCAGTCCTAGACTCATGCCTTTCCTCTTCTCTCTCTGGCAACGGACACGCCTCCCGCCTCTCCTTCTTCGACGTCTTCGACCAACAGTAGTCCAATTTCCATCAGCACCCTGTTGGTTGACGGCACTGATGGCGGTCGTTGTTAACCCGGGCCTCGACCGATCCGGTATGTCATTCTTTCTTGTGATTCGCATAGTTTATTTGGCATTTGTTTTACGCCGGATGCCCTTCCTGACGCAACCCTCTGCATTTATCCGGGCTTGGGACCGGCGTGAGGGAGAGACACTGGTTTGTGCCCCCCCCTCACGGCTGCATTAATGCGCTGTTTTTATATTTCTTTATATTTGTAAAATCAGTAAAATAATGTTGAATACAACAGTGTACTTTATCTTATGGATTGAAAGAATTGGCCCTTTTCCTTCCTCTTTTATTTATTTATTTTTTCATCATTTGTTGAAGAGCTATTGAGTGTATAGTCAGGAGCAGGAAGTGAAGGGAGGTGCATACAGTAAGTGCTGTTGTTCATCAGGTCACTGACGATTTTGTGGATAAGCTGAGCACTGTGACGGGAGATGGAGTGAAGGTGATTGCAATGCACTTGCGGGTTCACCTATTTCTTTCTCTTTTATCTTGCTTGTTCTCTGTACTTTGAATCAATACTATCAGGAAAAGTGCAGGCTTGACTTGGAGATCACTCATAGCCAAGGTCACGGATCGTTCGCACCAGGTAATGCTGCTGTCACGATTTAATGCTGAAACAGAGACACAGTGGCTTTAACAGAAGAGTCAGGTGTAATTCAAAATGCAGGGTTATATGAAGACTTCATCCACAATTTCTATAATAATGAACCGTCCATTTAAGGCTTTCTTTCGGAAAATATAAACTGTAGATTACCTTCATTTTGCTTTGGATGATTACTGTAATTAAAGATAAATACCGTATTTTCTGGACCACAAGTTCTTATTTCATATTTTGGCTGAAGGTGTGACTTGTACTCCAGAACAACTTGTGAAATTATGACATATAGTTCTATTCGTCATAATAATAACAAACATAATTTCACATGTTTGTTATTTTTGCACTCACAACCACAAGAGGGAACTCTAGGCTTGGTTACCAGTGCCTGCTCATCCTGTAGAACTCAACAAATGGCCCCAAAAAGAAAATCCTCTTCTGTGGATTACAAGCTGCAAGTAGTGAAATATGCAGCAGAAAATGATAATCGAGCAGCAGAAAGAAAGTTTGGAGTGAACGAGAAATTTTTGTGAGGGTCTGGAGAAAAGCAGAGATTATTATTACTGCGATGAAGAAAACAAAAAAGCTAATTGAGGGTTAAAAGCTAGATGGCCACAACTACAGGAACAAGCTCACACATGGGTGCTTGGGCAACGTGCTGCAGGGAGAGGCATGTCAACAGTGCTGTTGCGTCTCTATGTCCGGGTAGTGAAATTATTACAAGTACAGTAATTCTGTTCGTCATAATAATAATTAACATAATTTCATATAATTAACAATAATTAACATAATAATAATTCACATAATTGGGTGTAAAAACCCAACAGACTTACCTACCTACCATTGGGAGCCTTGGAATGAATCACGCGTTTTACATGTAAAATGTATTCAATTTACGAAAAGTGCAGAATACGAAAAAGGCTCTGGAACGGATTAATTTCGTAAAATGAGGTACCATTCTATTAATAAGTGCTATTGTTGAAGAATCAACTTTTTGGCATATTTTTACAGTTCTTCTATGATACTTTTAAAATGGTAAATTTTACCTAAATAATAGATAGAACATGAAAATACCAAGATGCCTCAATTTTTCCTTTTCAGAAGTCTTTATAGCTAGTGAACTTCTTAAAGCATCCAGGCAGCAGCTTTGTGTTCCAGATTCAACTTTAGTTGAAAAGTGTGGGACAGATTTAGATAAAGCACTGCAGCAGACACCATGTCAATGGAAATACATTAAATGAAGAGTCTGTTCTTTGTTGTCTTTTGCAGCCTTTACTGGCTCATTCTGTATTCCAAGAGTGTAATCTGAAGCAAGTAAGAAATTGGGAGACTGCTTAAATTTAGCCTTGTGAACCAGACTTTTTGCCATTCTTAGTTCCTGCAGTCTACAGCAACAAAAGTGCAATATCTTGAAAAAGGTGTGGGAGCGGAACCTCAAAACAAACGCATGATGTTTTTTTTTTTCAGATCAGAAGATCATGTAAACAGAGAAATATGACACATTTACATTTACAGAATTTGGCAGACGCTCTTACTCAGAGCAACTTACGATTATCATTTTTATAAAACTGAGCAATTGAGGGTTAAGGGCCTTGCTCAAGGGCCTGCCAGAGGTGACAGTAGGGGTTGAACAGGTGACTTACTGATTCATAAATAGCTAATAACTGGATATGTAGGACTAGAAAAGGAAAAGTGTGTGTGTGTGTGTGTGTGTGGGGGGGGGGGGGGGGGGGGGGGGGAGACATGGTTAGACTTAATTTGGCAGAAAGTTCCAAAATAAATCCAAGGAAGTGTTGCCGAAGGAACCATACATCATTTTTACAGTATAACCTGGAGACCATGGGATTGAAAACTCACACACAGTTATCCATGGTAAATGTGTGGGATACGTTTACTGTCTCTCCCCTGCCAATCATAATAATGCCAGTCAATTAACATTGACTTTATGAGGAAGACGAATGATTTTGCCAATGCTTTGAGAATTGACCTGTAATTCAAAATAAAATGTTCCAATTTTTCAAAAGATATCTTCCAAGATGGTGCTCCCTTGAGGCGATATCGCGGAGTTCTCAGAGTCATGTTGTTTATTTGTTTGTTTTTTATTTGTTTTATTTGTTGTCTTATATGTTGTTTTGTCTGTTCATGTTTTGCACTATGTTGGTCTATGACCGGCTGGCTGTACTACAGCTATGAGAGCGCAGTCCTTTCGGACATTTCGAACTGAGCACGCTCAACTCCGATCCTGAGCAAACAAGCTACGGCAGCTCAATGCTAGCCACACCCCAGATAACAATAAGCCCAGGCAGAGATGCGGCAGGCGGGGGAGGGGCTGAACGATGACACCGGCGCTTGGTTAGCAGTGGAAGGTTCGCACTCCCAGTCATACTGCTTGAAAATGTTCAGTCTCTGCGAAACAAGATGGACCATCTTCTTGCTCGGATTGCAGCACAGAGGGATCTACAGGACTGCTCCATGCTGTGTTTCTGTGAAACATGGCTCGAGGAGAGTACACCCGACAAGGTGATTACACCCGTCAGCTACACAGCCTTCAGAGAGGACCGGAGCGCAGCGGATAGCAACAAGGCCCGTGGCGGAGGAACGGCGGTCCTCGTTAAATAAACATGGTGTACTGACTGTAGATTATCTCTAAATCTTGCTCTGATAATGTGAAATATTTAACTTTGAGCTTGCGGCCATTTTGTTTACCCAGAGAATTGTTTATTTTTTTCCAAACAAAACAATGGGTATAGTGCAATATAAATAGATAATTATAATATAATATAACATAATTTAGTGCAATCTAATTAATTGTTGTTGTATCTACTGATTATTCATTTATTGTGTTATCATCATTCTTATTATTAGTATAATTTTATTATTTTTTTTAATTATTATTTATTTTTATTACTTTTTTATTATTATTATATTGTTTACTGGGTTTGTGTAAGGCCCTTTTTTTGTGTTTTTGTTGATTTGAGCCTTCCTTTCTGTTTTGTAACTTGACTCTTTGAACAACCGCACAAGAATTCCTATGTGTGTAAAAAAACACAAATGGCGATTAAAAATCCTGAATTCTGAAATTGGAAAGCATGTTTGGTTGGTTTGGGTGGTTTCCTCCTGTCTTGGAGGTCGTGTATATTAGCCTTCCCTTTCCCCCTATGCTTTTTGTCTTCAGACTCCACACTGAACTAGTTAAAAACTTGTAGTGTGACCCAAGCTTTCAAGACCATGTCAGGAACCCTCAAAGTCATAGACCTGTTAATGTTAATCAATAGCATCTAAACTTTTTTCCTTTCGGATCATGGTCACTATGGTCAGTTCACTTCAACACGTTGGACTTTGCTCATTATTTTTTGCCACTATTAAGTTTCTGTAAACCTGTAGTCTACTTTTCATTTATTCCCTCGTTTTCCATCCCGACTTGTATCTCTATGATGATTGTCCTTTTGACCTGTCTGTCTCAGTCTTCTACAAATGTCCTTGAGGTTATTGATGATGTCAGCTGGGTTTTGTTCACCTGCGCACACAGGATGTGGCGCTGAAATTGAAAATCACTGGACAATAACACTCTTTCTTCCACAGTCACTATTACTGTGGTTCTGAGTGACAGTTGAGGTCAATGTTCCCTTTTTTTTTAATCAGCCAAGGAAAACACAATTGATTCATGTGTATTTATTTATCAGGTACTTTTTTGTACGTGAAGTGAAGCACAGTCAGTCCTAGAACAGAGTGCAAAGAGCTGCTTCTATTTAGACTCAATTTAAGCCAACAAAACAGAAAGAAATGTGCCAGAAAGATTGGTTGTCGAGATGATGGTGGTTAGATCTGTTTGTTCTGCGAAGAGAACCAGAGGTATAGCACGAAGGATGGTAGCTCTATTTATATACTGTATGCCAGCTGGAATCAAGTCCCTTTTTTTTATTGGTGCACTTCCTAACAGGAGCAGTATGGTGGTAGTGTGGTTAGCGTGTCTACCTCACAGCAACAAGGTTTTGGGTTTGAGTCCTTGGCTTGGGCATTTCTGTGTGAAGTTTTCAAATTCTCCCTACCATTTTGTGTACAAACCCACTGCGTGATACTGATTGGCGAGAGTGTGTTGATAAATTTTTCATAATAGCAACTCTGACTGGATCCAGCCCCACTTATTTAATAGTGTGTGTTTACATTATAGCAACTACTTTGACATGGACAATACAATTATACAATAGATTTGTTCTTTTTTTTTTTTTTTTTTTTTTTTTTTTTACATTTTTAAGTGGATATGCTGAAGTGTTCTTTCTAAAAGGTGGGGTTCATCCAGAGAATCGGCCAGACCATCACAGCGCAGTACAAACACAAACATTGACACTCACACTTACACCTTGAGGCAACGTGTTGTCCTTAGCAGTAAATTGACTACCAAATCTATTTTAAAAACACTAGATGTGAGTGTGGCCATGGTGGCCTCGCTGCTACCCTAATTAGCATTAAGCAGCTTAGAAAATGAATGAATAAATGAATGGTGTGAATCGGTGCGTCTGTGCTGTTTTACAGTAATCTAGCGATCTGTTCAGGGTGTACCCCACCTTCAACCAGTGTCGGCAGAAATGGACATTCCCAAGACTGCAGTAGGATTAAGCCATTCAGCAAATGAGATGAAGAATGAGAATTTACTTCCAATTAGTATAATTTTTTAATTATTTTTTTGAAATTGTGAATATTGTTATATTTGTTGTTGTTGCTGTTGTTAATTAACAGCATAAAAAGAAAGCATTTACTTTCAAAGCATGAGAAAGGCAGTGTGAGAGTGCACAGGATTGTGTTAGGATGCAGAACATAATTTGTGCAAGTGTACAAGCAGCGTTGACTGCATGCAGAGTACAATGTATTTTTGCTCAAATTAATATTTTCTTTTCAAAACAAAATTCATGTGCATGTCCCATGAGACACAAATAGATTGTGTGTGTTATAGAGAGGAGAGAGACTCTCTCTCTCTCTAATATATATATATATATATATATATATATATATATATATATATATATATATATATATACAGTGTATATATATATATATATATATATATATATATATATATATATATACAGTGTATATATATACAGTGTATATATATATACAGTATATATATATATATATATATATATATATATATATATATATATATATATATATACAGTGTATATATATATATATATATATATATATATATATATATATATATAGTCTTTGTAGATAACCTGCAGAATTGACCAGTATTTTCATTTTTTTTTTTTTTTTTTTTTTTTTTAAATATGGCCCTATGTAATTTTTTCTGCTTAGTAAATCTCGGATTAAACCAATCCACCCATTCACAACTGACATTTCCTCGCTCATTTACAAGCCTATAGCTATAGAACTGACATTCACTGAATTTTTTTTTTTTTTTTTTTTTTCTCCCCTACAGCATTCTGTGTAGCTCTAGAGATGTGAAAATCCCAAGAGACTTCAAACATTGAAACACTCAAACCTGTCTGTTCCAGTCTCACAAGCATTTCAGTTAAATACTGCTGTTTGATCTTAACATTAGCTGAAGCTCTTGATCTTCATCTACATGATTGGCCGATTGGATGATTACACAAACAGGTGCACAGATTTTCCTAGAAAAGCGACTACAGGTTTTTTTTTTTTTGTTTTTTTTAAATTCATCGAATAAAGAAATTAAGGAAGAATAGGTGGAAAAGTTAAGGAAAATGCCACAAAAAAAGGCCAATTATGTAAAAAAAAAAAAAAAAAAAAAACCTAAACAAACAAAAAACAAAAGTCTCCCATCAAAACTACTTACATTGTTGCATCTGTGTGTGCACGCGAATCTGCGCATGCGCATATGTATGTGTCGTCGTCTTCTCGTGCAATGCCATATGTATGTGTGTATTTATATTTAATTTACATCTTATGTTCTTTGTTTAATTGTTATTATAAGCCTTTATAGTATTGAATATGTATTTATTGATATTGTAATGTATATTATACACATATACATGTATGTATACATCATTCGGGGGGGGGGTTTGATTGTACTTTGCGGATTTCGATGGTCGCGTGGGGATCTTGGTCCCAATTAACCGTGGAAAGTGAGAGATCTCTGTACAGTATATGAATATACTGTGTGTGTGTGTGTGTGTGTGTGTGTGTGTGTGTGTGTGTGTGGAGTATATAATCTATGTAACAATGCAAATTTAACACCATGTTTACACATTAATCATTTAAAATCAGCTCATATTTCACAGACTCTCAAGGTTTCTCATCACCATTGGTGAACAAAACACAAACATGTAACCCATACAGTTAGTTCAGATATAATTCAAGTCTTATGTCTGTAATTAATTAATGTTTTTGTGTAAATGTATCACTGGCATAATGTTGAGCAGGGTACAAAATTAAGCTTTATTAGTCTTTACAAATCTTTAATAGTTTTTACTGGCAATTTTTATTGAAATATGTGGTCATGTGGTAGCTGAAAAATTTCTCAAGATAGAGTATTTACCTGAAGCTGATATCCATAATTATTCACATTATTACTTTTATTACCTTATTTTGGATTAAATTTATGATGAAAAATAGTTTTCTCAATAATTTTCTCATCAGCAAAAAAGTTGTGCTGGCAAGTTCCCTATTTAGAAAGTAAATATTAAGATCGAAAAGGTGCTGTGAATGATAGATACTGTACATAATAATAAACATCAAGTGTGGATGAAAGATGAAATAATCGGCCAAATACTAACAGCATGAATTCAGAGCTTTGTCTTTCGTTTTATTGTCGATGCTACCATGACAACATGGATCTGATACCGAATAAAATGTCTGTCTGTCTGTCTGCTACCATGACAACATGGAGCATGTGAACATAAGCAGCAGTGGCATTTTATAACATTCATCCATTCATTAATTTCATTCATTTTTTGAACTATTTAATCCTAATTATGGTTGAGGGGAGACTGGTGCCCATCTCAGCCAACTCTGGGTGAGGGCAGAGTACACCCTGGACAGCTCTCCAGGCCATCGCAGGGCAGAAACACTGATGGCTGTGCAGCCCTATTTTCGAACACTTAAAAAGTTCTCAAGTATATTTAACAAAATTTTATGAAGACATTGATGGTCTGCTCACTTTTGTCCATTATATTTGTCTATTGTAGAAAACATGCAAAATGTGATCAGTACAAGCAAATATGTGAGGAAAATTTTAATAAGTTTTTCTTTTTTTCCCCCAATAGGTAATGATGACCCTTTCTGTATATCTCATACCTGTGTGAAATGCTATTTCTTATGTTATCAGATTTCATAAGCGCAATGATCATGACACTTGATAAATAATTGACTATTTACATCTCACTTGAAGCATGCTCTGTTATCCACTTACCTGTATATGTCAGGGAGGGGGCGTGCTTGAGACTTGTCCTTACATCTTGAAAATTTTTCATTTGTTATGTGTTTTCCGGGCGATTTATATTTGATATAGTTCAATGAAATTTTAAATCGTTTTGCTATTGTAGTTCATGAAGTGTCTGTGAATGGTTAACATGGCTCTCTTTTTATTGCCAAGGCCTGTTGAAATCTATACACAGGCAAGCTTAATGCTACATTGCAAGTAAAATAGCTTCAGTGTATATATATAAATTTATTTATGACTACAAATAAACTAAATGTACAAGGCTGGTAAACTTCAGTTCGTTTTCTGTAACCGCTTAATCCTGATTAGGGTCGCGGGGAGTCTGGCGTCCATCCCAGCCAACTCTGTGTGAGGGCAGAGTACACCCTGGACAGCTCACCAGGCCATCTCAGGGCGGAAACACGCTGACGGCTTTGCAGCTACTCTTGTCAAAAGTCAGCAATGGTTCTTTTACATGAACCTCACACCATGGACAGTGAGAGACATGGCCGGCCTTTGATAACCCAGTTAGCTGCACTGGGGGGGGGGGCAGTGACAACCTTGTGGACAGTGGGACTCGAACCACTTGGCCACCACTGCCTGCTGGTAAAGTTATAAGAATTTTAATACGTTCATGCTGGAAGTCTATTGGCAGATCATTTTGCTAATTGTTAGCATTTCGTTCTGAAATGAACCAAAAACTGTCAACAGTTAATGAACATTTATTGCTTGAATTTAGTTTAAAAAATCTAGAGATACAAATTTATATTTAAATTCTCATATATTTAGAACATAGAATCATTTTGGCGCACATCTCAGTTATATTTAGATTATCATATACAGTAAAACCTCCGCTGACGAACGCTTAAGATCACGAACTTTTCGCCTCAAGAACATTAAATTCGCGAGCAGTCTTCTGTCAGCACACCATATTTCATTAAGATCATTGTAAGATAACTATCCGAACCTTCAGTCTTGTTGTAGAACAGCTTTTTAGTGGCTTTTGCTAAAACACATTTGATTCAACTCATTAGCTTAGTAACATGTACAGTAAAACCTCCGCTGACGAACGCTTAAGCTCACGAACTTTTCGCCTCAAGAACATTAAATTTGCGATCATATAGTCTCTGCTGACGAACTAGTTTTCGGCGGACGAATCAAACCACGCGGTCGAACAGCGCCACGGTGGCGGCCACGAGAAGCTGACGCACGCTCACGGCGTCACAGTTCGTCACACCCCTTTCTTTGAGTGCGGAAGTGGTTTGTGTTTGATAGACGTTTTGGACCATATTGAGTGTACTTTTGCTATTATGGGACCGAAAAAGACCCCACCACAGGCGGAGATCATTGAAAAACACGAACGAGGTGTGCGTTTGTGTGACTCAGCGTCCCAGTACCAGTACAAGGAACAAGGAAGCTATTAAGGGTACGTGTGTGGCTAAGGGTGTTTCCAAACAGTAGGCGTTTCCAAACACTCCTTCCAAACAGTAAGTCCCTCCCTCCCTCCTCCTCCCACGCCATTCCATCAAGCCATCAACTACCATCACAAAGGTAAATAAAACGACTTTATTATACAGTACAGTTTATTTCTTTAATTACAAAACAATAGCACATTTATTATACATAAAATAAGGTATATTTTTGTGTAGTTTTAAGGCTTATTTAGTAGAAAATTATGTTTTATGGGGACCTGGGAACGGATTATTCTCATTTTAATGGTTTCTTATGGGAAATAAATGTTCGGAAGACGAACTTTTCACCTCACACACACTTTCTGGGAACCAATTATGTTCGTGAGCAGAGGTATCACTGTACTTAGAATATAGAACCATTTTGGCGCCCATCTCAGTTGACTCCAGGCGAGGGTGGGAATACACCATGGACAGCTCGCTAGGCCATTGTAGGGCTAACACTTACTCAACCATTCACACACATCTAGGGGAGACTTGGAACAGCCAATTAGTCTAGTGTGCATGTTTTTGGACTCTGGGAAGAAACCGGAGTAATTAAGAATCATATATTAAGAAATATGTGTGTTATATAGTGTTTAATTGGTGTGGTTTTTAGACAGATGAGAACTACAGCCTGGTGCCACATATTATTTAAAGATTTAATTGGATTGTAGATTTTATTTCATTATTTTATACACAGTTTCCATGTTCCCTATACGCCCTGATTTCAACAAACTAATTTAATTATATAGACAGAATCTGTATACTGTGTAATTTTCAGCCCATTTAATGTGCACTATGAAACCAAACCGCACCAATTAGCAAACAAACCCAAAACTATCAGTCTGATTAAAGCCTGGTAAATAGATATAAAGAGGGAAATAGTGCATTATGGGCCAGACAGTAATCAGTGTGTGTTTTGTGTTTCCTTTTCTTCTGCCAATGATACAAAGCTTCTAAGGTAGTGGTGTTGATTAAAAATTCAAATGAAAAGCACTGATAAGAGTTTAGGGAAGAGACAGCTCTGAATGGATTCGGTTCAGAGCATCTCCTGTTTACTGAAAACCACTCAGCTATTCAGAGCTAATCAAGATAAAGATCAACGCTGTGTGTGTGCGTGTGTGTGCGTGTGTGTGTGCGTGCGTGTGTGTGTGCGTGTGTGTGTGTGTGTGTGTGTGTGTGTGTGTGTGTGACAAAAAGAGACACATTACCCAGTTCCCCCTCCTTTCTCCCCCACCCTCTCTCATTACTCCTTCACTTACAGTGCTTCCATTTTTTTCTTCCGGTCACTACAGGTACGTCCTCTTTGTTGTTATTCGCCTCTCTTCATTGTCTTTCACATTCTTTATCTGCACTGGAAGAAATACTCCTGTGAGTCGTTACACACATCCAGAAAATGATGGCCAGAGGGCTCAACCATGATCATGAAGAAGTTTGTTGCAGAAACGAGTAGACTGTTATTTGAGCAGTGTCAGGATGCTTTTGCTGTTGAAAGGATTTGTTTGGTAGTTGCTTGTTCGCTGCTCTGCTGAGGCGATGTTAGAATAAGACTGCACATGTCATGTTGAGTACCGATGTGTGTGGTGACAATTTTTTTTGGTCTTCGTCTTGATGATACAAAGTTATTGGTGAGTTTAGTGGGGAACATTTAATAAAATATGTAATCACTGAAACATTGAATGTTAACTCATACTGTCAGGTGTGTGTGTGTGTGTGTGGGGGGGGGGGGCTGGTCCATGTGAGGTGTGTGTGTGTGTGTGTGTGTGGTGGGGCAATTGCATGCTGGGACGTACTATGCTGTGAGTTCTTTCTCCCACTTTTCACCAGGCAGTATGAACAGTTTCAAAGTGAGAATAGAGAACTCACAGCCTTCTGATTTTTCTGGACTAAATTAGTTCTCTGTGTGTGTGTGTGTGTGTGTGTGTGTGTGTGTGTGTGTGTGTGTGTGTGGGGTCATTGATGAGTCAGTGTGTTGAGAGATCTGCTACACTGGATTGAGAATTTAGATCCAGAAAGAGCTGTAGAGCTGATTACTCTTTGCTCACCTGATTCTCTCTCTCTCTCTCTCTCACACACACACACACACACACACACACACATACATACACTCATTTGCCGACATGTTTGATCTTATTAAGTTTACAGGAGGCTGGATCTTATCTCAGCCAACACTGGGTGAAGGTAGAATACACCACCAGACCATCGCAGAACAAGCACACGCACAGCATTCACAGCTCCGCTCGCATCTATGTGTAATTTCAGAACATTTTGCCAGTTAGCTTTCAGCCAATATCTCTGGACTATGGGAGAAAACTGGAGTACCTGAAGAAAAACCCATGCAAGCACTGGAAGAAAATGCAAACTCGACACAGATTGGGGGGGATGCACAGACAACTACATCACCATGCCGCTATCTCTCACTTTTTTTTTTTAATTTAGTAATCTTTATTGGCATAAAATGAGGTACATGGACATGTCCATCAACAATTTGATTAGATTTTTGAAATAAATTGACTCTTTGAAAATCCAAACTTCTCTCTCTCTTTCTCTCGCTCTCTTTCTTTTATTTGTTTTCTCCTTTCTACTTTCTTGTCTCTGTCCCCACTGTTGCTTTCAATGTCTTCACTTATTTGTGTGGTCCAAATCTCACGTCTTTCCATGTCTGTCTGTCTATCATCAGTCTGTTTCCCTCTCTGAGTCTCTCTCTTTTGCCCCCTCCAGTCTTTATGCCTCTGTTTCTTTTTGTCTCTATGCTCTCTCTCTCTCTCTCTCTCTCTCTCTCTCTCTCTCTCTCTCTCTCTCTCTCTCTCTCTCTCTCTCTCGCTTGTCTGTTTTTGTCCTTCACTGTTTCTCTTCCTCATTTCTTTTCTGTATTAACTCTGTCTCTCTCTCTCTCTCTCTCTCTAGTTTTGTCCTTTTACTCTCTCTTTCTCTGTGTCTCTTTCTTGCTCTTTGCTCTCTCTCATTTTATTTTCAATATTTTTGTTTTCATTTTCTCTGTTTTGACATGAACTCAATCAGAACTGATCCAAATCATATTACTTTGCGTGAGGGGGTTTAAAAAAGATGAACATATAGGACAGATGCAAAAGTGCTAACTGTTCCCAAGTTCAGACAAGTGTATACAGCAAAAAAGTTTAGAATATTGTATAAAGAGTGCAAGATGGATTTAACAATTGTCAGAATATGAACTCTGGATAAACTTGAAGAACTGAAGAAATGATGTCAGAATATAACGGGAAAAGACGAACACAATTTGAGAGAGAAACAGCATGAACAAACAGATGGAGGATCAGTGAGTGGGAACTATAATGAATGAGGAGACCTTTACAAAACTGTCCTGATTGTTTGTAAAAGTCTGTTTAGATTTTTACATGCTGTCATTTCTTATAGTTGTGATCAGAACACATATCGGAGTCGTGCTTTGCACACTAGTAGAAGAAAAACAAATATAAATTTCTCGTATGAAGAAAGTTTGTTGATCGTAAATGAAAATGAAACACTGAAATATCTTGGAAAGTTGAAATACAATAATTAAAAACAAATGCGTTTCATATTTCTCATGAGATTACAGTCATACAGCTATTGAGCCTATTTATAGATATTTTGGAGAAAGTCAGGTTGAAAATGGTCCTCTTGGTTACTTATTTTAAGAATCTATTTAGAAAGAAGAAAATCATCAACTAAGTGGTGCAGTGGATCGCACATCCGCCTCACAGCAAAAAGGCCTCGGGTTCAATTCCTGGGACTCGGTGTTTATGTGCGGAGTTTACATGTTCTCACTGTGCTTGCGTGGGCTTCCTCCGGGTACTCCAGTTTTGTCTCGCAGTCAAAAAGCATGTCAAGGAGGCTCATTGGCTGTTCCAAATTTCCCCGAGGTGTTTATGTGAATGGTTGTATGTGTGTTGGCTCAGCAATGATCTAGCAAGCAGTTAGGGAGTAGCTTGCCTTCACCCAGAGACAGCTGAGATGGACCAGCCTCCCCGTGACCTTTATTAGGATTACGCAGCTTAAAAAAAATGAATGAACTATCGACCAATAGAACGAGGCAAAAATTAATTGATTTAAATTTCTCATCTGCCTTCAAACACACACATGAACTTAAGTGACACCACATTTTTGATCCAAAGGGTTTAATATGACGCCGGCGCTCCCTTTGCAGCTAGAACAGCTTCACCTCTTCTGGGCAAGCTTTCCACAAGGTTTAGGAAGTGTGTAAATGGGAATTTTTAACAATTCTTCCAGAAACATATTTGTGAGGTCGGACACTGATGTATGACGAGGAGGCCTGGCGCACAGTTTTCGCTCTAATTCATCCCGAATGTGTTCTATTGGACTGAGGTTAGGACTCTGTGCGAGCCAGTCAGGTTCTTCCACACCAGGCTCACTCATCCATGTCTTTATGGACCTTGCTTTGTGCACTGGTGGGCAGTCATGTTGGAACAGGAAGGGGCCATTCCCAAACTGTTCCCACAGAGTCGGGAGCATGAAATTGTCCAAAATTTCTTGAGATGCTGAAGCATTCAGAATTCATTTCACTAGAGCTGAGGGACCAAGCCCAGCTCCTGAACAACAAACCTGAAATGTTTTCTGGCCACAAGATTCTTGTGTGGAGTTAGAATGTTCTCCCTGTGCTTGCTCAGGTTTCCTTCCCAGTCCAGAGACATGCACGTTGGACTAACTGTTCTAAACTGCCTGTTGGTGTGAGTGTGATTGGTTGTGGGTTGTCCCTGCAATGAATTGGCGAGCTGGTTAGGGCAGGGGTGCTCAATCCTGCTCCTGGAGATCTACCTCCCAGAAAACATTCACTCCAACCCTAATCACGCCCACCTAACCATTCAATCATCTCATCAAGACCTGACTGGATCTTACATGTCACATGGGCCACATTAGGGTTGGAGATAAAGTCATCTGGAAGGTAGATCTCCAGGAGCAGGATTGAGCACCCCTGGGTTAGGGTGTGCCTCGCCTTCATCCAAGTGTTGACTGAGATATGAGAGAGTCTCCAGCCTCCCTACAATCTGAATAAGCTTAAGCAGTTCCGGAACTGAATCAATGAATTAAATACAAAATATATAAACAGTTGTTTCCATGTCAGAGTGAGGTTTACTTTTTTTCTCTCTAAATATAATAAAAGAAAAAAAAGTTGTGTGTGGGTGTGGTGGGGCGGGAACGACGACTTGAGAGAAGCAATATTTCTGCCTTGAAGACTTTGTGTTCAAAACTTAATTGACTGTTTAAATGATGTCCCTGGAAACTGTTTCCTTAAATGTTATAGAAACATGTGCTTCTGATATCAAGGTTCCATTAAATTAGATGTTCTTATAGAACCAATAATGTGTTATAGATGAAAATAGATGATGAGATTATCCTGTAATGAAATGCATCAATGCTGATGTTATTATTGACCAAAAAAAAAAAATCACTATTTTACATGTTGTAAATTCCATCTACTTGTTAAAATGTTACTAAACTGCAGTGCACGTGCTGTTGTAGATTCAAGTGGTTGTTACTTCTCTAGATAATGAAACATTTATTAGAAACAGTAATGTCGATGCTCTGTGATCAGAGGTAGATGGCTGCTCCAAATTGCTTGTAGGTGTGAGTGGTTTTGTGTTGGCCCTGTGATGGTCTGGCGAACTGTTCAGCGTTCGCCTCGCCTTCATCCAGTGCCGTCTGATAAAGGCTTCAGCCTTCCTGCAACCCTTGTATGAGTAAGTAGTTTGGCAAATGAGTGAGACAAAGTACCATTTTCTATACTCCTTTCAACTGTCCTACTTTTCTACTCTGTCATTTTCTTTCCTTCAATTCTGATTCTTCATTTCCTTTCTCATTACACTTCTGCTTGATCTATTGTCATTTAAATCTCTATTTTTTCCCACTCATCCTCTCAGTCACCTCCCTCTCTACACTGTATTAGTTTTCACTCTCTCTTCTCTCTCTCTCTGTTTTATCTTTAATTTAACGTTGGTGTATTCTTTCTAAAAACAAACCTCCTCTTGTTTTTCAGATGGATCCTGTCCAGAAAGCTATAATCAACCACACATTTGGGGTGTCTATCCCTCCGAAGAAGAAGCAAGTGATCTCATGCAATATTTGCCAGCTCCGTTTTAACTCGGATGTGAGTGCTTGGATAAGATTCTTATTACACAAATTGTATGTGGGAAAATGAGAGATTCACATCGTTCTATGCCGGAGGGGATATGGGGGGGGGGTGGGGGGTGGGGTGGGGGGCTTGGGTGTGTTGTGCATCTGTCTTCTGTCAGCACACCATATTTCATTAAGATCATTGTAAGATAACTATCCGAACCTTCAGTCTTGTTGTAGAACAGCTTTTTAGTGGCTTTTGCTAAAACACATTTGATTCAACTCATTAGCTTAGTAACATGTACAGTAAAACCTCCGCTGACGAACGCTTAAGCTCACGAACTTTTCGCCTCAAGAACATTAAATTTGCGATCATATAGTCTCTGCTGACGAACTAGTTTTCGGCGGACGAATCAAACCACGCGGTCGAACAGCGCCACGGTGGCGGCCACGAGAAGCTGACGCACGCTCACGGCGTCACAGTTCGTCACACCCCTTTCTTTGAGTGCGGAAGTGGTTTGTGTTTGCTAGACATTTTGGACCATATTGAGTGTACTTTTGCTATTATGGGACCGAAAAAGACCCCACCACAGGCGGAGATCATTGAAAAACACGAACGAGGTGTGCGTTTGTGTGACTCAGCGTCCCAGTACCGGTACGCTAAGTCTACCATTGCTCCCATCCTTAAGAACAAGGAAGCTATTAAGGGTGCGTGTGTGGCTAAGGGTGTTTCCAAACAGTAGGCGTTTCCAAACACTCCTTCCAAACAGTAAGTCCCTCCCTCCCTCCTCCTCCCACTCCATTCCATCAAGCCATCAACTACCATCACAAAGGTAAATAAAACGACTTTATTATACAGTACAGTTTATTTCTTTAATTACAATACAATAGCACATTTATTATACATAAAATAAGGTATATTTTTGTGTAGTTTTAAGGCTTATTTAGTAGAAAATTATGTTTTATGGGGACCTGGGAACGGATTATTCTCATTTTAATGGTTTCTTATGGGAAATAAATGTTCGGAAGACGAACTTTTCGCCTCACACACACTTTCTGGGAACCAATTATGTTCGTGAGCAGAGGTATCACTGTATTTCATAAATTTAAAAGGTGTGTTGGGGGCTGTGCCAATGTGGTTAAAAACAAATGACAAAAAAGTACTGGTTCGAGTCTCAGGATTTGGCTTTTCTGTGTGGAGTATGCAGGTACTCCATGTGCTTGTGTGGGTCTCCTCTTTGGTTTAATCCAGTGCATCTCTATTATTTTCCGTGACCCCCCACCCCCATCCCGGAAGGAACCCCCCACCGCCCTGCTAGCAACTATAAATAGTATTATTTGTTTATAAAATTATCAGTACCCCTTTGCATAACATTGTATTTTTATTAATATTTAAAAAAGAAAGAAATATAGTTCAACTTACAATCAAGAAAAACTTCATTAACATTGTTTTTTAATCTTCTTCTTCTCTTTCGACTTTTTCCCTTTCTTGGAATTCGCCACAGCAAATCATCTGATTCGCACATTTGATTTGGCATAGGTTTTTACGTCGGATGCCCTTCCTGTCACAACCCTTTAGGAAGGGACAGAAACATGCTGACGGCTTTGCAGCTACTCTTTACGAATGTCAGCAATGGTTCTTTTACATGTCTCTCACCATAGACAGTGACAGACATGGCCCGCCTTTGATAACCCAGTTAGCTGCACTGGGGGATTAACATTGTTTTTTAATCTGTAACAGAAAAGATTTAAAGTGCACCAATGTGCCTGAAATAAATAAAAAAAATACATCTTTATTTAAACTCATTCAACTTATTAATGTCTTAATATCTCCGTCTCTCTCCACCGTTCTCTTCGTTCCTGTTAAAAAAAATTTCCGTGTTGTTTCTTGAGTGGTTGTTTACTGCACTTCATATTGTTTGCTCGTGTGAAAAACCGCTAGACCATAGTGTGACAATGAGAGCGCCACTGCCAGCTAGTGTAGTGGAGGTGCAATTGCACTTAATTCTTGAGCACAATTCCCGAAAAGCATGTTCCCCAGGGTCATAAGCGCTCCCCCCGGCATCATACCACGCCACACTATTTGAGAAGCACTGGTTTAATTCTATAGTCGAAAAACATACACATTAAGCTAATTGTCTTTTCTACACTACCCCGAAGTGTGGAAGTGAATGTGAATTGGTTTTGTGTGTGTGTTTCATCTCTGTAGTCATGTTGTTGTGTGGTATGTTAGACAAGTGTGATGTTTAAGGAAAATAAAATAACCAATGAAAGAGTGGTGGGATACAGCCTGACATAAAGTGAAGTTACTGTTGCTACGCTAGTTGACCATTTCCTCACAAAACACAAAAGTTTGCTGTTCAGGCTGAAGAAAAAAGTTAATATGCTACCTTTTTATCCATTGTTCTTACTTCATGTTCTCATTTACTGTGCAACACTAAACAGTCAGCACCTCACTACTGTTTGTTATATTGCACAACTCACTAGGTCTTAACAAATTCAGCATATCACTGAACTGTTTCCTTGGGCTTTTCCACCTGAGCCTCCTGGCCAACCATGATCTGGAGCGTGAAGCGAATAGCAACCAGACCACCACAGGTCAAGTATCTTGTGGAAAAGCCTCTGCCCAGTCATAGCACGGTAGAGGTCTAAAGGGAATTCAAACCCACGACCTCACACAGCACCTGAATCACTCCTCCACTGGCCTTATGAGCTGTTTAATCAGTGTTAAATAGACATCTCCTAACAGAAACTGTAACAGTGCTGTTGTTAGGATGTTTCTGTTAATATGACCTTGACTTGAATTGCTGTCAGAGTCGCTATTGCCATATAACTTTGAAACTTCGAGTGCCTACAGACATACTATTTCCTGGATCACGAATAGGAAACCGTCTAGACTTTTAAATGAGACAATTACTTTTCTAACCCATCATGTAAAACTTTCAAATAAGGGAAGCTTTTTGCTTCTTTGCTCACCTCCACATGCTATACATACTTTAGAAGCTTGTTACTCTGTGGCACTGTATTAGAAAGCATGTTTAATTTTATTAGTGTATGGATATTTAGTATATGTGTTTGATCTGCATTCTGAGTCCTGTTGCTTCACATTTCTAGCACTAACGACAATATTATGTGCATTTCCTATGGTTCTATTATACCAGATCATCAGCTCCCTAACCGAACTCTTTACACAACATTAACTAGTGTGCTGAAGAAGGAAAAACACTGATGTGTGCAGTATTGGGGACAAAAACTAATACCGTATCCGACGTGATAAGGTCCCAGGGCACTTAAAAAAAAACAGTGTGAGTGGGTGCTTATTAAAATGTTACCAGCGGAGTGGAACGGTAAGGGCTTATTACCATAGAGGTGGAAACCATGAAAAATAACAGAACAATAAAATAGTTTTACTGGTATTTGTGTTACTCATTTTGTAGTATCAACCAAATTACTTACATGAGAGCTGAAAATAAACAGAAAACAGCATAATTTAAAAAAAAAAAAAAAAAAAGGCCCTTTAATTTTCCCTCCCAGTGCTGTTCCTTTAAATATTTTCACCCGGTCAAATCAACATGAATGTCAACTTTGGCGTATGACAAGTTGAACCAATCAAAACAAAGGTCAACTTTAGCACATGGCACGTTGAAAAGCACACAGCCAGGAACATATTTAAATGTATGAAGTTAGTGTGCAGAGAATCGAGTGAAAAATATTCGTCATCACTTTCTGATAGGTCCATATCTGGCTCATCGCTCCATTCATTTAGAGCATCCAATAGTTTTGCTGTAGCAGTTCCTAATGGTTCATCTTGTTGGACATTTACCAAGAGAACACAGCAAAATATTTTTCTGTTTTTTAAAGCACGGCGGAACAATCAAATGTGTTGTTACTGATGAACATTATAGACATTCCCCAGTGGCAGGGGGTCTTGAAATACTGTGTGAACTCACTTTTACAGACAGTGAACATCTCATTTTACCGTTACAGAGACTAATCGAATAAAATTGCTCAGTTTGATCTACCATTTTGCTCCCAGTACACATGGACGGTTATTAGACGTAAGATCAAAAACACTGGGGGAGTTATTGGAGCAGGGCGCTTATTACGTCAATACGGTATGTGTAAACAGAAGTGACATCGAGTTCACTTTTTTTTTTTTTTTTTTTTTTTTTTTAACTTACTTACTTAATGACTGCTCAGAAGTTCGGGGCAGGTAAATAAAACAAAGATGGACAAAGAGACGGGGAAATTTTGACTTGCTAGAATGAATAAGGAGCTTTAGGGTATGCTAAATTGAACGGGTTTCATTGCCAGTATTTCAACATGGCAGTGTGACTAAAAATAACACCTTGGCTCTCATATTAACTGTGGCTACACACACTCAAGCCTCACAAGCAGTTCTCCTTCTCCAGACTATTCTGCTTTTAAAGCTAAAGAAATTAACCCCCTTATTACCAGATTTACTGCAATTTTTATCCAGCTGATATCACTGATGAATAAATAATAAGGGGTGGTATGGTGGCATAGTAATTAGCACTCTCATCTCACAGCTAGAAGGTCCTGGGTTTTAGTCCTATGGTTGGTGAGGTCATTTCTGTGTGGAGTTCCATTTTCTCATGATATTTGTATGGATTTCTTTTTGGTGCTTCGGTTTCCTAGTGCAGTCCAGAAACATGTGCATTAGATTGATTGGCTTGAACATATTAACTTTAGCTGTGAGTATATGTAGATTTTTCCTGAAGGTTTGGCATCAGGAAGGGAATCTGGCTTAAAATATCCTGCCAAAACCAATCAATGCATTGACTTGGCATGCAGATAGGAAAAGATGCAGCGTGCGCAGTGACGTTGTGATTAGTCTTCCTCTCCACAAAAAGGTGCTTGGTTCGAGTCCCAGGCTTGCAACTCTGTGGGGAGTTTGTATGTTCTGCTTGTGTTTGTGTGGGTTTCCTCTTGGCACTTCGGTTTTCTCCCATAGACACGCACATGAGGCTAATTGGCTGCTCCACATATGCGCATAGGTATGGATGTGTGTGGCTTCGCAGTGGTGTGGCGCCACCGTCACCCAGTTTTGGCTGAGATAGGCTTCTGCCTCCCTTAGTAGTAGGCTAAACAGTTTAAATTTTTTTCAAATATTCAATTATCATTTATACCTTTAGCACTTATCCACCGAGGGTTGCAGGAGCTGGAACCAATCCGAGACTTTTGGACGAGAGGCAGGGTTACATCTTAAATACTTCACCAGTCTATCACAGACAACCGTTCACACTCGCATTCATACAAATGGACAATATTATAGATATATATATCTAGGGACTGTGACAGAAAACGGACGTACCCAGATGAAACCTACATGAGCATGTTTGTTAATAATAAACTGATTTTAAAATTAGTTGCTTCTTGAAGAAAAATGTTAGTCATTAATTAAGTGAATTAATTTGAGAAGATTTTCAAAACTGTTTTTTGAAACAACGTCCCAGATTCATTTTTTTTTCAATCCTTTTTAATTGCACATTCTTTCTCTTTTTTTCTAGATAGTTATCTTGTCAGTTAGTTTTATTTTGTTATATTAAATTATAAAACCTTACAGAATTTTATTGTTCCATTGGCCTTTATAAATGTCACTCACTGTCTTTATATTGGCCATTCAATAAGTGAAGGCAGCAGTGAGATACTGAGCCTCAGCAGAACGGGTGCTTATCTATTTTTATGAATTTACCATCCGTGCTTTTGAAAGCTGTAAATAGAAAACATTATCTCTGCTCCAGATATTTTCAGTTGTCAGATCTGTGTAGTTTCGTGAAGCAATGCGTTTATTGTGCATTAACTCACTAGTTGTATAATTGGAGGTAATAATAGATTCACAGGTGTGTTTGCATTATTTTTTTATAGCCTTCACTCACCCCATCGAAAATGTGTTTATCTCTGCTGTGAAGGGTAAAATAAATCTGAACACAGACAGATCTGTGAGATGGCCAAGTCCAGGTGTGAGAACATACTTGAATATATATTCTTGGACAAAATCAAGACCAATGCACCAAATATTGAATTTAGCAGATTTATGCAAAACTTCATGGATAATGAAGCCCAATCGTACAGTACAAGTTACACTTCATTTGACTTCGGTAGATCCGAATCATGATTCATAACTGGAATTTATTGAACAGATTCTTTACCATTGCAGGATAAGGGCCATATAGTAATGAATAAAGGATGGTCACCATGGTTATGATTGTGGAAAATAATATACAGCAGAAAGAAAATTAGGAGAGAAATGAGGTGTCATTGTGGAGGTTTGTGCTCTCTGAATGCTTCTAGATCACTTTATTTATAATGACTGAATATCCAGATGGTCTATGGCTGTCGAAGAATTGAACTATAATAGATGAGAACAGGATTTTTCTTTATTAGAGTTTAGGTGTAGTGGCAAGCACATCTACCTCACAGCAAAGAGATCCAGGGCTTGCGTCCCGGGCTCGGGTGTTTAGTGTGAATGGTTGTGGTTGTTGGTCCTGAGATTGTCTGGCGAGCTGTTCAGAGTGCCCCACAGTCGCCCAGTGTTGGCTGAGATAGGCTAAAACCTTCCTGCGACCTTCCTGTGACCTTTTGGCAAATGAGTAAGTAATGAGTAAAGCTTGAAAATGAAAATGGACTTTTTCCGCTTTCATCATCATCATCTTCCGCTAAGTCCAGGGTCGGGTTGCGGGGGCAACAACCTAAGCAAAGAGGTCCCTCTCCCCAGCCGCTTCCTCCAACTCTCCCGGGGGGACAACGAGGCGGTCCTAGACAAGCCGAGAAACATAGTCCCTCCAACGTGCTCTAGATCGACCCCGGGGTCTCTTCCCGGTTGGACATGCCCGAAATACCCCACCAGGGAGGCTGTCTGGGAGGCATTCTGACCAGATGCCTGAGCCACCTCAACTGGCCCCTTTCAATGCGGAGGAACAGTGGATCTACTTCAAGCTCTCCACGGATGGTAGAGCTTCTTACCTTATCACAAAGGGAGAACCCTCCACCCGACGAGGGAAGCTCATTTCAGCCGCTTGTATCCGCGATCTTGTTCTTTCGGTTATTACCCAAAGCTTGTGACCAGAGGTGAGGGTTGGAACGTAAATCGACTGGTTAATTGAAAGCTTCACCTTGTGGCTCAGCTCCTTCTTCACCACGACGGACTGGTACAGGCTCCGCTTAACAGCAGATATTTAAACTCCTCCACTTGGGACAGGACCTCATTCCCGACCCGGAGGTTGCATTCCACCCTTGTCCGACTGAGAACCATGGCCTCAGACTTGGAGGTACTGATCTTCATCCCGGCTGCTTCGCACTCGGGTGCGAATCGCTCCAATGAGAGTTGGAGGTCCCGACTTGATGAAGCCAAAAGGACATCAATCGCAATAAGCAGAGATGAGATCCGATGGCCACCAAACCAGAACCCCTCAATGCCTCGACTGTGCCTAGAAATTCTGTCCATAAAAATTATGAACAGAATCGGTGACAAAGGACAGCCTTGGCGGACTCCAACCCCCATCGGAAATGAATTAGACCTGTTATTGCCAATACGGACCAAACTCTGGCTCTGGTAATACAGCGACCGAATGGCTCGTAGCAACTGGTCCGGAACGCCGTACTCTCAAAGCACGCCCCAAAAGATTGTTCGAGGGACACGGTTGAAAGCCTTTTCCAAATCCACAAAGCACATGTGGCCAGATTGGGCAAACTCCCATGACTCCTCCAGAATCCTGTGGAGTGTATAGAGTTGGTCAAGAGTGCTATGGCCAGGACGAAAACCACATTGTTCCTCCTGAATCCGAGGTTCCACTATCGGTCGGATCCTCCTCTCTAGTACCCCTGAATAGACTTTCCCAGGGAGGCTGAGGAGTGTGATTCCCCAATAATTGGAACACACCCTCTGGTCCCTCTTCTTAAAAATTGGGACCACCACCCCAGTTTTCCAATCCAGAGGTACAGCCCCCGATGACCACGTGATGTTGCAGAGACGTGTCAACCAAGACAGCATTCATCCGACAGCATCCAGAGCCCTGAGATATTCTGGGCGGAGCTTGACCACCGAGGAGTTTTTTGACACCCTCAGTGACCTCCACTCCAGTGATGGGCGGACCCCCACCCAAACCCCCAGGGTCTTCCTCTTCCACAGAGGGCGTGTTAGTGGGATTGAGGAGGTCCTCAAAGTATTCCCTCCACCTCTCAACGACATCCCCAGTTGAGGTAAGCAGCTTCCCACCTCCACTGAAAACAGTGTTTGTGGAGAATTGCTTCCCCCTCCTAAAGCGTTGGATGGCGCTCCAGAACCTTTTTGAGGCCAGCCGATAATCAATCTCCAGGCACTCACCGTACTTTTCCCACTTTATTTCATCGTAATAATCATTTCAGCACAGCTCTACCTAAAGCATCAGTTTTAAATAATTTAACAAGCCTTATCAAACCACAGTACAGTACATTCATCTCAGATTTATTGTAATATTTGTTACTGATTGGGCATAAATCATTCATTCATTCAGTCATTAATTTTCTGAATCGCTTAATCCTAATTAGGGTTACGAGGAGGCTGGTGCCTGTCTCAGGCGACGGCAGGGTACACCCTGGACAACTCGCCAGGCCATCACAGGGTCAACACACACAGAGCTTTGGAACAGCCAATTAACCTACTGTGCATGTTTTTGGACTGTGGGAGGAAGCCCACACAAGCATGGGGAGAGCATCCAAACTCCCCACAGAAACACCCAGGCTGGGAATCGAACCCAAGCCTCCTCGCTGTGAGGCGGAAGTTCTGACCACTACGCCACTGTGCCGTTGGCATAGATCATGTTATTGCAAAATGTAGTACAAAATGTCAAAATAGTCTTTCTTCTATTTAGCTTATTTATTTATTTGTTTATTTATTCTTTACCTCTATAAATATGCCACCACTATAGAAAGTCAGATATTGTCTGTTTTCAAAGAAATTTGGTGATCTATAGTGACAGGAAGCAAGTAAGAAAAAGTGGAGGAGAGTTTTATTTATGCCAAGTGATAAATACATCACTGTGAAATATTATCCATGAATTACAGTTCTATATATTGGGTCGCTCTTCACCACTTGATGATCAGTGATATATACAATCCTTCTACAACTTCAATCTGCTTGAATTACTGAACTATAAACATGGAACTCGTTTTTAAAATTTATACAATTAATCTTGGTGAAAATACTTTTAATTTGTTTGGTCGGTATTTAATCGGACATGATGCACTGCCCGTTTGTATTTGTACACCATGGGTTTATTTTTATTCATTCCTTTTCTGAACCGAATAAATAAACCCATGGTGTACAAATACAAACGGGCAGTGCATCATGTCCGATTAAATACCGACCAAACAAATTAAAAGTATTTTCACCAAGATTAATTGTATAAATTCATTTATTCATTCCTTTCTGAACTGGGGCAGTGGTGGTCTAGTGGTATAGGGCCCTGGATTGCTGATCCAAAGGTTGGGGGTTCGAGTCCCACTCTCCACAAGGTTGTCACCGTCCCCCCCCAGTGCAGCTAACTGGGTTATCAAAGGCCGGCCATGTCTCTCACTGTCTGTGGTGTGAGGCATGTAAAAGAACCATTGCTGACTTTCGACAAGAGTAGGCTGCAAAGCCGTTGGCGTGTTTCCGCCCTGTGATGGCCTGGCGAAGTGTCCAGGGTGTACTCTGCCCTCGCCCGAAGTTGGCTGGGAAGGGCGCCAGCCTCCCCGCGACCCTAATTAGGATTAAGCGGTTACAGAAAATGAACTGAACTTTTCTGAACTGATTAATCCTAATGAGAATTTCAAGGAGACTGGCGCCCATCTCAGCCGGTTCTGGGTGAGGGGTGGGAACACCCTGGACAGCTCCCCAGGTCATCGCAGGGCTGGATTTTGTTTATTTATTGGGAAAAAAATTATGATTTTGATTTGTGAAATTCCCTCTGGGATTAATTAAGTATCCATGGGTATCTGGGATTAAGTATCCATGTATCTATCCAGCTTTCTATTAGTATTCACAATTGGACATTGGGGCGGCACTGTGGCACAGTGTTCAGCACATCCTCTTCACAGCGAGAAGGTCCCGGGTCAAGTCCCCAGGCTTGGGTGTTACTGTGTGGAATTTGCATGCTCTTCCTATACTTATGTTGGCCTTTAATGAATCTGGTTTTCCCCCCATACTCCAAAGACATATATGTTAGGCTAATATGCTATTCCAAGTTATCCCTAGGTTTGACTCCGTGTGTGTGTGTGTGTGTGTGTGTGTGTGTGTGTGTGTGTGTGTGTGTGTGTGTGTGTGTGAGACTATTGCTTTGTGATCGGCTGGCAAACTGTTCAAGATGTACCTCGTATTTGCTCGGTGTTTGCCTAATAGTAGGAATAAGCAGTTTGGAAAATGAGACACAGAGAGAGAGTAATCAGACATTACATTTCAGAAGGGGGAAAAAATCTAATTTTGATCAAGTGTATGGTTTTATATGTAATCTATATCTAATATTTGTGTGGTTCCAGTGAAACCATGGCAACAGGGAGTCAATTAAAGATATGAGAGGCTTTGGGTCAGCAGTGTAGAGCAATTTGAATGATAGAATTCAATTCATTTGAAATTATTTATAGCATATTTAATAAAATATATTGCCAAGCAGCTTTACAGAAATCCAAAAATCCATCAAAATCCAAGAAGGATGCACGAGGAAGAAACCTTGATGTGAACCAGACACATGAAGGAGTCCATCCAGTTCTGGGTGATACCAGATAAAGGGATTATAAATCATTACAGTAGACAGGTGTGAAAGAGAGAACACAGAAAGTATGATGTTTTTTGAAGTGCTCGAATAAAGCCCTTTATGTTTACAACAGCAGATTATCCACAGCGGGCATGAGATTGCTGTGGGCATAAACGCAGGGTTTAAATAATAATAATAATAATAATAGTAATAATAATCATAGAAAACTCTGTGTAGGTTATTTGACTAAAACACTCAAGGCACAAATAAAACACTACCCCAAACAAATCCCAGTTAATCTCGAGCAGTTTCACAAACTCACTCACTCTCTTGCTTACACCGCTTAATACTATTATTGTTGTTGGGAGACTGAAGCCTATCTCAGCCGACACTGGGCGAAGGTGGGGTTATACCCTGAACAACTTGCAATTGCATCATAGGGCAACAAACACACAATGACACAAACTCGCACAATTTGAAACTGCCACTTGAAGACCTGGGTGCAAGAAGTACTTTAGTCACAAAATAACACTTTTGAGAGATTAAGGGTCAAAGTTTTAAAAACATGCTGCAGATACTTTTTTTTTTCCAAGATTGCATCCATTCATAACACCATTGGTTTATTTATTCATTCATTCCTTTTCTGAACTGCTCTATCCTAATTAGGCTTGTGGGGAGACTGGCGCGCATCTCAGCCGGATCTGGGTGAGGGCAGGGTACACCCTGTACAGTTCACCAGGTCATCGCAGGGCTGGATCTTATTTATTTATTTATGTAAAAATATTTGATTTGTGAAATTCCCTCTGGGATTAATAAAGTATCCATGTATCTATCCATCTATCTATTAGGATTCACAGTTGGACATCGGGACAGCACAACAAACACACAATGACACAAACGCACACAATTTGAAACAGCCAAATTGAAGACCTGGGTGCAAGAAGTACTTGAGTCACAAAATAACACTTTTGAGATATTAAGGGTCGAAGTTTTGAAAACATGCTGCAGATACTTTTTTTTCAAGATAGCATTCATTGGCACCTGCTGCTATTCCCAGGGGTTATACAAAGTAGACAGACATGTTTCTGTTGGAAAAATAATGCTTTCTTACAAAAACCAAACAAAAATCAGTTTCACTTTGGTACTTCTTACCATAAAATGTCTGGGCTTTGGTATTTATTCCAATAAAATGCATGGGCTTTGGAACTTTTACCACACAAATGTCGTTTCATTCAGTTTCTGATTGCCACAGAGTCACTGTTGCGATGTTCCTTCGCATATTATTATATGATTAGTTGCAGTGTACAAAAAAATTACCTGACTTTTATGCCTCAAATGCCTTTATGGCTCATTTTTATTTCCAAATCTTCTACTGACTTGAGTATTTCTTGCATAAAAACTCAGTCGATTCAGGGAAGTGTGTATATCAGTATTGAGGACTTGAGTACTTATATTTGGAAAATTTTGATTTTAAATGATACATGTGATACTTTATTTCTCAGTTCTAGTTTCAGCTCAATTTTTGGAAAATGTGACTTGGGTATATCAGTTCAGTTCATTTTCTGTAACCGCTTAATCCTATTTAGGGTTGCGGCGAGGCTGGCGCCCATCCCAGCCAACTCCGGGCGAGGGCAGAGTACACCCTGGACACCTCGCCAGGCCATCGCAGGGCAGAAACACGCTGACGGCTTTGCAGCCGACTCTTGTCGAACGTCAGCAATGGTTCTTTTACATGAACCTCACACCATAGACAGTGAGAGACATGGCCGGCCTTTGATAATCCAGTTAGCTGCATTGGGGGACTTAGTTACTTCTTGCATTTCAGTTAACCTATTGTGCTTGCTTTTGTAATGTGGGAAGAAACCAGAGCATCAGGAGGAAACCCACTGAAGCAGGAATCTAAATCCATGCAAACTCCAAACAGAAACACTCCTGTCAAGCCCTGGACTCGAAACCATAATCCTACTTGCTATGAGGTGAACCTGCTTGCCACTATGCCACCGTGCCGCCAGTTTCTCAAACTGAATAAAGGAATCTTTATCCCAAGCCAGCAGTGGTATAAGATGTTAAGTGTTATCCTCATAAATCTGGCAGGTTGTAAACATGCCAGAAACAGAGATCCTGTGTTGTGTGGTATTGTACTGCGCACCCAAGTTGTGTCTGGTTGAGTATTCAGAGCAGAGCTGTAGCCGCAGAACTATGTTGGTGCTGCTGCTGTTTTAGTTGTTGTGTGGCTCTCTGTGGGGGGAAAAATGAGTAATTACTTACTGTACAGGCATGTTGTTGGCTTTGATTGAGCCATTTATTTTAAGACAAATTGTGCTGGATGGCATCGTGCCCAGCCTGATGGGGGAATCCTGCAGCGAGCTTTAATGGAGGAGTAGGAAACAGACGGGAAACATGATTGTGGCATCTGTTTTGTCTCATTTTGCATATTTTTAATCCACATTGTGAAATGCAGCCAGAGATACGGAATCGCTCTTCACGTGTCAGGAGAGCAGGAACGGATCCATTGTTCCTACTCATTAAACTTAATTAATCGATTGTTATCGACGCTGGAACTGGATTTTCTCCAAAACAACGTGTCTGAATTGCAACAAGTCTGAGACTATAGAGGTACCACTGAGAGTGTCGGCCTCTCTGATATGCTTTTTAACCTCAGATATACATAGAAATTCCCCACCAGCCGCCAGCATCCCCATTCCATCCCCCGATGCATAGCAGTATCTCAACCCATCCTGTTTTGCCTCCCATCACACTGAGTATGGAGATTTCATGGGTGCGGATATCAGAGCAGAATATGTAGAAAGCATCAAACAGAGGAGGAGGACGACAAGTTGGCTGTCCAGCACACACGTTCAAAACTCTGGGGGTCATTCTGTAATATTTCACTGCAGTTTGAAATGAAAACTAAAACTCCGAAAATAGGTACAACGTCTGACCTTTAATTATTACCATTCTAAATGACAGCTAATGTCTTCTTTTTTTTTAATTATTTTTCTTTTATTTTTTTATTTATTAATGAAAAGCAGGACATCCCTTCACAATTGTGTTAATCTAAGACGGACATTTTCCCACTCCACTTCTATAACGATTTGAACCAGCATCTGCAGGGTTCACATAGGTCAAAAGCAAGTATCAAAGGGTGCAGTGCAGAACGAAGAGGTCTTTGATGCTAATTCTAGAGGTGCTTATTCATGTGCTGTGATCTCTCTCTCTCTCTCTCTCTCTCTCTCTCTCTCTCTCTCTCTCTCTCTCTCTCTCACTCTGTCTGAGACCTGAGACATGTGAGATGTTATTAACCTCATGTTATATGGATGCAATGCACTAGTTAGCATCTCAGACTACCTCAGGCTGTTCTCTTTACTTTGGAACACTCTATTTCTGTATGCTAACAGTAGCTGGTATGTTCTATACGAATATACACTAGAGTTTTGGCATATCAGCTCAAAGTCCAAAAATAACGAAAAATAATATTTCGCATTCTCTTTAGACAGCAAATAAGGAGTGGTGCTAAAATGTGTCTGTAAGGTACTTTAAAGGGTACCTGTAGTGAAAGCGCTCATATACCGAATTTGATGTATTGTGTATAGCTAGTGACAATACACCTATAAGGCGTTTATTATATTCTCTCACAAACCAGCTTTAAGCGATTTAAGGGCTTCACTAACGTCAAGCTTCAGAGCACAGGAGTTTTGCAGCGTCGCATTTCCTGTGACGTCACATCGTTGACAAAGCCTCTACCGGAACTGCAAGATTGCACTGTAAACACAAGCCTATATACCTGACACAACAACACAAGCTCACGGAAACTTGGAAAAAACAGACATTATAGTACAGTAAAACCTCCGCTGACGAACGCTTAAGCTCACGAACTTTTCGCCTCAAGAACATTAAATTCGCGAGCATATAGTCTCTGCTGACGAACTAGTTTTCGGCGGACGAATCAAACCACGCGGTCGAACAGCGCCACGGTGGCGGCCACGAGAAGCTGACGCACGCTCACGGCGTCACAGTTTGTCACCCCCTTTCTTTGAGTGCGGAAGTGGTTTGTGTTTGCTAGACATTTTGGACCATATTGAGTGTACTTTTGCTATTATGGGACCGAAAAAGACCCCACCACAGGCGGAGATCATTGAAAAACACGAACGAGGTGTGCGTTTGTGTGACTCAGCGTCCCAGTACCAGTACGCTAAGTCTACCATTGCTCCCATCCTTAAGAACAAGGAAGCTATTAAGGGTGCGTGTGTGGCTAAGGGTGTTTCCAAACAGTAGGCGTTTCCAAACTCTCCTTCCAAACAGTAAGTCCCTCCCTTCCTCCTCCTCCCACTCCATTCCATCAAGCCATCAACTACCATCACAAAGGTAAATAAAACCACTTTATTATACAGTACAGTTTATTTCTTTAATTACAATACAATAGCACATTTATTACACATAAAATAAGGTATATTTTTGTGTAGTTTTAAGGCTTATTTAGTAGAAAATTATGTTTTATGGTGACCTGGGAACGGATTATTCTCATTTTAATGGTTTCTTATGGGAAATAAATGTTCGGAAGACGAACTTTTCGCCTCACACACACTTTCTGGGAACCAATTATGTTTGTGAGCAGAGGTATCACTGTAGTTTTTTTTTTTTTTTTTAAACCATGGACAAAGACAATGTCATCGAAGGATTAAAAGGTTATTTATATGAACCACTGAATTAAGACTATCCACATTTAGTGAAATCGGACCAGGAAAGCGATGACTCGGAGGACGATATTGGAGAGTCAGCAGAAGCTCTTACACGGGAAAATGGTAGCAAACAACCAGCAAATATTTGGTGCTCTTGTGGGAAATGCGTGTGTCAAAAAAACGATCAGGAGTGCTATTGTTGTAAAGAACATGAATTGCTTGAGGAAAATATACTGACATTCTGCAATTGGCGATACGACTGTCAACGATGTTACGTCACAATGACCTTTGACCCCGGTGAAAAAAATATCATACGGAAGAAAAGGAAATGTGGACTTATACATAACCTACCGACATCACGCGATGTTTAAAAGTTAATAATAAGGTATGGTGGATCTTTTTTTAACGCTGTCAATTTTGGGTACAGGTACCCTTTAATGTCTTGCGTGTTGAAATCATCATATACAACCCTCAAAAAAAGTTGAATTTTTTACGATTTTTACTCCTTCTACACTAATCTTTCTTAATCACGCCAATTTCATCTCCTTAATAGCCGAACGATTCATCCATTTCTTTCCAGGAAGGCCACTCAGATATTTGTTCAATCCCTTGTCATCTCAAGACTAAATTACTGCAACTCACTCCTGGCAGGTCTACTGTTTGAGTGCTATTCGACTTCTGCAAATGATCCAGAAAACAGCTGCACAGCTTGTTTTCAACCTTCCCAAATTTTCCCACACCACTACTACGATCTCTCCACTGGCCTCGCTTAGCTGCTTGCATTTGATTTAAAATACTAATGCTTACCTATAAAGCCAAAAATGGACCCGCACCGTCCGACCTCAAAGCACTTAGCACACCTCGCACTGCACCACGTTGTCTCAGATCCTGTAGCACTGCAAGAGTGGGGGAAACACCCCCCCCCCCCCCCCCCAACAAGGGACAAACAAGGGGAAAATGCATCTAAACTATTTTCTGTTCTGGCTGCAAGGTGGTGGAATGAACTTCCTCTGAACATCTGGACAGCTGAGTCACTGGGTATCTTCAAACGATGGCTGAAAACTTGCCTTTTCAGCAGTACTTAGATCAGTGGTTCTTAACCTGGGTTCGATCGAACCCTAGGGGTTTGGTGAGTCGGTCTCAGGGGTTCGACGGAGGTCAAGACACACACCCAACTCATATTCATGACGACACGTCCCGCTTGGCCATCACTGGCTGCAGGGGATCATGCTACATTGCTTGGCCAATCTGTGCTGCAGGAAATTTGATGTGCTCAGTAGTCGAATTGTGAGTGTTGTGATGGTACGTCATGTGATTTATTTCTTAATGTTTTAATCCATACTATGTTGAGCAAAAAAGAAAGTGGTCGAACGAACATAGATTCACATATATAATGGAACGTGATGCTAGTCAGCGTCCTATCTGCATGATTTACAGAGTAGGATCAACCCCTCACTGGTTGACGTATATGTACATGTATACATGTATATAATATCAATAAATACAAATCCAATGCTATAAATGCTTATAATAACAATTAAACATTCCAAAATAATCCATAAGATGTAAATAAAAAATAAATACACACACATGCAGACACGCACGTGCACACACAGATGCGCACTTCACATAAAAATGTCAGTAATTTTGATGGGGGAGTTCATGCATTCTATTGGTTTTGTTCTTTGAACACAGTGATGTTAATGCACGGTTCATTTTGGTGCCTCAGTAAAAACATGTCTTGAATTTGAAAAAAAAAAAAATCTTATTTTATTTTTCAATAAAGAAGGGTTCGGTGAATAAGCATATGAAACTGGTGGGGTTCAGTACCACCAACAAGGTTAAGAACTACTGACTTCGATGAAGCAGTATACTGTATACCAGGGGTCCCCAAACTTTTTCCTGCAAGGGCCACATAACGTTTCCCTTCTCTGATTGGGTTTGAGCTCAGTTTGTAACAGAAAAAGTGTGACAATCGCAGGGCTGCCTAAACGTAAACATTTATTGTTTTCCAGTAAGCCACACATAGCCAAAATAGTAGTAACCATTTCTGGGTCAGAAAAAAAGTCAGGAAATATAATAAAAAAAACAAAACAAAAATTAAAAAATGTGGCTTGCTATCAGTTGATGCAGACGATCCTATCCAGAGCAACTTACAGAAGTGCTTTAAAGTCTGTATCAGGGAATATATTCTTGTATTGGTTTGTTAGTGCACAGACTACGTATACTGTCAGTCAAACTCAGATGGTATGTATTGTGTGTGGTTTTTTTTTGTGTGTGTGTGTTTGTTTTCAGCAGTGGTCCCCAAACTACGGCCCGTGGGCCGGACACGGTCCACCTCCACATTTGACCCAGCTGCGTGAACAGTACCAGAGTGCCATAATTGTATTGTGAAGTGCATTATTATCACTTTTTAAACATTTAATTGTGACACTGTCCAACTACTTCCTGAATTAACTGTACTGTATACAAAAATGGACAAAACAGTGGTAAAGACCATCTTGAATCACAGTTATTTTTAGAAACTAGTTTTAAGTTTTACGGGAGAATTATACGCCAAGTCTGATTTGACCACTTCATGGGTTTTGCCTTATTATAAAGCAAAATTTACTGAACTGAAATAATTTCTGACAGGAGTGTGCTGATTTAAACACACAGTTTAGCTGATGCTTAATGGTGGCCTGTAAGCTTGCATTGTTTTAGCTGCAAGGCCAAACTAAGAACCAAGCTCCAGATCCAAAACATGGCCGAGTTGTCGGACTTCTTTTGGGAAAGAAATTTGTACTTAATTTTTTTTTTTCAAAGCGTTACAGATGAAATGTTGTTTGATGTCACGCTTGCATTTCTTTCACTTTAATTACATCTGATGTTTGTTGTTTACAATCTGATGAGGTTCTTGCCAGTGGCTTGTAAGTGTAAACAGGCAGTTTCTCCAAAGGTCTGTGAGTTGTTGTTCGCCTCATGTTCAAGGAGGAAGCATTACTTTGGTTAGCATGACCAAATGGATCTAAATGGATTTTAGCTGAAGCACACTTAATTTGAGTTCACCTTTATCCTTTCCGCAATAATTCCAGAAAGCACACACATATCATCATTTACTACATGTGACACCGCACGAAGTGTGGGGCATTTTTTTTTAAAGAGTTTTACTCACTTAGTACTTCTTACATGCCTCCACAGGGAAGAGGCAGAGAAACAGTGAGAGAAAAAAATCCATTATGGCATTTTAGGATGATTTTCATTTCGTATCGTGGGCTTTTTTTCTTTTTTTTTTTTTCACGCTGCAGGTTTGCATCAGGCTCCTGACTCACATGGATATTAGCTAATGTTCACAGAAACTGCCTGTCTCCATCTCTCGCTTCGTTAAAACTGAAACACTACTCACTTCTGTTCCTCGGAGAGGTGAAAAAGTCTCTGTGATGAAATTTAATCCTATTCTTTTAAAGATTGTTGAGCCTACACCATGTCATCCTATCCTTATAGCCTGGGGTGTGAAGAAGAAGAAAAAAAAAAAAAAAACCGGAGGCAACCTGAGGTCTTTGCTAAAAGCGTTCTTGAGTTGGAATTTTTGTCCGAGTCTTTCGCCCTGACAATATGGTAGCAGGTAGTTCGGAGAAGACTTGAGAGTTCTTGCATGAAACCGTATTGCATTTAGAAAGAATACTGTAGTATATCCAACAGGGGCAGTGGTGGTCTAGTGGTATAGGGCGCTGGATCGCTGATCCAAAGGTTGGGGGTTCGAGTCCCACTCTCCACAAGGTTGTCACTGTCCCCCCCAGTGCGGCTAACTAGGTTATCAAAGGCGGGCCATGTCTCTCACTGTCTATGGTGAGAGGCATGTAAAAGAACCATTGCTGACTTTCGTAAAGAGTAGGCTGCATAGCCGTCAGCGTGTTTCTGTCCCTTGCTAAAAGGGTTGTGACAGGAAGGGCATCCAACGTAAAAACCTCTGCCAAATCAAACGTGCGAATCAGATGATTCGCTGTGGCGACTCCTGAGTAAAAGGGAAAAAGCCGAAAGGAAGACAGACAGACTGTAGTATATCCAACACACTGTATCTGAGATGTTGAATCCTTGTATTAGCCTGAAAGCATCTCTAAGACATGCAACCATGGTTTCCTAATTCTCTGCCTGAAGTAAGGGGGTAACTGTTGGTTGTGAAAATGAAGCTTGAACATTTGCCAGTTTTATAATCGTAGCTTTCAGTCTCACTGGTTTCCATTATCAAATAGCTCTCCCAACCTCATGGCTTCACATCTTGGGCTTGGTGACCAGACATCAAGATCAGTTTCTAGGCAAAGAATTACTTAAGATACACTGTCCTCCATAATTATTGGCACCCCAGGTTAAGATGTGTAAAAAGCCTCAAATAAATAAAATTTTCATTGCAGAAGCCACTCTCACACTGAAAAATGTAGAAAAGTTGTCGCTGTCAATTCAATTGAATTTTTTTTTTTTGGGGAGGGTCCCTCACTGAGAAATAATTATTTTTCATAAAATTACCTGTTCCACAATTATTGGCACCCCCAACAATTCCTAGGAAAGAAATGTAATTGAAGTATTTCTGTCATCTCTCCAGTAGTTTACAAAGTTCGTCAGGGTATCAAGGAACATTTAAGTCGTAATTCATCACTTCCTGTTTCCTTGATGTATAAGTATGATGTGACACAGAGGTCGTTTCTTTTGTCCACTCTTCAAAATGGGAAAGAGAAAGCCATTTAAGTAGGGCAGATGTGTGTCGACCTTCACAAGTCAGGCAATGCATACCAGAAAATAGCCACTCACTTACACCTGCCTATATCTACTGTCAGAGAAATCATTAAGAAGTTTAAAACAACTTGAACAGTGGTAAGCAAGCTTGGACGAGGACGCAAGGTTATTTTGCCACCGCACAGAGTGAGGAGGATGGTAAGAGAAATAAAAATTTCTCCAAAACTCACTGTTAAAGAATTGCAACAAATGGCAGCATCTTGTGGTTAGAAATCTCCAAAACAACCATAAGATGTTATCTCCATTCCAACAAGCTCTTTGGGAGGTATGCACGGAAAAAAAAAACTTTTGTCGCTCACAATCATGAACGCAAAAGTAGTACTGGGAGTTTAACTGGGACCACGTGCGTTTGGTGAGATGAGACCAATGTAGAACATTTTGGCAACACACATTTTAAGTGGCTCTGACGGAACACAAAAGATGAGTATGCAAAAGCACGTCATGGCCACTGTGAAGTATGGGGGAGGATCAGTGATGCTGTGCACCTGTTTCTCTTCCAGAGCTCATGGGAACCTTGTTAGGGTGCATGGGCTCATGAACGCTTTGAAATACCAGGACGTTTAAATCAAAATCTGGTGGCCTTTGCCCGAACGCTGAAGATGAGTAGTCACAAGGACTTTCAGCAAGATAGTGACCCTAACATGTGGCCAAATATACACATAAATGGTTCAGCAGACACAGAATCAAGCTCCTACCCTGGACATCTCAGTCCCCAGATCCCAATCACGTTTTAACTGTTAGCAAAAGGACATTGTACAAGGTATTAACATCAGGGGTGCTAATAATTGTGGAACACGCGATATGATGTAAACGGAATATATATATATATATATATATATATATATATATATATATACATATATATACAGTAAAACCTCCGCTGACGAACGCTTAAGCTCACGAACTTTTCGCCTCAAGAACATTAAATTTGCGAGCATATAGTCTCTGCTGACGAACTAGTTTTCGGCGGACGAATCAAACCACGCGGTCGAACGGCGCCACGGTGGCGGCCACGAGAAGCTGACGCACGCTCACGGCGTCACAGTTCGTCACCCCCTTTCTTTGAATGCGGAAGTGGTTTGTGTTTGATAGACATTTTGGACCATATTGAGTGTACTTTTGCTATTATGGGGCCGAAAAAGACCCCACCACAGGCGGAGATCATTGAAAAACACGAACGAGGTGTGCGTTTGTGTGACTTAGCGTCCCAGTACCAGTACGCTAAGTCTACCATTGCTCCCATCCTTAAGAACAAGGAAGCTATTAAGGGTGCGTGTGTGGCTAAGGGTGTTTCCAAACAGTAGGCGTTTCCAAACGCTCCTTCCAAACAGTAAGTCCCTCCCTCCCTCCTCCTCCCACTCCATTCCATCAAGCCATCAACTACCATCACAAAGGTAAATAAAACGACTTTATTATGCAGTACAGTTTATTTCTTTAATTACAATACAATAGCACATTTATAATACATAAAATAAGGTATATTTTTGTGTAGTTTTAAGGCTTATTTAGTAGAAAATTATGTTTTATGGGGACCTGGGAACGAATTATTCTCATTTTAATGGTTTCTTATGGGAAATAAATGTTCGGAAGACGAACTTTTCGCCTTACACACACTTTCTGGGAACCAATTATGTTCGTGAGCAGAGGTATCACTGTATATATATATATATATATATATATATATATATATATATATATATATATATACATATATATATATATATATATCTTCTTCTTTCTTCTTTTCCTTTCGGCTGTTCCCTTCAGGGGTCGCCACAGCAAATGATCTGCCTTCATCTCTCCCTATCCTCTGCATCTTCTACTCTTACTCCAACGACCTTCATGTCCGCCTTCACCGCATCCATAAATTACCTATATTTTTTTTTTTTTTTTGGGGGGGGGGGAGTGAATTTATTTGAAGAAAATGATGAAAAACACATCTCAACCAGGGATGCCAATAATAATGGATGGCAGTGTAGTATAATCACACTTTCTAGATTAATGACGACTAGAAGAAACATCCAACCTCTTTTGCCTGCTTAGCCTTATGGTGTATCTTATGGTGTATCTAGAGCCAATCCAGGGAACTGTAGGCGTGAATATACATCTATATCATCGGATACAATATATCATAGGGCAACACACACGACCCTTCACACTCACATTCATATCTTTGGACAGCAGGAGGAAAATAGAAAGCACATGAAACATGCAAACTCCAGACGGAAATACCCAAACCCGGGACTCGAACCCGGTATCTTCTTGTTTTGAGGTAGATGTACTAACCACTATGCCACCATGCTACCCATTACTAATATAACAAAATGTAAATTATTTATTGCTGAAACGCTGACATCTATGTGTTTCGGCAATCAATGGCCTGGCGATCTGCCAGGGTGTACTCTGCCCTTGCCCAGAGTCAGCTCAGATGGGCGCCAGCCTCCCTAAATCGGATTAAACGGTTCAGAAAAATGAATGAATTAATGAATGAATATTTTTGAAACACAAAGAACATAGATGTCAGGGTCAAAAGTTTAAACTGAGAAAATGTATAATTTTATGATGAAAATATGTTGATTTAAAATTTCATGGTGTCAACAAATCTCAAAAAAGTTGGCACAAGGTAACATTAAGAGGCTGGAAAAGTCAATTGCACTTATAACGAACAGCTGGACGACCAATTACCACTAACAAGGTCCATTGGCAACATGACTGAGTCTAACAAGAGCTTCTCAGAGTGGCAGTGTCTCTCAGAAGTGAAGGTGGGTAGAGGATCACCAATTCATACAATGTAGCACAGAAAGATATGGGCGCAATATCAGAAAGGTGTTTCTCAGCGACAAATTGCAGAGAGTTTGAACTTTATCATCATCTACAGTGCATAATATCATCCAAAGATTCAGAGGATCTGGAACGATCTCTGTGCGTAAGGGTCAAGGCCAAAAATCCATACTGGATGCCCGTGATCTTCGAGCCCTTAAACGGCACTGCACCACAAACAGGAATGCTACTTAAAGGGAAATCACAGAATGGGCTCAGCGATACTTGCAGAAACCATTGTCGGTGAACACAATCCGCCGTGCCATCCGCCATTGCGAGCTGAAACTCAACAATACAAAGAACAAGCCATTTCTAAACAGGACCCAGAAGCGCAGGTGTTTTCTCTGGGCCAGGGGTCATTTAAAATTGGGTGTAGCAAAGTGGAAAACTGTTCTGCGGTGAGACGAATCATGATTCGAAGTTCCTTTTGGAAAACTTGGAACACCATGCCAGCCGGGTTAAAGAGGACAAGAAGAGCCCAAGTTGTTATCAGCGCTCAGTTTAGAAGCCTGCATCTGTGATGGTATGGGGTTGCATGAATGCGTGTGGCATGGGCAGCTTGCACATCTGGAAAGGCATATTCAGGTTTTAGAACAACATATGCTCCCATCCAGACGTCGTCTCTTTCAGAGAAGTTCTTGCATTTTTCAACATGATAATGCCAGACCACATGCAGCATTAATTACAACATCATGACTCCGTAGGAAAAGGATCCGGGTATTGAAATGGCCAGCCTGCAGTCCAGATTTTTCACCTATAGAGAACATTTGGTGCATCATGAAGAGGAAGATGCAACAAAATAGGCCCAAGACAGTTGAACAGTTCAAGGCCTGTATTAGACAAAAATGGGACAGCATTCCTATTTCTAAACTTGACAAACTTGTCTCTTTGGTCGCCACATGTTTGCAGACTGTTGTAAGAATTCCTCACAGTGGTGAAAATGGCCTTGTCCCAATTTTTGTTCGATTTGTTGACACTCTGAAATTTAAAATCAACATATTTTCCCTTAACCATTTTCTTGGTTTAAACTTTTGACCCTGTCATCTATATTCTATTCAGAATAAAATATTGAAATTTGGCACTTACACATCATTGCATTCAGTTTTTATTCACAATTTGTATAGTGTGCTAATGTTTTTGGAATCCGGTTTATAGACCTTTCGGCTAAAGGGCTACTCATTGGTATGAATGGTTGTTCATCTGTGTTAACTGTGCAACAGATTGACGACAGTGTTCTGATATACCCTGACTTGAGCTGGAAAAAATAGCTTCTGTGACCCTAAAGGATAAATGGGACAGACAAGGATGGATGGATGGATGGATGGATGGATGGATGGATGGATGGATGGGGTGGATCACCAGTGATTGGTTTTGTTTATGTAATTATGACTAGTATTTAATAAAACCATGCTATGACGTTTCATTAGGAAAATAACTTGTCTATCAGCAATGCCACAGTTATTTTTATTCATATGAATGTCATAGATCAGGGTTTAAAGGAAATTTTAACTGCCATGTTCTATCTGTTCCTGAAACGTACTGAAACACACTGTTGTCCCTTTATATGCTGCCTCACTGGGGTATTTGCTAAGCCGAATATGAAACTTTTGTTTGTTAAAGTCTTTACGAATGCTGTGTAATGACCCAAAACCAGTTTCCAGCATTACTCATTCAGCCCATCATTATAGATTTTCTGCTCCTTTTTGAGTGATAGTCTCACTGTTCAGATCGATGGACGTAAAATCTCAGTTGCGGTCAGTGCATGTCCATTAAACACTCAGGCTGACTTTAGCCTTGTTTTCACATTCCATGCTGTGCCAAATGTGTGGAATAAGCTTTTTCCTTCCCAGACCCACAACATCGTTTACTTACTGTAATATGGCTTTTAACAACCTGGGTTTAAGATATGACTCGTATTAAAATTAATATGTGCAAGCGTTTTTTTCTAAGATCTCCATGAAGCACACACATTCCTGTTTTCTTCTCCATGTGGTGTTTTTCTGATTTTCAAAACAGGCTTGAAATTATTTTTTTTCCTCCTAATGTTAATTTTCTTTTTTCTCCTTCATATTTTTGTCCAGCAAACTCTTGATTCTGGGCAACCTGCTGGGCAGATGTTACATCCTTATAGTTGGAGGCAAAATGAGTTCATAATAAATAAATAGATACAGTACAATACAATTTCAGCACATCCTAGATGCAATATTTCCAAATAGAAATATATAATATTTCTATCTATCTATCTATCTATCTATCTATCTATCTATCTATCTATCTATCTATCTATCTATCTGTCTGTCTGTCTGTCTGTCTGTCTGTCTGTCTGTCTGTTGTCTACCTGTCTGTCTATCTCTCTATCTAATTTTTAGTAGTAGTATTTGCCAATAATTTATTCCTAGTCAGTCCCAATCAGGTATGACTCTCCATCATGACTGGAAACCAGGGAGAACCTGTCCTGCCCTAAGTTTTAGGTAAAATGTTAGATTTAAACCTCCAAACTCCACAGTGCAATGGCGGGTACAATACAGGGCAGTGGTGGTTTAATGATTAAGACCATGCCTTTCAAAGCCGAAAGACAGTCCCAGAACCACCAAGCAGCTATTGCTGGACCCTAGAGCAAGGCTCGTAATCCTTAATTGCTTACTTGTATAAAAATGATATAAGTAAATCTGCCATGTGCCATAAAGTGTGATTGTATTATAGAATAGTGTTGTATGTGGTCTTCCCATGTATGGCGATGCTTAAATGTTTGTGAACTCTTTAGTAATTTCTATATTTCTACTTAAAACTATATTTAAAATTGATTAAATACATCAGCACATTTTCATAAAAGTCTCCAAAAGAAGATAAAGAGAACTCAGTTAAACAGATGAGATACAGATACTGGTCCTGTTATCCAAAAGTATTGGTTTAAGAATATAGATTTGGTTATTTATTTACAGAGGAAAACTATCCATTATTACATATCCGTGAGCTGCAAACTAAGTTAAGGTCAATGTGCAGGAGTAACACTGCTGATTACTTTTAAGACTTCTGATGAAATTATGATATTTTAAAATCATATTTCTGCAGAAAATAGTTGCAAGTTCTTTTTGGTTTGCTGTGATGGACACTACAAATAAATAGCTTGCTACATACGATTTCTTGTTTGATGAGTATTTCATGTTAGTGGGGTCACACCTTTACAGCACGATCATCGAAATGTAAACAAGTTTGGGTAGCCTTAAACTAGCACTGGCTTTCCCTGGTGCCATTTATATATATATATATATATATATATATATATATATATATATATATATATATATATATATATATACACAATGGAGCAATAATGGGTTCAGGGACTTGCTTAATGGCCCAACAGTTTCAGCTTGGTGGTACTGTATCTTGAACCCCATCCTTTGGATCATTAACCCAGAACTTAAACTACCTTAGCAATTGAGCCAACACTGCATCACATCTTTTTGGGGTAACTACAAAAATAGTGTTCAAGAGTACTATAGTTTTGAGGGGAATATATAATATATTTTGATATAAATATTTGGAAACATGTTCAGATAACCACGTAAGAAATGTGATAATTAAAGGAACCATATGGTTTGTAATTCTCCACGACAGTTGTAAATATCTTAAGTATGTAAGTAAAATCATACTGTACATTGGTTATATACTTTAAAAAAATAGGTTTTTAGGAAAGATAAATCATCTATTGAGAGCAGTTTGTGTTATTGTTCAATAGTTTCGTCATAAACTCTCATTGGTAAACACAGGGTGACCCAATAAAACCTCCCACATTTTAAAGATAAACATGGAAACAATTGTTCAATATAATCAAAGTATTATTACGCACAGGAAATTTAATTTAATACAGCTTTTATAATTCATGTTCTCAAGATGATCTATAGGTGATTTCTTGGGGCTGCCAATTCTCAACAGATGGGAAAGCAGTGATCTCCGGATGAATAGCAACCTTCAGGGTTTCAAGACTGTGGGGTTATTAATACTCTAGTACACTTATGATTTAAGCTAACCCTGAGGAAAAAAAAAATCACAGGGCAGAGGTCAGGGCGACGGCCTGGCCTCCAACATCACAACGCAATGAGATTTAACTGATTCTGAAATGTTTCCCTCAGGAATCCAATGATTTTTCAGCTGTGTAGCGCCATCTTACTGAACCTAGACATCAAATTCTTCAAACTCAAGGTCTTCAATTTGGGGTTGACTTTATTACCCACGAAGCCAAGAGACCTCACCACCAACTCTCCTGCCTGACGAAATTTTTATGCCTTCAAATAATAATTTTCTTCTCTTTAACCTTTTTTAATTTTTCATCTTTGAAATCTTCATCTTTGAAATAATGAAGGCTTTTATTTTGTGTAACTCTGGATTATTATTTATATATATATATATATATATATATATATATATATATATATATATATATATATATATATATACACACTGGTCAGTAACAGCCAAAGATTTCGCTACTCGCTTCAGTTCTGCTGGATTAACTTTCACCACTGAACAAAACTGTGTGTGTGTGTGTGTGTGTCTTTCTAGTTTTTTTTTTCACCTGGACAGACATTAGCTGGGATATGCGTTATCAAAATTGATAGGTAAACGAGATAAGAATGGGTCAGGAAGTAGTGCTGTTTACTTGCATTAAGCTTTCCAGCACTTAATTAGAAATAATGAGGCATGTTTGAGGCATTGGAGCACAGGGGCATTTCAGTACTCTTGAAGGGCCCTAATCTTTTTGTCTCTGGAGAAGTTTCTGAGGAAAGAAACCCCGTGGAACAGAAGCCCCGTGGCAATTTGGATCAAAACAGACTTTCTGCTGAAACCACAAAGTTATATGTGGTGGATATTTTCAAAGAGCTTTCTGCAGTGGCTGTACTCTGAGGCAGGGCAATAAAAAAATGAAGGGAAAAGAGTGTCAGGGAAGGTGCCTGTTCCTTGCTGGACATGTGAAAGAATTGAATATTACAGTTGAGAATTGATTTGTGTCACATGGGAACTGCTCGGTAGTTCATGTTGGACTGATGAAAACTTTGCAGTGTTAAGAATACATGGCACTGGCATCAGATACTATCAGTAATCATAATAATGATAATAATAATAATAATAATAATAATAACAATAATAATAATAATGAGGGGCAGTGGTGGTCTAGTGGTATAAGGCGCCGGATCGCTGATCCAAAGGTTGGGGGTTCGAGTCCCACTCTGCACAAGGTTGTCACTGTCCCCCCCCCAGTGCAGCTAACTGGGTTATCAAAGGCCGGCCATGTCTCTCACTGTCTATGGTGTGAGGCATGTAAAAGAACCATTGCTGACTTTCGACAAGAGTAGGCTGAAAAGCCGTCAGCGTGTTTCCACCCTGCGATGGCCTGGCGAGCTGTCCAGGGTGTACTCTGCCCTCGCCCGAAGTTGGCTGGGATGGGCGCCAGCCTCCCCGCGACCCAAGTTAGATTAAGCGGGTACAGAAAATGATGATGATGATAATAATAATGGTTTTAGTTATATTAAAATAGATTGTGTATGAAAAATAATTATTCCATAACTTTCTTTCAAGAACAGATAAAGTTTGGTTTCAAGAGATTTTTGAGTTAAATTGATTTTTTTCTTAAAAATTCTTAAGTACTATTTCGAGTTAAGGGCGGCATAGTGATGCAGTGGTTAATTTGTCGACCTCACAGTAACATGATCTTGGGTTGGAATCCTGGACTTGCTGAGGGCATTTCTGTGTGGCATGGTCTTCCAGTGCATGCATCGGTTTCCTCCCAGTTATTCCGGTTGCCTTCCACAGTCCTAAGACATGGACATTGAGCTAACTGGCTATTTCAAATTTCTCTCAAGTGTGAGTCAGAGTGTGAATGATTCTGTAAGTGTTGTCCTGCAGTGTACTGTCAAGCTGTTCAAGAACTACACTACCTTCGTCCAGTGTTGACTGAGATTGGAATCATCCCCCTCACTTCCCAGGATTCAGCAGTTTGGAGAGCCAGTGATGTGGTTGCTGTTAAATTCGGGTTTGTGCGTATACTTGAGTGGCATGATGGAGGTGGTGGTTACCATTTCATTAACCGAAAACCAAGGTTTGGTTGTTCTTCCTATGCTTGTGTGGGTTTCCTTTGGGTACGTCAGTTTCCTCCCACTGTTGAAACACATGCACAGTAGACTACCGTAATTGGCTGTTATAATTGCCCCAAGTGTGACTGTGTGTGTGTGTGTGTGTGTGTGTGTGTGTGTGTGTGTGTGTGTGTGTGTGTGTGTGTGGGTGGGTGTGTGTGTGTGTGTGTGTGTTGGCCCTACAATAGCCTAGTGAGCTGTCATTTTTAAAATTCCGGCTGAGATAGACACAGCTTCCCAATGACCATAGGATGATTTAGCAGTTTGGCGAATGAAAGGAAATGAATGTGACTGTTGACAAATTATTACAGTTTATAAGTTATCAGCCATATTGGTTGAAAACCTAAGTATAAACAGTTGTCTATGTTTATTTGTATATTATGAATGTTTATTTTAAATGAAATTAGCACATCAACAGTTTGTTTCTTGTTGAGAATTTTTTTCCACTGTATCTGTTTGTTCACATGTTGGATCATATCAGGTGTTCTAGGATTTGTTTAACTCGTGTTGATTTTGAATGAAACAAAAAACTACCTTGCAACATGCAACATCCATGCAACAATGGAGCAAGTCATATTGAGTTATTGAAAAGCAGAAATTCCCCTCTGCAGGCTGGAACATAATCAATACTGATCTTATCTAGTACTGTGTTCATGGTTGTACTTACTGAATGCACAAAGTACTTAACGGTTGCGGATTGAGAGCGATTGGAAACGGTACTTATCAAGGACGTGCTTGTTCCTTAAGAGCTGCTTTCTGTGGTGGCAGTGTAATGGTTTGGGCTGTGACCCGAAGAAAAATGGGTCGAAGGATGCAAAACTGTCTCATATGCTCAAGTTCCCTCGATAATTGTTGGCACCTCTGGTTAGGATGAGTTCTTGTTTCTAATAAATTCTACTTCTTTTTTTTTTTTTTTTTTTTTTTTTTTAAGATAATATCGGACTACAATGGAGAGAATCCAATCTTAAATTCAAATGCATATATTCAGTGCGTGTATGTGGGGGGGGGTAATTATTTTACATGAAATCATGTGTGCCGCAATTATTAGCACCCCAATATTAATAGTTTGTACAATTCCCATCAAAACAGCACCTAATCTTCTCCTATCATGTTTCACACGATGGGAGAATACAGAAAGAGGGATCTTTGACCATTCCTCTTTTCACAATCTCTCTAAATCATCTAGCAACCTGGGTCCTACAGGCAGTGGTGGTCTAGTGGTATAGATCGCTGATCCAAAAGTTGGGGGTTCAAGTCCCACTCTCCAAAAGGTTGTCACTGTCCCCCTCAGTGCAGCTAACTGGGTTATCAAAGGCCGGCCATGTTTCTCACTGTCTATGGTGTGAGGCATGTAAAAGAACCATTGCTGACTTTCGACAAGAGTAGGCTGCAAAGCCGTTGGCGTGTTTCCGCCCTGCAATGGCCTGGCGAGCTGTCCTGGGTGTACTCTGCCTTCGCCTGGAGTTGGCTGGGATGGGTGCCAGCCTTCCCGCGACTGTAATTAGGATTAAGCGGTTATAGAACTGAACTGAACCTGGGTCCTCTCCTTTGTACCCTCCTCTTCAGCTCACTCCACAGGGACTGAGATAACCCTTCTTCAACTTTCAGTAAGAGGCCACCAGATTTTGATTTAAAATGACCTGGTATTTCAAAGTGCTCATAATGCCGTGTACCCTCACAAGGTTTCCAGGGCCTCTGGAAGTGAAACAGGTCCACAGAACCGCCGATTCTCCCCCATACTTCAGTGTGCATGACCTGCTTTTCTGCATAATCATCTTTTGTGTTCCGTCAGACTCACTTAAAGTGTTTGTTGCCAAAAAGTTCTACATTGGTCTCATCTCACCAACGCGCATGGTCCCAGTTGAAGTCCCAGTGCCACATTTGCAGTTATGATTGTGAGTGAGAAAAGTTTTTTCCGTATTTGCATCCCAAACAGCTTGTTGGCATGGAGATGGCGCCTAATGGTTGTTTTGGAGACTTTGTGACCCCAAGATGCTGCCACTTGCTGCAATTCTTTAACAGTGAGCTTTGGAGAACTTTTTGTTTCTCTTTCCGTCCTTCTCACTCTGTGTGGTGGCAAAATAACCTTGCATCATCGTCCAAGCTTGTTTACCACTGTCCAAGTTGTTTAAAACTTCTTAATGAATCCTCTAACAGTAGATATGGGCAGGTGTAAGTGAGTGGCTATTTTCTGGTAGCCATTGCCTGACGTGTGAAGGTCGACACACATCTGCCGTACTTAAATGGAAGAAGGCAAGTTGCTGCTCACTTCCCCACCGCAACACTCGGGAATCAAATCAACAACCTTTTGGTCTCAAAGCCACTTCTCTCACTATTAGGCTATGGCTGCATCGTAGAAATGACTTCAAATTACATGTATTTCCTCGGAATTCTTAGGCGTGCCAATAATTGTGCAACAGGTGATTTTATGAAAAGTAATTATTTCTTAGTCAGGGATTTTTTTCCCCTGCCTTTAAATTCACTTAAGTTAAAGGTTACATTTTTGTATAATTTTCAGTATGAGAGTATGTTTCTGCTATAAAAAAAAATATATATATATATATAAAAAAATATATATATATATATATATATATATATATATATATATATATATATATATATATCATTGACTTTAAGGCTTTTACCACATCTTAACTGGGATGCCAATAATTATGGAGGGCAGTGTATGTGAGAAATGATGTCATGGCTATGTAGGGGGGAAATGTGTCTGTAGTATAGAGAGATGAACGACAGATTAACATGCAATTTTGCTTAATAGAGAGGAAGTAGAGAGCTGGGATTTCATGACCGAAGGCTAAATGATCAAAGAGCTAGCATAAATACACACAAAAAAAGTATGTAGCATAGTTGGCGGATTCATTCAAGATTCAAGGTGCGCACACGCACGCAAACACACACACACAAACTGTTGGTCCTTTAGTTCCTTAAGGAGTCAGTGATGTGGTTCTTATGATTGTAGTAAAAGTTTATTGCTGCAAGATGTTGCAGATTTCATCCTTGGCCTCTTCCACTTAGATGGTTGTACAAGGTGCTCCGTGAAAAACACACATGCGCAAACTTAATTTTGTATGATCCTTTGACTGTATTGTGCAGCACATGGCCATGATTTATATTAGATTATCATGAGCTAGACTGAATGGAGTCACACATAATGAGCAGATTAGGATGTTAATCAAAGAACAGCACAAAGAAAAACAACATGGGGGGGGCGGAGTCTGGAACACGAGTTACACAACTGCATTATTTGGATAAGAAGCACTCAGGAAAAGCTGAAGTGTGTGTGTGTGTGTGTGTGTGTGTGTGTTGAAATGCGATGGTCTGGCAAGCTGTGGGTGAGTGTGAATGAGTGGGTGTGAGTGACGTGACTGTGAGATAGTGAATGAGTGGATGAGTAAGAGAGCCTGAGAAAGAGCATTGTAACAAAATGAGTTATATTCAGCATTTTAAAATTCTAAGTTGGACAAGAAGATGGATGAATTTCTCAAGTATAAAGGACCATTAGTAGCCGTTGCCTTACATTCTCAAACTTGTGATGTTTTCTGTATAGGACACAAAAGGTAACCAAGATGCTCACCAGAAAGACGAACCAATGGAGTCTGACTCTTTTCCTTTCAAACCCTATGAAGTGGCTCAGCTCAATCAGTACATCAGAGGGACAGCACATGTAACAGGTTTTTGAGACAAAGTCAGAGAGGCTAGATTGAGATGGTTTGGACATGTACAGAGGAGGGATCATGAGTATATTGGTGGGAGGATGCTGAGGTTGGAACTATCAGGCAGAAGGCTTAGAGGAAGACCAAAGAGAAGATTAATGGATGTGGTGAAGGAGGACATGAAGGTAGTTGGTGTAAGAGTAGAAGATGCAGAGGATAGGGTGAGATGGAGGCAGATGATTCACTGTGGCGACTCCTGAAGGGAAATGCCAAAAGGAAAAGAAGTGGTTTAGTTCACTCTTGTTTTTTTACTGTATATTTTAATTTGTTTTAATTAAGTAAAATTTATTTTATTTTAATTCCACAGAAATAATAATAATGTATGCATGCTGGAATTCTAAAGCAGAACACACATTCTGCCATCTTCATGAGGGAGCACACACACTGTTTTTCCCCCTGAATGTTTCATCCCCATGTTTAAGTCAACAGATATTCGCACCAAAGTTGAATCTAATCTGCCAATCAAAGTTGATTGCTCTATGAAACCAATTGCACCACCACCTTTTTAAATTTTGATCCATTATATATAGTCATATATAGCCAGAATTATTCATTCATTCATTTTCTGAACTGCTTAATCCTAATTCGTGTCACGTTGAGGCTGGCGTCCAGCCCAGCCGACTCCGGGCGAGGGCAGAGTACACCCCGGACAGCTTGCCAGGCCATCGCAGGGCACGAACACGCTGACAGCTATGCAGTCTAATGTTGTCGAAAGTCAGCAATGGTTCTTTTACAGCCTCATGCTATAGACAGTGAGAGACATGGCCAGTCTTTGATAACCCAGTTAGCTGCACTGGGGGGGGGGGCAGTGACAACCCGTTGAAAGTGGGACTTGAACCCCCAACTTTGGGATCAGTGATCCAGCAAAATTACTTCCAGGCCATCACTGCCCCTAGACGGAATTACTTCACAGAAAAGCCATGGTATAATATTTTTGGCCTTCCAGATGTCAATCAGAATTTTCCCACCAGCAGCGACCTTGCTTTTCCGGAGGGTGTGCCATGCACTTCTGCTCACTTCCATTAACAGGAACCTTGCATTTCAACAGGGCGTACTAAGTGGCTTCCATTTACCAAAAGTTTAGTCATGCTGAAATTACCTGTGGGTTGAGTGCATGAACATTTCAAGTGTTGCAATCATGAATGCAAACATGGCTCACTGAATAGTCCCATAGCTTTTCCTGGAGGTAAAAATCTACATGGAGCAGCAACTCCCACATATGCATCATAGACATGATGGGTCCAATGTATGTAACAAATATGTTCGTGCTATTTCCTCTGTCCATGTTTTTGCTGGTCACGGAACGTCCATGTCAAATACAGCAACGAATCTTACATATCAGTGTGAGAGCTATGAGTTCATTTACAGTTAAATTGGCATTACCTGCCCTTTGGGGTTAAAAATAGCCAGTAATGGGGTTTTTTTTTGTTTGCTTTGGTTTTTTTTTTTATTTTTTTTTTTAGCTTTAAACCTAATACAGCAAGGAGTAAAACAGTTTGAATGAATTCCAGCAGAGAAAATGAACAATAATGTTTGAGGTGTCATGTAGCCTGAGTCAGTGTTGCCACAACAGTTTTGAATATTAGCCAACAAAAACATGTCCAAAAAGTGTACTGGCCGTCTTTTACAACAGCAACATTGCACTACAATGTTAAGTTTGTTACCTTTACCTACACAGTTTAGCTACCGTACCTGCAACATAGCATTATTACTATCACTACTTGCTGGGATAGGTTATGTATTCCCAGTGTTCAGTTCAGTTTCTGTAACCGCTTAATCCTAATTAGGGTCGCGGGGAGGCTGGCGCCCATCCCAGCCAACTTCGGGCGAGGGCAGAGTACACTCTGGACAGCTCGCCAGTCCATCGCAGGGCGGAAACACGCCGACGGCTTTGCAGCCTACTCTTGTCGAAAGTCAGCAATGGTTCTTTTACATGCCTCACACCAAAGACAGTGAGAGACATGGCCGACCTTTGATAACCCAGTTAGCTGCACTGGGAGGACAGTGACAACCTTGTGGAGAGTGGGACTCGAACCCCCAACCTTTGGATCAGCGATCCAGTGCCCTATACCACTAGACCACCACTGCCCTGTTATTCCCAGTGTCTGTGTCCTTATTTGTTTGTTTGCCTTTTAGCAGGATTACACAAAAATTACGAAACTGCTTTTTATAAAATTTGGTGAAAGGATGGGGTATGGACAGAGACCATTTTGGAGCAGACCCGGATCCTGATCCCAATTCAGGAATTTAAATCTTTTTAACAAGCTAATGTTCAAGGGTTTTTTTTTTTCCCCCTGTAAGCAGAATTACCCAAAATCTACTGATCTGAATCTGATTAAACTTGGTGGCTGCCTGGGCCTGGAAAGAACTTATTCAATTTTGAACCTGTCTTGTACATGACCTCACTGCAATAAATAAATAAATAAAATTTTTAAATCTGAAATCCAAAAAATAATATAGGCCAAAAGGAGACTTCCACTAGGGGAAGACATTTCATTAAAATTGTACCAAGTTAAATTAGCCCATTTGTGCATGATTTGTTATTATTATTTTATAATTCCAAGTTTTCAAAACAGCTTTTAATCATCACACGATGCGTACAGCCCTTTTACAGTCCTCGGTTTGGAGACCGCCACTCCAGGCATGATCACATTAGCATGTCAAACGTGTGTGTGTGTGTGTGTGTGTGTGTGTGTGTGTGTGTGTGTGTATTAAGATGAAGTAAACTTTACAGACTTTATTCATCCTCAAGGAGCCATCTTCTTGCTGAGCATATTTTTTGGCAGAATAGAAAAACATTCGCATACAAAAGAACCTGTATTACAAATACAGCAGCAAGTTGTACAGATATGAAAGTGTGTGTATAAACGACTCAGTTCAGAAAGAGACCAGAACAGGTTCAGAGAGCAAAGTGGTGCTGGGTATGAGATTTGAAACATACTGCGGAGATGTGTTTGTTACCACTGAGCGCCAGAGGACGCTGAATGTGATTGTATCTTCTCTTTATTTGAGGTGATTCAATCATCATAGTCAGTTTTTATAGCAGGGCACTGATTATAGATCATGACCTGGTTACTAGGGGGAAAAAAAAAATCCACAGCTTATAAAACAAAATTCTGAAACCTGCAGAACTGAGCATTGGCACTGAAAACAAGGAGATGAGACTGACAGTAAAAACAGTACAAGAAATGCAAAACCAAAGCAACTGGATATGTGGTGGAAGAGATTTTAATGTCTTTAGAGTGATGAAAAGATGATTTCAGAGTGCAGTACTTCAGAAAAATCTCTCTTTCCCAAAGAGTCTGAACTGCCCACCTGCCTTTTTAGCAACCGACTATCAAAGATATGAATAAAGTGTAAAAACGGATTGTATTTTGAACACAGTGTTGCTAACATTACAATATTTTTTAGTCGATTAATTCCAAACGGAGCTTTGTAACAAATCTAGCAACTTCTCAAGCAGACATTAGTGGCTGTCCTCCACTTGATAGAACCCTCTGGATCACATTACAGATGCTGGTTATATGAATTGTAAATTTTCAGTTGATTCAGTGCCAGTGTCTAATCCTCTACTCATTTGCATTTACAACTTTGGCAGGCACCCGTATCCATGGGAACTTGCATTTTATCTCATTTACTGTATACAACTGAGCAGTTGGGGCTTAAGAGTCTTGCTCAAGGGCCTAGCGGTGGCAGCTTGGGGGTACTGAGGCTTGATCCCCTGACTTTCTGACCAGTCACCAAGCCTTAACCATGGAGACACCATGGCACTTGCCAGTGCTTCCTACAACCATTCAATGTTCACTGTTGTTCCCAATGTTTTGCCAATTTACTGGAATGAATATTAATGTAGACAAGACGAAAGTTATTGTGTTTCGAAATAGTGGACCTCTCAGACATAATGAAAAGTGGTTTCTTTTTGAGCAAAGGCTGGAAGTTTTTTCTTATTACAGGTATTTAGGTTTAGTGTTCACTAGTATGGACTAAAGCTCAGATCACTCTATATCCAATATCACCAATAAAGCCCTTATGGCTATAGTAAGCTATTTATCATGTGCAGATTTTTTTTTTTTTGAATATTTCATGCTATGGTTAAACCTATCCTTTGTTACGGCTCAGAAATTTGGGGTGTTACATATTGTAAAATTATCGAACAAATCCAAATAAAAACATGCAAACATTTCCTCAAAGTTAGAAAAAGTACATGATGTAACAGTATGGTTGGGTTTTTTTGGAGAATGTGGCCGGTTCACTCTTCAGCTTACTTACATGGACAGGAAAATATTGGTGTAGACTCTTCACTCTTCCCAACTTTAGAATACCTCATCAGCTCTATTTAATGTTAAAATCTTTAGATGAATCTGGGCGCTTAACATGGGCCTCTAATATTAAAAATATTCTATTTAGATTAGGTTTCGTATTTTTGGGATCTCTCAAGATATTGGGGATCCAGATTATTTTATTGCTGTATTTAAGCAAAGACAATCTGACAATTTGTCACAAGATTGGTATTCATCGCTTCATAATACTACCAAGTACTCGAATTATATACTTTTTTAAGCCCTACTAAATATCGAGAATTATCTTAGTTTAGATTTAGCCCCATGTTGAAGAAATTGCTTGACAAAATTGAGATGTAGTCATTTCAGTTCGAGCATAGAAACGAGCAGATATAATAATGTGCCTTCAGTCTTCAGATTTTGTCCTTTCTGCCAAAAACATAATCTTAATTTAATTGAAGATGAAATGCATGTGCTGCTTTCTTGCAAAGCCTACAGTGTTATAAGAAATGATCTTTTAGCTAAACATATGAACCACCCACTGTCAAAATATAGCTTTGTTAATCTAATGTCTTCAACAAATTAATGTGTCATTACAAACTTCTCTATTTTTATATAATGTTAAGAAAATAAGGAACGCTGATGGCTCTCGTTAATCATGGTAATACTCATGCAAATTCGTGCAATATATACATTTATTTATGTATGCATTATGGGTCGGAGGCCTTATACTGAATAAAATGTCTGTCTGTCTGTCCAATGGCCCATCAAGTGATTAAATGAGTAATCATTAATTACTATCCTAAGCATTCCTAGAAAACAAATAATCAACAATCATCCTTATTCTAATTGTCCAGTTTTAACCATTGTTGCTAATAACCGGGGGATTTTTTTGAACAACCATCATTATTTTCTGCCCCAGAGGACAAGTCATCAATCACCATTTTTTCTCATTCTGACATGCACAATTTTTTTTTTTTTTTTTTGGAAACCATGAGCCGTACAGTAGAAATTCACATTTTAAAGGGGACTTTTGTTCCTGGTTGACCACACTGCCAATTGCATCCCAATGACAAATCACTGATCACCATTGTTCCCAGGCCCAAAAAGTGATCGAAAAAAAAAACAGTTGTACTTTTGTGAACATCACATTTCCCAGTGACTAATCACCATTGTTTCCTAACAACCTTGCCAGTGGTTGAAAGAGCAGTTGTTCTAAGTATCCACAGTAAACAACTAGTCACAGATCACTTTTGCTACCAGTGACCAATCAATGACTGTCATTGTTTACAGTGAACAATCAATGATCAGCCTTGTTCAGAGTGACTAATCCCTCACTGCCATTGTTCCTGAATTGACTAATTCCTCAACAACCCTGAGTGATTCATGAAACGGTCATTGAACATAATTTTAAATGTCCTCAGAAAGCAATCAATCAACTTATAAAACACCATTGTTCCCAACAAGTTACTCATTCCTATTGTTCCTAGCTAACAAATTACTCATCCTCATTGTTCTTACCAAGTACTGGCTCAATGATTCAGGCCCTAGTATCACCAAACCGCCACTGTAGGGCACTTAAGCAAAGCCCTTAACCCTAAATTGCTCAATTTATATATACTTTTTTTTTTTTCAAAAAAGATATGTCACTCTGGGAAAGGGGCATCTGCAAAATGTCATCAATTTAAATATACCAAGTGATTGAATGATCAATCACTGATAACTATTCCAAGTGTCCTCAAAAGTATCCCCAAATTTTGTTTGTGTTCTTGATAAAAATGATATATTTTCAATCTAAGTGTTTACTCCGTTTCCTAATCCTTTCATATGCAACTGATTATGATTATCCAGTGAATAATGAGATCACCTGGTGACTTTGAGCCACTTTTCAAAGTGTGCAAAAGTGTGCACTCTCACCTTATTCAGTGCATTCATTTACATTTATTTACATTTATTATATTACACTTATTAACATAAGCATTGTACCTGTTAGTTAGTTGCACTTGCCTGGCTAAAATACATTACTTTTAAACTCTTCTATGTACTGGCACCCCTGTGGTAGAATGAACTTCCACTGACTGTATGAACAAATCACTCACTGACTGGTGAAACAAATATTGTAGTTGCACCTTCCCACAACAAACCTTTCTAAAAGCATCCATTAGACCTAGGGGGAAAATGCAAAAAGAATAACTTGGAGTTTATCTTAATGGTATTCTAACCCAGGCTTATTTGTGCTCTTGTGAGTTTTACTGTAGGAAAACTGTCAAATGATGCAAATGTACTGCATGAATAAATAAATGGTGGTTAGCACATGGGCCTCACAGCAAAAAGGTCCAGGGCTTGCCGAGGACATTTCTTTGTGAAGCTTGCATGTTATCCATATGCTTGCATGTTGCCCCTGTAGCAGTAGTGATTCAGTGGCGAAAACAATGGGTTACTGATCTCAAGGTTTAGGGTTCAATTCCCAGTACCACGCTTGAGCACTATGCGAAGATATCGCCACTTATTAATCTGCTACTGATTACAAAAAAAAAAAGTAAATGTACAGTTAGGAGTCAGCTTGTCTTCAGGGACTGTTCACACAATTAATTATGGGTCCTTCATTTGGTTTGCCTTGACAACATACTGATTCTTATTATCATGGTCAAACCTAAAAAAATAAACTGATTCCAAAAGCCACGAAAAGATGAAGTTAAATAAGTACACTGAACGTAAGCGTACATATTTAGCTTAATATTGACGGTCACTCACTCATAGTTGTGGCATGATGACGAAGGCCAAATGAAGGATTTTTTTTTTAAAACTACTGCAGGGGAATGAAGTGATATTCTTCACTGCTCCCGAATGCAAATATCAGTAAAATAGGCTTAACATTCTATAAGCTGCTTTGTACCCGGAATATATATTTCTCTCTCTCTCTCTCTCTGTCACTCATTGCAAATCCCTTTTGAAAATCATCCATTTAATATGGAGCATGTCAGCGCTACCCTGTCGACACATGAATCCTAATGACACTTGGAACTTGGAGGAATGGTCCTGAAAACACAAAAAATATCTTGACACAGATGCACACACATGCATACTCAAGTTGAGGTACAAGGTCAACATTTACATGTGTTCTCGTGGTAGACATTTATCTGATGGGATTTAAAATACAGTCATGACTTAATCAATCCAAGCAAAGCAGATGAGGTGTAAGTGGTGTTTTCTTTTTCTTAGAGTTGGAAATTGAAACCATTTGATTATTAAACATGGCTAAACCAATAGTGTTTAAGCAAAGCTTACACAGACAACCCTGGTCATATTACAGGATCACGTTGGAAGACATTTTGTTTTGTGTCCTTATTTATCCAAGCGCATGAGTAAAATCATTCATGATTCACATGATTTCTGGCTTTTTTTATTATAATTTTTTTTAATATGAACTCATGCCTGGTTGTAGAGTCAATCTTAACATAACCTAGGATAATAATGTCTGTCTTCCTTTCAGCTTTTTCCCTTTTACTCGGGAGTCGCCACAGCGAATCATCTGATTCGCACATTTTGATTTGGCAGAGGTTTTTACGTCGGATGCCCTTCCTGTCACAACCCTTTTTAGCAAGGGACAGAAACACGCTGACGACTTTGCAGCTACTCTTTACGAAAGTCAGCAATGGTTCTTTTACATGCCTCTCACCATAGACAGTGAGAGACATGGCCCGCCTTTGATAACCCAGTTAGCTGCACTGGGGGGGGGCAGTGACAACCTTGTGGAGAGTGGGACTCGAACCCCCAACCTTTGGCTCAGCGATACAGCGCACTATACCACTAGACCACCACTGGCCCCATAACCTAGTATAATAATATCAACCTTCATTATCATCTATGATTATTTTTATTATTGACAATAATAATAATAACAATAATAATCATTCATTTTCTGAGCTGCTTGATCCTAATTATGGCACATTAAGGCTGGCGCCCATCTCAGCCAACTGTGTGGACGAGGGCAGAATACACCCAGGCCATCGCAGGGCAGAAACACACTGACGTTTATGCATCTACTCTTTACAAAAGTCAGCAATGGTTCTTTTACACCTCTCAGTATAGACAGTGAGAGACATTGCCGGCCTTTGATAAATTTAGCTGCATGGGGGGTTATTATTATTATGATTATTATTATTATGATTATTATTATTATTATTATTATTATTTCAATCTTACATTCCTGAATCTCTTTGTCCTGCTATTTGGGTCCCTGGGAGGCTGAAGCCTATCACAGCTAACATTGAGTGAATGTAGGCTACACCCTGAGCAGCTTGCCTTGGACCTAAACTGAAGAAACCCATAACTCAATTTCAGGACTTCCTTGTTGTATGGCAAATGTACTAATCATTACGCTTCATCCATCCATCCATCATTTAATTTAAATGGAAGGCATCAATCATTATCATCATATCTTATCCCCGTATGGTAGTGTAGCAACTAGTCTCTTCCAGAGAAGATTAACCTGGACGCAGCTACACTTGCTACTTGTCCCCTGAAACTCGCTGATGGCTTTGCAACCTACTCTTTTTACAAAAATCAGCAATGGTTCTTTTACATGCCTCTCACCATAGTCAGTGAGAGACATGGCCCGCCTTTGATAGGGGGGCGTGACAACCTTGTGGACAGTGGGACTCGAACCCCCAACCTTTGGATCAGCGATCCAGCGCCCTATACCACTAGACCACCACTGCACCAATACCGATGTGACTGATTATATTATGCATATTACAACCCCTAATCAGAAAAAGTTTAGTCGGCATGAAAAATGCAAATAAAAAAAAGAAAGCATTGATTTCTAAATTTAATTTGAGTTGTACTTAATTACAGTGAGGATGAACACGAGCGTTCTTATGGTTATTTTTTTCCTGTTCAACTTAATTTTTTGTTAATATTCATCAATTCCTGTGTTTTATGCCTACAGCACATTCCAAATAAAGTTAAAGATGGTAATGAGATAAAATAATTAAATATTCATGTGATTTTGTGAATTATAAGCATGACTTGGTACAAAAGCAGTATCCAGGAGGAAAGGGTCTCCAGTTCACTGACAAATGCATGAGAAAACTAGTGAAATGTTTACGGCGTTTATACTTGATAATATTAATTAACAATGTAACTGAATTTTCTCGATCATCTGATTATTGTTTGTACTGTGCAAGTGAGCACTTGAGGGATTAGGGCCTTGCTCAACCGTAAAAGTTGATGTTAGTGGGATTTGAATCCTCAACCTACTGATCCGTAACCCAGAGCCTTATCCACTGAACCACTAGTGCCATTTTTTATAGAATAGTGTCAGTGAGCAGAACAGATCTATTTTTAGAGCAAATGGTGTCAAGTGGGCATCACAAATAGCTGATATGTAATTTTCAGTAATTATTATGCATTAATTTTCTGAACCGCTCAATCCTAATTATGATTGTTGGGAGGCTGGCCACCTTTGCCGATGCTGGGGAAGGGCAGGGGACATACAACCTGGACAGCTCATCAGGCCATCACAGGGCAATAAATGATCAGTATCAGAAAAAATATATATAATTTCATCTAGACAAGTGTCTACATGCTTTCTGTATGTTTCTCAGCTGCAGAGAATGTACTACCTGTTACAAAAGGTGATAAATCACTGATATCAGAGACTCGTCTCACAAATAAAAATAAGCCTCAGTGCAACCTAAACAACACCACTGATTTTTTTAACGGCATTTGACCATTAATTCTTATTATTATCAGGAGGTTTTTTATTCTGTGAAACATCCAGCACCAGTATGTGAGTAAGATTTTATCATAGCAACAGTAACATTTCAACGTGCGTGTTAATATAAACCATGAGATTTGCCTTGCAGCTTTAATATTTAACCTTATCTTCTTCATATATGATCAGGAGGGTAGTATGATATTCAGTATCTCACACAACAAGGAGTGAACTATTTTGAATAGGATTTGGATGAAGATATTAAGAACACCCACACATACTGAGAGACTGACAGGCGGGACTATAATAATAATAATAATAATAATTGTTATTAGTGTTATTTTATTGTTCTTATTATTGTATCAGCACAGGATGAATTCCATGAGTATACATAAGACAGCAGTTTAGACACAGTGTATAGTGGTGATATTGGGTAAAATTAGACCTCTGCTCTGGTATTGCTCTGGTCAGGCCACGCTGCAGAGCATATTCCATAATTCATTTTAATGCTGCAATGGGGAAAGAAAGACCAGCTTAATACCATTTTACACTTGACTGAACACGTCCTTCAGGTAGAACCTTTATTTTTAATGCAGTGGTTGTTCCAAACCCTTGAGTCATGGAGCAGCTGGTTTATTGATGGCTGGTTCTGACTTTACAAACTGTGGTGAAAGTTTCAATAAACTGACTTCAGATTAAACAGTCCTGTCATCTGTTTCTTTGAGGATTATTCAATTAAATATACATACATGCACACGCACACACATTTCATATAATATATACACACACACACACACATTTTTTATATACACACACACACACACATACATGCACACATATGTGTGTACTGTATGTGTGTGTGTGTGTATTTATATTTTATTTACATCTTGTGAATTCCTTTTAATGTTTAATTGTTATTATAAGCATTTATAGCCTTGAATATGTATTGATTGATATTATGAACACATACACATGTACATATATGTCAGTGGGGGGACCGTTTCGCAGATTTCGATGGTCGCGTGGGGATCGTGGTCCCAATTAACCGCAGTAAGTGAGTGATCCCTGTATGTATATATGTATATATGTATGTATATACATATATATATATATATTTATATATATATATATATATATATATATATATATATATACATACATATCTTCTTTTCCTTTCGGCTTTTCCCTTCGGGGTCGCCACAGCGAATCATCTGCCTCCATCTCACCCTATCCTTTGCATCTTCTTCTCTTACACCAACGACCTTCATGTCCTCCTTCACCACGTCCATGAATCGTCTCTTTGGTCTTCCTCTAGGCCTTCTGCCTGGTAGTTCCAGCCTCAGCATCCTATTACCAATATACTCACTATCCCTCCTCTGTACATGTCCAAACCATCTCAATCTAGTCTCTCTGACTTTGTCTCCAAAACGTCTTACATGTGCTGTCCTTCTGATGTGCACATTCCTGATCCTATCCATCCTCGTTACTCCCAAAGAGAACCTCAACATTTTCATCTCTTCTACCTCCAGCTCTGCCTCCTGTCTTTTCCCCAGGGCCACTGTTTCTAACCCATACAACATCGCTGGCCTCAACACCGTCTTGTACACTTTTCCTTTCATTCTTGCCGATACCTTCCTATCGCACATCACACCGGACACTTTTCTCCAACCATTCCAACCTGCCTGCACACGCTTCTTCACCTCTTTTCCACACTCTCCATTGCTCTGGATTGTTGAGCCTAAGTACTTAAAATCCTCCACCTTTCTTATCTCTGCTCCCTGTAATCTCACCGTTCCTCTTGGGTCCTTGTCATTTATGCACATGTAATATATATATATATATATATATATATATATATATATATATATATATATATATATATATATATATATTGTATACCTGTATGTATGTATGTATGTTTTTTTGTGTGTGTGTATATATATATATATATATATATATATATATATATATATATATATATATATGCCTATATATATATGCATATACATGAATGAATTATGTGTGTGTGTGTGTGTGTGTGTGTGTGTGTGTGTGTGCATACAGAATGCTATATGGACAAGGGTTTTTGGATATTTAATCAGAACACGTGTTTCTTGATTGCTGGACTCTAGGCTTCATTCCTCTTTGAGGTTTAATAAATTTCTCCTCTGTGAAGAGTGACCACTAGATTTTGATGTGTGGACATGGGGATCTGTAATTATTCATCCTCAACAGCATTATTAAGGTCAGGCACTGATGTCAGGCGGGGACAGCTGGGGCAGTCTGCATTCTAATTCATTCTGAACGTGTTCAGTAGGACTGAGGTCAGTGCCCTGTCCATGTTCTCTCACACCGACCTTGGCAAGGCATGTCTTAATGGAGCTCACTGTGTGTGCGCGGGGGTGCGGGGGGAAGGGGGGGGGGCATGCAAGAATAGGATTACGCTCTTAGCTGTAGTAAAAGGAAATTGTAACCCGATAGTAGACCAAGATATTCTGCCCAATTGTGTGGTTTCAACTTTGTTGCACCAACTTTGAGACGAAGCTATATATGGCTATGATGGTCAAATATCCATAAACTTATATATATATATATATATATATATATATATATATATATATATATATATATATATATATATATATATATAAAATAAATATTCATCAAATTAAAAAATTGGGAAATTAATGAAGAATAGGGGAACAGTTAAGGAAAATGCCACCAAAACAAGTCCAATTATCCAAATTTAACCAATGGTTGAGAGCTTTTGTTTCTCCCTCCTGCTGATTGGTTGCACAAGTGTTCAACGTGATTGCTTGAATTGTGAAGGTAATTTTGTTTAGTGTGTTGTTGTGAGGGGGTGCACTAACCAGTGGCTCTCCCTCTTATGCCGGTCCCAAGCCCAGAGAAATGCAGAGGGTTGTGTCAGGAAGGACATCCGACGTAAAAACAATGCCAAACTTTTATGATGCAAATCAGAAGTATTACCCCCATACCGGCTCGGTCGAGGCCCGGGTTAAGAACGACCACCATCAGTGCTGTCAACCAACAGGGTACTGATGGAAATTGGCTACTGTTGGTCGAAGACATCGAAAAAGGAGAGGCGGGAGGCGTGTCCGTAGGCAGAGAGAGAAGAGGAAAGGCATGAGTCTAGGACTGAGAGTAGGGACTTTGAATGTTGGAACTATGCAAGGAAAAGATAGAGAGCTGGCTGATATGATGCAGAGGAGGAAGGTGGACATACTGTGTGTTCAGGAGACCAGGTAGAAAGGTAGCAGGGCTAGAAGCTTAGGAGCAGGGTTTAAGCTGTTTTATCATGGTGTGGATGGGAAGAGAAATGGAGTAGGAGTCATTTTGAAGGAGGGGTTTGTCAGGAATGTTCTAGAAGTGTAAAGAGTGTAAGACAGAGTGATGAGTCTCAAGTTAGAAATTGAAGGTGTGATGTTCAATGTTGTGAGTGCTTATGCCCCACAGACAGGATGTGAGCTAGAAGAGAAGGAGAGATTCTGGAGTGAGTTAGATGAAGTGATGCAGAGTACCGCCAGAGGTGAAAGAGTGCAGTCATTGGTGAAGACTTCAATGGACATGTTGGTGCAAGCAACAGAGGGGACGAGGAAGTGATGGGCAGGTTTGGTATCCAGGACAGGAACGCAGAAGGACAGATGTTGATCGATTTTGCAAAATGGATGGAAATGGCTCTGGTGAATACTTTCTTCCAGAATAAACAGGAGCATAGGGTGACTTATAAAAGTGGAGGTAGGAGCACACAGGTAGACTACATCTTGTGCAGGCGATGTAATTTGAAGGAAGTCAGTGACTGCAAAGTAGTAGTGGGTGAGAGTGTTGCCAAACAGCATAGAATGGTGGTATGCAGGGTGACTCTGATGGTGAAGAAGGCAAAGGCAGAGCAGAAGACAAAGTGGTGGAAGTTGAAAAAGGAAGAGTGTCATGTTGTCTTCAAGGAGGAGTTGAAACAGGCTTTTTGGTGGCCAGGAAGTGCTTCCAGATGACTGGACAACCACAGCAAATGTGATCACGGACACAAGTAGGAGAGTACTTGGTGTGTCCTCTGGAAGGAAAGTAGATCAGGAGACCTTGTGGTGGAATGTGGAAGTGCAGGAGTGTGTACAAAGGAAGGCATTAGCTAAGAAGAAGTGGGACATTGAGAGGACCGAACAGAGTAAACAGGAGTACAGGGAGACACAGCGTGAGTCGAAAGTAGCAGTGACTAAGGCCAAACAGAGGGCGTATGATGACTTGTATGCTAGGTTAGACAGTAAGGAGGGAGAAAATGATCTATACAGGTTGGCACAGCAGAGAGATAGAGATGGGAAGGACGTGCAGCAAGTTAGATTGATAACGGATAGAGAGGGAAATGTATTGACTGATGACAGAAGTGTGCTGGGAAGATGGAAAGAGTAGTTTGACAGACAGACAGACATTTTATTCAATAAAAGGCCATTAGCCCAAAATACAGACAAAATGAATAAATTAAAGCATGAACTATTGTTGTAGACCAGTTGAATTTCTGATTTTCTTACCATGGATAAGAAATAAGCAGAGGTTTCGGATTGCATTAACATCAGTTGATGACATAATATTAATAAAACTGTGTTGTGATAATGGATACTTCAAATATTTACTTAATGATGTATTTCTTATACCCGTGTAGCCTTTGCAATAAAGTATTACATGGATTTCATCTTCAAGTTCATAGATATTGTTTTTCTCACATAAAGGACAAAATCTTAAATTATAAGGAACATTTTTATATCTACCAGTCTCAGTGCAAAGTTTGAAAGTACCACATCGAAAATTTGCTAAATAGATTCTCAAATTAGGTGCTATATCTGAGTTCATGTATGTTTCAACATTTAGAAGGGACTTGAACAGTAAATAACTGGAGGACTTCGATGTGTTTTGTAATGATGAATGCCAATTTTGGATGAGATTATCAGATAACCTCTGCTTAAAAACTGAAATAAAAATATCAACATCACCACTATCCTGTGATACCCAAGTGAAGCCAAACCCCAGTCGAAACAAAATATTTTTAATATACGATGCCCATGTTATGCGTCCAGACTCATCTAAGATGATGTGATCACAGCTGATGTGTATACCACTTTTTTTCTCCTTTGCACACATGTCATCAACGTGACTGCTTGAATTGTGAAATCACGTTTTTTTATTGTTTTTTTTTAATTATTATTCAAGCCCTATGATGCCACTCAAACGCCCTGCATCTTCTCTAGCTTCTGGTATCATACACAGGGTTTTAAAACTGTGTCAATAACTTGCGGATTTTCTTGATCCGCTTGAAGGGCCGGAACTGAACCATCTCGAAAAGCAGGGCCTATCTGTATATATTATGAATCATAATTACTGTTGTGTCCGTTTAAGTCTCATTCCTCCCAAGATTTCTTTCTTATAGCCTGTCTTCCTTATATTGAGTTTTCCTCACCACTATTACCCCTTTCTATAATTAAGATTAAATCTATATCTATAGCCATGTGCCTTTAAAAATATCTTAAAATTTAAAAATATATACATTCATAAAATGATTTATTTTTATAGAATGACATTAAAGATTGGCATGGTGGTGTAGTGGTTTTCACGTCCTCCATTCAAATCCAGCTTTGGCATTACTCTGTGACGTTTTTTCACATTACTATGTTAAGCCACCTGTTTGAGATAAGAATAACAATTTCCTTGCTTATAGGGCAAAGAGAAAAGAAAAAGGAGATAGTGTGCCATTTTTTTGTTTATCATAATTAATATTTATCTGTGAGATTGTGTAACCTTTTGTACTGTTGATCCTATTGTAACCTTGTCAGAAAAACTACATTGGGGAATTCATGTGACACCCACGTGTGCATTGCTAACTAGCCAACAAGTAGCACCAGATTCAATTCAATCATTCAGAATCATTGATACTTTCATTCATTCACCCATCCATTTATTTGCCAAACCGAGTAATCATACCAAGGTCATGGGGGGCTCAATCTCAACAGACTCTGGGCAAAGGCAGGTTACACCGTGAATGGCTCTCCAGACGATCACAGGGCCAACACACTCATGCACACACAACCATTCACACTCACAACAAAAGCCACACCTAGGTGCAACTTGGAACAGCCAATTACCGTAATGTGTAGGGGTTAGGTTGTCTAGCTGACAGCATTTTTTATAGACATATATACTTTATAAACAAATCAGAGAGCATATTATTCTGATTTAAAAACACCCTGAAACATGATATGTGTGTTTCTATTTAAATCTTTGCTTGATTGATTTGGGGTGGTATGGTGGTTAGTGTGCCCACCTCACAGCAAGCAGGTATAGGTTTGAGTTCTGGAGTAGAGTGTTTCTATGTGGAGTTTTTTGTATTCTCCCCTTGTGCGTTTGTGGATTTCCTTTGGGTGCTTTGGTTTTCTTCGACAATCCAATGACCAAGTTAATTGTGCTAAATGCTTATTCGCCTAATTGCCTGTTTCAAGTTGCCCCTAGGTGTAAGTCATCTTCTGCTTCTTTTCCTTTTGGCGTTTCCCTTCAGGGGTTGCCACAGCGAACCATCCGCCTCCATCTCACCCTATCCTCTGCATGTTCTACTCTTACTCCAACTACTTTCATGTCCTCCTTCACCACATCCATAAATCTTCTCTTTGGTCTTCCTCTAGGCCTTCTGCCTGGTAGTTCCAACCTCAGCATCCTACTACCAATATACTCACTATCCCTCCTCTGTACATGTCCAAACCATCTCAATCTCGCCTCTCTGACTTTGTCTCCAAAACCTCTTACATGTGCTGTCCCTCTGATGTGCACATTCCTGATCCTATGCATCCTCGTTACTCCCAAAGAGAACCTCAACATTTTCATCTCTGCTACCTCCAACTCTGCCTCCTGTCTTTTCCCCAGGGCCACTGTCTCTAAACCATACAACATCGCTGGCCTCAACACCGTCTTGTACACTTTTCCTTTCATTCTTGCCGATACTCTCCTATCACACATCACACCGGGCACTTTTCTCCAACCATTCCAACCTGCCTGCACACGCTTCTTCACCTCTTTTCCACACTCTCCATTGCTCTGGATTGTTGAGCCTAAGTACTTAAAATCCTCCACCTTTCTTATCTCTGCTCCCTGTAATCTCACCGTTTCACTTGGGTCCTTGTCATTCACACACATGTATTCTGTTTTACTGAGGCTAACCTTCATTCCCCTCCTTTCCAGGGCATACCTCCACCTCTCTAGATTTTACTGCACTTGTTATTTGCTCTCAAAATTGTGTGTAGTAAGTGTGAGTGTGAATATTTGTACTAATATTGGTCCTGCAGCGGTATACCAACTGTTCACAGTGTACTACACCTTTGTCCAATGTTGGCTGAGATGGGCTTAACCCTCCCTGCATCCTGCAACTGAAGGAATAAATCAAAGGGAATTAGGAACTAATGTGTATGTCTTTGGACTATGAGAGGAAGCCAAAGCACTCTGAGGAAACCAATGCAAGCACGGGGAGAACATGCAAACTCTGCACAGAAGTGCTTTGCTCAAATGCTTGGCTCAAACTCAGGCGCTTCTTGCTGTAAGGTGCATGTACTAACCACTACACCAATGTACTGGTCCGCAAGTCAATCAAGAACGATTTAACTAGAAACATATTACATGGTGGCTTTTTTCTTTAATCATAACAATATGCATTTAATGTCTTCTCTCATTTGTTTATAAGAATCAGTGTAAAGTATTCATTAATCAATCCATTGAACATATGAGTCACATACTGCATTAAAGTCAGACAGGAAAATAAAATAAACTCACTTTTTGGCTTTGTTGTTGTTTATATATATATATATATATATATATATATATATTGAATTACGTAGGATTGAATTTTTGTCTGTCTTCCTTTCGGCTTTTTCCCTTTCACCTGAGAGTCGCCACAGCGAATCATCTGATTCGCACGTTTGATTTGGCAGAGGTTTTTACGTCAGATGCCCTTCCTGTCGCAACCCTTTTTAGCAAGGGACAGAAACACGCTGACGACTTTGCAGCCTACTCTTTACGAAAGTCAGCAATGGTTCTTTTACATGCCTCTCACCATAGACAGTGACAGACATGGCCCGCCTTTGATAACCCAGTTAGCTGCACTTGGGGGGGACAGTGACCCCAACCTTTGGATCAGCGATCCAGCGCTCTATACCACTAGACCACCACTGCCCCTGTAGAATTGATTTATTTATATATATATATATATATATATATATATATATATATATATATATATATATATATATATATATAAGTTCATGTTTATGGTTGGCTCAGAAGCATGTCTGTCATCTAAAATGTTTGTCTTTACATGTTTTGACTGAGCTATTGTGTGCATTGACTGCGAGCATTATGTATCTTTCAACAGAAGCACATCCGCATCCGATCAGAAATAAATGCAATTTGCCTTTTTATTACACTGCAGAGTGTTGTAAATGTAGGGAGAAGGCAATGAAAGATAATGCAGGCCGAGTTGCTGCATTATTCTTGTAATGGCTCCAATTTATCAGCCCTTGACAGGGATTTCTCACCATTTTCTGCTGCTTTGTAGCCTCTGACAGGTCGTAGAACTAGAAATATGCTCTTTCCATCTCTTTTGGAGGAACCTGGGAATAAAATGCTGATTATGGAGGATTATAAAAGTGCAGACTTATATAATGCAGATAAGAATAGTCAGAGAATGACAAATTGTTAATTAGGACTCTGGGGATGATTAGGTTAATTATACCGAAGATACTCCGTAAAAGAAACGAGAATCTCTTCGGGTTTGTCCGAACACCGTGAGAAATCTGGGAGTGTTGTAGCTACTAGAAGCTAGAAGCTATGTCGAGTGTCTGTGCTTGAAGTATTCAGAGACTTAACAGCTTTGATGTGATGAAAACGAGAAAGTGAGCCGCGTAAGTCCCTAGCAGACTGAACCTCAAAAGGTTTCTAATCCTTTATAAGTGCTCATTTTCCTATAAATCCAAAGCAGAAGGCAAACCAGACTCAAATATTATGAGCTTATAAGACTCACTCTCAGAGATTGGAGGAGTGAATAGTCAGGTCTGTTAAGTCTGTGCTGATCACTTTGTGATCACGTTCATCCATTCACATATCTCCTATCTCTGACAAAATCATAAACCATGAATGTTTTCTTCTTTTGTTATCGTTCTGAAGGATTAATATATTATTTAGAGTTACTCTATGTAGCGAAACAGCTTGTATATTTTCCTCTGCTTACATATGAAGTGCTGAGAGCCTCAGTGGTTCTAACCCACAAAAACTGAAGGAAAAAAAAAGAGAGAAGGTGATATTTTGACAGATGTGGATAAGATCTATGTGTGCCACAATTGAATCATCACTTGGAATCATATCATGAGCATTAGCCCCAATTTTCTTTATACTGTAAAAATGTTCATGGTATTTTTCTTAAAGCAGCTTTCTGTTAGTAAGATCACTGGTTCTCATCCCTAATCTTAACCCTGTGGCTTTGGCTTAGGGGTACTGATTAGAAGGTCATGATTTCAAGCACTTGCATGTTGCCACTGTTGGCCCTTTGAGCTAGACTCAACCCACCTGCTACTTGGGTGTTGTATCATGGCATGACCCTGTGCTCTGCCCTGATCTTCCTAACAAGCTATGGCAAGCAGAGAGAGATTTTCTTCATGCTATCCTTGCTTGTCAAGGTTGGCTCTATGGCAGTATTCAATTACTGTACAAATACAATTTTTTTGTATTTTCCCTGTTCAGGCTTTCATCATGCTCTGTTTCAGTGATTTTCGGATGAATCTCAATCTCTGATGTTGTCATTTTATCTCCAATTGTGTGTTTGGGTGTGTATGGGTTTGTGTTTGCTATCCATGATGCCAGTTGTTGAAAATGAGCCTCATGTACATGGACAATTTGTTCTCCTTTGTAGAACCAAGCTGAGGCGCATTACAAAGGGAGTAAACATGCCAAGAAGCTCAAAGCACAAGAGTCCACAAAAACAAAGCAGAAAGGCAGAGCCTGCTCAGACAAAGACGCAAAGCCAATCAGCACTGGACCTTCTCCTGCCCCCGCCTCATCTTCTATGGTCACTGACAACACCTCTGAACAACCAGGTTAATCTCAAGCTTTCATTCTTACCTCCTGCTTTCTTTCTCTTCCTCTTCCTTTTGTTACAGTGACCTATACTATCTGTGATCCTGCATGCTCAGTAGCTCTGTTCTTGTGTCCATTTGTTATTCCCTCACTGTGTGTGTGTGTGCGTGTGTGTGTGTGTGTGTGTGTGTGTGTGTGGGGGGTTCTTCTAAGAGTGTTTATTTTGTTTTTGTTTTTTGTTTTCTTTTGTTTTTTTCAGTTGAGAAATTTCTGCATTTCAGTAGGAAAGGTTAATGCACAGCTATTAACGAGCTTAGCAGTGAGTTGCATCTTTGTCTAATGAGCTCACTAGCATGATTGTCTTATGTACATGTTTCCATCCACATGTTTCAGTTTAACTACATGATGTTTTGTAAATATTCTGGAGGACAAAAAACATCACAACAATAAATATTATGTAAAATAAACTCCACCCAAATGCACAGAATTATCAACATGTCACTTGAATAAACTCACAATAAAGTACCGTATTCGACGTGATAAGCACCCAGGACGCTTAAAAAATTGGAGTGGGTGGGGGCTTATTAAAATGCTTACCAGTGGAGTGGAACGGTAAGCGCTAATTACAATCGAGGTGGAAAACATGAATAATAACAGAACAATAAAAGAGTTTTACTGGTATGTGTATTATTCATTTGTGGTATCAACCAAACTACTTACATGAAAGCTGAAAATAAATGGAAAACAGCATAAATTAAAAAAAAAAAAAAAAACCTTCCCTTTTTTTTCCTCCCGGTGCTGTTCCTTTAAACATTTCTTTTCAAACTCCTCTCAATCATAGTAGGATTAATTGATTGATTGATTTCATTGGTTGGTTGGCCGATTTAAAATTGCTGGTATCAGTCATAAAGGTAAACTTGTTCAACTTCACAAAGAGCTTTATTTTGGCCAGGGTAACAACTGATCCTGAGTGGTAAGGTGGTTACACACATTCATAAATCTAGGCATTTTCCAATATGCTTAAAGGAGTGTGGAAGAAGTCAGAAAATTTGGTGGTCTTGTCAGAATGTAAGCATTTATAATAACTGAACACACATTTCGTCCTCTGTAGATACCTGGAAACTTTTCTAAGTAGAGCTCCTGAGCAGAGCACCATAGTCATAGAATATGTATGGTTATCCTGTGTCTAGTCCAGTGTCCGCTTTCCTGTCTTTCGTTTAAGTTATTTGCATAGGAGTTCTTATATGGACTCAAATTGGTTCATTGGTATTTGGGATTGCATATTTACTGATATAACTCATCTCTCAAAAAAACTGAAGATTTGAGAACCATCTGAAAATAAACAATTTGACAGAAACATACAGATTTATGACTTGTATAAATATAAAGTCTTGAAGGGGCTGCTAAAAGCAACATTTATTTAAAGAAAAAAACAAAACAAAGTACAAGCAGTTCTGGGAGCAGACATGGGGGGAATGTGAAACACTCACACTTAATTTGTATGATTGTGGGTGTAGACTGTGGTTAAATTGAGCTGAAGAGGTGGGGAGTCTCTCATGGTGCCAAGAATACAGGAGAGTATGATTAAATTTGAGTTACTACACAAAGTTTTCAACACTGATATCTTGGAAATGTGATTAAATCTAGTTTCCGATGTATTGTTTTCATCTTGAGGGTTTGAATCATCACTTGTGCATTACTGTTTCTCAGTTTTGGCATCAAAATCATATCAGGAGATATTTTTATTTGTACATTGATTTATTTGTGGCAATGCTACTGTCATTTACACATTCATTTCACAAAGCATTTAGTCATATTAGGATCATGGGAGGCTGGCACCCATCTCAACCAAATCTGGGCAAAGGAAAGATATACTGAACAGCTTGCTAGACCATCATAGGGCTAACTTACATGCAGCCATTCACATTCACACTCGCACCTAGGGGCAATTTGGAGCAGCCTAAATTAGCCTCAGGTGAGAAGCTGAATTAGCCTAATGTCCATGGGTTTGGACTGTGGTAAGAAACCAGAGTACCCAAAAGAAAACCCAGGCAGACAGGAGAACAACATGCAAACTCCACACAGAAATTCCTGAGCCCAGCACTTTAATCTAGAATCTTCTTGCTTTCAGGCACACATGCTAACCACTATGCTACCATGCCACCTGGCAAAGATACATGATCCAATAAAACTTTAATTATTTTTAATAATGAGCAAAAGTAGATGCACAGCTATTAGCATGAAATGGAATAAATGCATTTCTCTATTAAACAATTACAGTGAAGCCTTGGTATTCGAATGCTTTAGAGTTCGAACACAAGAATTCGAACAGAAAATCCAGGATTTTTTGTCCCGGAAATTGAACAAAAACCAGAACTCGAAAAATACGTGAGAAAAAACGAGACCCAGCGGAAGGAAAAGTGTGTGACTTCCAGAAGTCCAGAAGTTGTTGATACTATGTATCACCCTGATAAAGGCTGTTCTGGGGAACTCCGGAAGTTGTTGATACCATGTCTCACCCTGATAAAGCTAAAGCTAGTGCTAAAGCTAAGCTAAAGCGCTAGCAGTGCTTTGAACACCATTAACAATGAGGTCATGAGCCACTTCCGTAAGGTTTTGAACAGAAGGCAGAAACAAGCCACGTTAGAAATGTTCAAGAAAAGAAAGGAACATCCTGAAGAAGAGTCATCCATGCAAAGCGGTAGCAAGAGAAAAAACAACACCCTTGGCTGATTTACCTGAAGCTGTTATGGATGGAATCCTCCTCTTCTCTCCAACACTTACGTGTGACAACTGCTCACCGTAACAAAGATAAAAATTGTTATCTTTGTTGTTGCTATTCTTTAACTGTACTGTGGTTTTTATTTTAGTGTGTTATGGTCTCTTTAGTAAGAGACTCTGGTTTTGGTGGCTCTAACTCTGTCTCTCTCTCTGCGCGTTGGAGCGGGCGTGGCTGCCACATGCACGTGGAGTGCTAAACACACACACCTGATTCCACTTAGCAATCACAAGGCTTCTCTAACAGTAACTACGATTTCCCCGTTCTCTAGTGCCTTCCCTGTGAATAATAAAGCTCATCCATTTTCATCATGCTGTCTCCAGAATTTTTCGGTCTGGCTGAATGTTCCTGGCGTCATAGAATCTTCTAGCCCTTCTGTGACACCAGAAACATTTTGCCAGACACAAAAATGCAGGAGACATTGGAATGAAAACGGATGAGCTTTATTATTCACCAGGAAGGCACTAAAGCGCGGTGAAATCGTAGTCACTGTTAGAGAAGCCCTGTGATTGCTAAGTGGAATCAGGTGTGTGTTTAGCACTCGACCCACGTGTAACAGCCATGCCCCCTCAAACTCGCAGAGAGAGACAGAGAGTTAGAGCCACTAAAACTAGAGTCTCTCACAACACAGACCATAACATAGTGTACTGTATTGAATAATTTTTTCACTTAATTTGCAGACCTATGGTATGAGTTATGAGACCGTTAACTTCTGTTCAAAAGACTATGGAACAGATTAAGACCATTTAGATTGTTTTTAATGGGAAAAGCGTATTCGGAATTCGAACAAATCAGAATTCAAACAGCCGTCTGGAACGGATTAAGTTCGAGTACCTAGGCTCCACTGTATTATTATTATTAAAAACAATTGCTTTGGCTTTTACAGGTACATATAATGCTTTGTGTTTGCATTAACACCTGTGAGAATACACCAAGTACTGTAAGACAGAGTGTAAGCTCCTAGAGAGGAGATCCTGCACTGATATTTTTCAGAATAAAGATAGCTAATATCATCAAACACATTTTTAATACGGGCCAAAAATGGCTTACATGCAGCCAACCACATCTAATGCAAGTACAGCTGTGACACAGCTGCAAGTTGTGCTCAGATACGATTTGAGACCTACATGAGTTGATTGCTGATATGTGACTCTGGTATGTGGGCCCAGATATAGCTGGAAATTTTTGGTCATCGGTTCTGTTTTTCGTGCACAACAAATCTAACCTGGAGTCCGGAAACTGATGGTTAGATGCGTTTTCCACCTCTCTAGCAATGATAGTAGAGCTAGCTGCAAGGTGTTCATTCAGGGATATGTATGGCACACTCTCCAAATATTCTATAAAATGATGAAGGTATTTTGCTGTAAATACCATTTTTGGAAGGAGTCTTCAGGGTCAGGGTAACAGTCAGGTGAGTTCTTTTTAGGCTATCGGACACATTGTGGGTTCTCTGTAAAATTATAAGCTCCTGTTTTGGCATATTTATTTGAGAAAAAAAAAGAATATAAAACTCCCCCAGTGACGGTGACTGGGTTATCAAAGGCCGGCCATGTATCTCACTGTCTGTGGTGAAAGGCATATCAAAGAACCATCGCTGACTTTTGCCAAGAATAGGCTACATTGCCATTAGTGTGTTTCTGCCCTACAATGAGCTGTCCAGGGTATACTCTGCCCTCGCCCAGAGTTGGCTGAGATGGGCACTAGCCTCCCCTCGACCCTACCTAGGATTCAGTGTGTGCTCTGATTGGCTAATCTACTCCTAGGATATCCGCTCATATCCTGTCATGACATGTCACGACAAGGGGAAAAAATTGGAAATGATAATGGGTTTTTACTAAAAGCTAATGCTCGCTGGTCTTTTATTTTAGCATTCATTCAAGACTGATTCCATGAAAAGGAACAACATTTGGAATGACAGTATTTTGACATATTTTATTTTCAAGAAGTAGACATTTTCCCCCACCAAACCCAACTGCATTAGCTTCTGCAAATTTTTTCCCCACCAAACCCGACTGCATTGGCCTAATGCCAGTGTCTGTTGCAGAGTGTAACTGTAGTGAGCAAGTCTTAAGTGCCACGAGTTCCGCTGAATGCTCTTCTATCGATGCTGGTTTCTGTAGGCAGCTATGGCCTAAACACTTACAAAAGTGGTCCGATTTCTGAATCAGCAGGAAAAAAGTGTCTCGGTAGAGATAGTGGGCTGCATCTACCCTTGAACACGGCACCTAACCCCAAACTGCTCCCCGGGTGCTGCGATATGTGGCAGTCCACTGCTTCGAGGGTGTGTGTGGATTTGGATGGGTTAAATCCAGAAGACAACATTTTCCTTGCAGAATTTATTAAAAAATTTAAAAAATTTTAAATGTTAAAATCAATTCAAAACTAATTCATTGAAAAACAAAAAAAGACATAGAATTAAAGTATTTGATTGGAAGAACATCTTCTGAATTAAAATATTTGATGGGAAGAAGATGGCTACAAGTCATTTGGTCCATGCAGTATGGAAACTGTAGCAAATATAGTCATTTTAAATACAAATACACAAGTATGTGGACGTGATCAAATTAGCAAATAAACTTTGAACGTCACTCAAGGTCATAGGTAATTGCCTTTTTGTAAGTCCAAATATAGTTTTTCATTTGTGTTTCACAGTAACAGCATTTTTCTTAGCAGTCATTTTGAAGTTAGAAGTACTCAATATCCAAACTTTGTGACATTCATCTGACCTTGACCTTTGACTTTGGCGCATCTGCCTCACAGCAAGAAAGTCCTGGGTTTGTGTCTTGGGCTCAATGAGGACACTTCTGTATGGAGCTTGCACAATCACCTTAAGCTTGTATGAGGCTTATTTGGGTTTTGGGTTCTCCAGTTTCCTCCCACAGTGATCCTTCACTACTTCTTGCTCCAGTTTCCACGGCTTACATCTCAGGTTTTCAAAAATATTCATCGAAAAATAAGGAAATTAAGGAAAAATAGGGGAAGAGTTAAAGAAAATGCCACAAAACAAGGCCAATTATGCAAAAAAAAAAAAAAACCAAACAAACAAAAACAATGAATAACACCCCCCCCCCCCCCCGCGCGCAAAACTACTTGCGTTTTTATTTGAGGTGTGCGCGTGTGTGTGCGCGTGTGCACTTCTGTATGTGTGTGTGTATTTGTATTTTATTTACATCTTATGCTTTATTTTTGAATGTTCAATTGTTATTATATGCATTTATAGCATTGAAAATGTATTTATTGATATTATATACACATGGACTTGTACGTCAGTCAGGGGAGTTGATCCTACTTCCTGGAAATGGGCGATCGAGGGGGGGGGGGGGCTCTTGGTCCCCATTAACTGCAGAAAGTGTGGGACCCCTGAATTCTTAATTGACCTTCAGTATTAGTGTGAGTACGAATGATTTTGTGTGTGTGTGTGTGTTTGTTGGCCCTGTGACAAATTAGGGAGCTGTTCAAGATGTATCCTGCCTTAACCCAGAGTCAGCTGAGATGAGCTCCAACCCCACAGTGACTTTAAAAAAGATCAAACAATTTAGAAAATGATTGAATAAATGTTTGCTTGCTAGCTTGGGGTTTAGCAGTTACTCAAAAGTTTAATATATTATCATTCCAGCCCTTCTACCTCCAGCCAAAATTATGTTTTCATTGATTACCATAGCTCCTGTTGATGATAAACTGTTTTTGACACACTGTTTAGCATGATGGCATGTGCTTGTCTGGAATTGATTCGTAGTCTGTTTCAAAGAATGCAAAAATGAGATGCGGTTCTCAGAAGTTACACTTATTCCTCCCAGACATATTGGGATGCTGTACATTTTATTGCTCATTACTATGCAGCATCCATGCAAGAATCAGGCCAAATGAACGTCAGGCTGCTTCACAGATGGCCCATGGGTCCTCTCTGTAATAGCAACTTCTTAACACCAAGCTCCAGCTCTCTCCCACAGGCCTCACATTGCTGCTTCATCTCAAACCTTTAGGATACATCACGCAAGAAAGCTTATGGGAAGAATCAAGAAAACAACCCCAGACATTTAAATGGTTCTGTTTATATAACCTCAAAAAAAGCGTGACCATGTGGTTTGGTGTACCTTTAACAAATGAAGTCATTTGAATGGTGTCTACTTTTCTATTTCTTATGGTTCTGAGATGGGCTGTGACTTTGTTACAGTTTAGAGTATGTGTTATATAATGAACAGTATACTGCACCAATAATTGCATAGTAGTACCGTAATTGTAAATGCATAGGCTTACCTTGCAGGCACCTTACCTAGATGACTTTTGGAAGACTTGCGTTATTAATTACTTGTGTCTTATTGTATCTTATTATCCTCACAAAGGTGTTTTTGTGTGGAGTTTGCATGTTCTCCTGTGCTTGCATGAGTTTCCTCCAGGCATTCTGTTTTTTTTTCCCATAAGTCCAAAGACATACAAATTAATTTAAATTGCTGATCCAAATTTCCTGGTGGTGTGAATGTGAGTAAGAATATGTGTGTGGGGTCTCTTGCATCCAAAAATGAAAAATGAGCTCTTTACACAGTCAGATAGAGGAGGTCCAAAGCTGCAAAATGCAGCAAAATGTTTGTCAATACCTTGAAAACTGACCGAGCTATGCAATTTCTTGTGTCAGCATTCAACTAAAAATTTCAAAAGACATTTTAGAGAAAAATGAGCACAAAGATTGCACTTCTTCCAAGATCATTAGTCCTTAGCAACCAAACATTTTAATGCACCTCAGCCATATAAACTTAAAAAAAATGTCTAAGAAAAGTTTTAGGAAGAGATGATAAGAGAAATCATCCTCATTTTAATCTGACAGGACCTTTTTAAACTCATCAGTCACCGTGGTAACCCCCCAAAAATGAACAAAAAAAACCGACTATTTTTTTTTTAAATTTCTGCTTATTCCAATAAGATCAGTATGTATCTTTTTGACCATTATATAAAGGTTCAAATGATACTGATTGAAAAAACACTGTCAGGTTCACACAGTTACACTGAATTTATGAAAACTATTTAACAAAACTCTCTGATCTCTTTATACAAGTAAGCTTCATCAACTCTGTCCTTATCATTATCGTCTTCATTATATCCTGCTCAGCAGAAAGGATCACATCATCTTCACAAACACCACTCATGCACACTTTTATGAACAGATGCCTCTTTTTCATCAACATCAAAATCAAAATCTTCATCAACACAGTTGGCATCATCATCATCAGTTTGTTCATCTGTAAAAGAAATGAAAGATTTAAGTATTTTTCAGGTGTTGGCCAATTTTCGTACAAAACTAAACAACCCACGATCCAGCATGTCCAGTCCAGACAAGATTACACACAAATCAAATAATCAAAAAAATTCCACAATCAAATTTTGCAAGCAGAAAAAAATACTCACCCGCGAAATAATCTTCAAGAACGCCAAGCATTCTGGCATCTTCAAAGCCGAATTCTCGCGTCGAATTAAACATCTATACTAATGCTGCGAGACATCACAGATGACATTTTACTCTCCTTTTCCAGAAATTATGTGTATTCACAATCTTGTAAATTAACTTAATGACTGTTATTAAAGAGAAAATTGGAGATAAATTCCGCATGCAGGAAACTAGAAGCAGGAAGTAAACCAGAAGTTGACGTGTAACGTGCACTGCGCATGTGCAAGCCCGAGCTGACCAATCAGTGTGCTCGTTTCAGATCTTCCTTAGCAACTAGCCTGCATTGTTTGTGCATATCATCGACATAACCTTCATTTTATTCGCTGAAATGGCATTTTAATATCAAAACAGTATCCAAAACGGAGATTAGACCTCGCGGCCGTTCTTCTGATGTATGGATTATAGTATGTCTTGTTCCAAACTCGGTGAATAATTGCAACGAAAACCAGTAAGTTTTCTACTGTTTTATCTAGTTTTATAAGGATACGCTCCAGAAAAATGGGGGGAAAGACATTTTTAGTGAGTTTTAGTCGATTTCACGTGAACAAGTGATAGTTGAATACTTGTTTTAATAGTTGATGCAAAAATCCAAATTTCAATAAAAATGGACCATTTTTACTTTTCGACAAACTACTTTCGGTGGAGCGCCTCACGTTGCTTGCTACAAGATTTCAAGACTGCTCACCAGTCCATGGTCACTCTTGTCTGATTCTTCTCTTCGTGATGCCCCATACATTTTTCATTGCTCACAGTATTTGTAGATGTATCATGCTTGCATAGCCTAAGCTGCTTATGATGAATCATTTTTTAAACAAAGAAAAAATGTAACGAAACAAGTTTCTCACAAGTTTGTACTGTTTCTTTTCAACATATTAAATAGGGGAAAAGAGGCATTTCACAAAATCTCTCAATTATTCTCTAAAAGGCGACTTTATTTTAGTTGAGTCCACATATTTATTGAAGCATGTACTGTTGTGTTTGTGGACAGTGTTTATGAAATTTGTTTTTCCATTGATGAAGAAAATACAGATATTTTTTGAAACATTTATTCCAATTCACGTTTTATTTGTTTTGATAGTTAAAGAAGGATAATGATGTATATTATACTCATTCATTCATTTCATTCATTCATTTTCTAAACCGCTTGATTCTAATTAGGGTTGTGGGGATGCTGGTGCCCATCTCAGCTGACGTTGAGTGAGGGCAGAGTACACCCTGGACAGTTCGCGAGGCCATCACAGGGCAGAAAGACACTGATGACTATGCAGCATACTCTTGTCGAAAGTCAGCAATGGTTCTTTTACATGCCTCACACCATAGAGAGTGAGAGACATGGTTGGACTTTGATAACCCAGTTAACTGCACTGGGGGACAGCAGTGACAGCAGTTGACAGTGGGGCTTGAACCCCCAACCACAGGATCATAGTTTATCAACTTACCATTGGGCCACCACTGCTGTGGGTTCTCTTATATTGTACTATTATAATTATTTATTTTTAATGATACTTTGTCCACATTTTCCAGCTTCATGTTCCAAATTGTAACTGGTCCAAAAGACTGTATTTGGAGGATTAATTAATTGGTGAATTGGAGCAGCTAATTAGCTTAATGTGCATATTTTTGGACTGCGGGAGGAATCCAGAGTACCTAGAGATAATCCACGCAAGCAGAGGGAGAACATGCAAGCTCCACACAGAAATGCCCAAGCTCGGAATCAAACCCAGGCCTTCATGCTGTGAGGCAGACGTGCTAACTACTACAGCACTATATCGCCATGGAATAAATCATGAATGAGTTAAATCCCATATTTGAGCAAGGAAGGTGAGCCGTGAATGCAGCCGTGGGGGGGGTGGGCACAAACCAGTGTCTCTCCTTCACGTCGGTCCCAAGCTCGGATAAATGCAGAGGGTTGCGTCAGGAAGGGCATCCGGCATAAAACAAATGCCAAATAAAATATGCGAGTCACGACAAAGAATGTCACACCGGATCGGTCGAGGCCCGGGTTAACATCGACCGCCATCAGTGCTGTCAACCAACAGGGTGCTGGTGGAAATTGGACTACTGTTGGTTGAAGAAGGAGAGGCGGGAGGCGTGTACGTAGGCAGAGAGAGAAGAGGAAAGGCATGAGTCTAAGACTGAAAGTAGGTACTTTGAATGTTGGAACTATGGCAGGAAAAGGTAGAGAGCTGGCTGACATGATGCAGAGGAGGAAGGTGGACATACTGTGTGTTCAGGAGACCAGGTGGAAAGGTAGCAAGGCTAGAAGCTTAAACACAGGGTTTAAGCTGTTTTATCATGGTGTGGATGGGAAGAGAAATGGAGTCGGAGTCATCTTGAAGGAGGGGTTTGTCAGGAATGTTCTAGAAGTGAAAAGAGTTTCAGACAGAGTGATGAGTCTCAAGTTAGAAATTGAAGGCGTGATGTTCAATGTTGTTAGTGCTTCTGCCCCACAGGCATGATGTGAGCAAGAAGAGACGGAGAGATTCTGGAGTGAGTTAGATGAAGGGATGCAGCGTATCCCCAGAGGTGAAAGAGTTGTCATTGGTGCAGACTTCAATGGACATGTTGGTGCAGGCAACAGAGGGGACGAGGAAGTGATGGGCAGGTTTGGTATCCAGGACAGGAACACAGAAGGACAGATGTTGGTCGATTTTGCAAAAAGAATGGAAGTGGCTGTGGTAAATACTTTCTTCAAGAAGAGACAGGAGCATAGGGTGACTTATAAAAGCGGAGGTAGGAGCACACAAGTAGACTACATCTTGTGCAGGCGATGTAATTTGAAGGAAGTCAGTGACTGCAAAGTAGTAACGGGTGAGAGTGTTGCCAAACAGCATAGGATGGTGGTATGCAGGATGACTCTGACGGTGAGGAAGGTGAAGAAGGCAAAGGCAGAGCAGAAGACAAAGTGGTGGAAGTTGAAAAAGAACGAGTGTCGTGTTGTCTTCAAGGAGGAGTTGAAACAGGCTTTGGGTGGCCAGGAAGTGCTTCCAGATAACTGGACAACTACAGCAAATGTGATCAGAGAGACAGGTAAGAGAGTGCTTGGTGTGTCATCTGGAAAGAGAGTAGATAAGGAGACTTGGTGGTGGAATGAGGAAGTGCAGGAATGTGTACAAAGGAAGAGGTTAGCTAAGAAGAAGTGGGACATTGAGAGGACCGAAGAGAGTAAACAGGAGTACAGGGAGACACAGCGTAAGGTGAAGGTAGCGGTGTCAAAGGCCAAACAGAGGGCGCATGATGACTTGTATGCACGGTTGGAAAGTAAAGAGGAAGAAAATGATTTATACAGGTTGGCACAGCAGAGAAATAGAGATGGGAAGGACGTGCAGCAAGTTAGAGTGATTAAGGACAGAGAGGGAAATGTATTGACTGATGACAGAAGTGTGCTGGGAAGATGGAAAGAGTACTTTGAAGAGCTGATGAATAAGGAAAATGAGAGAGAAAAAAGAGTAGAAGAGGTGACCGTTGAGGACCAGGAAGTAGCAAAGATTAGTACGGGTGAAGTGAGGAGGGCATTGAAGAGGATGAAGAATGGAAGGGCAGTTGGCCCTGATGACATACCGGTGGAGGTATGGAAGCGTCTAGGAGAGGTAGCAGTAGATTTACTGACAAGAACATTCAACAAGGTCTTAGAGAGTGAGAGGATTCCAGAGGAATGGAGAAGTGTGATGCTGCCCATTTTTAAGAATAAGGGAGACGTACAGAGTTGTGGCAACTACAGAGGGATAAAGTTGATGAGCCATACCATGAAGTTATGGGAAAGAATAGTGGAAGCTAGACTAAGGGCAGAGGTCAGCATTTGTGAACAACAGTTTGGTTTCATGCCAAGAAAGAGCACCACAGATGCAGTGTTTGCCTTGAGGATGTTAATACAGAAGTACAGAGAAGGTGAGACGGAGCTGCATTGTGTCTTTGTGGATCTGGAAAAAGCATATGACAGGGTGCCGAGAGAGGAACTGTGGTACTGTATGAGGAAGTCTGGAGTGGCAGAGAAGTATGTTAGAGTGGTGCAGGACATGTATGAGAGATGTAAGACAGTGGTGAGGTGTGCTGTCGGTGTGACAGAAGAGTTCAAGGTGGAGGTGGGACTGCATCAAGGGTCAGCTCTGAGCCCCTTCTTGTTTGCTATGGTGATGGACAGGCTGACAGACGAGGTGAGAGAAGAATCTCCATAGACTACGATGTTTGAAGATGACATTGTGATCTGTAGTGAGAGCAGAGAACAAGTGCAGGAAAGTCTAGAGAGGTGGAGGTATGCCCTGGAAAGGAGGGGAATGAAGGTTAGCGTCAGTAAAACAGAATACATGTGTGTGACTGACAAGGACCCAAGAAGAACGGTGAGGTTCCAGGGAGAAGAGATAAGGAAGGTGGAGGATTTTAAGTACTTAGGGTCAACAATCCAGAGAAGTGGAGAGTGTGGAAAAGAGGTGAAGAAGCGTGTGCAGGCAGGTTGGAATGGTTGGAGAAAAGTGTCCGGAGTGATGTTGTGATAGGAGGTTATCGGCAAGACTGAAAGGAAAAGTGTACAAGACGGTGGTAAGGCCAGCGATGTTGTATGGTTTAGAAACAGTGTCCCTGGGGAAAAGACAGGAGGCAGAGCTGGAGGTAGCAGAGATGAAAATGATGTTGAGCAGAGATGTTGAGCTTCTCTTTGGGAGTAACGACGATGGAGAGGATCAGGAAAGAGCACATCAGAGGGACAGCACATGTAAGACGTTTTGGAGACAAAGTCAGAGAGGCTGGATTGAGATGGTTTGGACATGTACAGAGGAGGGATAGTGAGTATATTGGTAGTAGGATGCTGAGGTTACTACCAGGCAGAAGGCTGAGAGGAAGACCAAAGAGACGATTCATGGATGTAGTGAAGCAGGACATGAAGGTAGCTGGTATAAGCTAATAAGCTGGTATACCTAAGAGAAGAAGATGCAAAGGATAGGGTGAGATGGAGACAGATGATTCGCTGTGGCGACCCCTGAAGGGAAAAGCCGAAAGGAAAAGAAGAAGAGCAAGGAAGGTTAGATCTTGGTCTGTCCACCTCTTTCCAATGTTCCTGATGGCTTGGGGTTTTGTGTGTGTGTGTGTGTGTGTGTGTGTGTGTGTGTGTGTGTGTGTGTGTGTGTGTGTGTGTGTGTGTGTGTGTGTGTGTGGAGCTTTATCCACTGAAGCACCAGTGTACCTGGTAAACCTATTTTTGTTTTGAGATCAGTTGCCATTTGTCTCAATAATGACAGGTAATGTACCTAACATATACTGGTCCTTCTCAAAAAATTAGCATATTGTGATAAAGTACATTATTTTCTGTAATGTACTGATAAAAATTAAACTTTCGTATATTTTAGATTCATTGCACACCAACTGAAGTAGTTCAAGCCTTTTATTGTTTTAATCTCGATAATTTTGGCAAAAAAGGAAAGAAAAACCAAAAATCCCTGTCTCAAAAAATTAGCATATTTCATCCGACCAATAAAGAAAGAGTTTTTAATCCAAAAAAAGTCAACCTTCAAATAATTATGTTCAGTTATGCACTCAATACTTAGTTGGGAATCCTTTTGCAGAAATGACTGCTTCAATGCGGCGTGGCATGGAGGCAATCAGCCTGTGGCAGTGCTGAGGTGTTATGGAGGCCCAGGATGCTTTGATAGCGGCCTTAAGCTCATCCACAGTGTTGGGTTTGTTGTCGCTCAACTTTCTCTTCACAATATCCCACAGATTCTGTCTGGGATTCAGGTCAGGAGAGTTGGCAGGCCAATTGAGCACAGTAATACCATGGTCAGTAAACCATTTACCAGTGGTTTTGGCACTGTGAGCAGGTGCCAGGTCATGCTGAAAAACGAAATCTTCATCTCCATCAAGCTTTTCAGCAGATGGAAGCATGAAGTGCTCCAAAATCTCCTGATAGCTAGCTGCATTGACCCTGCTCTTGATAAAACACAATGGACCAACACCAGCAGCTGACATGGCACCCCAGACCATCACTGACTGTGGGTACTCGACACTGGACTTCAGGCATTTTGGCATTTTCTTCTCCCCAGTCTTCCTCCAGACTCTGGCACCTTGATTTCCGAATGACATGCAAAATTTGCTTTAATCCGAAAAAAGCACTTTGGACCATTGAGCAACAGTCCAGTGCTGCTTCTCTGTAGCCCAGGTCAGGCACTTCTGCCGCTGTTTCTTGTTCAAAAGTGGCTTGACCTGGGGAATGCGGCACCTGTAGCCCATTTCCTGCACACGCCTGTGCACGGTGGCTCTGGATGTTTCTACTCCAGACTCAGTCCACTGCTTTCACAGGTACCCCAAGGTCTGGAATCGGCCCTTCTCCACAATCTTCCTCAGGGTCCGGTCACCTCTTCTGGTTGTGCAGCGTTTTCTGCCACACTTTTTCCTTCCGACAGACGTCCCAATGAGGTGCCTTGATACAGCACTCTGGGAACAGCCTATTCACTCAGAAATTTCTTTCTGTGTCTTACCCTCTTGCTTGAGGGTGTCAATGATGGCCTTCTGGACAGCAGTCAGATCGGTAGTCTGACCCATGATTGCGATTTTGAGTAATGAACCAGGCTGGGAGTTTTTAAAAGCCTCAGGAATCTTTTGCAGGTGTTTAAAGTTAATTGGTTGATTCAGATGATTAGGTTAATAGCTCATTTCGAGTACCTTTTCATGATATGCTAATTTTTTGAGATAGGAATTTTGGGTTTTCATTAGCGATATGCCAAAATCATCAGTATTAAAACAATAAAAGACCTGAAATATTTCAGTTGGTGTGCAATGAATCTAAAATATATGAAAGTTTAATTTTTATCAGTCCATTACAGAAAATAATGAACTTTATCACAATATGCTAATTTTGTGAGAGGGACCAACATTTTTGGTTATAATTGAATTATTGAGTTTCCAAAGGGCCCAAATCCACACTTTTCTGAGATTAAGATTAAGATGGGTTCATAGAACAAAAGTCATGATATTTTATCCTATGTGGAAGAAAATACCTGTATCTGATTCATCCTTTTAATTTCAAGCTACAGTAAATCCCCATTATTCGCGGGAGTTCAGTTCCGTCCCCTCCTGCGAATCAAGATAATCCGCGAGGTTTTTACCCGGAAGTAAAACCCTATGTATCATATTACATGTGCGAATGATCAACCAGAAGTAAAACCCTATGTATCCATTACATGCGCTTAAATATGCTTCTCAAACACATTCTGTAGAGTCTTACTCATTAGTACAGTATTAATGTAGTAAAATGTACTAATGATTCAGTAAAAACTTTTTAATTTTGTGCTGTTTATATATATATATATATATATATATATATATATATATATATATATATATATATATGTGTGTGTGTGTGTGTGTGTGTGTGTGTGTGTGTGTGTGTGTGTGTGTGTGTGTGTATATCAATAACTATCACAGTACAAAATTAGTTTTATTCTGTAAATATTATTATATAAAGAACATAAAAGTGTGATGTAATGACGTAATGAACTTTCTGCTGGACCCAGAATGCAGGACAATGTGAGATGGCACTGAGTGGATTTATTTATTTCTTCAAAGGGGAACCACTTAAGCAGAGCGCACACACTTTAACTTCAGTATTGATGACAAAGAGAAACACAAACAACATTCAGCACTGAACCAGGAGCCAGAGAGAACACAGGAAAGCAGAAACGTGATGTGAGACAATCTTCTGGTTCAGAGGTGAGCGTGCGGTTTGTGTTTATAGAGAGTCGATGACGGGAGTGAATTCAAGTGTGAGCTACTGCAATCAGCCCAAGCAGCTCAGCCACGCCCCTCAGTGGGAGCTGGGAGAAAATAGAGTTCGAGAACACAGCGGCCAAAATCCAAGTCCCCTAAAAACAGACCATAACAAAAAGAATATAAAAGAATTATGATTCATGATTACTCATGAAGTGTAATAAATTGGATAAACAAAACAAAAGGATAAACATGCTACAGCACAGTCCATAAAATCACACACACAAACATTCTAAACATTAACTTCGGTCCGGTACCGGAATAATAATTGAAAAAGACTTTAATACTACAGTTCTTTACAACAGTTCAGATGATTATTCCTCATCAGGCGCTTCAGAAGAGACATCCAACGTCATTACCTTTTTCTGGCGCTTAGCCAGAGAAGACACGGCGTTTGAGTGGCATCATAGAGCTTAACTGGTAATTAAAACACACTAAAAAATGCACATTGACAACTTGTGCGTGAATGAGAAAAAAAGGGGCGTATATATCATTTCAACCAATCAGCAGGAGGGAGAACAGCCATTGACTGAATTTGAATCACATGACAGCTCCTCGGCAATCCGCGAATATGCAAGGCCGCGAGTGCAAAACCGCGAATAGTCAAGGGCCTACTGCATACATTTTCCTCATTCTTTTGTTCATTCAGTGCATAATGGTAAAAGGGCATGACTCCAATAACCCCTGGGCATTGCTATCTTACAATAAATAAGGTAATTTTCTTGTAATTTCAGCTAAATGTTTGTTAATCACAAACCTTTTAAACAAAATAAAATTGAATTGCAAGTATCATCGACTTTGTAAAAGAGTTGGGCCCCTTGGAAACTAATTCAAATCAATCCTATTTCCAAATATAAATATGGATATTTGTTGAATATTTCACAATTCAAAAATTTTGAGTATTGTATTTGAAGCCAGTTCTTAAAATTGTTAATACAGGCTGTCTCGGGCTGACTTCCTGGAACTTATCCTAGCTAACACTGAACAAGTGCATACATTATGAACATCTCCCCAGACCATTGTAGGGCCAACACAGACACGCAATCATTCACTCTCACACATACACCCGGGGTCATCAAGAATATTAAATTAGTCTAATGTACATATCTTTGGATTATGGGACCAGAGCACCTGACTACAAACACTTCAAATATAAAAGCTCAAGGACATAACAGCAGAAAAGTATACTTCCTATGAGATATGAATGAAAGTCTTGGTCATCGTGTTGTGCAGTATCTCCTACCATGAGAGTACTTTCTGTAGTTTGTTATGGGGTCATTGTCACATATCGTTATGAGTTTAGCCCTGAAAAGCCATTTCATCATCTGGACAGACAAAGAATAAAACCTCTAGTATGACTGCAGCAATTACTCAGAGAAAGAAACTAGAGCAACATCCCTAAGGAGGCTTACACAACACTACACAAGACAGTGCAACACAGAACACAGTGCAAGAAAACACTAAACATCCCTGTTGACAAATCCATACCACAGGGGTTGGAAATGAGTCACCAGGATATACAGCAATCTGGGAACCTCATGATGAGGTTCATGCCCCCCCCCCCCCCCCCAGCCTTTCCATCCAGGCAATGTTACATCAGCTGAATGTAAGTCTGATTGTGGGCTAGAGTCTAAAGTCTGTCATCATTCATTTGTTGAGAGGAGTTTGTTAAAAACTAGTACTGCAGTAATCTATTTGAACCACAGAAACATGTAATCAATCAAATAAATTGTCAAATGAGGTTAAATTTCACTACCACATAATAAATATCATCCAAAATAAATAACATATGTTACATTAACATATAACATGTGACATTGTGGTAAAGTGGTTCGCATTGATCAAGATATTCTGAGGTGTCAGAAAGTGCATAGCATCCTGCTTATTTCAGTTTATACCACCAGGCTGCTGAGTTCTAGTATTTGATTAGCCAGAGGGTATGTATTATTTCTGTATGACACTACAATTTGGAAGTTAGTAGTAATAGTACAGTAGTAGAACATAGCATCAACAAAGATGTCATATTAATGCAATAGAATGTAGAATCTCGAGTGTCCCTCCATCCATCCATCTGTTATGTTTACAGCTTGGTCACCAGGGTCACCAGGGGGAAACTGAAGCCAAAGCCTGCCTGCTGACTTCCGGTGAACGGTGGGATATATCCTGAACCCTGAGCATATGGCAGGGCTAATATAAATGCAAAATTAAAAAAAGTTATTCTCTTCGGCAATTTATAGTAGGTCGTTGACCAAATCTTCATCTCTTTGGAGTCTCTCCAGAGTAGCTAGAGGAAACCACACAAGTGCAGAGAGAACATGCAAACTTCACACAGAAAGGCCCTTGGCCAAAATTTGAATCTCGAGCCATCTTGCTGGGAGGTGACAGTATTAACCACTGAGCCTCTGTGTCCCCATGCATGAACATGTTGATGTTAAATAAAATGAAATGCATAATCATTAATGACATGTTTTTATGAATCATTCATTTAACAATCTCTGTTATGAGTGCTCTTAATAGTCTTCCCCTGAGTCCCCAGAAAGTCTTCCGGAATAAATTTTATATGTGTTTCGGCTTTAGAATCGCAATCAAGTCACAGATGTTTTCCTGGTTGGAAAGAATTAGAGTGAGGGAGACAATACAAATGATACCTACAAACTCATCTCTCAGATGTTCTGCAAGATTAAATCTTTAAATTAATGTTTTTAAACTTTCCGTGGGGTACCCCTCCTTTGACCAGAGTTGGCTGAGATAGGGATCAGCCTCATGGCAAATCCTAATAGGTAAACTGTTGGCCTTGGCACATCTGCCTCACACCAAAACGGTCCTGGGTTCTCATCTCTGGCTTGACAAGGCTGTTTCTGTGTTGAGTTTGTATTTTCCCTCTGTGCTACATGTGTTTCCTCCTCTTACTTCTGTTTCCTCTCACAGTCTAAAGACACACAGTCAGTTAAGTTGCTGTTCCAAATTCCCTTTTGTTCTGAGTGCGAGTATGAATGGTTGTGTGTGTGTTGGCCCACCGAGTGTCTGGAGAGCCATTTAGGGGTGTTCTCTGGCTTCACCTTTGCAGCCCTTATAGAATTAAACGGTTCAGCAAAGGGATGGCTGGATATGGGTCTTTAAAGTGGGTGCTGTATTAGTGTTGTATTATTAAGTGACCTTATTTGGAAACATTTCCCTCAACAGTTCAAATGATCTTTAAGCTGTGTGTGCCTTAGCTTCATCTTACTGAAACCACACATGCAGTTCTTCAAGCTCAAGGTGTTTTAGTTGAGATTGTGCCAACAACAGAGCTTAGTTCCATTCCTCCCTCACTACGTTTCATATGTGCAAATAATAACTTTCACAGTTCATTTTATGAATTGCTAAATCTAGTTAGGGCCACAAGCAGATGGCACCCATTTTAGCCAACTCTGGGCTAGGCAGAGTACACCCTGGACAACTCGCCAGGCTTTTATAGTACAGGAAAATGCTGACAGCTATGTAGCTTACTCTCAAATAACTCTTCATTTACTTTTTTCCCCTTTTGAAATATGGGAAGTTTATAATGGTCACCCGGTAGTAGATCTGTTCATTTCAATAGTGGTCCAAAGTAATATTTATGGTACTGAGTGTATATTTGGGTTGTTTATATGGGGCAATCTTCAGCAGGAGCAAGTGGTGTTCAAGTTAAATCCTACCACAAATTGGACATCAGGTTTGATCAGGTAGGTCAGTACTCCTGGTGCATCAAAAGTATAATTATTGGATGCATGGATAGATTGGTTGATAGAGAGTGCTCATTGTAATGTAATGGTTTATAGCAGTGTAGAGTGCAACCAATTACTCCAGCAAGAATATTTAATCACGGCATTTAAACAGAGAGCCAGAATGCAGCATACACATCAGGGTACACTGGGACATAAAGTGTCCAGCCACTCTATGGAAATGAGGGTTGGGATGCTTCCACCGTATGTCTAAGAACACTCCAGATCTGCCCTTGTATCCAATAAAAAGCTATTAACAAAAGTGTTCTCAAAACAAATGTGTTTTTAGAATAAACCTCAACACTCTCTCACTCATATGCTGAACCGCCTATTCGGTACTAGAGTCACAGTGAGGCTGATACCCATCTCAGTTGATACTATGTGATGCACCCTGACCAGCTCACTGGACTTCCCCACCACCACCCACACTCCTAGGGCAATTAAGAACAGCCAATTGGCATAGCATACAGATATTAGGAGAATGGAAGAAAACCAGTATATCAAGAGGAAAGCTACTCAAGCACAGGGAGAACATGTACAGTCCACAGAGATAGACCTTATCTGAGCCTGGGACCCTCTTGCTGTTAGGTGAACATGCTAATGACTACACCATGATGATGCTCTCGGCCGAAACAACAAAATTATATTTGAGTCACAAACACACCAATCAAAGACTCTAAAGTGTACTTGCTTATTTAAATCGAAATGGTGACCTTTTTGCCAAACAGGTGTTACAGTGGTACCTCACTTTACGAAATTAAGCCGTTCCAGCGCCTTTTCGTAACCTGCATTTTTCGTAAATTGAACCGCATTTTACAAGTAAAACGCTTGATTCGTTCCAAAGCTCCCAATACTACCCCACAAACCCTTTAAAAATATATAAAAGCATACCTTTTAAGACCTCCTTCTGCTTCAATGTCGTGCTGATGGTAGACAGGTTTGGCCATATTCCTTTGTGATATCACTCGAGCCCGTTTCTTCTTCTCACTCGCAGCGGAAATCACACACGTGTGTGTGTGTGTGTGTGTGTGTGCGCGCGCGTGTGTTGACCATGTCTTCTTAGCCGAGTTATGATCTTACAAATGTTTATGGAAGGTTAAAAGCCTGAGTCAAGAAATAAAGCATGAAACAACAGTAACTCTGTCCTTTACATGAAAAGCATCATGGTAGATGCAGCTCCATAATAGGCAATGGGAGGGAGCTGCGTTATCTCTCCTAACCAATGGGAGGCCAGCGGGGCGGGATGGTGGGAGATAGCCAATGAGAGGGAGCTGCGTCATCCCTCCTAGCCAATGGGAGGCCAGCGGGGCAGGATGTTTGATTGTCATGGATGGGAGAGCAGCTCATGCATCATTGTTTGAATGGAGTGTTTTAATGTTTGAATAGCACGTTTTAATGTTTGAATGGCACGTTTGAATTTTTAAGATGCCGCTTTCGTAACGTGAACTTGTACCGTATCCAGAGACAAAAATTTTAGGTGAGGTACCACTGTATCTGCAAAGCAAATCTGGCATTAATTCTGATAACAACACAAACTGCAGGATTATAATAACATCGTCTAAAATGTAGTTTAGCAGTAACTCATTCACAGGGACTTGTCAGAACGATGTTCTGTATAATGAACGAAAATATGTAATTATTGATTGGTTTTCTGTTAGCTCTGCAATGGATTGGCCACCTGGACAGGGTGTACCCCACCTCTTAACATCTGATGGGGTTGGCTTTGGATTTTTCTATGACTCTGTTGGATAAGGTGTTGAAATGATAGATGTTTTTCACACTTGATGATAAAATGTTTATTTCACACTTTTAGAAGAGGCTTCCAGTGTCAGCACTAAGAGATAAAAGTGTAGCTTTAGGTCTGCATAAAACGTTGCCTTTTTGTAGTATTATCTTCAAGAGAGGAAAAGAGAAGCTGTTGAGGAAACAACCAATAATTGATAATTTTGTTGTTATTGTTATTATTGTTGTTGTTGTGGTGGTGGTGGTACTTTTTCCTGTTTGGCCCAGACTAATAATTTGTTCATTAGTAGGTTTTTACTATAATCTTGTTTTTGTTTTGGGGTTTTTTCATCATAACTCTTCCTGATGTATTGAGAAAATTTTTCTAACCCACATTATTAAATGCTGTAAACATAGTATTTTAAAATACCTGTGTGAATGTAGGCTTGTATTCATGAATAATCAATTTAAAATTAAATTAAGGCTCAGTGACTCAAGTGAAAATAAAACATTTTGAACTGTTTAGGGAAATTCTGAGATTTATTTCCTCAGTCAAAAAACAGAGTTCTGGCGAAGAGATTGTAATCACCAGCATTTGTAAGGCCGCCTGTTTGTCTGTTTATTTGTTTGACTGTAAACAAAGTCCTGACCACATCCATGCATGGATTTTAACAAAATTGTTGGGGACACAATTGTAACTGAGTCCCAGAGATGTTTTGATTTTGGAGTGGTCAAAATTTGAGAACATCCTCCCTGTGCCTGACCTGCTCACTATGTTGTGAATTTACCATTTTGTTGTAGTGTCAGACAGTAGCATAGGGTGACTTATAAAAGCGAAGGTAGGAGCACACATCTTGTGTAGGCAATGTAATTTGAAGGAAGTCATTGAAAGTAGTCGTGGGTGAGAGTGTTGCCAAACAGCAGAGGATGGTGGTGTGCAGGATGACGCTGATGGTGAGGAAGGTGAAGAAGGCAAAGGCAGAGCAGAAGACAAAGTGGTGGAAGCTGAAAAAGGAAGAGTATCACGATGTCTTCAAGGAGGAGTTGAAACAGGCTTTGGGTGGTCAGGAAGTGCTTCCAGATGACTGGACAACTACAACTAATGTGATTAGGGAGACAGGTAGGAGAGTACTTGGTGTGTCCTCTGGAAGGAAAGTAGATCAGGAGACTTGGTGGTGGAATGAAGAAGTGCAGGAATGTGTACAAAGGAAGAGGTTAGCTAAGAAGAAGTGGGACATTGAGAGGACTGAAGAGAGTAAACAGGAATACAGGGAGACACAGCTTAAGGTGAAGGTAGCGGTGTCAAAAGCCAAATAGAGGGCATATGATGACTTGTGTGATAGGTTAGACAGTAAGGAGGGAGAAAATGATTTATACAGGTTGGCACAGCAGAGAAATATAGATGGGAAAGACATGCAGCAAGTTAGAGTGATAAAGGACAGAGAGAGAATGTATTGACTGATGATAGAAGTGTGCTGGGAAGATGGAAAGAGTACTTTGAAGAGCTGATGAATGAAGAAAATGAGAGAGAAAAAAAGAGTAGAGGAGGTGATCATTGAGGAGCAGGATGTAGCAAAGATCAGTAAGGGTGAAGTGAGAAGGGCATTGAGGAGGATGAAGAATGGAAAGGCAGTTGGTCCTGATGATATACCTGTGGAGGTATGGAAGTGTCTAGGGGAGGTAGCAGTAGATTTTCTGACAAGAACATTCAACAACGTCTTAGAGAGTGAGCAGATGCCGGTGGAATAGAGGAGAAGTGGGCTGTTGCCTATTTTTAAGAACAAGGGAGATGTGCAGAGTTGTCGCAACTACAGAGGGATAAAATTGATGAGCCATACCATGAAGTTATGGAAAAGAATAGTGGAAGTTAGACTAAGGGCAGAGGTCAGCATTTGTGAACAACAAGTTGGTTTCATGCCAAGGTCAGACGGAGCTGCATTGTGCCTTTGTGGACCTAAAGAACGCATATGACAGGGTACCGAGAGAAGAACTGTGGTATTGCATGAGGAAGTCTGGAGTGGCAGAGAAGTATGTTAGAGTGGTGCAGGACATGTATGAGAGATGTAAGACAGTGGTGAGGTGTGCTGTTGGTGTGACAGAAGAGTTCAAGGTGGAGGTGGGACCGCATCAAGGGTCAGCTCTGAGCCCCTTCTTGTTTGCTATGGGGATGGACAGGCTGACAGATGGTGTTAGGCAAGATTCCCCATGGACGATGATTTTTGCAGATGAGAATTGTGATCTGCAGTGAGAGCAGAGAACAAGTGCAGGAAAATCTAGAGAGATGGAGGTATTCCCTGGAAAGGAGAGGAATGAAGATTAGCCTCAGTAAGACAGAATTCATGTGTGTGAACGACAAGGACCCACAAGGAATGGTGAGGTTACAGGGAGCAGAGATAAGGAAAGTGGAGATTTTAAGTACTTAGGCTCAACAATTCAGCGCAATGGAGAGTGTAGAATAGAGGTGAAGAAGCGTGTGCAGGCAGGTTGGAGTGGTTGGAGAAAAGTGTCCGGTATGATGTGTGATAGGAAGGTATGGGCACGAATGAAATGAAAAGTGTACAAGATGGTGTTGAGGCCAGCGATGTTGTATGGTTTAGAAACAGTGGCACTGGGGAAAAGACAGGAGGCAGAGCTGGAGGTAGCAGAGATGAAAATGTTGAGGTTCTCTTTGGGAGTAACAAGGGTGGATAGGATCAGGAATGAGTACATCAGAGGGACAGCACATGTTCGAGGTTTTGGAGACAAAGTCAGAGAGACTAGATTGAATAGAAGATGCAGAGGATAGGGTGAGATGGAGGCAGATCATTTGCTGTGGCGACTCCTGAAGGGAACAGCCGAAGGTAAAAGAAGAAGAAGAAGAACTTGTGGTGTCCCAATGTAAAATGAGAACTATTATACACCATATAGTGCATGGGGGAGACAGTGGCATAGAGGTTGGTATGTCCGCCTTTACTGCAAGAATGTCCTGTGTTTGAATAACAGGCTTGGCGAGAGCATTTCTGCGTTCACCCATTCTCCTCATGCTTGCCCGGGATCCCTCTGGGTACTCTGGTTTCCTCCCGCAGTCCAGAGACATGCACATTAGGTTAATTGACTGTTGCCCTGTGTGTGACTCTGAATGATTGTGTGTGTTGGCCATGCTATGTTCTGGTGAGCTGTTCAGGGTGTAACCCACCTTTGCCCACTGTCAGCTGACATAAATTTTATTCGTTTTATGACAATGATGAGATTAAGAAGTTTGGCTAAAGAGTGAGTAAATAAACAACTCAGTCATTCATTCATTTTCTAAGCCGCTTAATCTGGGCAAGGGTGGGGGACACCCTGTATAGTTCGCCAGGCCATCGAAGGGCCAACACTCACACAACCATTCATACTCACACTCACACCTCGGGATAATTTAGAACAGTCAGTGAACCTACTGTGCATGATTTTGAACTGTGGGAGGAAACTTGAGAAACACCCATGCACAGAAACCTCCGAGCTGGGAATCAAACCAAGGGCATTCTTGCTGTGAAGCGGACATGCTAAGCAGTACAGCACCGTGCCGCCATAAACAACTCAATGTATCCCATAATGCATTGTGAAAGTAGTATGTAACTGCTGATGGTCACTCATCAAGCAATAGTGTCTTGCATTGAATTCGTCCTTATTACAGAAGGCTGAGGACAACCAGTTTGTTTATGAAATTGGCCAAGATTCATGTCTGTCTGTCTTCCTTTCGGCTTTTTCCCTTTTACTCGGGAGTCGCCACAGCGAATCATCTGATTCGCACGTTTGATTTGGCAGAGGTTTTTACGTCGGATCCCCTTCCTGTCACAACCCTTTTAGCAAGGGACAGAAACACGCTGATGGCTTTGCAGCTACTCTTTATGAAAGTCCGCAATGGTTCTTTTAAATGAACCTCACACCATAGACAGTGAGAGACATGGCCCGCCTTTGATAACCCAGTTAGCTGCACTGGGGAGACAGCGACAACCTTGTGGACAGTGGGACTCAAACCCCCAAACTTTGGATCAGTGATCCAGCACCCTATGCCACTAGTCCACCACTGCCCTGCCAATGTTTATAACACATAATAAATCAAGAGACAAGTTTAAAAACAAAACAAAATGGATTCAAACATAAAATATGAAATTAAACATAAAATGTGGTGAGAAGTTGATCCAAAGCCTCAAATCTGATTTAATAAAAACTAGTGGCAGTGTTTCTGGTACAGACTGGTACCCTGAACAGCTCGACCAGACCATTGCAAAGTAAACACACACAACCATTCATATGCAAGCATCAAGGCAATCTGGAACATGGAGAGCACATGCAAACTCCCCACAGAAATGCTTGAGCCTGGGACCCGAACCCGGGACCTTCTTTTTGTGAGGCAGATATGCTAAATCACTACTTTTAATTGTGCATCAGTATAATAACTGTGCTGAGGAGTTACATATGAATTTTAACATGTTACTGTTGAGCTCACGTTATAGTCCTCTGCATTTAATTCCCTATGTAGTGTATAGGGGTAGTGAATGAGTGAATGATATGGGACACAGGGTTTAACCTTCTGAGTATTCTTATTTTCTTCCTATTTGGATGTCAGTGTCATACTAATAATGAGGAGCTGAAGATAAAAAAACAAAGTGATGGTCATGATGACGACATGACAACAGGATAACAGCAATAATAACAACAACAGCAAAAGTCATGGTTCAGTTGCAGTGTTGTTTGTGTGTCATATTAAAATGTGCAAAACAAATACAAAAAAATACACACACACACACACCCTTCTCTCTCATGTGACAAATCCCCATTGCTTCTTTACTTATTTCTAACACTCAGAACATTGTGTTTTAGTTTTTTAATATAGTCAAATGACTCATGGCAAATAATATTTTTTGTTTAACATTCTAGTGGATGCTGTGTTGATTCTTAACTCTCTCTCTCTCTCTCTCTCTCTCTCTCTCTCTCCCTTCATTCCTATTTTATTTCCAGCCGAGAAAACTGCAGAACCTCCCAGAACTCCGAAAGACCCCGTCTCTCCATTGGTATCTGTCCCCTGTAAGCCAAGTCCTGCACCCTCGAGCTCTTCGGGAGAGCACAAAGTCAGTCCCAAACCGAGCCAGGCTGAACCAAGTGCAGAATCTGAGGAGGAGAAAGCCAAGAAACTGCTCTACTGCTCGCTGTGTAAAGTGGCTGTCAATTCCCTGTCGCAGCTGGAGGCTCACAACACAGGTGCACCAAGCATTTGGCAAACTTCCCTCCAGACTTCCTTGTGTTCCTCACTCTCATTAGCACCAACTGCATAGTACAGCCTGTGCTGTGTGAGCATTAGGTCTCTTACTCCCCTTTGTGTTCATTCTGTGACAAGGACATATTTTATCAAGCTCAAAAATCCACCTTGCTGGTAATTGATATGTTTAGAACATTTGATTTTAATTGATTGGACTTAAAACTACACACTACTCACACTCTAGCCATTGAAGAAAGAGCTCACCAAAGGAAATATTGTTGGGTTTTGTAGCTGACGTTGCTACAGGACGTTGTATTCATGTGTACATTTAATACCGTGATGATTTAATACACACATTTTCCAGCATCTACACTAAATAGATAGCTGATTTTCATTCAATAATTTCTCAAAACTCTAAATCCTGCTAGGGTTGCATAGAGGCTGGAGCTGGGTACACCCTGAACAGCTCACCAGCCCATCACAGCACCAATGGAGTACTTGGAGGACACCCATGCAAGCATGGGAGAACGTGCAAATTCCACACAGAAACTAATTCTCGAGCCTGGGACTTGAATCCAGGAATGGGGTCCCCCTGATCCATGATTTTACAAATTTTAAATAATGTAAATACTGTTGCTTCTCAATCTGTTTTTTTTTTTAGTCTATGTTGGATACTGTCGCTGCACCTGTCTTCCATTTTATTGTTTTAGTGTCTGCTGGTTGTTTGTTGTGGTGGCAGTCCAGACCCAGGCTTTGGGCAGCTGATTTCCGGGCCTTGGACTTCCATCCGTGGTGCATGTCTTCCCACTGGATATATTGTAACATCTGGTCATGTTTGCTGTGACAGTTGTTTATGTCAATTGATGTCTGGAGCTGTCATTCCTTCCGCTCTTGGGGCTGCTACACACTATTTTGCAATGCGCCTGTGGTTGTTTTCTGTGGTGTTTGTAATAGTAGTGTCTGGTAACACTGCTGTCATGCTGTCTGTGTGTGCTGTACCCATGTGAACCTACAGCATTTCTGACTCCTCAGCTACATCAATGCAGTGAGTTGAAAACGAATTATGAAGGACAGAAAAATCTGGTAACATATTTATGACTTTTAAATAGTGCCAGAAACATATGGGACGAGGATGCTGTTGATTTCATGTTTGGAAAAATAGCATATGCTCACTTCTCCATTATTTTTAAAGAACTGAACGCTGCCTTAACATACACTAGAATAATGGTAAATATGATTTTCAGACATAGAACATGTGCATGAAGCAATAAAGATGTGTGGAAATTCTTGGATAATTTTGAGACCCAAGTGCCTCAGTGGTGGTGACCCTAACCATTGGTAGCTCTTGCTTGTGCACTTAACCTGATCTAGAACAATGCTATTTAACATTCTATTCATAGCAACCGGATTGATATCTCAGTGTGATTAAAATAGGGAATTTCCATTTCACTCCGAGACAAAAGCACTTGACCATGATGTTAATGTAATTCTGTCTTTACAAATGCAAAGAAATGTCTCATCACGAGCATGTAAAGGAAACATAAAGGCAGCAAGTAATTGGATAAACTTCATCAGAGGATCTGTGACAGATGCTGTAGTGCTTCATGTTTAGCCAAAAAATGAACAAAGAAAAGTCAATTGCTAGAACAGAAAAGCCTTAGTCATGTGATCTGGAGAGTCACGCATTTAAATCCTGATGATGCCAAAGCTATTGATGACCAGGAATCAATGATAGCAAAATTGGGTGTGGGTAAGGGATGTACACTGTTTCTACTTTGTCACTCATGGTGACACTAGCCAGTAAGCTTATGCTTGCAGACTGAAGTGGATACAGACGCTCCTCGACTTGCGTTCATCCGTTGTACGTTTTTTCGATCCCCCCCAAAAAAAAAAAAAAAAAAAAAAAGGTCAAATTTTGAGTTTAGACGTACCTACGTAGTACGCTGACGTAATGACGCAATGACGCTGCGTCCATTGTTTACAAAAGACAGACTGAGTGCCCCTCCTTCCCAGTTCAGTTTTATATATTTATATATATATATATATATATATATATATATATATATATATATATCAGTTATATAGCGTGTTACCCTTGTGTTAAGACGTCGACTCTGTGATTTGTGTTTACACTGTTTTGTAGACTTTTGTAACCCTAAGCAAATATGGTTGGTCAGAAGCATAAGCCTACTAGCATGGGTGCAAGTCTCATACACAGAGATAAATTAACTATCTGCTCAGATCGGCGCGATCTACTATGCATACTCAGTTTAAGCAAAGAGAGTTGTAAATGAATGAAAATCCGAATCCAGGAAAGAGCTCCACATCAGTGCAGGCCGTGTTCTAAACGAGTTCAACGGCACTCTTGCGCACTTGAAAGACCGGAAGTCCATATAACCCACAGCAAGTACACTACTTTTCGCAAGTACACTACTTTCGGTATTGAGCGCTTCACATATTGTAATTATGATTGGCTGTTTTAAGCTGAATGTAAAGTGATTCGGTATAAATAAGTGACTTATTTGAAATTAATGTTGATATTATTTTATATATTTGATATTATTTTACAATGTTATGTTTATAATAATTGATTTAGGGTTGTTTTATGAGATACGGTAATGGTATTTATGGATGTATAGTACAGTGTGAGCGTCACACGTCGTACGTCATACATCACTGTAACAATTTACGTTCACTTTCAACTTACATTCGACTGTCAGGAACCAATTAGAAACGTAAGTCGGGGAGCATCTGTATTATTTACCTCTGTGTGTTACATTATTGAAAAAAGCTGCAGTTGAGATCTTCATATACCTTGAAGCCTCAAAGGAATAGTTTAGTCTTCGGGACTGCATGGATAAGTCTAGATGATCTATTCCTTTTTTATTTATTTCTTTTTTTTGTTATTCTGCTGAACTGTGTAGCATATTGATGACTTCACAGATGTTCATGTGGCCCTAAGGTAGCATAAGAAATGTAACTTACTACTGTAATCATAAAGATGGTCCTTTGGTTGTCCCCGGACTGGTATTTACAATCTGTTACTCCTTCCAGCACACAAGGTACTGCTTATTTTCATTCTTTTATGTCTATATACAGTAAAACATAGCTGTATGGTGTTAATATACACTCAGTGCTGTCTCCTGCTTAAGTTCCAATTTATTTTTGTCATGTACGTTTGAACCGCTTAATCCTAATAGTGTCATGAGGAGGCTGGAGCTCACCTTATCCAACTCTGGGTGAGGGCAGAGTACACCCTGAACAGCTCACTAGGCCATCACAGGAGACAAACATGCTAACGGCTATGCAATGTACTATGTCAGCAATGTCAGTAAGTCAGCAATGGTTCTTTTACATGCCTCTCAAAATAGACAGTGAGAGACATGGGCGGCCTTTGATTACCCAGTTAACTGCACTGGGGTAACAGCAGTGCCGACCATTGACAGTAGGGTGTGAACCCCTAACATGGGATCGGCAATCCAGCAGCTTCCCACCGGGCCACCACGGCCTTTTTTGAAATTGCTCAAGAAAATTAGAATAAGATCTGATGTAATTGGAGCACACACTGCTGAGCAGTGACCAGAAGGTTAAATCTTTTTCAAATAATTTTTCCTGACAGAAATGAAATGTTACATTTCGTCATCTCTGTTCTTTCATGGTAGGTTCGAAGCACAAAACTATGCTGGAGGCGAGAAATGGAGCCGGTCCTATTAAAGCCTACCCAAGACCTGGCTCCAAGCTTAAAATGCAGACCAACGTTCTCAAGGGTTCGGGATTACAGAACAAGACGTTCCACTGCGAGATCTGTGATGTCCATGTCAATTCTGAAATCCAGCTCAAACAGGTATGGAAAACTCTAAAACTCATATGAGCTTTGCAAACCAAACCCTCCTCCCCATATATATATATATATATATATATATATATATATATATATATATATATATATATATATATATATGTGGTCCTTCTCAAAAAATTAGCATATTGTGATAAGGTTCATTATTTTCTGTAATGTACTGATAAACATTAGATTTTCATAGATTTTAGATTCATTACACACTGAAGTAGTTCAAGCCTTTATTGTTTTAATATTGATAATTTTGGCAAAAAAGGAAAGAAAAACCAAAAATCCCTATCTCAAAAAATTAGCATATTTTATCCGACCAATAAAAAAAGTGCTTTTAATACAAAAAAGTCAACCTTGAAATAATTATGCTCAGTTATGTGCTCAATACTTGGTCGGGAATCCTTTTGCAGAAATGACTGCTTCAATGCGGCGTGGCATGGAGGCAATCAGCCTGTGGCACTGCTGAGGTGTTATGGAGGCCCAGGATGCTTCGATAGCGGCCTTAAGCTCATCCACAGTGTTGGGTCTGGTGTCTCTCAACTTTCTCTTCACAATATCCCACAGATTCTCTATGGGGTTCAGGTCAGGAGAGTTGGCAGGCCAATTGAGCACAGTAATACCATGGTCAGTAAACCATTTAGCAGTGGTTTTGGCACTATGAGCAGGTGCCAGGTCGTGCTGAAAAACAAAATCTTCATCTCCATAAAGCTTTTCAGCAGATGGAAGCATGAAGTGCTCCAAAATCTCCTGATAGCTCGCTGCATTGACCCTGCCCTTGATAAAACACAGTGGACCAACACCAGCAGCTGACATGGCACCCCAGACCATCACTGACTGTGGGTACTTGACACTGGACTTCAGGCATTTTGGCATTTCCTTCTCCCCAGTCTTCCTCCAGACTCTGGCACCTTGATTTCCGAATGACATGCAAAATTTTCTTTCATCCGAAAAAAGTACTTTGGACCACTGAGCAACAGTCCAGTGCTGCTTCTCTGTAGCCCAGGTCAGGCGCTTCTGTCGCTGTTTCTGGTTCAAAAGTGACTTGACCTGGAGAATGCAGCACCTGGAGCCCATTTCCTGCACACACCTGTGCACGGTGGCTCTGGATGTTTCTACTCCAGACTCAGTCCACTGCTTCCACAGGACCCCCAAGGTCTGGAATCGGCCATTATCCGCAATCTTCCTCAGGGTCCCGTCACCTCTTCTGATTGTGCAGCGTTTTTTTGCCACACTTTAACCAGGCTGGGAGTTTTTAAAAGCCTCAGGAATCTTTTGCAGGTGTTTAGAGTTAATTGGTTGATTCAGATGATTAGGTTAATAGCTCGTTTAGAGTACTTTTTCATGATATGCTAATTTTTTGAGATCGGAATTTTGGGTTTTCATGAGCTGTATGCCAAAATCATCAGTATTAAAACAATAAAAGACCTGAAATATTTCAGTTGGGGTGCAATGAATCTAAAATATATGAAAGTTTAATTTTTATCAGTACATTACAGAAAATAATGAACTTTATCACAATATGCTAATTTTTTGAGAAGGAATATATATATTATAAAGATGCTACCCTACTTACAAACATTTGTTCTACCAACATCCGGACATACAAACAGAGCTGTTCGAGGTCGAAAGTGAAATTGAGGAACAGGTAGAAATTGAAATTGAATAAAATCTATCGAAAGATATATCATAAATAGTGTCTCTCCCCCTTATGCCGGTCCCAAGTCCGGATAAATGCAGTGGGTTGCGACAGGAAGGGCATCCGGCGTAAAACTTCTGCCAAAAAAAAAAATGCAAATGATCAATACAGAATTCATACCGGATCGGTCGAGGCCCGGGTTAACAACGACCGCCATCAGTGCTGTCAACCAACAGGGTGCTGATGGAAATTGGACTACTGTTGGTCGAAGACGTCGAAGAAGGAGAGGCGGGAGGCGTGTCCGTAGGCAGAGAGAGAAGAGGAAATGCGTGAGCCTCGGACTGAGAGTAGGGACTTTGAATGTTGGAACTATGCAAGGAAAAGATAGGGAGCCGGCTGACATGATGCAGAGGAGGAAGGTGGACATACTGTGTGTTCAGGAGACAAGGTGGAAAGGTAGAAAGGCTAAAAGCTTAGGAGCAGGGTTTAAACTGTTTTATAATGGTGTGGATGGGAAGAGAAATGGAGTAGGAGTCATCTTGAAGGAGGGGTTTGTCAGGAATGTTCTAGAAGTGAAAAGAGTGTCAGACAGAGTGATGAGTCTCAAGTTAGAAATTGAAGGCGTGATGGTCAATGTTGTTAGTGCTTATGCCCCACAGGCAGGATGTAAGCTAGAAGAGAAGGAGAGATTCTGGAGTGAGTTAGATGAAGTGATGCAGAGTACCCCAGAGGTGAAAGAGTGGTCATTGGAGCAGACTTCAATGGACATGTTGGTGCAGGCAACAGAGGGGACGAGGAAGTGATGGGCAGGTTTGGTATCCAGGACAGGAACACAGAAGGACAGATGTTGATCGATTTTGCAAAAAGGATGGAAATGGCTGTGGTGAATACTTTCTTCAAGAAGAAACAGAAGCATAGGGTGACTTATGAAAGCGGAGGTAAGAGCACACAGGTAGACTACATCTTGTGTAGGCGATGTAATTTGAAGGAAGTCAGTGACTGCAAAGTAGTAGTGGGTGAGTGTTGCCAAACAGCATAGGATGGTGGTGTGCAGGATGACACTGATGGTGAGAAAGGTGAAAAGGGCAAAGGCAGAGCAGAAGACAAAGTGGTGGAAGCTGAAAAGGAAGAGTGTCGTGTTGTCTTCAAGGAGGAGTTGAAACAGGCTTTGGGTAGTCAGGAAGTGCTTCCAGAGGACTGGACAACCACAGCCAATGTGATCAGGGAGACCGGTAGGAGAGTACTTGGTGTGTCCTCTGGAAGGAAAGTAGATAAGGAAACTTGGTGGTGGAATGAGGACGTGCAGGAGTGTGTACAAAAGAAGAGGTTAGCCAAGAAGAAGTGGGACATTGAGAGGACCGAAGAGAGTAAACAGGAATACAGGGAGACACCGCGTAAGGCGAAGGTAGCGGTGTCAAAGGCCAAACAGAGGGCGTATGATGACTTGTATGATAGGTTGAACAGTAAGGAGGGAGAAAATGATCTATACAGGTTAGCACAGCAGAGAAATAGAGATGGGAAAGACGTGCAGCAAGTTAGAGTGATAAAGGACAGAGAGGGAAATGTATTGACTGATGACAGAAGTGTGCTGGGAAGATGGAAAGAGTACTTTGAAGAGCTGATGAATGAGGAAAATGAGAGAGAAAAAAGAGTAGAAGAGGTGACCGTTGAGGACCAGGAAGTAGCAAAGATTAGTAAGGGAGAAGTGAGGAGGGCATTGAAGAGGATGAAGAATGGAAAGGCAGTTGGCCCTGATGACATACCAGTTGAGGTATGGAAGTGTCTAGGGAGGTAGCAGTAGATTTTCTGACAAGAATATTCAACAAGGTCTTAGAAAGTGAGCAGATGCCAGAGGAATGGAGGAGAAGTGTGCTTGTGCCCATTTTTAAGAACAAGGGCGATGTACAGAGTTGTGGCAACTACAGAGGGATAAAGTTGATGAGCCATACAATGAAGCTATGGGAAGGAATAGTGGAAGCAAGACTAAGGGCAGAGGTCAGCATTTGTGAACAACAGTTTGGTTTCATGCCCAGAAAGAGCACCACAGATGCAGTGTTTGCTTTGAGGATGTTAATAGAGAAGTACAGAGAAGGTCAGAAGGAGCTGCATTGTGCCTTTGTGGATCTGGAGAAAGCATATGACAGGGTGCCGAGAGAAGAACTGTGGTATTGTATGAGGAAGTCTGGAGTGGCAGAGAAGTATGTTAGAGTGGTGCAGGACATGTATGATAGATGTTAGACAGTGGTGAGGTGTGCTGTCGGTGTGACAGAAGAGTTCAAGGTGGAGGTGGGACTGCATCAAGGGTCAGCTCTCAGCCCCTTCTTGTTTGCTATGGTGATGGACAGGATAACAGATGAGGTTAGACAAGAATCTCCATGGACTATGATGTTTGCAGATGACATCGTGATCTGTAGTGAGAGCAGAGAACAAGTGGAGGAAAATCTAGAGAGGTGGAGGTATGCCCTGGAAAGGAGGGGAATGAAGGTTAGTCTCAGTAAGACAGAATACATGTGTGTGAATGACAAGAACCCAAGAGGAACGGTGAGGTTAAAGGGAGCAGAGATAAAGAAGGTGGAGGATTTTAAGTACTTAGGCTCAACAATCCAGAGCAATGGAGAGTGTGGAAAAGAGGTGAAGAAGCGCGTGCAGGCAGGTTGGAATGGATGGAGAAAAGTGTCCGGTGTGATGTGTGATAGGAGAGTATCGGCAAGAATGAAGGGAAAAGTGTACAAGATGGTGATGAGGCCAGCAATGTTGTATGGTTTAGAGACAGTGGCCCTGGGGAAAAGACAGGAGTCAGAGTTGGAGGTAGCAGAGATGAAAATGTTGAGGTTCTCTTTGGGAGTAACGAGGATGGATAGGATCAGAAATGAGTACATCAGAGGGACAGCACATGTTAGATGTTTTGGAGACAAAGTCAGAGAGGCTAGATTGAGATGGTTTGGACATGTACAGAGGAGGGATAGTGAGTATATTGGTCGTAGGATGCTGAGGTTGGAACTACCAGGCAAAAGGCCCAGAGGAAGACCAAAGAGAAGATTTATGGATGCGGTGAAGGCGGACATGAAGGTCGTTGGAGTAAGAGTAGAAGATGCAGAGGATAGGGAGAGATGGAGGCAGATCATTTGCTGTGGCGACCCCTGAAGGGAACAGCCGAAAGGAAAAGAAAGAAGAAGATAAGTATGAAATATGATTAAACATTATTCTTAAATACACTTAATATTCGATCAAAATTACAAATAATGCAGAGATAGACAATTCATATACATAACACTTTTTATCTGTTTTCTGTAAGTGTTTTTGCATCGATGTATCAACCTTTCATAAGCAACAGTATACAGAGAGAGAGAGAGAGAGAGAGAGAGAGAGAGAGAGAGAGAGTATACAGTACAAACTCGTACAGGTTACTTATGCAAGCTTTAAACATAACATGGTTATTTAGTAATTGTGGTATTAAAATATTTTCTTATTCACCAGCATAAATATTTCTGTCCTTCATTATTAGTGTTGTGCATCAATGCAACTTTATTTCATTTCAATTATTTAAATCTAGTTCAGCCACTTGCTATAAATTAAGCTGATACACACATGACTCAGGGTTTTCAGGTAGTACTGGGATTGTCAGATTAATGTACTGCATGAATTTAAATGCCTGCAGAGAACAAGTGGGCTCGAACAAGATGTTGGTCTTCCTGCTTCATGATCAGTTTCTCAGAATGTAAATGTTGAATATATGGCCAAACATACTGTATATGGACATCTGGCCATGAAACCCATATCTGAAAGAAATACATCTCATGAATTTTTAAACTTACAGTACTGCCAATTATCAAGTTCTCCACGGAGACTCTACAGGGGAACATCTGACAGTCCACAGGGGAATGAGAATGGGGTGTTGGGTGAACTATCATGCATTGCGGTTCCCTGCAAAACTTTCCTGTGTTGCAACTAGAGTTTTTTTCAAGAGATGTATGCAGGCTCCATGGACTATAAATATAAACATGGATAGCTTGGCATACAGGTTTTTAGCTAGTAAACAAGGAAGGGACAATGATGTTGGGACTTTTTCTTTGAATTCAATACAATTGAAAATATATAGTTCTAACCTTGGATTAGTATTAATATGGTCATTGACACAACTTAGGGAATGCAGTGGCTCATCTAGTCCTTTGGGGTTCCTCTACAGAGCCTATATACTTGGTAAATGGCAGCATTTTATATGAATAAGCAAACATTTTGTGCTTAATACGGTAGTTACAGATGAATGTCATGTACTTAAACTAATGACGTAAAAAATTAATATTTTGTAGACATTTTCCATCCATCCATTTTCTTGCACTTATCTGAGGTCTGGTTGTGGAGGCAACATGTCTAGTAGGAAAACCCAGGTATCCCTCTCACCAGTGACACCGTCTCGTTTTTCTTGGGGTATCCTGAGGTGTTCCGAGGTGTAACAGGATATATTATCCCTTCAGCGAGGTCTGGGTCTACCCCACAGCTTTCTCCCAGTGGTACATGTCAAAAAAAAAAAAAAATTAAAAGGAGGCAGTCAGATGCATTCCAATCAGATACCCGAACCACCTCAATTATCTTCTTTTGATGCAGTGGAGTAGCAGCTCTACCCCAAGCTTCTCTGTGAATGTCCAAGCTCCAAAGGAAACTTATTTTGTTAATATCAGCATTAGAGATCTGTCACATGCGAAGAAGCAAGTATGTACAACCTTATATTCCAAATTAAGTGGCACTGATTACTACAGCTTTAGGTGGAAGCCGACTTATTTAATCCTGCAAGCTAAGGTCTGGTATTCTCTTTACTTTGATATGTTTGGGGTGTCATCACAGCAAGATATAAAGAATCGTGTCATGCGTCCATAAAAATTATTATAAATGTCTGTAAGTCTGACATGGGATTTAAAAAGATCTCCAAATTATTTGAAATGGTTCTACTGTAAGAAACGTACTCTACAATATAAGTGGTTTGGACTATAAATGGCTGCTGCTTGTCCAGGTCTGGCCCCAATGAGGTAAACTGGAACTCTGACTGCACAGCAGTGAAAACAAATTTCAGTGGTGCAGTGGTGGTGTAGTGGTGAAGGCAATGGGTTACTGATGCGAACATCAGCAGTTCAATCCCTACTATCAGCAGTGTAGGGCGCTTGTGCCCATAACCCTCAATGTTCAGTTGTATAAAAGACATGATGGATAAGAGCGTCTTCCAAATGCTAGAAATGTAAATTTCATACTTAATTGCAAGACCAAGCCTAAAGATTTGTGATTTCAACCAGTCTTCAATGCAACAATATCACAAACAACCACTATAAGCACTGTAAACAACCAAAAAAAAAATCTGTGGTGTTGAAAGGTTCAGGAAATTTGGTGAGCTGGTATAGCCCCTTAAAGTTTTTCTATTAGCTATTCTGTTGTTTTTTAATAAATACGACCAAATCCTCAGACTGAAAGGCTGTCTTGGTTGATCAATTACCTTTGCAGAAAAAAGTCCCAATAATGTCATTTTTGATAACATTTTCTTCAAAATATTTTCGGATTTAGCACAGAAAATAAGTGAAAAATAAAATGCTTTTTTTCTCTTCACAGCATATCTCCAGCAGAAGGCACAAAGACCGAGTGGCAGGCAAGCCTCTGAAGCCCAAATACAGTCCTTACAACAAGCAGCATCGCCGCTCCAGCTCTCTGGCAGTAATGCATTATTTATCAACTTTGTAATCAAGCGCTTTCATCAAGAGTTGCTCATGTGTCTGAGATCAGCAGAGTGAGCCAACTTGTGCAGTAGTCTACTCGTTAATGTCTTCCAGGGTGGATAATACATCTCAATGTAGAAATCTGGCCCTGAGCTGTATGACCTATCCTACTTCACAGAATGTTTATTACATACACAGTATGATGTGAAACATGTTACCATCAGTAAACTGAATGTAATGATGTCTGTATAGTTCCCGGCAAACCATTGTGTGTGTGTGTGTGTGTGTGTGTGTGTGTGTGTGTGTGTGTGTGTGTGTGTGTGTGTGTGTTTGTGTTTGTATACATCTATTATGGTTTCTGAAATTATAGCGCCTTCACAGTGACACGTAAGAAATGTATAATTGTTGACAGTTATGTTCTCTGGAAGGATATATTTATTTAACCTTTATGGAAGAAGTGTTCAATATCAGAGCTAAAATCATCTATCCATTTTCCTCTGCTTATCCAAAGTTGGGTCACATAGGTGTTAAGTTTATGAGGAAAAATCCAGGCATCCCTGAGACATTCTCCAGCTACTTTTGGGAGATCCTGAGGTGTTTGCAGGCCAGACAGGTTATATAATTCCTCCAGCAATTTCTGGGTTTGGCCCAGTGCCGTCTGCCTTTTTGATGTGCCATAAAAAACATCTTAAGGGAGGGAACCGGGAGGTATCCTGATCAGATACCCAATCCACTGCAGCTGACTCCTTTTGATATGAAGGCTATTCCGTACCCTGAGCTACCCCCGGATGTATATAAGCCCTTCAGCCTGTCTCTAAGGTTGATTTCAGACACTCTCCACAGGAAACAAATTTGAGCTGCTCGTATCTGCAGTCTTATTCTTTAGGTCACTGCCCAAATCTAATGACCATAGGTGAGGGTTAGAATATGGTTGAGCTGATAAATCGATAGCATTGTCTTTTGGCTTAGCTCCCTATTCATCATAACATATCAGTACAGCACTGCTGCTGCTGCTGCTGCTGATGCAGCAAAGATTCATCTGCCTCTCTCTCTCTCTCCTGCTCCATTATCCCAGCATTCATGAAAAAACTCCATAGATACTGGACTTGAATTCTTCTGCATGAGGCAAAAACTTATCCCTTACTTAGAAGGAAATAATCCATCTATTTTTTTTCAGATGAGAACCATGGCCTCAGATTTGGAGAAGCTGACTCTTCTCTTGGCTGCTTTAGACTCAGCTGTGAACTGCTATGGCGCATGCTTAGATCACATTCTGAAGAAGCCAACACAGTCACATCATATGCAAAAAATCTGAGCTGCATCCTGAGGTTCCCAAACCCTCCTTTCCACAACTATGCCTTGGCATCCTCTCAGTGAATAACATAAACAGAATCTCTGACAAGAGGAAGCACTTCAAATAAATTTATCTTCGTGCCAAGAATGTACACAGCTCTCGCTTTGATTTTACAGAGACTAGATAGTTCACAACAACTGCCAGTATATTTTACTCCCTCAGCTCTCCCAGAATCCCCTGCAAAACATGGTCATAGGCCCTCTCCAAGTCCACAGAGCAAATGGTGGGGCAATAGTGGCTTAGTGGCTACAGCTCTAGATTCCTGATTGAAAGGTTGGGTGTTTAATCCCACAGCCGCCAAGTTAGGCCATTATAGCAAGGCCCTTAACTCACAATTGTTCAGTTGTATTTAAAAAAGAAATTAATGTAAGTCACTTTGGATAAGTAATACCAATATCACTGTGAACTGGATAGTTAAACTCACATACCCCCTCAGCAAGTCCTCTTTAGTTGGTCCACTGGACAGTGACAAGGATGAAAGCCACAATGCTCCTCCTAAATCCAAGGTCCCACAATCAGTCAGTACCTCCTCTCTAATATCTTGGAGTAAACCGTCCCAGGTAGGGTGAGCATGGTCATGTCCACAGTCCTGGTCAGCAGTTTCCCACACAGACCAAGCTCAGCCTGGGGCAGGAACTATATTCCCTTTCTGAACCACCAAACAGTTTGGCATGGTTTTTTGAGGCCAACCAAAAGTCCTCAGTTCCCAGACTTCCAAATTCTTTCCATGCCCAGGTTTTTGCCACGGTGGCTGCTGAAACTGCATCGATTTTGGCCACTAAAATCTGTCCACAGCCTCAGGAGACCTGTGAGACAACCAAGTTTGAACAAACTCCTTTAGCTTGATGGTTTCCTTCACTACTAGTGTCCACCATTAGGTTCTCAGGTTGCCCCAGTGATGAGCACTGTTGACCTTCTGGCCACACTTCCTGGGATTCACATTCAAAATTGGTGCTCATTACATCTCTGGGTTGTAAGAAAAACTTCTGGAGGTGTGAGTTGAGGATCTCTTGGATGGAGGTCTCCACCAGACGTTCCCAGCTCTCCCTCACTATATACTTGGAGATTCCTTACTTCCCCTGTCCTCAGATTCAACTCACCACCAGGTGATAATCAGTTAACAGCACGCGAGACAGAGAGAGAGAGAGAGAGAGAGAGAGAGAAGGAATAACGCTTTAGTTTTTAGTTTTTTAAATTGTTTATTTCAGTAAATGTTTAATAAATGTGGGCGCATTTGAGCTTATCTGGAATTCGATTCCTCAAGGAATCAAATTAAAGTTGAGTTTGTCAATCAGGGAATGCGTTTTGAATTTCACGTCTTGTGGGCGTGGCCCGCAGTGCGCACGTGCTAGAGAGAGAGAAAGAGAGAGAGATAGAGAGAGAGAAAGCGAGAGAGAGAGAGAACGAGAGAGGTGTGTTGTGTGTGTGTTACTAAAAAATGTTTAATAATGGTTTAATTAATTAATATGTTAATAAAATGTTTAAATGGTTTAATAAATAATTTTCTTTTACTTTTAATGCATATTTCATACAAAATTGGTGTACTTTTATCGTTTTTAAAGGGTTTATGGGGTTTATCCAGTCCAAAGACTGGAGCCTTGGAACGAATTAGGCGTTTAACATGTAAGATGCGACCCCTACTGACAAAATCCCCGCGTTACGAAAGGGGCTCTGGAACGGATTGATTTCGTAAGTTGGCGGCCGACTGTATTATAGTTCAACCAAAAACATTCTCAAATATATTTCAAACTACATCTGCAAGTACATGTGCTAAATACATTTACAAATTGAGCTAAAGTTATTTATCTATTCCAAGGCACAAACAAATATTAATACATATTTACAGCACAAAAACATACTATTAATTTTATAAAAGTACTGAGCATTAGGCTGCAGATCCAGGCTGGATGGCTTATGATTATTTTATCCATTCATTCTCTGTGCAGCAATGTTTGTGTTCTAATACATGTGCAGGAGCCGGAGGCGGTACTAACAAACTGTGCTTTATTCTCACACTTGCACTTTGTTTGATTGACAGTGTTCAGCTATTATTGCTTACTGATAATATTATGTTTGTTGATTGGTCAGGTTGGGCGTGCACATGCGCAGTGCCCGTTACACGTTAACTTCCGGTTTACTTCCTGACTCTCGTCATGCGGAACTTATCTCCGACTTTCTCTTCAATAACAGTCATTAAGTTTATTTATAAGATTGTGAATACACATAATTTCTTGTCCAGCAGAACTCAACTCCTACTGTATAGGGGGGTGCACGTGCACTCTGTGCATACCCTCAGCCTTCGTCCTTGCGTAGCCTTAAACTTTAAAAGCTTTAAGCGTTAACACCGGTGTTATATCAAGCAGAGCGAATTAAACGATGTTGTTGTTGTTGTGCGTGTGCCGCTCTTAGGTGGTTGGCGAATCGCGCATTGAGAGTTTCAAACGTATACGCACAAAAAATAAAATAAAATAAAAAAATAAAAAAATATTCACGAGCGCATGTGTTATTGTTGATCGACATTTTTATAATATTAAAAAGCGTACACAGACATCTTACCCCCTCCCCCCTCGCGTACGCTTAGGAAAATGTTGAAAATGTTGAACAACTCCTAAGGGAAATTTGGAAGAGCCAATTAGCCCAAAGGGCATGTCTTTGGATTATGAGAAACCCAGAGTACCTGGAGAAATCCACACAAGCACAGGAGGAGCATGAAAACCACACTCCCAAAGATGGGATGTGTGTATATATATATATATATATATATATATATATATATATATATATATATATATATATATATATATATATATATATAGAGGATTTTTTGAGTAGATCCTTCCGTAGGAGAGTGCTCAATACTTTTTGGTAGAGCAAATAACAAAAGGACAGGACAAAGGCTTTCTATTGAATAATTGAATAATTGAATAATTTCTATTGCAGGGGTGCTCACACTTTTCCAGCACGCGAGCTACTTATAGAATGACCAAGTCACAAAGATCTACCCACTACAAAAATGCAAAACATATATTTATTTTAAAGTATATTGAGGATTCTTTATGTGTAAATGTATGTTTATGTGCCGTGCATAACCGCATGAGCCAATATTGTATAACAACATAATTAACTATTAACTTTTTTTGTAACTAACCGAGTTCACTTTGATGACTTGCACTGAATTGAATCAGCCAGGGATGCATAATCCTGCTGACAGCCAGCCTCAAGCACACTTCCAAACGCACTTCAAAAATGTCATCGTGAAAAAAAAGTCTGCCTCTCATTCTGTATAAAAGTGATACTTTGTCTTCTTCTTTGCTCCAGCATCCAGTTTCATAAGCTTTCTTTACTTTAAGAAAAAAGCTAGGGCTTAAAATAGGAGGGAACTCGCTGACTAGCTTGTTTTGCGGTACTTAGTGCCGTTGTTTGCACATGCGCGGTGAGCTAAAGGTCAGAAAAATACGTCTATTTATTTAATGTCATGTTATTTACCAATCCTACCTTCGCGATCGACCAATATTGCCTTTGAGATCGACTGGTAGCTCGCGATCGACGTATTGAGCACCCCTGTTCTATTGTAATCACCTGAAGAGAGGGGATGGTTTCACCACCCCTCGAAACAGATCTGTAGTGATAAATGGAGTTTCAATAGAAAGCCTTTGTCCTGTCCTTTTGTTTTATATATATATATATATATATATATATATATATATATATATATATATATATATATAAATATCCACATATGTGTGTTTTTGAATTATGCTTTCATTGAAAATAGTGGCCCAGTCACTGTACAACATTTCTTTCGCAGCCTTATGTATGTAATTCTGCGCTCACCTAATTCTTCTTTGATCAGCTCGTCTTAGGATTTCATTGTAATGAGTTCACAGTAAACAGGTTCTCTGTTTTTTAGATTGAGGTTAAATAGTTATTTGATTGTGGAAATAAAAACGTGGTGCATTTCTTTCGCATTTATTTCTTCGGTTTGTTAAAAATAGAATCTGTGTTTATTTGATCTCTTTTTCGTTGTCTGTTCAGGCAAAGCTTGTTCGCCAGAAGGACCGTGTGAAACCTGTCTCTCCAGCCTTTATGTCACCTCAATTTTCCTCCACCAGGATTCCACCCATCCCACTTCACCCACACCCCAATACCTCTATCTTTCAGACGCCAACACTGCCAGCTTCCTTCCTCCGAGGGGCACCAGGACCTATCCGGACCTCCAACAGCTCCATCCTCTTTACACCATACTGAAGGCGAGAGGCTTGGACTCTCAGACCCCTCTCAGGCATGGATTACTCAGACTCTCAATCTGAAGGAGGAATGTATCCTTGTTTAACAAGTATGAACCTGTTTGATGTCCAAGTCATCTTGTCCTACGAAAGGAAGAGTGGAGTGTTTGGATTTTTGTTTAAGGACAAATATCCTCTTCCTCCAAATGGTCCAAGTTCCTGTGAGGTGCTCGGGGCATGTTTAGATTTTCGCAGATGGAAAAACGAAAAAAAATCCTGCTTCCTGGTTGACTTGAATGATCTTGGTCTTCCTCATCAGTGGAATAGACACTCTTGGACACACACACATGGAAAATAAAAGAAACAACTAACGATTGCGAACCTACAACAATCAGATGCTACATATTTGCATTCAGTGGCTTGATGTGGTCAGGGAATATGTGCTGTCTTGTGTTGTGTTGTCGATGATGCTTCATCGTCAGTGCTAGACTTTGTTCCTCTTTCATGTTTTGTCTTGTTTTGTTTTTTTTTTTTTCTTCTTTTTTAAATCTGATGTGTAGTTTCATTTTCAAATTAAATTTGATTGGTTACTCATTGTTACAGTCATCTGCTTCACAAATTTTCAGTAAAAGTCCCGTTTTTATTTAAATTGACAAAGCTAGCGACTAATTTCTTAATCCCGTGTCCTTGACATCCCACACAGTTGTTACTGATTCCTCATTTTATGTTCTAAAAATGTATTTCTGATTTTCATTATTAACACTTTTAACTTTTCAAATTATTTAAACTTCCTTTTAATAAGAGAAACCACAGGATGCCCATCTCTTATTGACTCACTTAGACCGATGACACTATTACGCCAGAGCTAGTGCTGTTTTCTGGCGTTCATTAGAATTTTCATTTTGAAAACCCAGGAACTCTGCTGACCAATCATGCTCATGTACCGTATTTTCTAGACTATCAGTTGCTCCACATTTTTAGTCACGTCGCAGTAAATAAGCCATTTTCATATCTTGCTCATGCTATGCATTATGGGATTCGGGTGACCAGCAGACCTGTGTAAATGCAGGACCGCAGCATGAATATGAACAACCGATAGAGTTTCAATGACTTTAAAAGGTAGAATCAGAATCCTTTATTAATCTTGAAGGAAATTGTGAAAGTCCAGAAATTTAAAGTATTTTGAAAACGCAGAGGTTTTGGTGTTATTAGGAAAGAACTACAAGAAATGTATGTGTTGTCATTATTTATAACAGCTTTCTGTTCATGTTATTAAAAATTGACAACCAGTCATGTAATGTGTATGTATTTAGCTGTTTTGGTAATCACATTTCAGTCCCAGTCATAAAATACTGAATATCTCATTACACCAACCGACCCTAAAAGTAAGCTTCGGTATTCTACAGCCATGAAAGAAATCCAGCTGAAATATGGCTGATGTGATATAACTGACCACGAATAATAGTTAAGTTATACTTGCATGTGTAAACTTGAAGTAATAATAAGCATTTGGAATAATTCTAACACAACAAAACTAAAATAACAAAATACTGGATATCAGGCATCAACTAAAGCTGGCTTTGTGTTCAAAGGTATCAGGACTAGATCTAAAGTTTTTGTTTGAAGGGTATTTATAATTATGTATTACTCTGTTAACATAATACCAGTATTCCTTCAGAACAGTTATAACAGCTGTAAAGTTATTATTGCATACGGCAACAAAAGTCAAATGTGCTGGAGTATAGTGGATGATAACTGAGTGTCTGAGCTATTACGGTAGCCCACTTCACAGCCCAGTTTCTTGAAAATCTACTCAACGTCAAGTCTACAGTTTAAAATCTTTTGAAAATTTCTGGGGAAAAAAACAGTAATTCCCTCTACTTGTTATCAATAATCAAATTGTGAACATATAAGTATAATTCAGACATTTGCTAGTTTAATGCATCTCTTGTGAGCTTCGGGGTGGATAAATTGTGCAAAAGGAACGGTGGTTTGTATGTACATTCTGGCAGCTCGTGCTCTCAATTAGGGATATCACAATGACTTTTACTCCTCCTTTAAGCCTATAATGACCGTCTGCACATCTACAACAGCACAATGTGCACCAGGTCTACATTTAAAGCTACACATCTCTGCTAACACACAATCTTGCTGAGTGGCTTTGGTAGTCAAGTACAAGGGATTCTTAGAGTTTCTGCATACGCAGATGCAATGCAAAAATCACTGATTGTCTCTGCATAAGCATGGTTTAAATTATACAAGGGCAGCACAGTGGCGTATTCGTTAGCATGACGGGCTCATAGTCTGAAGGTAGGTAAGGTAAAGTCTGGGCTTTTTCCACCCAAGCCTAGTGACTCTTCAGGCCGGTGCTTATTCCCGGTTTCTGTAGAGTGAAACGACCAGGAGTTCAAATCCTCCTGGATCAGTCGCTAGTCTGTCGCAGGTTACCTTCCCAGTATATTTTTCCTGGTACCCATTTATACTGCTGGGTGAACAGAGGCACACTTGTGCTTAAGACCTTGCCCAGGGGTCTTAGCACAGTGGGGTCTAATTGGGATTTGAACACACAACCTCCTGATCATGAGCCAAGGCACCCCAACCACTACACCAGCCCCATTCAGCCTAAAGGCCCGAGTTCAATTCCTAGTCTTCTGTGTGGATCTTGCATGTTCTCCTCATGCATGTATGGGTTTCCTCCAGGTACTCCCGTTTCCTCCCATAATCCAAAAACATGCACAGTAGGCTAACTGGCTGTTCCAAATTACCTCTAGGTGTCAGTTTGAATGGTCATGTGACTTGTGTAAACTGTCCAGGGTGTACCGCGCCCTAATTAGGATTAAGAAGCTTAGAAAATAAATGAATAAATTGTTTGATTTTGGGCCTTATTATCCTTTTGCAGACAGAACTCGTGCATGGTAAATGAATTCTTTGGTCATCATACAAAATGTGGTATGCTTGACAGCAGCTGCTGCTATGTATTTAAAAGTGGATTGGAGTACAGTGCAGGGTTACTATTGTACAATTAGAGAAAGAGTTAATAGATATGTGCATTTTTCACAACAACATATAGCAGTGCTTCTCAAATATTGGGGCACGCCCCTCTTGGGAGGTGCAGTTTGATGCCAGGAGGGATGCGATGTGATGCTGGGGGGGGATGCAATGTGATGACGTGTATGACCCTGGGGAACATGTTTTTCTGGAATCGTGTATGAGAATTAAGTGTAATTGCACCTCTACTCCACTAGTTGGCAGTGGCGCTCTCATTGTCGCGCGATAGTGTTGCGGTTTTTCGCACCAGCAAATGATATGAAGTTCAGTAAACAACCCCTCAAGAAACAACACGGACAATTTTCTAACTGGACTGAAGAGAAAGGTGGAGAGAGACGGAGATATGAAGACATAAATAAGGTCAATGAGTTTAAATAAGGATGTATTTTTTTATTTCAGGCACATTGGTGCACTTTAAAACTTTTCTGTTACAGATTAAAAAACAATGTTAATGCAGTATTTCTTTATTGTAAGTTGAGCTATACTTTAATTTTTTTTGTTTTTTTATTCTTAATAAAGATACAATGTTATGCAGAGGTGTACTAATAACAATTTTATAGACAAATAGTACTATCTAGTTGGTGTGTGGGGGGTTCTTCCTAGAGGGGGCGCCACAGAAAATAATCGAGAAGCACTGAAATAGAGTCATGTGACAAAATTAGGACACCCCATTAAATAGCCAACGCTTTATTAAGTAATTTTCATATAACAATGTCCAATATTGTTTTATTTCTGGAAAAGAAAGCGATTTAATTGTAATTAAACTGTGACGTAGTGAACCCAGAAATGCAGGAGACAGTGTGAGATGACACAGAGCTGATTTAGTATTTAAAGGGGAAGAACTCAAGCAGGATGCAAGTATGGTGACTCTTGGCGATGAAGGGAAACACAATAAACACTCAGCACTGGGAACTAAGGCGCAGGTAACTGCGCGGAGCTGGAGCCAGAGAGAACACAGGGAAACTGAGACGTGAAGTGAGGAAATCTTCTGGCCCGAGGTGAGCGCGCTGCTTGTGTGTATAGCGTGGTAGATTGGCAAGTGTCAGCCACACCCCTCCACCGAAGCCTGCAGCGCTGGAAAGAGACAGAGTTAGAACAGAGCTGCCAAACTCAAAGTTCCCCAACAACACAGGCCATAACATAAACAACATATACTGTGTTAACATATTTTTTACTCATCAAACAAAAGATATAAACAACAATGCGTATTTCAATGGGGGAAAAGATTTGGACGTCCCCCCACATATTTTCTCACTTAAAATGACTATAATCAGAAACAGGTGAATCAGATCAGGTTCACATGATCACAACTGTTTAATCCTCAGAGATTTAGTTCGGTATGCCCCTGTCTGTTGAAGTGAGACTGAGCACCACGGTGAGAGCAGAAGAGCTGTCTGAGGCCATCAGAAAGAAGACTGTGACTGCTTATGAGTCTGATGAGGGATTTAAAAAGATATCAAAAGAATCTAAAATCAGCCATTCCAACATCCAGAAAATTGTTGGCAAGCATAGGACGTTCAAAACAACTGCCAACATGCCCAGGTCTGGCCGTCCAAGCAAGTTGACCCCCTGAGCAGACAGCAAAATACTAAAAAAGTCATTAAATGTCCTAAAATATCATCGCAGGACCCACAGCAGCCTCTCGATACTATCAATGTGAAAGCTCATGGCTCTCCTATCAGAAAGAGACAACACAAGTTTAACCTTCAAGGGAGGTATGCAAGGAGGAAACATTTGAGCTCTACGAAGAACATCAAGGCCAGACTGAAGTTTGCTCGAGAGAACATAGACAAAGACCAGGTCTCCTGGAATAATGTCTAAAGTTTAATTATTTGGGCACCAGAACAGAAGTCATGTTTGGCGGAAACCAAATACAGCATTTCATGGAAAGAACCTCATATCAACTGTGCGTGGAGATGGACGTGTCATGGTTTCTGGATGTTTTACTGCAGCAAGACCTGGCCAGCACACAATCATAGTATCCACTGTGTGTCAGAGGATGCTTGAAGAACATGTGAAAATATCTGGGGGGAAAAAATGAAAGCTTAAGTGTAACTGAACACTGAAACATGACAATGATCCAAAACATACCAGTAAATCACCAAGGACTGGCTGAAAACCAAGAAGTTGAGAGCCCTGGAATGGCCCAGTCAAAGCCCGGATCTTAATCCCATTGAGATGCTGTGGGGTGATTTGAAACAGGCTGTGCACGCAAGAAACCCCTCGAACAGCTCAGCTGAAAGAATTTTGCATGGACGACTGGAGCAAACTTCCCTCAGATCGATGTGAGAGACTAGTAGATGGCCACAAAAAATGTGTCAGTGAAGTTATATCAGCCAAAGGAGGAACACAAGTTATTATGGAGTAGGGTGTCCTAATTTATTTTGCTCCACTGAAATATGCATTGTTGTTCATATCTTTTTTGTGATTAGTAGAAATATGTTAATGTATGTTTATTTACAATTAAGTCACTTTCTTTTCCAGAAATAAATAAAGACAAGATTGGACATTGCTATGTGACATTTCCTAATAAAGAGTTGACTATTTAATGGGATGTCCTAATTTTCACATCACTGTAAGTCACAACAGTATACCAAACAGCTTGATTATGTATGCAGTTGCTTGTGGTGGTCTAGTGGATAGGGCGCAGGATCACTGATCTGAAGGTGGGGGGTTCGAGTCCCCACAGGGTTGTCACTGTCCACCCCCCCAGTGCAGCAAACTGGGTTATCAAAGGCAGACCATGTCTCTCGCTGTCTATGGTGAGAGGCATGGAAAAGAACCATTGCTGACTTTCGTAAAAAAGAATAGCTGCAAAGCCATCAGCATGTTTCTGTCAGTCTAGGAACCACTACAACTGTCTCAGCCAGCTGAGCCACCATGGAAGGGACCTAGGCCTAGAGAGCGGGGATCAGCCAGCGTGAACTGTCTCTCGCTATACAAAAATACTCAGCGCAGGCGAGGAGAAATAACTCTTCACTGGCTTCGAATTCGAAGCACAGAGCCATCATTAATGTTGTCAGCGGTTTTTTTTTGTTCTTGTTTTACTTTCGTGGTGCTGCCACATTTCAGCCCTGTAAAGTATCCTGTCTGGAAACATCAGTGTCTTCTTTCTACATAGCTTTGTGATCACTGTCACTAATTCAATGCTAATTCCTATGCCAGCACCAAACTAATGCTCATTTAGCCTTTGGGACTGACCAGTGAGACTCGACCTGATGCCACGGACTCTGTTCCATTATCTGAAAACCCCCACATAGATTATTTGAGCATATTAGATTAGAGCATATTTTATGCTTTCAGTGATTCAGAAACTAAGTAACGGTTTGCTAAGTTTAGCTAGCACGTACTGTCTAGCTCTGCTGGTTTCACAGCAATTTAATATGCGATGCAAATAGGGTATTGCTGTCCCTCTTTATATCAAAGACTAATTGTTTTTAAACACTCAGTTTATATGTTCTGCCTTTTCATAATCTGGATAATGTATAAAATGTGTTTCTGTAACATGTTTAGGCTGTAGATTAATTATAAACCACAGTTACTCGGTGAGGCGAACAGTACCTCTGACTCATGGCAGAAGGCGCATGTGAGTCCACAGATTCTTACACAAAATACAATCTTCTTCCTTTGCAGTTTATACTTCCTTTACAATCCACCTGATCAAAATGCAAGGTTACATTTCCAAGCTGAGGAAATTCACAAATCTGGAATTTCAGTCAAAACAAGAAGTAATAACTGTTATAGATTTACATTTTGCGCTACATTTACATTCTCTTGTTTATCATATTGATAATACTGTACATATCACTCACTGACAGGATTCATCCTGTATCTGTTTATATTGATATTAGTAACTTCTTAATTCATACAGATATATTTAAATTTGTAGATTATCTGTACAGAGAATTTATCTTTTAGTCTTACTTGTATGGAGCAACTGTGTGTACACAGTTTGCTCTAGGATCAATAAAGTATTCTGATTCCGATTCTGATTCAGATAATAACTAAAGGAAGACCAATAGTTGAAATAAATTTTAAGGTCAAATGAAATATGCATCACATGCTTGTGTAAAGAATACGAGATACAGTATAACACAACGCTTTGTCTGAAATGAATTTCATTTATTTTTAAAGGTACTAAAGATACAGATAGAAAAGATAAAGATAGAAGAAAACATTTGCATTACACCACACATCAAACCCCATACTAACTGTGTTGACAGACGTGTGATTGCTTCTCTCTTTGGTATTGGTTTCATGGCTGTTGTCAAGCAAATGATGAATAATGTATTCTTTTGAGTTCCTTTCTATTTGGAAATCTGACTCTAAAAGAGTCAGTGCCTCACCAGCTCTCAACAGCACCGCACGTCACTGTAGACGATGTTAGCTAAGGCGTTTGCTAGATAATTGTCCCATAGAATAGTAGCACTAGATCTTGTAATGGATGGCATTACATCAAGGCATGTCAGCGAACATAATGTCAATAATTAGCAAAGCTAGTGATGCTATAAAATACTGTAAATCAATTTACAGAGAACTGATTGTCACTGGAGTGCTAAAGCTAATCATTAAAAGCTAGTTGGCTTTATAGGGAAAACGCTATCAATGTAGTAGGTCAATATTTCCCGCACATACAAACGAACCTAGCTAGTTCAATACCACAGCTTGGAATGGGGTTCTTAAAAGTTCTCAGATGAATAGATTGGGGTAACTGATAAAATAGTACATCTCTACAAAAAAAGAAAAGAAAAACCTTCAAACAGGATTTTTAGAAATCAAATGTCAACTTTTATGTAGATTTCCGATGCTTTTTTTTTTTTTTTTTAATGTTATGTATCACTTGGGCAAAAGATTATCTCTCATCTAGTCTTTAAAAATATGGTTATAGCCTTATTTTATTCATTGACACACAGTAACTGTAGATTCATCAAAATTTTTAATTCTTTAAATTAATTTGTCATTATAAATGAGACATGGGAAGAGTATATTCAGTGTTTCTCAGTTTTGTGTACAAGCCCGAGTTGAAACTAAACTGCACGAACTCTGCAGCTCTTTGAAAATGCAATAATGTACAGGACATTCTACACCAATATTCTCCGTAGTGTATTTAATGTTTACCTAAAAGGTTGCAATACTTGTTGTACTTTACTGAGAGGAGGAGGCACTGAGACAAATTTATTTTCTTCATGTTTTTTTTAAAAAATCCCAGAAAAAGAAAACCCTCATTTACAGAGAATTCTTTATTTCACAGATCATGATATGTGTGTATGACAGGATGTACATAACAATAGTTCCTTTTCAATTAAAAAATAATATATCTGAATGATTTTCATTCTAAATGATACGATACAGTATTTTTCCGTAAATAGTAAAATTATTTGAATTTACTTGTTCTGTTTGCTTTGTTTTAAATAATAGTTTCTATTAGAAAGCAGCTTTCAGAATAAAGAGTATGCTTGATGGGGGAGGACGAGTAATTATTATGATGTGAAATGTACAGTATTTATTTTCAAAAACTTTTTATGAGCCCTTTTTTCTATATTCTGTGGAATTCGATGTGCGGTGGTTGATTTGTGTTTTACTTTGTGTTTCTCTTATTAAAGCCTTCAGGTGAGTTATTCTTATGTGGAATTATTGGATTGTGTTAAAATGTGCAGGATGCTCAATTCTCTGAAGCATGAACAATGTAAAATTAGCACCCGCTATCCAAGTATAACAGCCTCTGGTCGTGATACATTTACAAGTTTAAAAAAAAAATAAATCAAAAATCGTAACCTTATTTAAAGTTTTTAGGCGTGGAAATAGATCGGAATTAAACAATTGGGATGTTAAAAACTAGGTTTCATATATTAATTATAGACATTATGTATTCATGATTATTTTTATGCTATCGTGTAATGGGATCGTCACCTCACTGTCAGAAGGTTCTCGGTTCAATTTTTTTGACCAACTGACTCAGGCCTTTCTGTGTGGAGTGTGCATGTTACAGCCATCCCTCAATTTACATTTACAGTATTTGCTAAATGCCCTTATCCACAGAAACTTACATGTCATGTATATAACTGACCAGTTGATGGTTAAGGGTCTTGGTCAAAGACCCAAATGTGGGAACCTGGTAGTGCTTCCAACCCTCTGATCAGTAAACATGGGCCTTACCACTGACCTACCACTTATATATTTGGTCAGCACATGGGTGTGAATGTGAGTAAGAATGGTTGGTTGTGTCTGTGTTACCCCTACAGTAGACTAGCAACTTGCATGGGGTGCGCTCTACTTCTTGCCCAACACTAGCTGTGATTGTCTCCAGCCTACCGACTCCGATGATTAAGCAGCACAGATAATGGATGGGTGGGTGGATTTGATTGCTTAATGATTCCACAAGGAACACTGTCATATACCGTAATGATGTTATATAATAAGGAGGTGTGATATGTTAGCACTGTTAAATATATGAAATTCCACTACAGTATTAGACCTGTCTGCTGCATGAAGCAATCCATGCCTCCACATACTACCCAAGCCATTCTCTTTCCTTCAATGGTTCCTCCACTTTTGCTAAAAATACAGTACTGTATGTACTTCTTATCGGAAAGCAGTAATACCCAGTTACAAATACAATATTTATGATATTACACCTTTTTTGTTGTGTTTCTCGAAATTCTCTTTACATCCTGATAGTAATGCAAATCAAATGGTCTGACAAAAAAGAATAAAATGTGTAATCAGTGGCAGTTGAAGGGCAGTGGGAAAAAATCTAGTTTAGTACAAATATCATGAATGAATGACCTTCCTGGCTGTTACCAGAATGAAGACATACACTTTGCGAAAGCTAGTGAGCTGGTCATCAGCTTTGAATACTAGCAACCATGTTCACTGTTTACATTTTTGTGATAATCTTTGATGTTTTCTCAAATGTGAATGAATAAGGTAGTTGGGCATGAAAATGATGCACCTCCTCATACGCTCCATCTTGTGGAATTGTCCTCTAATAATTATCAGTCAGTACTTTGGTCAAGTGTTTTGGAGGAGTAGCTCTGAAAGAAGCAAGGAAAAAAGCAAGTTGATTGTTTTTTTTTAAGTTGAAGTTGAATTTTTTGGTTGGATGCTTAAAAATAAATTTATTAATTTTGATTGCCTGCCATAGCTCTAAACATTTTCTTTTTGACTTCCTAATGTCATCACCTATTAAGTGCCCTCCTGCATTGTATTACAACAACTAACCAACAGAGGGTGAAGGTTGACTACTTCCTCTGAGACCACCAACTGCATCTTTCCAATCTGCTGTATGCTCACCCAGAGTGAAAAATGCGGTTCACCTGCTTCCAAATACATACAGCTAACAAACAATTATGACTGGCCAGTGTTGGTATGATCTGCAGGAGCCTTTTCATGTCTGCCATGCACAGAACATGACTAATTTTGGTCCCTTGACTCGCAGCATCATTGTCTTCCCATCTTCCACGTGCTGTTGTCACTAATCAGAGCAGAGAAGGAAAATTTATTTTCTTTTTGATTGGGTAAATAATTTATGTAACCCACATAATTGGCTGCAACAAGCCTCATCATAGGATTTGCTGCAAACATGTGATGACTCTTTTTAGAAAACACTGGAAGCATTAAGTAAACAAAAGCCAAAACATTGTGAATCTCAATGTACTAGTATAATATGAAAACATAAATTACATTTACAGAATTTGGAAGATAATAAATAAATTACATTTACAGAATTTGTTTTTTTTTATTCAACTGAGCAATTGAGGGTTAAGGGCTTTGCTCAAAGGCCCAACAGTGGTGATAGTGGGATTGAACTACTGACCCTTGAATCAGTAACCCATTGCTTTAACCACAAAGCCACCACTGAACTACATAACTATAATTAAGTAATAATTACATTAATAACAGCAATATAATATCTGATATAGCCCATTGAGGTTCGATTGACATGTGAGCTTACTATCAAACGAAATATTTTAAATACTACAGCATTCACTATGAAACTCTTTCAACAACTTTCACAATTTCACTTTCGAATAGTAGAAATTTGTATCGGTAAAAATGACAGACAGAAACACGAATAATCTTCTGCAGCAGTCTAACAGCAGCAAGAATTTATTTCTCATCACTTATTTGTCAGTTTTATTTATTTCTTTATTTCAGCAGATGTCTGAAATGGAGCTAAATTGAATCTGTTCTAGCAGGAAGAGAAATATATAATGTTGACAAGTTAATGGAAAATACTTTTACAATCTTGGATATGATTTCTTTGAATTATGCATAGCCATGTATAGTATCTAGTCACTGGAAAAAAAAGAAGGCGGCCTGAAGTTAAACTAAATAATGTGTTTCTCAAGCCCTGTTTGGATTGAATTAGTTGGACATGGTGTTGTGGATTAATGTCAGTGTTACTGGTATATCTTTGAGATGCATGCTCTGTCCAACTTCATCATGTAAGTCATATGTAAGGGTCAGGACTCGTGAGTATTAACCCCAGAGGTTGTAAGTTGGAATCCAGGTTAATGTCACAGCCATCCTTGTCCAGGAATCCATGGGAGCGAATTGGCCAAGCTCTCACTGGTGGGAAACAACTTCCGATCCAATGTAAATACTGTCCTTCTTTCCTCTTAGAAAACATACCAAACAAACAAACAATAGTCTTTTTACAAAGCTTCCATGGACTTTTTAGTTCTCAAGGAACCATTGAAGAACATTAAAAAAGATAAAAAGTAATAAAACATAAACATACACGCTATCAGTAACCAGGTCTAGCACGACTAGAGCTCACACTAGTTAGCCATAATATTAAAACCACCTGCCTATTATTGTGTAGTTCTTACGGACTTGTTTTGCCAAAATTGTTTTAACCCACCAAGCCATGGGGTTCAGAAGACCTCTGAGGGTATGCTGTGGTATCTGGCCCCAAGGCATTCACAGCACATCCTTCTGCAACTTCTGTAAGTTGTTGGGTGGGATCTCCATGGTTTGGACTTATTTCTCCAGCATATGCCACAGATGGAAAATTGGGAGGCCAATTTCTTCAAATCATTCCTGAACAGTTTTTGTAGTATGGCGGACACATGGTCTTGCTTAAAGGCGGTTACTGCCATGAGGGAACACCACTATCATAAAGGAGCGTACTTGGTAATTTTGGTAGAAAATGTATGTCCCAGCTCTCAGTACATGTTAAGAAAATGTGATGCATCAGACAAGTCCAGCTCCTTCCACTACTCTATGGAGGCTCAAAAGTTCAGGGTATGGACTGCTGTTTAGAAAGTCAGGGGTTTACGCCATAGCACTACCAAGCTGCCACAGTTGGGCCCTTGAGCAAATTCGTTTGTGTTCCGGGGTGGTGGCAGCTAATAATACTCTCTGACTCCAGGATGAAGACATCTGGTGCATAGAAATAAAATCACTTCACTGTGCTGTCATGCAGCTGATATAGTGTATAAAGCCTTCTGCTTTATCTTATGGATTTGGAAAAAGCAATTTGCATTTTTTGTGCCAAGTTCCACATTTACAAGCCTGTAGTGCCACACCAATACATCTGTCATGCATGCTTATTTCTTTCAGCTTTAAAATAATGTAAGGACTTGTTGTAGAATTGCATCATCAGTTACACATGCACAAACTCAATAACTTACCGAAAGCTGTGTTGCTTTTCTGATCATTCATTCATTTTCTTGCTGAACCACTTAATGAACTTAAGGTCACAAGGAGGCTGGGACCTATCTCGGACAGAGAACACACTGAAGAGCTCACTTATCATCACACACACACTCTTTACACTCACACCGAGGGGTAAATTGAACCTTGGACCTTCTTGCTATGAGGGAAGTATGTATACCACCATGCCACCTGCTTTTCTGGTACGTTTTTAAAAATTGAATATTTTATCAAATGGCTTGTGACCTTGGACAATACCTAATACTTGAAAAAAAAAGTATAAAAATATGTGAACACATTGTAGATTTGATATAAATTATAAAATGCAGTTATATTTAATCTTTCCAGGTGTCTACAGTCTATTAAAATATATTTTCAAGGATCACTGCTCACTTAAATGTATTTTTGAGCTCTAAAGTAAATACTATGACTCTATAGTGATGAATGCCTCCAGAGCTGGTGTTAAGATTACCCCAAATTAATACTTTCATAAATATCTGCATTTTATGGGTTTAAAATGGCTCAAAACATCATTTACTGTTAAAATCTATTCAAACTATTCAAAGCCCCTGTCGATGTAGAGTCAACTGTTTGGTACGTCTCTAAATCATAAAATCCCTCATTCTTCAGTGAGTCTGTGAAACCGCACACATTTTTCAATTATACATTGATTGATACTCATCATTGGCCCCCCTGCCTACCTCCTCAGCCTCTCACACTCACACTCACAGATACTAGCCTACCTTTTAGTGTTTGTACAAACTACATACTCAGTGGAGTCACAGTTTAAATTACAGAATCAGGTGACATAAAAAAAAAAAAATCCACAGAGATTCTTTCATAATAATCTCATTACTTTCATTCCACATGTAAAACTAATCCATTCTTAGTCACATTCACATCCTTCTCAATCATGCATAGCATGTGTTTACTTTCACTTTGCTTTCTTGGGCTTGTATTTCCAAATAGGCAACAATTTTTCATTAGTGTTTGAATTATACTCTGACTTTCAAAGGGGCTGGCTCATAACAGCCTTTTTCTTTTATTCTGAAATTTTCACATTTGATTTGGGCTCTTCTAAATGTTTGGAATGACATTTCCAAGAAATAATTCAAAGCATTATTTATCTTTTCAATTTCTTTTATCATGGCTCTGGGGATGATTTGCATAAGTGTCTCTCTCTCTCTCTCTCTCTCTCTCTCTCTCTCTCTCTCTCTCCACCATTAAAGCAAGTCTGTAAAATACATTATCTTCTGTTCCTAAGAGAAATCCAATTGCCCTGAGACTGCGGACAGATGTGCGTAGGGCTTTAATACAGTTTTATTTTTTAGATGTAATTAATAAAGGAGTATTTAATTAATTCCATCTCCTTAATCCCTGCACCTTGTTAGTTTTCTAATTGCCCTAACAGAAGCCAAAGAACCTTTTTCTTCCCTTTTTATCCAAACATTACTTTTTACTTTAGTACTAAAGAACAACTGCTTTGTATATAATAATGTTTTTGTTTAGTGACAGCATCTGCTTGAAAATTATGCTTAGCTGCAAATTAAATTACATCCGTCATACCTGAAAAAACTAATCAGACAGCCTATCAAGTTAACAGGGAATTCTGCATGATTATATTTTTATCTCATTTTAAAAATAACACTAAATAAACTGGGAGTAACTGAAAATGTGGACTGATTGTGAAAGTCAGTCAGTCGGATTGTCTAGAGGAATGGCTTGTCTCCCTGCCTCTTCCTCTATTTATTCTCTCTCTCTCTCTCTCTCACACACACACACACACACACACACACACACGCACTCCCTCACTTTACTGGCATGACAAATATGTGTATTACCAAATCTTGCATTCTGATTGAAGGAAATCGGAAATACAGTTGGCCCTCTACTTACAAAAGCCTCTGAATACGTAAAACCAGGATACGAAAAACATTTTCCTAAATTTTCGTCCTCTTTTTACGAAAACAACCTCTTTTTACGAAAAGTGCCAAACGCGCCATTCAAAAATTCAAACGCGACATTCACCAATTCAAAGTTGCTCTCTCATTGGCTGTCTGCCAACATCCCACCCCGCTGGCCTCCCATTGGCCAGGAGGTAGCTGAACTGTACCCATACTTCCTGTACCCATACTTCCTGTTTGTCACACGCGTGAGAGGGGAGAGTTGAACAGGAATGTTGGCTCGAGAGTTTATTTTGAGATTGACCATTGCAGTGTTATATTTCGTTATCCACCATGGACCCGGAAAATACAGAAAAGCGGAAATGTGATGGAGTGATTATTTCGGGACGATACTGAAGCAGAAGGAGCATGAAAACATCGGTTCGTGTGACAAGACCTCCGATCTCGCAAGGAAGCAAGTTAATATTGAATCAGGAGCTCTGATCTTTCAAACAGGTACTGTAATTCCGCTTTAAATACGACATCCCGTCCATTTAAACATTTAAATACAATTTCTCCATCAGCTCCAGGCTGCGTGTGAGCGGAGCCCGCATACTGCAAAACATGACAGAGAAAGACAGTTGTGTGTGTGTGTGTGTGTGTGTGTGTGTGTGTGTGTGTGTGTGAGAGAGAGAGAGAGAAAGACAGAGACAGAGAGAGAGAGAGAGAGAGAGACAGTGTTGCGTGTGTGTGTGTGTGTGTGTGTGTGTGTGTGTGTGTGTGCGTTAATAAAAAATGTTTAATAATGGTTTAATTAATAAATATGTTAATAAAATGGTTTAATATGTTAATAAAATGTTTAAATGGTTTAATAAATAATTTTCTTTTACTTTTAACACATATTTCAGAAAAAATTGGTATTTTTTTAAAATCATTTTTAAAGGGTTTATGGCAGGGGTGGCGAACACGCGGCTCTCTTTGCCTCTTTTCATGTTTTTTTAATTAATAAATAAAATAAAAATTTTTAATTAATTTATTTTTTAAATCTTAAAACACACTTAAATTCTTCATAGGTTATTAAAAACAAATAATAAATAATATTTTCAAATAATTTTGACAGGTTTGGTGTTTTTATGCCGAGTCTGACACATAAGTGGCCGCCAATCATCTGAGTGGATGACGTCTAATGCTGGGAAATTAAGTAAACATCTTCTTTGCATGCAGGCTTACCCTCTTTGTAAAAATGGCAAAATGCAAAGCTAAACAAAAATATGAAGATGAACACAGGACATTTCTGGGAGAATGGAAAGATGTTTACTTTTTTATTGAAAGGAATGGCAAATCGCTGTTTATTATGCAGTACTACAATATCACATTTCAAGGATTCATATCTTCAGCGTCATTTTAGCAACTCCATGCTAATATTGACACGGAATTCCCCAAAGCTAAAAAACACCTGACTCAACATGATTGTGTGTATATTTTAATATTGATCAATTTATATTATACAGGCCATATCTATGTATCTGAAGTGTGTTCAGTAGTTGTGTGTGTCAGAGCAAGGGAGAAAGAGAGAGAGAGGTAGGTGTGTGTGTGTGTGTGTGTGTGTGTGTGTGTGTGTGTGCGCGCGTGCGTGCGTGCGTGTGTCTTGGCAGGTCAGCATGTGGTGTGGCTCTTTAAAGTTAAAAAGTTTGGCTCTTTGTGTCTAACTCTTTCGCCACCCCTGGTTTATGGGGTAGTCTTGGGAGCCTTGGAACGAATCACGCGTTTTACATGTAAAATGCGCCTCTACTTACAAAAACTCCAGGCTACAAAAAAGGCTCTGGAACGGATTAATTTCGTAAGTATAAGGGCCGACATAAGTAAAAATGAATAAACAACAAAAAACATCACCACCATCATCATCAGCATCATCATCATCATCATCTTCCTCCGGGAGGCATTCTAACCAGATGTCCGAGCCACCTCTCAATGTGGAGGAGCAAGGGTTATACTCTGAGCTCCTCCCGGATGACTGAGCTTCTCACCCCATCTCTAAGGGAGAGCCCCGCCACACTGTGAAAGAAGCTCACTTCAGCCACTTATATCTGTAATCTTGTTTACTGGGTCACTACCAAAAGCTCGTGACCATAGGCTCGGCTCCCTCTTCACCATGACGGACTGGTACAAGCAGAGACTGCAGCGATCCGTCTATAGATCTCCTGCTCCATCCTCCCCTCATTCGTGAACAAGACCCCGAGATACTTGAACTCTTCCACTTGTTGCAGGACCTCATCCCAGACCCGAAGGGTGCATTCCACCCTTTTCCATCTGAGAACCATGGCCTTGGACTTGAAAGTGCTGATTCTTGTTCTGCTCACTTCGCACTCCTCTGCAAACAAAAGAAACATTTTATTATTATAGTAGAACGATCGTGATGCTTATGATTATAATAATAATAATAATAATACCTGCAATGGCTTGGCGAGTTGTCCAGGATGCACGCTTCCTTGCCCAGAGTCTGCTGAGCTGGGCACCAGCCTCCCCGCAACCATAATTGCCAAACATAATTAATTGTAAGCGGTTCCGGAAAAGAAAAAAAATGAATAGTAACAATAATAGGCAGCATGGTGGCGCAGTGGTTAGCTCATTCACCTCACAGCAGCAAGGCCTGGGTTAGATTCCTGGGCTTGGGCATTTCTTTGTTCTCCACGTGCTTATACAGGTTCTCTCTGGATGTTCTAGTTTCCTCACACAACACAAAGATATGAACATTAGGCTAATCAGCTGTTCCAATTTGCTCCAGTTGTTAATCTGAGACTGAATATCATGTGTGTGTGTGTGTGTGTGTGTGTGTGTGTGTGTGTTCATTGGTCCTGCGATGGTCAGGTGAGCTGTTCAGATTGTATGATTCACTTTCTTCAGTGCCAGCTTAAAAAGGAGCAGCAAGGTAGCATAGTGATTAGCACATCTGCCTCACAGCTAGACGGTCCTGGGGTTGAATCCCTGGTTGAGGTGTTTCTGTGTGAAGTTTGCACATTCTCGCAGTGCTTATGTGAATTTCCTCTCGATACTCTGATTTTCTTCTACTGTTCAAATTCCCCCGCGGTGTGAATGTGATTGGTTGAGTGCATATTTACCGTGCAATATTCTGGTAAGCTCTTTAAGGTCAACCATATTTTTGCCTGCTTAATTAGGTGCCAGCCACCCCACGACCCTAATAGGATTAAGCAATTCAGCAAATGAGTGAGTGAGTAATGATCTCGCCCTCTCTCTCTCAATCTCTCTCTCTCTCTCTGTCTCTCTTTCTTTCTCTTTCACTGATTCCCATTATAAAGTCTTCTTTTTAAAGTCTGTGCCTTAATGCAGTGAGCATAGCAGTAAATAAATGAAGAGTTTCAGGTGAAATGGTCCATGTTACAAATTTCTTATTGTGTCGCAAACAATGAAGAGAACTGAAAATATCTTATTCAGTGTCTGTGTCCCTCATGTTTCAACATTCTGCAGGATATTATGCAGCTCAGGTGTGTCCCTCTCCCAAAATATTTTGCATTTTGCTTATCATCTGGTAACTGGTCATAATGTTGTGTTTAATGTATATACATATACAGTACAATTTCATATATATATATATATATATATATATATATATATTTGTGTGTGTGTGTGTGTGTGTGTGCCTATGCATAGTAGTAGACACAATCAGGACTGTATGCATATACATCTCTTTACACGCCCCCTTCATGGGACCATGCTTGTGCAAATTCCCAATCAGAGCATAGTAACCAAATCAATCTCAATGTGCTAGAATATGGCTTTACATTACTTAATTACAGATGTTCTAGTGGTATAGGGCACTGGATCGCTGATCCAAAGGTTGGGGGTTCGAGTACCACTCTCCACAGGGTTGTCACCCCCCCGCGTGCGGCTAACTGGGTTATCAAAGACGGGCTATGTCTCTCACTGTCTATGGCGAGAGGCATGTAAAAGAACCATTGCTGACTTTCATAAAGAGTAGCTGCAAAGCCGTCGGCGTGTTTCTGTCCCTTGCTATAAAGGGTTGTGACAGGAAGGGCATCCGACGTAAAAACCTCTGCCAAATCAAACGTGCGAATCAGATGATTCACTGTGGCGACTCCCAAGTAAAAGGGAAAAGGCCGAAAGGAAGACAGACAGACAGAAATAGTAAAATAAATATATGCTTTTGGTCAAAGCAAGTATGGTGATTGGCAGTTTGGCTCTTTGTCAGGCATGATGTTCCTTCATAATGCCCTTCAAATATAGTGTATAATTACAATAGTTGTATTATCATCCAGAACAGTCACCATTAATTAAACATATTAACAATTATGTACTGAAGACCAAGTGAATGTTGGTGCATAGTCCCAAAAGGATTGTTCAGTGATAGCCAGTGATTTTTATTGTTTATTTTAGATTTGAATTTTTAACCATAACAGAGGTAGGTGGGCTTTGACATGAACAGTGTGTAGGGAATTTATTAAAAGTTTTAATAGATACTAAACATAAAGGATGGCAAACAAAAACACAAATTTTTGTAGTTGATTTTTTTTCCCCTCTAGCTTCACATGCTCTATGAGAAGAACATAACCAGTGTGTAAGTGCACCAACATTAAACCAGCATTAACTAGAATTATATCTATTTTTATTTAATTCCAAAGTTCATGAGTATATATCTGATTTGTCATTTTATAATCTTTATAGTCTTATTGTTGCCATTATCCCCATGTTCCATGTGTTCACATACAATAAGTGATTTTCACATCTCATCTGCATGTATGCAAACTCTAAGCCTCCCTTGCATTTGGCTACCAAAGTCACTCAGCATGATTATGATTATGTGTTAGCGGAGATGTGTAGCTTTAACTGTGTTTAAACCTTAACATCAGGTGAAATGTAGACCTGGTGCACGTTGTGCTGTTGTAGTTGTGCAGACGGTTATTATAGACTTAAAGGAGGAGTAAAAGTCAATGTGATATCTGTAATTGAGAGCATGAGCAGCCAGAACGTACATACAAACCACCATTCCTTTTGCACAATTTATCCACAGAGAAGAAAAACCCCAACGCTCACAAGAGATGCGTTAAACTGGCAAATGTCTGAATTATAGTTATATGTTTACAATTTTGTTATTGATAACAAGTGGACGGTGAAGCTGTACGAATAACTTTATAGCTGCGATAATTGTTCTGAAGGAATACTGGTACATATTACATTAATATATTGGTGTATAGTTATGAATACCTTTCATACAAAAATTTATTTAGATCTAGTCCTGATAGCTTTGAGCACAGGTCCAGCTTTAGTTGATCCATTATTTCCAGTATTTTGACATATTTGTTTTGTTGTGTTCGAATTATTACACATGCTTATTATCACTTCAAGTTTACATGTGTAAATATAACTTAACTTAATATAATTCGTATTCTGTTACATCACATCAGCCATATTTTAGCTGGATTTCTTTCTGTGAATTTCATGGATGTAGAATATGGAAGCTTACTGTTAGGGTCGGTTGATGTGAGAACATATTCAGTAATTTATGACTGGGACTGAAATGTGCAAACCCAAACAGTGAAACATATACACAGTACGTGACTGGTTGTCAGTTTTTAATAACATGAACAGAAAGCTGTAATAAACAACAACATGTACATTTCTTGTAGTCGTTTCCTAATTTACACCTTTTCAAGTCATCTAAACTGCACCGGTTGCTCACATTATGTTTGCATTCTCCTATTTACGCAGCTCCGCTTGGTAGCTCCAATCCCATTATGCATAGCATGAGCTGAGATACGAAAAGGGCTCTCAAAATTAATGCACTTATGAAAGCAAAACAAGTCACAAATGACAGCCTTTTGAAACAGGCAATGCAAAATATAACAGAGTTTAGAAGATTACAACAGAAAAGTAAGTCAAAACCACCTGATGAGCAAAAACGCATATGTTCAGTGTAGAACAGTTCGGAGCTTTTTTTTTTTTTTTTTTTCATTTTCCTTTAGGGGCGCTTCAAAATTTCAACGTACAGAGTACGCTTTTTTTGACACCCCCCCCCCTTCCCCCCCTGAATGCGTACAAATAAATGTTAATGTCCCTCGGCAGGATTTTTAAATAAGACATTAAACAAAACAATGGTCAAACCTCTTTTATAAAATAAATCAATGTATTTCCTTGATCAATACTTTTTTTATACACCAGTCAAATAATAATGAAATCAATAAAAATATATATATACTTTTAAAGAATTCTTTTTAATGACACCTGCTTTAATATTATTATATTATATTAAAATATAATTCAAAATGTCTGCATTTTTTTATTGGTTATTGGCTTTTGGATGACCACGCTTCAGTTTGTGATCAGCAAGGGCGTAGGCTGGTCTGACCGTGGGGCAGGTGCACATCTCGGTTGACCGGAGCCTAAGCCTTAAAGGGGAAATGAAACGCTGACTAATAAGTCGGCTGTAGCTTAAGTATAGTTTATTGAAGTGATTGTGGCTTAAATTTTATATCATAAATAACCCATTGCACACACAGCGGTTTTGTTTTATGTGCTTGTCGTATAAGTTATCGACCCGAAAGCCACCATTGCTAAGTGCCCGCCTACACAAAGTTACCGTGACGTCACTGAGTTGGTACAAAATACCACATAAAATATAGTGCATGCATGTCACAGCATATGATATAAACAACATGGAATATCACGCCAACACCACGCACAGTTTTTCAGCAGAAGACGATTCATCTATTACTCTCAGAAAACGAATGAAATATTATAGTTCAACCAAAAACATTCTCAAATATATTTCAAACTACATCTGCAAGTACAAATTGAGCTAAAGTTATTTATCTATTCCAAGGCACAAACAAATATTAATACATATTTACAGCACAAAAACATACTATTAATTTTATAAAAGTACTGAGCATGAGGCTGCAGATCCAGGCTGGATGGCTGATGATTATTTTATCCATTCATTCTCTGTGCGTCAATGTTTGTGTTCTAACACGTGCAGGAGCCGGAGGCGGGACTAACAAACTGTGCATTATTCTCACACTTGCACTTTGTTTGATTGATGGTGTTCAGCTATTATTGCTTACTGATAATATTATGTTTGTTGATTGGTCAGCTCGGGCGTGCACATGCGCAGTGCCCGTTACACGTTAACTTTCGGTTTACTTCCTGACTCTCGTCATGCGGAACTTATCTCCGACTTTCTCTTCAGTAACAGTCATTAAAATGACCCTGGCGCCTACGCCCTTGATCAGCTGCCTTCTGAAGTTTCAGCAGCTGATACCGGGTTGGGTAGTATTCATTGCAGACTTTGCAGATATGCAACACCGCAGGTGGTTGGCGAATCGCGTATTGAGAGTTTCAAACGTACACGCACAAAAAAAAAAATTCACGAGCGAATGTAATTATTGTTGATGGACATTTTTATATTAAAAAGCATACACAGACATCTTACCCCCTTACCCCTAGCGTACGTTTTGTATGCTTAGGAAAATGTTAAAAATGTTGAATGACCCCTTAAGCAAGTCTGGAGAAATTCAACCAACTGTCCATAAAAATCCAATGAGCTGTAAAGATTTTTAAAGCTTGTATAAACTTTTAAGATCCATTCAAACTACATCAACCAGCCTGAACAGCACCTTATACGTGGACCACAGGTGTGAAAAGCAGTGAAAAGTCTACCATGGACTGTTTTATACCAACTAAAATGCCTGCGTGTGGTGAAGAGCTTTTCAAGGTTGACACAGAAAAATTCAGATGGCAACAAAAAACAATCGTGGAGGGGTGGATGGTACCGATATTTCTTTAGATGAGTTTCAGAAATCAGATTTAAATATTGAAGTAACTATTTTATTAAGTTCCACGTCTAAGTTGCTGTAAAGTTAATAGTTACAGTGGCTCTAAAGTTATTTGTTATCTCTAAAACAGCAGTGAGGTATTCTCCTCGACTCAGAACTTCAAACTGTTAAATCTGATAAACGTACATCCGTGTGGATGTCATCTTTCATTGTAATGCTTAAAAATGTAATTTTTTTTAGCTTATGTTGCTGTGTAGTATATAGTATGCTCAGTTAAAGATAACACAATTCAACATTTCTTCCCTGAAATATTTTGCGACATCCTCCTCACCTTCAGTGAATAATTGTTTATTATTCCATATAATGAAGATTAGAGGTTCTACCAAAAAAAATTCATAACCCCATTAATATATCCTAATCTCTTTCCACAGATTTCACCTTCAAAATATCTCTTTGCTCCTACCGCCTGTATCTTCATCTGGTCATTAACATTCTATGTCGATGTGTGCTTGAGGCACTAATGAAATGTCCCTTCTTGACATTTTTATCCTGCATCACTTCCACTTTCTCTGGTGCATCTTCATCAGCTGGGTAATGAAATACGGAAGTGATTACTCATTCTCTCTCTCCATGCACAATGTGATGACAGTAGTGTTATGTCTTTGATCGGAGACACACCAAGCCGTCAAACGTTGATTAGATTGGCCTTCACCTTCTTGTTTCATTATTATTCAGATTCTAATGCTATCTGGCACATATCCACATTTGACAAAGAGCAAGAGTATGAATCTTGTGGATCTTTTTGATGCACATTGTTGAGTCCTATCCTTGTAGTTTAGCTGGGGTAGTGCTATTTATTATGAGGTGACACTTTTTACATGGAAATGAGTCTAACTAGTGGTTAAGAGACTCTGCTCACCAACCATAAGTGATTTTTCCTGCTCTAGAACTTTTAATGATGACTACAGCTCATTTATCAGCTGCTTCATGAAGTGAAAAGACTTGATTTTAAAAACAAGGCTTAGGTTCTATTTGTTTCTATAGCAACCCCTCATTAACAGAACTTATATGTAGACATAATCTCAGACTAATAACAATGTAATAAACAGATCAAAAGTGTCTTTTTTTAAAAAAAGCATAACTGTTCATGTTGTGAGTTGTCCTGGAATAATTCAGTGTTTATTTCAATGTAATGGAAGAAGCTACAAGTGAATAAATCTTTTTTTTTTTTTTTTTTTAATCTCGGGAACATCAAACACATTCTAGTTCATCTTTAATTTTTTTCCTCTCAGATATAAGAATTATATCTTGTGGACATTTCACAGCATTAAATACAGCTGTTGAATGAAAAGTGGCATATGTCATTTTAGTGAGACAAGATTCCCCATGGACTATGATGTTTGCAGATGACATTGTGATCTGTAGTGAGAGAACAAGTGCAGGGAAATCTAGAGAGGTGGAGGTATGCCCTGGAAAGGAGGGGAATGAAGGTTAGCCTCAGTAAGACAGAATACATGTGTATGAATGAGAAGGACCCAAGAGGAATGGTGATGTTACAGGGAGCAGAGATAAGGAAGGTGGAGGATTTTAAGTACTTAGGCTCAACAATCCAGAGCAGTGAAGAGTGTGGAAAAGAAGTGAAGAAGCGTGTGCAGGCAGGTTGGAATGGTTGGAGAAAAGTGACCGGTGTGATGTGTGATAGGAAGGCATTGGCAAGAATGAAAGGAAAAGTGTACAAGACGGTGTTGAGGCCAGCGATGTTGTATGGTTTAGAAACAGTGATACTGGGGAAAAGACAGGAGTCAGAGCTGAAGGTAGCAGAGATGAAAATGTTGAGGTTCTCTTTGGGAGTAACGAGGATGGATAGGATCAGGAATGAGCGCATCAGAGGGACAGCACATGTAAGACGTTTTAGAGACAAAGTCAGAGAGGCTAGATTGAGATGGTTTGAACATGTACAGAGGAGGGATAGTGAGTATATTGGTAATTGGATGCTGCGGTGGGAACTACCAGGCAGAAGGCCTAGAGGAAGCCCAAAGAGATGACTCATGGATGTGGTGAAGGAGGACATGAAGGTCGTTGGTGTAAGAGAAGAAGATGCAGAGGACAGGGTGAGATGGAGGCAGATGATTCGCTGTGGCGACCCCTGAAGGGAAAAGCCGAAAGGAAAAGAAGATGCTGTATAATGTTTATATTTTATTATCAATACATATCACCATAAAACATTAAGCTTTGCTTAATTATTTCTACATTTTACTACATTAATACTGTATTAATGAGTAAGACTGTCTATAGAATGTGTTTTAGAAGCATATTTTAGTGCAAGTAATAGATACATAGTATTTTACTTCCGATTGATCATTCACGCATGTAATATGACACATGGGGGTTTTACTTCCCGTTACAGAACTCGCAGATTATCTTCATTTGTGGGAGGCGCCGGAACCAAAGTTGATGGTTAAGGGACTTGTTCAAGGGTCCTACAGCAGCACATTGCTGGCAATGAGGCTCGAACTACCACCCTTTTGATCAGTAGCCCAGAACCATAACCACTAAACCACCATTGCCACCAAAGTAGCCAATGTCTTCAGGAGCATTTCATTTTAATTCTGTGCAACCTGGTGAGGGGCTTAGCATAAAATGCTGTATTTAAACAAACAACTCTTTATTGTCAAAGTACATTACATACATTGAAATTTGCTTTGTGTGCTAGGCACCTGTCGCCACTGAGCAGCACCAGTTATTGCGTTGTTCTATCCTTTTGATGCTGAGCGCCAAGCAGGAAGCAACAACTGCCAAATTTTAACGTCTTATGGTATGACGCGGCCGGATTCGAACTCCGACCTACCGGAGGATAAAGCGGACGCTCTACCAACTGAGCTAAATCCCCGGTTTTACTTAAACACTATTATTAGTTAAGAAACATAAGTAATCTGTATAATTACATACTTGCAGTAATATACTAAGTCAGGATTAATACACATTATATTACATGAGAACATATTTGTTAACTTATGATCAAAAAACATTCTGAGCATTCGCCTCATTCACTTTTAGAGGGCAGTGTCATCATTGTTATACTTTAAAATGGAAAAAGAAATCATAAAAGTAATTTTCATGTGTACGTAGTAAATACAAACACACCTTTACAGAGTGCAGTGTACCTGTTTTCATTCGTTAACTCTGAATTTGTATGCTATAAACAGATGGCATTTGCTACATAGTATTAAAACATCGATTAGCGGTGCTCATCTGATTTGCCTCTGTCATGGTTAAGATATGCAAAATTGCATTATGGTCTGTGCTTGCTGGCAGTGTTTTAACTCTCTCTCTATCTCGCTCTCCCCATACACTGCAGGCGCTGGCGAGGGGCATGGCTGTTACCTGCAGGCGAAATCCAGAGAGCGCGCCTGAATTCACTCAGCAATCAGCGAGCTATCAAGAGGAGGAGTGGCGCGCTCCCCTCCAGCATCAGAAGATTGTCCTTTCCATATGATTCCATTCCCCCGTGATCTCTCTGACTCCTGGTATCCTGCTTCGTGCTCAACCAGTTTCCCGTTTAAGATATATTCCCATTAATTTTGTTTTTTCGTGTTTTTTCCCCTGCACTGCTACGGTGATCTCTACTCCCGTGCTCCTGTGCTTCCCCTGTGCTAAAAAAAGTCATTGAATCATCGTACGTGGTCTTCTGCATTTTTGGGTCCGACTCATGTGCTCCTGCCATCACAGAATCTTCTGACCACAAACATGGATCCAGCAGAGACCGCCCAACTCCAGCAGGCATTGTCCCACCAGGGATTCCTGTTGGGACAGCACGACTCCACCCTGCACCAAATTGTGAACAGCCTCCAAAAGTTAACCATCAGCATGGTGCAGCTCGGCAGAAGGATGGACGCCATCACCACCCAACTCTCCGCCACGACCCCACCCACTCACCCTTCACTCTCTGCTTCAGCAGCAGCACTAGCGCCAGCTATATTCCCCATGCGCCGAGAACCGCTCATCCCCACGCCAGCCATACCCTGGAATTATGCTCTCACTTCGACCAGTTTATGCTGGAAATGAAAAGGGTCTTCGATCTGGCAAAAGGGGAGAAGTCAAGCAGTCAGCTACTTCAAATCCAGCGAGGCTCACAGTCAGTGGCGGAGTATGCAATCAGATTCTGGATCCTCACCGTAGAAAGCGGCTGGAAAGACCCCGTGCAATTCTCTCCTCCGAGAGAGGACGATTCTCACAAACCCATGCAGCCTGAAGGCAGAGGACAGGCAACGGCAACTGATCAATGGCCCATGCATCTACTGCGCAGAAAAGGGTCATTACCTTGCCCAGTGCCCAGCATGGCAGGGGCAGACAGTTAGGAGAGGAGCAGCAACAAGAGAACTCTCCAAGACACCCGGGAAGCGCCTGCAAGTTCAAGGGATGCTGCACTGCACACAATGCACCCATTCAGTTAACGTATTCATTGACTCAGGCTCTGACGCTGATTTCATCGATTTGGGGATGGTTGAGCTCCACGACCTACCCGTACATAAACTTGAAACCCCCAAGGGGGTAGTTGCCATTGACGGCCGACTCATAGCTCGTGTCACGCACAATACGAAGCCTGTCACGCTCAGTCTGTCCGGGAATCACCAGGAGTGTTTGGAGCTGTTTGTCCTCTCTGCCTCCCTCTCTCTCCCTTGGTGCTGGGGTGGCCGTGGCTGCAGACCCACAATCCCCACATCGACTGGCACACCCTCACCATACGCAGCTGGAGTGACTACTGCCTCCAACACTGCTTACTGGTGGCCTTACTCTCCTAAGTTTCACAAAGCCTGGTCGACCTGGGAGATCTGGATTTGGCCGGCGTTCAGAGTGAATATCATGATCTGAAAGAGGTTTTCAGCAAGGACCGGGCTCGTTCACTATCACCTCATCGACCGTACGACTACTCCATCGACTTACTCCCAGGTTTCATGCTCCCTTCTCAGTGACTATTCAACCTCGCGAAGCCGGAGAAAGACGCCATGGAAACCTATATAAATGAGTAGCTGACTGCAGGTCTCATCCGGCCCTCATCATCCCCAGTAGGGGCCGGGTTTTTCTTTGGAGAGAAAAAGGACAAAACTCTGAGACCTTGAATTGATTACACAGGCCTGAACAACATCACTATAAAGAATAAGTACCCTCTCCCTCTCATACATTTGGCCTTCACCCCTCTCCACAATGCAACTGTCTTTTCTGAGCTGGCCCTGAGAAACGCCTACCACTTAGTCCAGATTTGAGAGGGGGATGAGTGGAAGATGCCTTTAACATGCCCCTGGGTCACTTCGAATATCGGGTCATGCCATCTGGTCTAACCAACCATGGTTTACAATAACATAGATGGTTTTCCAAGCCCTGGTCAACGATGTGCTGAGAGACATGCTAAATCGCTTCACATTTGTTTACCTAGACGACATCCTTATTTTCTCTAAAGACCACGATGAGCATCTCCGTCACGTAAGAATGGTGTTAAAGAGGCTCCTAGAGAATAGCTTATTTGTCAAAGCAGAGAAGTGCGAGTTCCGTGTCCCCTCAGTCTCTTTCCTAGGATTCATAGTTGAGAAGGGGTGGATAAGACCCGATCCAGCGAAGGTGAAGGCGGTGGCAGAGTGGCCGATTCCAGGGACGCGGAAACAGCTGCAGAGGTTCCTGGGGTTCACTAACTTATATCGACAGTTCGTGCGAGACTATAGCTGCCTAGCAGCCCCCCCTCACACAGTTGACATCACCTAAAACACCTTTCCAGTGGTCCCCAAGTGCCCAGGTGGCGTTCGACAGACTGAATGCAAAATTTGTTAATGCATCCGTACTGATCCATTCGGACTCCTTGATGCAGTTCGTGGTGGAAGTCGATGCCTCAGAGTCGAGGAGTGGGGGCGTTCTCTCCCAGCAATCTCCAACAGATCAGAAATTACACCCATGCGCCTTATTTTTCCGTCACTTTTCCCCCGGTGGAACAAAACTATGATGTTGGGAATCGTGAGCTGCTGGCGGTGGTCTTGGTGCTCCAGGAGTGGCGGCACTGGCTGGAAGGGGCAGCCCACTCCTTCGTGGTCTGGACCGACCATAAAAACTTGTCTTACCTCCGTACGGCCAAGAGGTTGAACTCCCATCAGGCACGATGGTCCCTCTACCTAGGGAAGTTCAATTTTATGCTGATGTACCACCCTGGGTCCCGGAATACTAAACCAGACACACTCTCCAGGCAGTTCTCCCAGGGGGAAGACACCACCATGGAAACCATCCTGCTCACCTCTTGTGTACTTGGAACCGCTCGATGGGAGGTTGAACATCTAGTTCAGGAGCCCATCAGGGGAGAACCGGTGCCCGTCAGGTGCCCCCAAAGTCGACTTTCTGTCCCCCGCCAGCCAGAACCCCAGTGCTTCAGTGTGTTCACTTATCCAAATTGGCCCAGAGCCCACTGAAATCGCTTCCTACTCCAATAACTCTTCTGATGGCCAACAATAACAGCCGACACCAGGGGGTTCGTGGGAGCTTGTGCCACCAGTGCCCGGAGCAAGTCCTCCTATCATACACCCATGGGCCTCCTCCAACCCTTACCAGTTCCTCATCACCCCTGGTCGCACATTGCAGTGGATTTTGTTATGCAGTTACCTCCGTCCGATGGCAACACGGTCATCCTGACGGTAGTAGACCATTTCTCCAAGGCGGTCCCCTTCGTCACCCTACCCAAACTCCCCTCAGCGATGGAAACAGCTGGTCTCCTGGTCCAACATGTTTTTCGCATCTATGGAATCCCCCAGGATGTCGTTTCAGACCGAAGCCCCCAGTTTGCATTTAGAGTTTGGAAGGCATTCTGCAACTCTGCGAGTTCCATGTCCTGGTCTCCTGTAGTTTGACCTCTGGCTACCATCCTCAGTCTAAAGGGCAGACAGAGTGAACAAATCAGAGCCTCGGATCCTCCCTGCACTGTGTCGCCTACCGTCGCCCAGCCTCCTGGGCCACACACCTCCCATGGATTGAATCCGTACACAACTCCCTGGTCTGGGCTGCCAACGGGATGTCCCCCTTCATGGCGATCAACGGGTTCCAGCCTCCCCTGTTCCCCAGCCAGGAGGTCGAAGTGGCAGTTCCATCCGTCCAGTCACATTTTCACAGAGCACCCCGGGTCTGGAGAGAAGCCCGTGCCACCCTGGAACAGACAGCGGCCCGAAACCAGAAAATGGCTGATCGCCACTGGACCCCGGCACCTCCCTACACTGTCGGACAACAAATTTGGCTCTCCTCTCGGGACCTGCCCCTGCAAGTCGACTCAAAAAAATTGTCTACCAGATACAGTAGGCCCTATGTCATCAAAAGGATCATAAACAACAGCGCCGTTCGACTCAAGCTCCCAGTCGCTCTCAAAGTACACTCGGTATTCCATGTATCCCTGATCAAGCCCGTGGTGGAAAGTTCCCTCCACCCCCCTACCAACTCTCCACCCCTTCCTCTCCATCTGATTGATGGACACCTGGCATACACAGTAAATCGCATCCTCGACGTGCGCAGGCGGGGTCAAGGCTTCCAGTACCTGGTGGACTGGGAGGGGAATGGCCCTGAGGAACGCTCCTGGAATCCTCATTCCCTAATCCTGGACCCAGATTTGTTAACAGAGTTCTATCGTCAGTTCCCAGACAAGCCTGGTTGGGTGCCAGGTGATGCCTCTGGGGTGGGATGGGGGTAGGGGGGTAATGTTATGGTCTGTGCTTGCTGGCAGTGTTTTAACTCTGTCTCTCTCTCTCTCTCTTTCTCTCTCTCTCGCTCTCTCTCTCTCTCTCTCCCCATACACTGCAGGCACTGGCGAGGGGCATGGCTGTTACCTGCAGGCGAAATCCAGAGAGCGCACCTGAATTCACTCAGCAATCAGCAAGCTATAAAGAGGAGCGGCACACTCCCCTCTGGCATCAGAAGATTGTCCTTTCCATGTGATTTCATTCCCCCGTGATAGCTCTGGCACCTGGTATCCTACTTTGTGCTCAACCAGTTTCTCGTTTAAGATATATTCCCAGTGATTTTGGTTTTTCGTGTTTTTTTTCCCCCTCACTGCTACGGTGATCTCTACTCCCGTTCTCCTGTACTTCCCCTGTGCTAAAATAAAGTCATTGAATAAGCATGCATGGTCTCCTGCATCTTTGGGTCCTACTCATATGCACCTGTCGTCACCAATTGAAGAAAAAAAAATCTATTTTTGATTTGCTTTACTTTATATTACCGCATAGAATATAATCTTAACGTAAGTTAAGGAGAAGCCGTGCATCAGTCATGCTATAATTGTAAAAAATACACCATATAAATATCTTTTCATGATGTTTCTGCATTTTGTTGTTCCCATGTAGTATATACCCAAAAAGAAAGAAAAAAAAACCTATGCATCTCACTTTATGTGGATGTTGTTGAACTGAATATTTTGAAATGTTCTATCTCAGAAACTATTCAGCAACATCCACCTGGCCTTCAGCAAACAATTTTTAATATTCTTCTTGTTTTCTCATCATATTGGCCATGAGGTGGTCCAAGAGGGATTTCAACAAGTGCAACAGGATGCTTCATTATAAGTATCGCACCACTCGTCTGTATTCACAATGTAAAATATTTCACTTTTTAAGTGGTTCTGACATTACCATTAAACATGTTGATTCTTTTAAGAATATAATTTTTGACTTTATAATGAAAGCTCATCAGATAAAAAATTAAAAAGAAGAGGGGCATCGTTTTTACATATCAGGCAGGCGTGAGGCAGGAACACACCTCAGACATGCTACTAATTGTATGGTTAATATATATTATTTGAGTTAATTCAGTATGACCAAATACTGCGTCTTTTATTTCTGCACAAACACGCACTTTTTTCCATTCTCTACCGCTCCCAGATTAACTCAGGAAGTGTGTGCTAATACTCTGATGAGTGGTATAACATTTACATTGAGTCATTTTCCAGAATCACTTATAAAAAGGAGCTCTGGCTGCATGGAGCAGAGGGATGTGTAAGGTTCCATAAACTGAAAGATTTTTTAAAAGAAAAAAGGGGATAAAATAACTGATATCTGTAAAGTCAATTATACCACATTGCTTTTAAACTGTATAATCTGATTGTAAAAATATGTCGAATAACAGTAATGAAATATGCCATGGCTCCTTCATAACTGCAAATTTGTGAAAGGAGAAAATTGGGGAAATATTGGACAACCCATGCAAAAGGACTGTATAAAAAATTATTTACCCATTTTTCTATGATTTATGATGTTTATCCATCAAGGCCATATCCTGAACAGATCACCAACCTACTGCAGGGCTAACACAGATGCCAACATCCATTCACTCTGATGGCCAGTTCAACTGTATGAGGATTTCCTTGAGGAAATCTACACAAGGATGGGAAAACCATGTAAACTAAACACAGAGGGTCTCTTGGTCAGGAATTCAGCATCCAACCCCAAACCTTGTTGTGAGGTGACAAATAAATTTATTAATTTTCCAAATCAGATATATTTTTGTTAAAACAAAACAAAACAAAAAAAAAAATCCAAAACACATTTGGTTTGACATATTGCTTATTGTTGACACAGCATCATGGTGAAGAGGAAGTCAATTTCTTGCTGGTGTGTAAATAGTAATGTTGCTTAAAAGGTAATTATACTTTTGTGCTGGATTTGTTTCCTGAAGTGTTTTTGGAAATGTTTGGAAATTTCCAGTAGTATAATCTCTCTAGCAGCAACCTTTGATTATGACTCATGAACCACTTTACCTCTGGAGTCCTTCCAGTCTAAAGTCTAATTGCCTCAGGGGATTGTTGCTTTTATTGCTGTTTTTCATTGTTATTTTTAACTAACTGCTCATTTTTTAATTTTCTCTAAGTCAGCATGCAGACCATCACAGCCAATCAAGCTGATTGAAACTTCACTGTGCTGCCAATGTCTTAACATAACAAACTTGCTGACTATGCAGGGAAAACTTTTTTGTTGGTTCTACAAAAGTAAATAAATTCATTATTATTATTACTATTATTATTATTATTATTAATAATTATAATGAAATTAATTAATTATTTTTAATTATTAATTAATTAAAAATATTATTATTAATAATAATAATAATAGCAACAACAACAATAATAATAATAATAATAATAATAATAATGAAAATCTGATCCACTGTGTTTTGTGAAGTTTCCAAATGAACAGTGTGGAGTGTATGTGTTTATATACAGCTTCACAGCAAAAGTCTTACACAACTTAAACATTTATAGAGCTTGGGAGCAGATGCATAGATGTGGTGGTGTGATTTGCACTTCATGAATGTGCTTGTGTTTCTCAGCAGGGATTCAACAGCACTCTGCAGCTCTACAGATGATCAGTAGTTGCTTTGCTCTTTGTTGAATAGCCTCAGCACGCACATGTCACTCAAATTATAGACTGCTGTTAGTCTGTAACCTAAAAAAAGACACATATTGACAATTTAATTGCTCTACTCAACTGTGGTACCATTGACTGCAAAGCTGCTATGCAGGTGTACTGAATAATAGAGTGTGAAAGTTGCTCTGAGGCATCGAAATATCAATGGTAACATAATGGGTTTTAAAAATGCAGTGTGATATAAAGCTTAGGGTGCTAGTATATTAGCACACCCTTTTCGGTTTCTTTTGTTGTGTTTTTCGAAGAATCAATGAGAAAAAATGTAGATAATTTTATCTCTTACTTCAAATCGCATCAATCAGCCATCAGGCCATAAGATGTTGGCGGCCATCTTGGACAATCATGGTCACTTTAGCTGCATTCAAGAAAACTCTTTAAATATTGTGAAAACACACAACTTGTGAAAAAAATGTGCATTCTGATGACACAGCTCAAATAAATGTATTTTCCTTATGCTTAGAATTGTTGGTAGATGGAATCACGTGAGTGTATAATCATTGTAATATCAATGAAACTTGGTGAGATCAATGGAGAAACCTACAGAAACATTTATGATATTTGATATGATCCAGACCGTGCAGTATCCCTTCCTAAAACTCAAATTGTTTAAAATTCACATGCTTATCTCTATCTATACATATTTCAGTGGGAGCCTCTGTTACAAAACAATCATACCTTTTTCTTTTGTTTGATCTTCATCTTCTCTCTTCTTTCAACTGCCTGCATGATCACTATTTTTCGATTTAGACTTCGAAGCTGGGAGCAACTCCTCTACCCTGCATCATTCTTTTCTTTAAAGATAATCAATCTTCCAGATTTAGCTGTTTAACATTCCCCTTTAGACATCCCAGGGTTTTTTATGTCTTTCTTAAGCTTTAGATATTAAGCTTTGTCTTCTCTGCAGAAGGTCTTCCATGACTTGGTGAAGTAAACCAAAAGCATTTTAAAAGTATATACGAGTCCAATGTGTTATTATTATTATTATTATTATTATTATTATTATTATTATTATTATTATTATTACTGTATTATTATTATTAGTAGTAGTAGTAGTAGTAGTATTAGTATTATTCCGATTATCAGAACCCATTGCAGTGATGGACATTTGTCTTTTACAAACCCGATTCCAAAGAAGTTGGAATGCTATACAAATTGAAAATAAAAACTGGATACGATGGTGTGGAAGTGCCCAATTTCAATATTTTATTCCAACTAGAACATAGATGACAGGTCAAAAGTTTAAACTGAGAAAATGTATCATTTTAAGAGAAAAATATGTCGATTTTAAATTTCATGGTGTCAACAAAGCTCAAAAAAGTTCAGACAGGTATCAATAAAAGGCTGGAAAAGTCAATTGCACTTATAACAAACAGCTGGAAGACCAATTACCACTAACGAGGTCCATTGGCAACATGACTGAGTATAAAAAGAGCTTCTCAGAGTTTCAGTGTCTCTCAGAAGCGAAGATGGATTAAGGATTATAAATTCCCACAATGTTGCACAGAAAGATAATAGAGCAATATCAGAAAGGTGTTTCCCAACAAAAAATTGCAGAGTTTGACGTTATCTATATATAGCATAACATAACATAGCATAACATCATTCAAAGATTCAGAGAATCTGGAACAATCTCTGTGTGTAAGGGTCAAGGCCGAAAAACCATACTGGATGCTTGTGATCTTCGGGCCTTTAAATGGCAGTGTACCACAAACAGGAATGGTACTGTAAGAGAAATCATAGAATGGGCTCAGCAATACTTTCAGAAACCATTGTCAGTGAACACAATCCACCGCGCAATCCACTGTTGCCAGCTAAAACTCTACAGGACAAAGAAGAAGCCATTTCTAAACAGGATCCAGAAGTGTAGGTGTTTTCTCTTGGCCAGGGATTCATTTAAAATGGAGTGTCGCAAAGTGGAAAACAGTTCTGTGGTCAGACGATTCACGATTCAAAGTTCTTTATGGAAAATTGGGACGCCATGTCATCCGGATTAAAGAGGACAAGGACAACCCAACATGTTATCAGCGCTCAGTTCAGAAGCCTGCCTGCATCTGTCATGGTGTGAGATTGCATGAATGCATGTGGCATGGGCAGCTTGCACAGCTGGAAAGGCACCGTCAATGCAGAAAAATATATTCAGGTTCTAAAACAACATATGCTCCATCCAGACGTCGTCTCTTTTGGAGAAGACCTTGCATTTTTCAACATGATAATGTCAGACCACATGCAGCACTAATTACAACATCATGGCTGCGTAGAAAAAGTATCCGAGGATTGAAACGGCCTATAGAGAACCTACAGAGAACATTTGGCGCATCACAAAGAGGAAGGTGCAACAAAGCAGGCCCAAGACAGTTGAACAGTTAAAAGCCCGTGTTAGACAAGAATAGAACATCATTCCTATTTTTAAACTTGAGAAACTTGTCTTCTCGGTCCCCAGATGTTTGCAGACTGTTGTAAGAAGAAGAGGGGATGCCTCAAGGTGCTGAAAATGCCCTTGTCCCAACTTTTTTGAGCTTTGTTGACACCATGAAATTTAAAATCAACATATTTTTCCCTTAAAATGATACATTTTCTCAGTTTAAACTTTTGACCCGGTCATCTTTATTCTCTTCGGAATAAAATATTGAAATTTGGCATTCCATATCATTGCATTCAGTTTTTATTCACAATTCGTACGGTGTCCCAACTTTCTTTGGAATCTGGTTTGTAGATATGTGCCAGAAGAATATTTCTCTGTAAAAACCTCAAGCAGCAAGATGCTTAATGCAACACGATTACATGTTTCAGTGTACATTTTTATATACCCTCTACTTACGAATACCTCTGAATACGAAAAATCCTCATTACGAAAAACATTTTCTTAAATTTCTGTCCTCTTTTTTTTCGAAAACAACCTCTTTTTACGAAAAGCGCCAAATGCGCCATTCAAAAATTCAAACGCGGCATTCAAAAATTCACACAATCCGTGAGTTGCTCTCTCATTAGCTGTCTCCCAACATCCTGCCCCGCTGGCCTCCCATTGGCCAGGAGGGAGCTGAACTGTACCCATACTTCCTGTACCCATACTTCCTGTTTGCCACACACGTGATGGGGAGTTGAACAGGACTGTTGGCTTGTGAGTTTTTTTGAGATTGATCATTGCAGCGTTATATTTCGTTATCCATCATGGACCCTAAGAAAGTGATTCCCGGTGGCACAGAAAAGAAGAAGCGGGCTCCGTTATCAATCGAAGTGAAGCAGGATAGAATAAAAAAAGAACGAATTTGGGACGCCGTTGAGCGAAATCGCAAAGGACTATGGCCGAAACCCCTCTACAATCGGGACGATATTGAAGCAGAAGGAGACCTTAAAAGTGCAGATAAAGTGATGGAGGCGATTATTTCGGAACGATATTGAAGCAGAAGGAGGCATTAAAAGCAGAGATACAGTGAAAAGCAGAGTGCTCCGTGGGACAAGACCTCCGATCTCACAAGAAAGCAAGTTAATATTGAATCCGGACCTCTGATCTCATGAGAAAGCAAGTTAATATTGAATCCGTACCTCAGATCTTTCAAACAGGTACTGTAATTCCGCTTTAAATACAACACTCCGTCTCAAAAGCTCCGTATTTGGCCACGAAGCATTTTTGTGCACGGAAGTGGGTGGAACCACAACACCTCCGATCTCGTAGGGAAGCAATTAATATTTAATCCGGACTTCTGATCTCTTGAGGAAGCAAGTTAATATTGAATCTGAACCTCAGATCTTTCAAACAGGTACGTAATTCCTCTTTAAATACAGCACCCTGTCTCAAAAGCTCCATCAGCTGCGCACTGCGTGTGGGCGGAGCCGGCATTCGGCAAAGCACACCACTCCACAAAACGACCGATCCGGTATGAAATTAGTATTGACGGTTTGCATTGTGTATTTTGGCAAAAGCTTTACACCGGATGCCCTTCCTGTTGCAACCCTCTGCATTTATCCGGGCTTGGGACCGGCGTGCGGATGGACACTTGTTTGTGCCCATCCTCACGGCTGCATTATATTTTATTTACATCTTATGCATTATTTTTGAATGTTTAATTGTTATTATAAGCATTTACAGCATTGAATATATCCTACTTTGCGGAATTCAACGGGGTGATGGGGGGGGGATCTCGGTCCCAACTAACTGCAGAAAGTGAGGGATCCCTGTTTCTATAATTATACTTCAATAAGATTCTAAAACCACACTACAGGTAAGCTGTAGTATAAAGTGGAGTACAATAAGCTTTAAAAAATGCTCTTTTCAAATAATCAGTGTGCATTTGAAATTTGCATGGATGCATATTTGCTGAGGCATGTAACTTCGCATTGATGATGCATATCATCACTGAGATCATTCCAGATAATATATGCCCCAAGAATTTCATTTTTGTGACAAAATTAAGTTCTTACTCAGCTAAATTAAAAGGAAACTGACATAACAATTTAGTCATCAGCATATATCAAATGATTATTAAGCCTTTCCCAACAGTGCATCCAGTCTGACACTTCTGTAATTTTATCAACAGCTTATCCATATATAAATTAAACATGACAGGTGTGTGCACCCTTTCTATCCCCATTAGTAATAGAAAAGCAGGTTTGATACTGTCCTACCCCATCATGCTTTTTTGAGTGTACCCATACCGCTAGACTTGTATTAAATAAGAGGGAAGACATATTTTTTCATAGCCTAATAAATACAGCAGTTCCCTGTTATTCGCGGGTGTTAGGGGCATGTATATAAATGTGACTATGTAAACGGTGTACATAATTAGATGCAGAGTGTGCTGTAACTAGTGTCACATGGTATGACTCAGCTGTCAGGGGGGTCTGGAAACTTCGAGATCGACCTGGTTGTGCATGCGCTCTGGTGGCGGGTCAGGTGATTCAAAAACTTCGGAACGTTCGGGAGGTTATTTTAAGGACCTGGTGCTGACTGGCTCCAGCCTCTTCCCGTCTTGTGCAGCCTCTTCCGGTCTTTTCGAGGCTCTTCCAGTCTCTTCGGGTCTCTTCGGCACGCAGATCCTCTAAGAAAACTCATCACGGCAGCTCATCTCATCCAAGGCGGATCATGGAATGCGTTTTCACAAAGTTTCGTCGTTTGGGACTTCATCGCCAAAGTCCATCGTCCACGTTCCCCCCACAGCCAACGCGAGGATTTTAATCATTTGTTTCTGTCTAACACAGGATTACAAGCCTTTCCCCCGCCAGTGCACGCACCGCTTCTAAATTTACCATGCTGCAGGTGCTCAGTGACTATGGGCACCTTTGTTTAATTTGTATTTTGGTTGAGCTTTAAGCTGTATTATTTTGCCTTGCCTTATTGATATTATTAAAATATATGTAGTTTATGTCTTGGTTTGTCGTGCTTTACTGGTTTCTCAGGGCAATTTTATTCTTCTTAATTCCACACGGAACAAAATTGGGGGCTTGTCCAATAGAATCCATTATTTATATATATATATATATATATATATATATATATATATATATATATATATATATATATATATACACACACACAAAAAAAATAAAAGGACAGGACAAAGACTTTCTATTGAAACTCCATTTATCACTACAGATCTGTTTCGAGGGGTGGTGAAACCATTCTTCTATAATCACCTGAAGAGAGAGGATGGTTTCACCACCCCTCGAAACAGATCTGTAGTGATAAATGGAGTTTCAATAGAAAGTCTTTGTCCTGTCCTTTTATTTTTGTTTATTTGCTCTACCAAAAAGTATTGAGCACTCTCCTACGGAAGGATCTACTCAGAAAATCATATATATATATATATAGTGGGACCTCACTTTATGAAATTCATCCGTTCCAGAGCCTTTTTCGTAACTTGCATTTTTCGTAAATTGAACCACATTTTACATGTGAAATGTATGATTCGTTTCAAGACTCCCAATACTACCCCCTAAACCATTTAAAAAATTATAAAAGCATGCCTTTTAAGACCTTCTGCTTCAATATCGTACTGATGGTAGACATGTTTGGCGATATTCCTTTGTGATATCACTCGAGCCCGTTTCTTCTTCTCACTCGCACTGGAAATAACACACACACACACACACACACACACACGTGTGCGTGTCTGTGTGTGTGTGTGTGTGTGTGTGCGCGTGTGATGCATGTCTTCTCAGCAGAGTTATAATCTTACAAATGTTTCTGGAAGGTTAAAAGTCTGAGTCAAGAAATAAAGAATAAAACAACAGTAACACTGACCTTTCCATGAAAAGCATTAGGGTAGATTCAGCTCCATAATAGGCAATGGGATGTTGCTGCGTCATCCCTCCTAGCCAATGGGATCCCTGTCCAAGATGACGCTCGAGTGAAGGCAACACGAACGACTGCTTAGTGGTCAACCAAGGGGATGGCCAGCAGGGCGGGATGTTTGAACATCATTGATGGGAGAGCAGCTCATGCATTGTTTGAATGTTTGAATGGCGCGTTTGAATTTTTGAAACACGCTGACGGCTTTGCAGCCTACTCTTTACAAAAGTCAGCAATGGTTCTTTTACATGCCTCTCACCATAGACAGTGAGGGACATGGCCCGCCTTTGATAACCCAGTTAGTTGCACTGGGAGGGACAGTGACAACCATGTGGGGACTCGAACACCCAACCTTAGGATCAGCGATCCTGCGCCCTACTCAGCACTGGCACCAGAATTAAAAAGCTCCCAAAAATGTTTTTCCATATTTCAGAAATGTTTTCACCTCCAGATGGGAGAAAGGTATCTTACTCTTGTTAAATGACATAAACTTAATTCCAGGTTGCAGTAACATCCTTCATGTTGACGGTTCCTCGAACTGTTGGCCGTGCCTGAATTACTTAGTCATCTTATTAGTAATGTTCAGCCATCTTGAGGTGAATTTACTTTCTGCAATTCTGATTCATTCACAATCTGCAAATTGATTTTGCACTGCCAAGTTATCATGCATGTGCAGGATCGTTCCTCCAGTCACATGATCAATATTATTGTAAACAGATACAGAACCAAAATAAGATGCAAAGCACATGAATAAGCGATACTAAGCCTGTGAGTTTGGGTGGTTTTGCTGGGAAACCTTTTGTGTTCAGCCAGAATTAACTTATAATGGAAGATAAAAACACATCACCTTTAGATTAATGGGGTCTTTTTTATTTTTGGAACACAATGCTGAGGCCACTCTTCAACAATAAACACATTTTCAGTGGTGAATATCAACCTACAATGTGAATTTGTCTAAGAAACCTTTTCTACTCTGTTCCTGTTTAGCTTCTGATTGTGAGCATTCGCAGTGAAGTTTAGCGATCAATCTGCCCGAGTTAACATTCAGATATGTAGTATTTGGCATGGTCACCTGAGGGTTTGGTTCTCATTCAAATGTGAAGTGCTCAGACCATGTGCCAGTATTTCCTCAGGCAATAATTTCTTATGGACACGCAAAGCCTCTGTTTAGCTTAATTTTGTGCCAAATTCCCTCTGGTGCTAAAACCTTTATGAGATCCAAAGCAACAGATGCTAAAAATATGGCATGTAAAAGAGAGACAAGGACTCAGGAAGTTTTTGTTCTTGTTTGTTATTTTCATGAAGTCTTCATATGTATATGTATTTTCTTGCAAATGATTATGAAACATGGTAAATTAATACTAATTTACTTTCTTTGTGTGCTGGGCCAGTTCATATTCCGCACACAGGGGGCAGGAAGCTTTTTTTCTGAATGTTTCACAGTTCTCTTTATCACAGTAATGTTTCCAGAGGGAATCCTTTGGCTGGCCTTGCGGTTATAAACCAAAATACATCTTAGAGAAACTGCCATTAAAGTGGCAAAACATGATACTTCAAGAGATACAGTAGAAGAAAATTGTAAACCTTGGGGTGATAGGTTTATTGGTGTAATAGAATAATTCCTCAACATACTGCTACTCTCTCAGGAGGTGAAGTGGCTGCAGCTTCATGTGTGAGCACATTCATTTTGCAAGCATCTGGCACATGTCATTTATAAATATGGCAAAGAAACACCTAATTTTGCAGAAAGAGGCCATTTGAAAGGTATGGAAGATGACTAATCACAAACATTTCCCTAGTTGCTCAAGAGCAAATTTGCAAAGCTATTAATTTTTTTAACTACAGCTAAGGAATAATTTAAAAAAATTGATTCTGGTGATTATTCTTTCCTAATTCGAAAAGTATAGCTTCGTTAAAAAAAACAAACAAAGTCTGCAGATTTACTGTGAGTCAAGGTAATTACAGTTTCTGTTGTCACTTCCAGTGTTTGATTGCACTTCCTTGGGATTTCTTTGAGGCGATAAGCCCAGAGAATTTGGTCCAATTATTATTATCCATGAGCCACATGAGGTGAACTGTTGCTTTCCGCGGTGCCAAGGCAGAAGGCGGGGTTGAGACAATTTCAGTGAGGTTTTTAACACATCAGTTTATTGGTCTAGCTAATCATCAAAAATTATTCAGCTGACTATTTGTCAAACAATAAACTAGCCGAACCTCACTTTAGCTACCATTTTACATTCACACAATATAAGAAAATACAGAAGAAAATAAGTCTGTGTGACCTGTCCACAAGAAATAGCCTCTGTTTTGCAGTTAGTTACTTGCAGAACCTAGGTTTTTGTGTTATGTGTGGGCTCTCACTGTAAATAGTTAATTAAGAACTTGTTTTTGTTTGCTGTGTTGTACATTTTATGTAAATTCACAAAAGTCTTTTGTCTACTGTCCTTTATTTTTTTTAATTTAGATACCAGTCGAGCACTAAAATATGATTACTATTCCAAAAAACTATTTATGACACCGCTTTCCCACTTCAAAAAATGCTAAACTGTCCATTTGGCTTCCCTTTCCATTTACGATCTTTGTATTGTCTGTGCCTACTGTTCTTAGATTCTTCTTCTTTTCCTTTCGGCTTTTCCCTTCAGGGGTCGCCACAGCGAATCATCTGCCTCCATCTCACCCTATCCTTTGCATCTTCTTCTCTTACACCAACGACCTTCATGTCTTCCTTCACCACATCCATGAATCGTCTCTTTGGTCTTCCTCTAGGCCTTCTGCCTGGTAGTTCCAGCCTCAGCATCCTACGACCAATATACTCACTATCCCTCCTCTGTACATGTCCAAACCATCTCAATCTAGCCTCTCTGACTTTGTCTCCAAAACGTCTTACATGTGCTGTCCCTCTGATGTGCTCATTCCTAATCCTATCCATCCTCGTTACTCTCAAAGAGCACCTCAACATTTTCATCTCTGCTACCTCCAGCTCTGCCTCCTGTCTTTTCCCCAGGGCCACTGTTTCTAAACCATACAACATCGTTGGCCTCAACACCGTCTTGTACACTTTTCCTTTCAGTCTTGCCGATACCCTCCTATCACACATCACACCGGACACTTTTCTTCAACCATTCCAACCTGCCTGCACACGCTTCTTGACCTCTTTTCCACACTCTCCATTGCTCTGGATTGTTGAGCCTAAGTACTTAAAATCCTCCACCTTTCTTATCTCTGCTCCCTGTAATCTCACCGTTCCTCTTGGGTCCTTGTCATTCATACACATGTATTCTGTCTTACTGAGGCTAATCTTCATTCCCCTCCTTTCCAGGGCATACCTCCACCTCTCTAGATTCTCCTGCACTTGTTCTCTGCTCTCACCACAGATCACAATGTCATCTGCAAGCATCCTAGTCCATGGGGAATCTTGTCTAACCTTGTCTGTCAGCCTGTCCATCACCATAGCAAACAAGAAGGGGCTGAGAGCTGACCCTTCATGCAGTCCCACCTCCACCTTGAACTCTTCTGTCACACCAACAGCACACCTCACCACTGTCTTACATCTCTCATACATGTCCTGCACCACTCTAACATACTTCTCTGCCACTCCAGACTTCCTCATGCAATACCACAGTTCTTCTCTCGGCACCCTGTCATATGCTTTCTCCAGATCCACAAAGGCACAATGCAGCTCCCTCTGACCTTCTCTGTACTGCTCCATTAACATCCTCAAGGCAAACACTGCATCTGTGGTGCTCTTTCTTGACATGAAACCAAACTGTTGTTCACAAATGCTGACCTCTGCCCTGAGTCTAGCTTCCAGTATTCTTTCCCATAACTTCATCGTATGGCTCATCAACTTTATGTGCCTACTGTTCTCAGATTGGTTGCCTTAAATCTCCACGTTCGGTATGCTGAGAGGAGTATCAGGACGGACAAAGCTCCTACTGTGCATGAGGGGGCAGTGAGTCAAAGATAGCTAATCAGAAGGTCCAGCACAACATGATGCACTTTCATTCATTCATTCAGTTATTCAACTTATTCCTAATCAGGGTTGCGGGGAGCCTGGCGCCCATCTCAGCTGACTGTAGATAAGGGTAGAGTACACCCTGGACAGCTTGTCAGGCCATTGCACAGAAAACACTTGCATAACCATTCACACTTAGGAGTAATTTGAAGCAGCCAATTATCCTACTGAGCACACTATGTGGAATGAAACCAGAGTACTCGGAGTAAACCCATGCAAACATGGGGAGAACATGCAAACTTCATAAAAAATGCTAGAGTTGGGAATCAAACCCAGACCTTTTTGCCGTGAACGGATGTACTAAACACTACGTCACCGTACCGCTTCACATGATGCACTAGTGCAGAGGTCGGGAACCTTAAACACTCAAAACAGCCATTTGAACCTGTTTCCCACATGAAAAAAAAATTACAGGGAGCCACAAAACACTGCTACCAAGAAAACTAAATTTTATTTCTGCAGGCAAACAAAAATATATTGAACAGTTTGAACTAAACTTAACAAAAAAGACATTGGGTTGAAGGTTACTTTCAAATAAAATGTTCAATGTATAATTTAGTTCTATTCATATTCATGAGATCAAAAATTTTAAGTTGCTGATTGTAGCAATGCAAAAAAATTTCTGCCTGCTTCTGTGTGTTGTCATCAGACTGTGTCCACTTCTTGAAATGTGTTTTACTCAATTCAACCTTCTGCAACAGTTTCAAAAGTTTTTTTTTCTCGCATCATCATCCGGATATTTTTCACAAAAGCTGTGTGTTTATTGTGGAAATGTCTGGCAACATTTGACATTGTTGTTCATGAATTTTTCACCATATTTTGGCTTCATATACTGTACTGGGAATCCACTCTCATCAGCAGTAAAAGCAAATTAATCTGTCCACATCTCATTAAATGTTCTGTTTTCTTCAGAAACTTTTCTTTTCTTGCATTTATCCATGTTCACCAACCTGGGCTTGAAAAGTTAGATCTGAATTGAATGGTATGTTCTATTCCACACCGGCAGATTTTGCAAATTGCAGTTATGACGCATGTTTTGAGCAACAAAAAAAATTAAACACGGTTTATTTTAATGTTATAAGAGCATCATAATCTTAGAATTTAGAATTGCATATATTTTTTTAAAAACTAACTAACTAAAATAAACTACATTTCAATGAAATATTTATTATTTATTTCTACAGGGAGCTGCAGCAGTGGGATGAAAGGGCCCCTGCACTAGTGTGTCAAAATACATTTATAATAGCTTCTGTTCATAAAGCTGTTATGTGAATGTTATGATAAACTAATGCTGAACATTCTTTTACTATACATTTTTTGTCTTATCTTTTTTGGATCTATAACCTGGTGAAATGAATTTCTTCATGTGTCAAACTCAAACTTATGAAGGGTCGCAGTGAGCTGACTAGGGGCAATTTGGAGCAGTTACTTAGCCTAATGTGTATGTCTTTGAACTCTGGGAGCAAACCAGTGTACCTGGAGGAGACCCACACACATGCAAACTTTGTGAGGTAAATGTGCTAACCACTATATCACCGTGCCGCTCTACGCTGAATTGAATAACCTTTAAAATTTTACTGTAAAACCTCCCGTCATTGTGGCGAAATTATGTACTTTAATTTTTTTTAAGGATACACTATACAGTGGGATCTCACCTTACGAAAGACCCAACAAACAAAAAAATCCAGGTTACGAAATGCATTTGAAAAGAAATTAGAAAAGAATTTCCATCTCTGGATACGAAACAAATTCACGTTACGAAACGCGCCATCTCAAAAATTCAAACAATGCGTGAGTTGCTCTCCCATTGGCTTTCTCCCAGCATCCCACCCCGATGGCCTCCCATTGGCTAGCTCCCAACATCCTGCCCCACTGGCCTCCCATTAGCTTGGAGGGAGCTGCATCTCTATAATACCCATGACGCAGCTCCCTCCCATTGGCTATTATGGAGCTGCAGCTCCATAATACCCATGATGCTTTTCGTGTGCCTTCAATCCATTGTTCGTCACGGAGTTCGAACAAGCATAAAGGACAGAGTTACTGTTGTTTCGTGAATTTTTCGAGTGTGCTCATTAAAACTTTATTTTTTTGGCTCAGGCTTTTAACCTTGCATAAGCACGTGTAAGATTATAACTCTGCTAAGAAGACATGGTCAACACACACACACACGCACACACACACACACACACACACAAGCACGGGCACACACACACATACACACACAAGTGCGCGCATATGCACACACACACACACACACACACATACACACACAAGTGCGCGCATATGCACACACACACACACACACACACACACACACACACGCACACACATACATACACACACACACACACACACGCGTGTGATTCCCGATGAAAGTGATTCCCAGTGCGAGTGAAAAGAAGAAGGGGGCTTGTGGCAAAGGAATATGACCAAACCCATCTACCATAGGTACGATATTGAAGCAGAAGAAGGCCTTAAAAGGTATACTTTTATAATTTTTAAAGGGTTTAGGGGGTAGTATTTGGTACCTTAGAACGAATCAGGCCTTTTACATGTAAAATGCGGCTCAACATACAAAAAATCCGGTTACGAAACCACTTCTGGAACAAATTAATTTTGTAAGGTGAGGTACCACTATATTTAGATTTCTTTTGTGGTTTTTGTTTTGTTTGTTTTTTAACATTTCAGAATACCAATCCATTGATGTAGAGGGGTACACCTTGATACCAAGAGTGATGCAAGGTGAAATAGGTATACAGACAGTTAAAGATGACATTGAAGAATTCATAATACTGCTATTCCTTATTTCTACTCCCACCAACATACACACCAGCTGACCAGTTGACTTCTTTGGGTCTGTTTTCATTTTCATATAACGACTACAACTGTTTTACCAAAAATAGAGCAAAAAAAAAAAATAGAATTATGGCCTCCAAGGTTTCCATGCTAAATTTTTTTTTTTTTTGCAAGAATCTCAGAAAGCTTCTTCAAATCTCTGAGTGAAATCATCGCTCATCCATCACATGCAAATGAATGTTTTTGTGTGCATTGAGATCAAAGCAAAAAACAGAAATAATTTCTAAAGTAGACCAGGTATTAGTCAGCCAAGGCGGAATGCCTCTGAAGCATCTTTGCTCATTTCTGTGCCTCTAGGTACAAGCAATCAGCCTACACAACTTCAAAACACTCAGATCTGTTTCCAGGAGAGCACTCTCCTGCACAGGCGTGTTATCTAACCACTACATATATCAGCGTGAAGCACTTTTCAAACACAGCATGACACCTAACCAGTGGTTCAGTGGAATGATCAAGATAATAAAAAGTATGTGAAGTATAAAGCACATAAAGTTCACTTATAAAATGTATTTTTTTTTAAATGGGAAAATGCACTTATTCTAAGTGTTGTTCTGAATAATATCATCCAAAACAAGACATGATATTGGTTGTGATTTCTTTATGTTTCTGCATTTTTCCAGATCCCTTCTCATCCATCACCCACAACATCTATAATCCAGGTCATATGGAGGCTGAAGCCTTTCTCTGGGCAAAGACAGAGTACTTCTTCTTCTTTTCCTTTCGGCTTTTCCCTTCAGGGGTCGCCACAGCGAATCATCTGCCTCCATCTCACCCTATCCTTTGCATCTTCTTCTCTTACACCAACGACCTTCATGTCCTCCTTCACCACATCCATGAATCGTCTCTTTGGTCTTCCTCTAGGCCTTTTGCCTGGTAGTTCCAGCCTCAGCATCCTATTACCAATATACTCACTATCCCTCCTCTGTACATGTCCAAACCATCTCAATCTAGCCTCTATGACTTTGTCTCCAAAACGTCTTACATGTGCTGTCCCTCTGATGTGCTCATTCCTAATCCTATCCATCCTCGTTACTCCCAAAGAGAACCTCAACATTTTCATCTCTGCTACCTCCAACTCTGCCTCCTGTCTTTTCCCCAGGGCCACTGTTTCTAACCCATACAACATCGTTGGCCTCAACACCGTCTTGTACACTTTTCCTTTCATTCTTGCCGATACCCTCCTATCACACATCACACCGGACACTTTTCTCCAACCATTCCAACCTGCCTGCGTACTGAGTACTGAGTACTGTAGAGTGCTGTACTCCTTAAATCATATACACAAGCACTCGGACATAGAAGCAAACTAGAATATCCAGTTAGCTTAATGCACATGTCTTTGAACTGTGAGGGGAACAGGAATATCCTGAGGAAGCCCCATACACAGTCCACACAGATGCATCCTTGCAAAGCCCAGGATGTTCCAACCCAGGACGTTTTCTAATGAGGCAGATGGCCTACCACTCCAACACAATGCTGTCATATAGAAATGTCTATCAAAATATTATGTATCAATTTATTTTATACTTCACATGTATTACCATATTTACATGTATTGCCACATATATACAGTCGGCTCTCTACTTACGGAAACCTCTGAATACGAAAAATCCAGGGTAAGGTTTTTAAACATCGATCCATGATGCTACACTACTCAAAGCTTGATTAGCGTCTTTATAATCAGCAGCTTGTGGTTGTTGTTTCTTCATGCCTAGTCTGCATCATCAGCAGGTATCTCAGGGTCTTTAGCGTTTCGCCCCGAAACCGGTATGCTTCACCTGAGTGGGGCAGCAAAGACAAAAGACTGTCTTCACCTGCAGGCTGGCTTCTGGTTGATTGTTGAGGTCTTCTAACGTGCATCTACACACTACTCTCCTGGCTTGTAATTGACTGTGGTCCAACTCTCTCTCCTCTTGATCCACAGCCACCTTGAGCATGTCTCTGCTGAAGCAGCTATGGTCTTTATCACCTTCTTTGTGGCGGTAGGGGTAAGACCTATCTTGTGCAGGAAGTTTCTTGTAGATGTTGCAACAAAACCCCTGCATCCAACCTCTATTGGCATCAGGCTTGCTTTCCACCCTTTAATACAAGCTTCATCGACCAAGTCCTGGTATTTTGCCGCTTTCAGTTCGTGTGAGATGTCAAGTCTATCCTCCCAGGGAACTGTAAGCTCGATTATGTAGATGGCTTTCGTTTCTCGGGATAGTAGCAGCATATCTGGGCGCACCTGAGTAACTGCTATATCTTCTGGAAATTTCAACTTCCTCTGCACATCCACAAGAAGCTGCCAGTCGGAGGCTGAAGACAGGACTGAGCCTCTAGTTGCAGGCTTGCGAGGCTTGGTCTTCATTTCTCCTTCTTTCAGGAACTGGATGGGTTTTCCTGTATTCTGGATACTTTGATGGTTGACTTCCACTCTGCGCTGGTCCACCACTATGGCAATCTCTCTTAAGACAGTGTCATGCCTCCATCGGTACCTCCCCTCCCCCAGAGCCTAAGGACATGCTGAGAGGATGTGATTCAGGGAGCAGTTGTTTCCTTTACACAGAGAGCATGAGGCGTCCTCCTCTTTTCCCCAAATCCACAAGTTAGAAGGCGTAGGAAGCAGGTCTGACACAGCACGTAGTAGGAAGCTGAGCTGTCCTTGATCAGTATTTCACAGTTCCTTCCATGTGAATGGGTGCTGGATGGCTGATTCCCATTTGGTCTAGCTGCCTTGGCTTCCTAACCCCACTGCTCTGATAAACCTGGTGTATTCCGCTTCTTTTCTAGTTTGTTGCACAATCATATTCCTTCTTGTTCGGTCATCTGCTGTGCTCCATCGATTACCCTCGTAGTTGCCAAGGCCTAATCTTCCTTTGCAAACTGTTCCCACCAGCTCTTGATGACGCAGGTCCTCCTCTGCCACTTGGACTGCTTTGCGAGGATTCCATTTTCAACCAGTCTTCACAGTTTCCCCTGCTTGCTGCACTACTGTGTCCTTGGAGAAACATAAGGTAGAAATTTGCACTAACTTTTGCAGTCTGGAATTCTTCAATCACAGATGACAGAGGCAAACTTAGCTTCGCTGACCTGCTGTAAAGATTTACAGTACTGTAGCTTGGTGGAACCCCCAGCCACTTACGCAGAAATCTGCTGCACAGTCGTTCCATTGACTCTACTGTAGAGAAGGCCATGTCATAGAGCAGGAATGGCTACTGCAGTCTAGGAATAATGCTGTACTGGAAGCCCATGCTTTGAAGCGGCCTTGAAGATAACTTCCATCTATTGTTTGAAGCCACTTCTTGAGCGCTTTTTGGACATCTCTGCTGCTTTCTGTCTCCCAATGACTGGTCAAAGCATTTGCCCAGGCATTTAATGCTCTCATCCTGGATTGTGGGAATCTTCTCATCTTGGATAATGAAAACATGTGATCCAAGCTGGCCTTTGGTAATAGTGAGGCTCCTTGACTTGGGTGGCTTGATTTTCATTCTAGCCCAGTTCACCATCTTTTCAAGGGCTGAGAGAATCCAACGGGTTCCTGCTGGTGACTCTGTCATGATAGTGACGTCGTCCATAAAGGCTCTGCAAGATGGGTGCCTGGTGCCATCGTCAGCCTTGGGACCTCTGCACTGGCACTGCATTGATTCCTGCCTTGAGGAGCAAGTTCATGGCTGCCACGAATAGTGTTACTGAAATGGTACACCCTGCCATAATTCCCTTCTCGAGTCTCTGCCAGCCTGTTGTGAAGTTGTTCACTGTAAATTGCATCTTGATGTTGGTAAGATGATTCATGACCAACTGCACAACCTCTTGGAACATGGTACTGCTGCAGTGCTTTCTCGATTAGTAGATGGGGTATGCTAGGGTAGGCCTTGGCAATGTCCAGCCACACTACTGATAAGTTACTGTTGTTTTTTTTGGCCTCCTTGATCAGCTGGCTTATCGCTGCTGTGTGCTCTAGACATCCTGAGTGGCCTGGGATGCCTCCCTTCTGCACGCTGGTGTCAATGTAGTGATTAATCAGGAGAAAGGTGGTGATTCTCTTTGCTACTACAGACCAAAATAGCTTTCCTTCTACGTCCAGAACAGAAATTTCCCTGAACTGGTCCAGCCCTCTTGAATCTAGCTCCTTTGGTACAAAACAACCTTCTGCCAGGGTCCATGCTGATGGTAGCTGTTTCTTTTTCCAGATTGTACGAAGCAGCTTGCAGAGACGATTGAGAAGCTTTGGGCAATTCTTGTAAATCTTGGATGTAATTCCGGAGGGACCTGGAGCAGAGCTTGATCTTGCAGCTTTGACAACCTTTTTGATTTCTTTGAAGCGCAGGTCTGAGAGATCAAAGGGGGTTTCAGGATCTGGCTCTTCGTTTGGATACGGGGGTTCTGCTCATGGTGTAGTTCTGTCAGGGTCGCTATGTGCTTGTTTTACACTCTTTTCAACCTCGACTTGAGAGCATTGGAGTCTGCCACTCTTGGGTAGGTCTGAGGGAAACTGGAAAGGGTTGCTGAAGAACGCCTTTCTTTGTTTCTTCTTCTCATTTTGCCTCTTGCGGAGTCTCTCAGCTGACCGGAATTGAAGCAGCCTCTTATGCAGAGTGTGGTGCAGCTCTTGCAGACCTTCCTTCTCGGACTCTGGAGCTTTCTTCCATGATTTCTTGACACTGTGGAGGTTTTGACGCAGTTTAGCTATCTGTTTTTGTCTTCCACTTGCTCCTCCTTGGGTTGGTCTTGACTTCACAGTTTTTTGAGCTCCAAACAAACGCTTGCATTCATCATAAACGATTTTGCTCAAGCGCTGGATCTTTTTACAAGCTTCTCCTTTCAGGCAGTTTTCAAGAATGCTGTCCAGGTTGTTGTCCAGAACTTGCCACCTCTTGTCTGTTGATGGTGGAAGTTGTAATCTAGCTTTCTTCTCCTGGACCACGTCACTTGCTACACCTCTTGTTTCCTGAGCCGTCGCGCCAGGATTGGTCTCGACGTGGGGGTTCTGAGCACTGTGGTGAGCTTCCGGGCTCAGATCCTCCTGTGTCTTATTAGCTGCTGATGAAACATCTTACTAAATTTTCACCCTCTGTATGCGAAACAACCTCTTCTTACGAAAAGTGCCAAATGCGCCATTCAAAAATTCAAACACGCCATTCAAAAATTCAAACAATGCGAGAGTTGCTCTCTCATTGGCTGTCTCCCAACATCCTGCCCCACTGGCCTCCCATTGGCCAGGAGGGAGCTGAATCTCCATAGTACTGTACCCATAAGCTTGTTTGTTACACGCGTAAAGGAGAGATGTACTGTTGTGTAACACCAGCTTGATATAGCTGTGCTAGATTATATACTAGGTTCTAGAGGAGCAGAATGAATTGTGGAGATTTAAAGTTGAACAGCCGGCAGATTTATTACAATTTACAATATCACAAGAAACAGTGCAAACAATGTTGTAGAACGCTCTTTACAAAATAAAAATAAAAATAAAATAGGCTTAGAGTCTCTAAGGTTCGATTTGTGTGAATTCGGGAGGTCTCCAGGATTGTGATCCGTTTGGGATAAAGGTGTTTTATTTGTTCTTATCTGGGATCCTGTGATTTGAAGTGGTTGGGTCTGTAGATCTACTCTCGCATCCAGAGAGCAGTTGGCCACACTGCCTCTGGATCCGCCAAGAGTTCTCACTGGGTTTAGCTCGCCATCCGTGTCCGAAACCAGCTTCAAGATCAGATCCAGGTCCACTAAAAATCCAGTCTGCACATGCAGTACAGACACAATGAATAAAATATTTCTTAACAGTAGTTTCTAAATAAAATGAGATCTCATAAAATGTTCAAAATCTTTTACATTGCTGGTTTTACTTCCATGGATTCAAAATGTATTGCTATGTAGCGTAACTTATTTCTATGAAATAACACATAAATGAAATGACAAAAGTGCATGAAAGGCACTGAATGGAATGTAATACAAAACAAAAGTGCTTATCTGCACTACTTTAGTGCATTAGCAAAAGTGCTTCAACAAAAACATTTAGAAAAATAAAATGTAAGGCTCATTTTGTGCACAGCACAATCTTTGTTGTGTACTCCGACTGGTTTTAGCTTTTTAGAGACAAAAAATAGTGCACACAGTTTTAAAAGTCACCATGTGTAAAGTTAGCATAGGTTCACCATGTGTAAAGTTAGCATAGGTTTTTAAGCTAGCTTCATGTTGTAATGACTCACCGGAGTTTCCAAGAAAACAAACACTCTCTACCCGGTTTGATTGAGAGTGAACAAAACACATACAAGGCTCTGAAAAGTACATAAACTTAGTTAAACTTGTTAAAAGTTCACTTAAACACATTTTGGATCGTTTGACTCACTTGTGTAGCTTTTCGAGTGCTCTGTGTGTGTCCTGCTCTGCAGCGCTCTGCTGTGCTTAGCTAGGTGCATGCAGCATGTGCTTATGATGCGTTCAAGGGGACTAGGAAACTATAGTGCTTTCAGGGAGCGTTGGAAATTAGGGTTTTTTTCCAATAAAATTAGTAACCATGTATTTATATGGGTTACAGTTGGTTCGTGAATTTCGTGGGGGTTTTTTAAGAGTACTCACTGCAGCTTATTTGAGAAGGTCCAGATGAGCCGTGCCCCATCTCAAAAGCTCCGCATTCGGCCACAGAGAATTTTTGTGCACTGGAGTGGGCGGCGCCACAAATATTCCGTGCACAGAATGCTCCATGGGACAAAAGACCGCCGATCTCGCAAGGAAGCAAGTTAATATTGAATCCGGACCGCTGATCTCTCAAGGAAGCAAGTTTATATTGAATCCGGACCTCAGATCTTTCAAACAGGTAATTAAGCTTTACATACAAGACCCCGTCTGAAAAGTTCCGTCGGCTGCGTGTGGGTGGAGCCCACATTTGGCAGAGCGCGCCACTCAGAGAGAGATAGAGAGAGAGAGAGAGTGTTTTGTTTGTGTGTGTGAGTGAGAAAGAGAGAGAGCGAGAGAGACAGAGAGAGAGAAATAGAGAGAGATAGTGAGAGACAGTGGTGTGTGTGTGTGTGTGTGTCTGTGCATTAATAAAAAATGTTTAATAATGTTTTAATTAATAAATATGTTAATAAAATGGTTTAATATGTTAATAAAATGTTTAAATGGTTTAATAAATAAATTTCTTTTAGTTTTAACACATATTTCATACATATTTCATACAAAATTGCTGTAGTTTTATCATTTTAAAGGGTTTATGGGGTAATCTTTGGAGCCTTGAAACGAATCACGCATTTTACATGTAAAATGTACCTCTACTTACGAAAACTCCAGGTTCAGAAAAAGGTTCTGAAATGGATTAATTTCATAAGTAGAGGGCCGACTGTATTCATATATACATTACACCATTACCCATAGTCAAAGCCATTGCAACTGAGTAGGCAAACTAGACGGTTGCCTCAGGGCCTGGAGGTTGGAGGGGAGCCCCAACGGACAGCAAATATAATTACACTGCACTGACATCAGGTGTGCTGTAAACTGCAGTGAACGACACCACCTGAACACCACCTAGTATTCCACCTGAAGGAAAGTAGTTTGTTTTTGGAGTCAAAGACACTTGGCAAAGGTGGGGTACACCCTGAACAACTCGCTAGACCATCACAGGGCAACACATGCAACCATTCACACTCACATTCACACTTTGGGATAATTTGGAACAGTTGGCCAGTTCACCCAATGTGCATGTCTTTGGACTGTGGGAAGAAACCCATGCAAGCATGAGGAGAACATATAAAGTCTACATAGAGGCGCCTGAGCCCAGGACCCTGACCCAGGAGCTTCTTGGTGTTGAGCAGACATTCTAACCACTAGCCACTGTGCCACCCTTGTTTGTTTGGAGAGGTAGGCAACTGGCTACAAATGAATTGTATGCGTATGTGTATTTATGTGAACCGAATTTCAAAAAAGTTGGCACACTATATAAATTGTGCCTCGCTGAGTGCGAAGCAGCCGGGATGAAGATCAGTACCTCCAAGTCCGAGGCCATGGTTCTCAGTCGGACAATGGTGGAATGCACCCTCTGGGTCGGGGATGAGGTCCTGCCCCAAGTGGAGGAGTTTAAGTATCTTGGGGTCTTGTTTACGAGTGAGGGAAGGATGGAGCGAGAGATCGACAGACGGATCGCTGCAGCCTCTGCTGTTAAGCGGTGCCTGTACCGGTCCGTCGTGGTGAAAAAGGAGCTGAGCCGCAAGGCGAAGCTCTCAATTTACCAGTCGATCTACGTTCCAGCCCTCACCTATGGTCACGAGCTTTGGGTAATGAGCGAAAGAACAAGATCACGGATACAAGCGGCTGAAATGAGCTTCCTTCGCCGGGTGGCGGGTTCTCCCTTAGAGATAGGGTGAGAAGCTCCGCCATCCGGGAGAGCTCGGAGTAGATCCGCTGCTCCTCCGCATTGAGAGGGGCCAGTTGAGGTGGCTCGGGCATCTGGTTAGAATGCCCCTGGACGCCTCCCTGGTGTGGTGTTTCGGCATGTCCAACCGGGAAGAGACCCCGGGGTCGACCTAGAACACGCTGGACGGACTATGTCTCTCGGCTTGTCTGGGACCGCCTCGGTGTCCCCCCGGGAGAGTTGGAGGAAGTGGCTCGGGAGAGGGATGTCTGGACCTCTTTGCTAAGGTTGCTGCCCCCGCGACCCGACCCCGGACTAAGCGGAAGAAGATGAGATGAGATAAATTGTGACTATCTATTATCTATTACTTTCGGCTGCTCCCTTCAGGGGTCGCCACAGCAAATCATCCGCCTCCACCTCACCCTGTCCTCCGCATCTTCTTTTCTGACTCCAACGACCTTCATGTCTTCCTTCACCACATCCATAAATCTCTTCTTTGGTCTTCCTCGAGGCCTTCTGCCTGGTAGTTCCAACCTCAGCATCCTACTGCCAATATACTCACTATCCCTCCTCTGTACATGTCCAAACCATCTCAATCTAGCCTCTCTGACTTTGTCTCCAAAACATCTTACGTGGGCTGTCCTTCTGATATACTCATTTCTGATCCTATCCATCCTCGTTACTCCCAGAGAGAACCTCAACATTTTCATCTCCGTTACCTCCAGCTCTGCCTCCTGCCTTTTCCTCAGCACCAGTGTTTCTAATCCATACAACATCGCTGGCCTCACCACCGTCTTATACACTTTTCCCTTCATTCTTGCTGACACTCTCCTATCGCACATCACACCGGACACTTTTCTCCAACCATTCCAGCCTGCCTGCACACGTTTCTTCACCTCTTTTCCACACTCTCCATTGCTCTGGATTGTTGAGCCTAAGTACTTAAAATCCTCCAGCTTCGTTATCTCTGTAACATCACCGTTCCTCCTGGGTCCTTCTCATTCACACACACATGTATTCTGATTTTCTGAGGCTAACCTTCATTCCTCTCCTTTCCAGGGCATACCTCCACCTCTCTAGATTTTCCTGCACTTGTTCTCTGCTCTCACTACAGATCACAATGTCATCTGCAAACATCATAGTCCATGGAGATTCTTGTCTCACCTCGTCTGTCAGCCTGTCCATCATAACCAATGAACCGGCATTTTTCCAAGCTCTGGTCAACGATGTGCTGAGGGATATGTTGAACCGCTTTGTATTCGTGTACCTTGACGACATCCTGATCTTCTCTCGAGACCAAGATGAGCAGCTCCGCCATGTGAGAATGGTACTAAAGAGGCTCCTGGAGAACAGATTGTTCGTTAAAGCAGAAAAATGTGAGTTTCATGTTCCCTCAGTCTCCTTCCTGGGGTTCATCATGGAGAAGTGTCAGATAAGACCCGATCCAATGAAAGTGAAGGCAGTGGCGGAGTCACCGACTCCGGGGACGCGGAAACAGGTGCACAGGTTCCTGGGGTTCGCAAATCTATCGCCGGTTTGTGCGAGACTACAGTTGCCTAGCAGCCCCCCCTCACACAGTTGACATCACCCAAAACACCGTTCCAGTGGTCCCCAAGTGCCCAGGCAGCATTTGACAGGCTGAAGGCTAAATTTGTCAACGCGCCCGTACTGATCCACCCAGACCCCTCGCTGCAGTTTGTGGTGGAAGTCAATGCCTCAGACTCGGAAGTGGGGCAGTCCTCTCCCAATGGTCTCCCACAGACCAGAAGTTACACCATGCGCCTTCTTCTCCCGTCGCTTGTCCCCAGCGGAACAGAATTATGATGTTGGGAATCATGAGCTGCTGGCGGTGGTCTTGGCGCTCCAGGAGTGGAGGCACTGGCTGGAAGGGGCGGCCCACCCCTTCGTGGTCTGGACCGACCATAAAAACCTATCCTACCTCTGTACAGCCAAGAGGTTTTACTCCCGTCAGACATGATGGTCACTCTACTTGGGAAGTTTCAACTACACACTAACATACCGACCCGGCTCCCAGAATATGAAGCCAGATGCTCTCTCCAGGCAGTTCTCCTCGGGGGAAGACACTACCATGGAGACCATCCTGCCCGCCTCCTGTATACTTGAAGCAGTCCAATGGTAGGTAGAACGGCTAGTTCGGGACGCCCATCAGGGGGAACCAGAGCCCATCGGGTGCCCCCAAGGTCGACTATATGTTCCCCCGCCAGCCAGAACCCCAGCACTCCAGTGGGCTCACTCCTCAAAGTTGGCCTGCCACCCCGGAACCCACCGAACCTTCTTCCTCCTCCAACAATGCTTCTGGTGGCCAATGATGGCAGCTGACACCAGGGAGTTTGTGGGAGCTTGTGCCACCTGTGCCCGGAGCAAGTCCTCCCACCGTGCACCCACAGGTCTCCTTCAACCCTTACCCATTCCCCATCGTCCCTGGTCGCACATTGCGGTGGACTTTGTCACGGGTTTCCTCCCATCCAAGGGCAAGACAGTTATCCTGACAATAGTGGACCAGTTCTCAAAGGTGGTTCACTTCATTGCCCTACCCAAACTCCCCTCGGTGATGGAAACAGTTGGTCTCCTGGTCCAACACGTCTTTCGCCTCCATGGCATCCCCCAGGACGTCGTTTCAGACTGGGGCCGCCAGTTTGCATCCAGAGTTTAGAAGGCATTCTGCGACACCTTGGGAGTCTCCTGCAGCTTGACTTCTAGCTACCATCCTCAGTCGAACAGGCAGGCAGAGCAAGTGAATTAAAGCCTCGGATCCTCCCTGCGCTGCGTCGCCTCCCGCCTTCCAGCCTCCTGGGCCACACACTTCCCATGGGTCGAATACGCACACAATTCTCTGATCTGCACAGCCACCGGGATATCCCCCTTCATGGTGATTCATGGGTTCCAGCCTCCCTTGTTTCACAGCCAAGAGGTCAAAGTGGCCGTTCCATCTGTCCAGGCACAGTTTCACAGAGCACGCCGGGTCTGGAAAGAAGCACGTGGTGCCCTGGAACGAACAGTGGCCCGAAACCGGAAGCTTGCCAGTTGACACCGAACCCCAGCACCTCCCTACACGGTCGGGCAACAAGTGTGGCTCTCCTCCCGGGACCTGCCCCTGCAAGTCAACTCCAAAAAATTGTCTCCCAGATACATTGGGCCCAATGTAATAGAGAAAATTATAAACCCCAGCGCCGTCCGACTAAGACTCCCATCCTCACTCAAGTTACACCCAGTGTTTCATGTTTCTCTGATTAAGCCCGTGGTAGAAAGTCCCCTACACCCCCTCACCAACCCCCCCACCCCCTGCTCCCTGGCTGATTGATGGACATCCCGCATACACAGTCAACCGTATCCTCGGCTTTACGCAGGAGGGGTCGAGGTTTTCAGTACCTAGTGGACTGGGAGGGGTATGGACCCTCATGGATTCCCGGCTCCCTAATCCTGGACCCGGACTTATTAGACGAATATTATCGTCAGTTCCCAGACAAGCCTGGTCGGGCGCCAGGTGGCGCCCCTAGGGGATGGGGGGTACTGTTATGGTCTGTGCTGGCTGGCGGCATTAATTCTTTCTTTAGTCATTGCAGGCGCTGGCGAGGGGCGTGGCTGTTGCAGGTAGGCGAGTTCCATAAGAGTGCACCTGGTCCCACTCTGCAATCAGCAAGCAGCCAGCTATAAATGGGAGTGGCGCACTTCCCTCCGATGTTAGAAGATTGTCTTCCCAGTGATCCCGTTCCTCTGTTTTCTCTCTGACCCCTGGTATCTTACTTCGTGTTCGACCAGTTCCATTGATTTATTATTCCCGTGATTTAGAGTTCCAAGTGCAAATAAAAATCGTTGAATCTTCTTATGGTCTCCTGCATCTCTGGGTCCGACGCATACACTCCAGGCTTAACAATAACTCTGCTAAGAAGACATGGTCAACACACGTACATGCACACACACACACACACACACACACACACACACACACACACACACACACACACACACACAAACATACACACAAACACACACACACACACACACACACACACACACACACACACACGTGTGATTCCTGGTGAAAGTGATTCCGGGTGCCATGGTCATTGTAAGATTATAACTCTGCTCAGAAGACATGGTCAGCACGAAGTAAGTACCTTGAAAGGTATGCTTTTATCATTTTTAAAGGGGAGTCTTGGGAGCCTTGGAACGAATAATGTGTTTTACATGTAAAATGCACCTCTACTTATGAAAACACCAAGTTCGGAAAAGGGTGCTGGAATGGATTAATTTTGTAAGAAGAGGGCCGACTGTATATATGTATATGTATATATATATATATATATATATATATATATATATATATATATATATATATATATATATATATAGAGTGAGAATTTTCTGAGTAGATCCTTCCGTAAGCGAGTGCTCAATACATTTTCGTAGAGCAAATAAAAATAAAAATAAAAGGACAGGACAAAGACTTTCTATTGAAACTTCATTTATCACTACAGATCTGTTTCAAGGGGTAGTGAAACCATCCTCTCTCTTCAGGTGATTACAGATTCTTCTATATAGATATATATAGGGTGTCCCAAAAAATGTATACACACTTTTTAATAATTGTATAATATTAAATATATTATGAATTAAATATTAATGCATGTTATATTGCATGTTATTGTATGTCAATATTATGTATGTTATTAAATATATACAGTATGATGTATATTATGATATAGACACAGTCGGTGTCACTGACATAGAAAAAACATAGCCAATGGCAATCCGTTGAAATAATACAGAGGACATAATGCGTTTGTACATCTGGTCTCAGAAAGTACAACCATTTTATAACCGTTTTGTTGAACTGATTTTCCAGAAACGGAAATCTCTATTTGTAAGAGGGATATCTCTGAAATTTTTTGTGACACCTCACAGCTTCACAGCTCAGATACAGTCACAAAATTCTAAAACCAGAAAAAAAAAAAATCACAAACTGCTGAAAATATCCAAATGATGACTTCCTTAGAGGTGTAGGCTGGGGGGTGCACAGGGTGCACGTGCACCCCCCCACAGCAGGAGTTGAGTTCCGCTGGACAAGAAATCATGTGCATTCACAATGTTATAAATAAACTTAATGACTGTTATTGAAGAGAAAGTCGGAGATAAGTTCTGCATGACCAGAGTCAGAAAGTAAACCGGAAGTTAACATGTAACGGGCACTGCGCATGTGCACGCCCGAGCTGACCAATCAACAAACATCATATTATCAGTAAGCAATAATAGCTGAACACTGTCGATCAAACAAAGTGTGCGTGTGAAAATAATGCACAGTTTCTTCGTACTGCCTCCGGTTCCTGCACGTGTTAGAACACAAACATTGACGCATAGAGAATGAATAAGCCATCCAACCTGTATCTGCTGCCTAATGGTCAGTACCTTTATAAAATTACAGTAATAGTATGTTTTTGTGCTGTAAATATGTATTAATATTTGTTTGTGCCTCTGAATAGATAAATAACTTTAGCTCAATTTGTAAATGTATTTAGCACATGTACTTGCAGATGTAGTTTGAAATATATTTGAGAATGTTTTTGGTTGAAATATAATATTTGATTCGTCTTCTGAGAGTAATAGATGACTCGTCTTCTGCTGAAAAACTGCGTGTTGTTGGCATGAGATTCCATGTTGTTTATATCATATAATATGCTGTGATATGCATGCACTATATTTCTTGTGGTACTTTGTACCAACCCAGTGACGTCACTGTAACTTTGTATATTCGGGCACTTAGCAATGGCGGCTTTTGGTTGATAACTTATACGACAAGCACATAAAACAAAACCGCTGTGTGTGCAATGGTTTATTTATGATATAAAATTTAAGCCACAATCGCTTCAATAAACTATACTTAAACTACCACCAACTTATTTAGTCGGTGTTTCATTTCCCCTTTAAGGCTTAGGCCTATAGCCCCTGGGACTTGATTTCCGGTCAACCGAGATGTGCACCCCCTCATGGTCAGACCAGCCTATACCCTTGCTAAGCATCGTGTCCATAAAATCTTTCTGAAGTTCGTCTCATCCACAAGAGCCCTTCCAGCCACCACACACTTCTTTTCTCTCTTTTATATGATGCCCATTCTTTTGTTCTAACCGAATACATTGTTGTTATTTATTGATTTGTTTGGGTTTGCTTCTTATGAAACCTCAGATTTTAACATTTGCTAAGCTTTACTTTTTTTATGTAGAGTTCATAGTGGCAGGCTAGCATAGTGTTTGTACATCTGACTCACAGAAAGAAGATTGTAGGTTTCTGCCTCACAGAAAAAAGACCCAGCTAAGCAACGGCATTTCTGCATGAAATTTGCATATTTCATCAAACTTGTAGGGGTTTCCTCTGGGTACTACAGCTTCTTACCACAGTCCACAGACATGTACATTAAACTAATTGGCTGTTCTAAATTGCCCTTAGAATGTAATATGAGAGAAGCAGGGGGGAAGGGTCAGTGGTGGCCTAGTGGTATAGGGCGCGGGATCACTGATCCTAGGGTTGGGGGTTGGAGTCTCACTCTATACAGAGTTGTCAATGTCCCCCCAGTGCTGCTAACTGGGTTATCAAAGGCCGATCATGTCTCTCACTAATGCAGCTGTGAGGGGGTGCACAAGCCAGTGTTCACCCTCACGCCGGTCCCAAGCCCGGATAAATGCAGAGGGTTGCGTCAGGAAAGGCCATCCGGTGTAAAACCAATGCCACATAAAACATGCGAGTCAAAAATACAAATACCATACCGGATCAGTCGAGGCCCGGGTTAACAATGACAGCCATCAGTGCTGTGAACCAACAGGGTGCTGGTGAAAATTGGAGTACTGTTGGTCGAAGAAGGAGAGGTGGGAAGCAGAGAGAGAAGAGGAAAGGCATGAGTCTTGGACTGAGAGTAGGGACTTTGAATGTTGGAACTATGCAAGGAAAAGATAGCGAGCTGGCTGACATGATGCAGAGGAGGAAGGTGGACATACTGTGTGTTCAGGAGACCAGGTGGAAAGGTAGCAAGGATAGAAGCTTAGGAGCAGGGTTTAAGCTGTTTTATCATGGTGTGGATGGGAAGAGAAATGGAGTAGGAGTCATCTTGAAGGAGGGGTTTGTCAGGAATGTTCTAGAAGTGAAAAGAGTGTCAGACAGAGTGATGAGTCTCAAGTTAGAAATTGAAGGTGTGATGCTCAATGTTGTTAGTGCTTATGCCCCACAGGCAGGATGTGAGATAAAAGAGAAGGAGAGATTCTAGAGTGACTTAGAGGAAGGGATGAAGAGTACCCCCAGAGGTGAAAGAGTGGTCATTGGTGCAAATTTCAATGGACATGTTGGTGCAGGCAACAGAGGGGACGAGGAAGTGATGGGCATGTTTGGTATCCAGAACAGGAACACAGAAGGATAGATGTTGATAGATTTTGCAAAAAGGATGGAAATGGCTGTGGTGAATACTTTCTTCTTGAAGAGACAGGAGTATAGGGTGACTTATAAAAGAGGAGATAAGAGCACACAGGTAGACTACATTTTGTGTAGAAGATGTAATTTGAAGGAAGTCAGTGACTGCAAAGTAGTAGTAGTGGGTGAGAGTGTTTCCAAACAGTATAGAATGGTGGTGTGCAGGATGACGCTGATGGTGAGGAAGGTGAAGAAGGCAAAGGGGAAGAGGTGAGTGAGGACCAGGAATTATCAAAGATTAGTAAGGGTGAAGTGATGAGGGCATTGAAGAGGATGAAGAGTGGAAAGGCAGTTGGTCCTGATGACATACCGGTGGAGATCTGGAAGTGTCTAGGAGAGGAAGCAGTAGATTTTCTGACAAGAACATTCAACAAGGTCTTAGAGAGTGAGAGGATGCCAGAAGAATGGAGGAGAAGTGTGCTGGTGCTCATTTTTAAGAACAAGGGAGATGTGCAGAGTTGTGACAACTACAGAGGGATAAAGTTGATGAGCCATACGATGAAATTATGGGAAAGAATAATGGAAGTTAGACTAAGGGCAGAGGTCAGCATTTGTGAACAACAGTTTAGTTTCATGCCAAGAAAGAGCACCACAGATGCAGTGTTTGCTTTGAGGATGTTAATAGAGAAGTACAGAGAAGGTCAGAGCAAGCTGCATTGTGCCTTTGTGGATCTGGAAAAAGCATATGACAGGGTGACAAGAGAGGAACTGTTGTATTACATGAAGTCTGGAGTGGCAGAGAAGTATGTTAGAGCGGTGCAGGACACATATGAGAGATATTAGAGTGGCGCGTGAAGGCTATGTAGCCGGCTGGTGTAATCGCCTCGTCGGTGTACTCTCTTCGAGCCATGTTTCACAGAAAGACAGCATGGAGCAGACCTGTAGATCCTTCTGCATTGCAATCCGAGCATGAAGTTGGTCCATCTTGTTTCGCAGAGACTGAAGATTTGCAAGCGGTATGACCGGAAGTGATCACCTTCCACTGTTAACCAAGCATTGGAGTCATCATTCAGCCCCTCCTCCCCAATTGCCACAACTCCGCCTGGGCTTATTGTTGTCCGAGGTGCGGTGAGCGTTGAGCTCAGGATAGGAGTTGAGCGTGCATACAAACAAACAACAACATACAAAACAAATTAAAATGACCAAAGAAACAATTTGACTCCGAGAACTCTGCGACGTACCCCCCTAGGCAGTGCTATCTTGGAGATGTTACGTTCAATGCAAAAGGACATGAAGCAAGTTTATCCTTTTGGTATCATTTGTTAAACATGCTACAGAACATAAAATTTCACACACAAACATTCCAAACATTAACTTAGGTACTGTACTGGTATAATAATTGAATAAGACTTTAATATTAATGCTTTACAACAATATATGCTGTACAGTGAGTCGTCGACTTACGACCTATGTGAGTTACGGCTGATCGACTTTACGACCGCAAAAGTGGTGACGCATGATTCATGGCAGTGCAGCGCGAGTGTTGCGTACAATGGTTGTTTGCGTTGCCGGCAGCACCAGTATCTTAAAAGACCAAGCAGGAGATGATTCAGCTTCACTTTCTAACTGCTCAGAGCAAATTTATTCATTGACTTTCAATGCCACGTCACTGTGGCATGAAGCTGAGAGCCGATCCTTTCTGTGTGGGCATGTTCGATACCTTGAAGCTCTAATTTTATTGGACTCACACACTGCAGTGTTTATGTCACAGGAAACGCGTCCCAAGTTTTGGCAATCAGCTGCTCTGCGGGTTGAAGTTTTTCCATGTCTGTCCTTTTGTGTTTGCTTGCCAGCTGTGCTTGGCTTCGTGGAAATGAGCTGATCAAAACGAGGGAAATTTATCTCTTTACCCAAACAACAAGTGCAGTCTGTGGCTGTTGTTATAATCCAATATAATTGGAGTTTGAAGCTATCAGACCCGCCCACACAGTGGAGTACAGAAAGGATTGGCTCTCCGCTGGGTGTCACAGTGACGTGGAATTGAAAATTGATGTAGAGATTTAAATGCACGAGATTTATTCATCTGTTTTTGTTTGGCGTGAGTGTGTTTGGATGGAAAGATAAGATAAGATAAGATACAGCTTTATTAATCTCACAATGGAGAAATTCACTGTTACAGGCTCTTGAGGTACTATCAGTAGGGGGTGCAAAAATAGATACAAGTACAAACATACACACATACATATATTATATAAGTAAATAAATAAAAAGATACATAAATAGTATAAATTACTAAACAATAAAACAAAAGAATGGAGCAACTTTACAGAGTGGCCTACATTAAAGTGTAATGTATCTGAGTGCAGAGTAGATGGGTTGATATGGTTCACAGTGGGGTAGATGTGGTTGATTAAAGTGCGCGGGGGTTTTTATTGCACATAACCGGTATTTTCACAGACAGTTACAAAGTGGCGTTGTACAGTCTGATAGCGGTGGGAATGAACGACCTGCGGTAGCGCTCCTTCCTGCACTGAGGATGCCTCAGTCGTCCACTGAAGGAGCTGCTTAGCTCCTCGACAGTCTGGTGCAGTGGGTGAGAGCTGTTGAACAGGATGGATGTGAGCTTTGCTACCATCCTCCTCTCACTCACCTCCTCCACAGAGTCCAGTGGGCAGCCGAGGACAGAGCTGGCCCTCCTGACCAGCTTGTTCAGTCTCTTTCTGTCCCGCTCTGTGCTGCCCGGGGCCCAGCAGATGGCAGCGTAGAGGATTGCAGAGGCTACCACAGAGTCATAAAATGTCCTGAGCAGAGGTCTGCATATGCCGAAGGACCTGAGTCTCCTCAGAAGGTGGAGGCGACTCTGGCCCTTCTTGTACAGGGCGTTGGTGTTGTGGGACCAGTCCAGTTTATTGTTAAGGTGAACACCCAGGTACTTGAAACTGTCCACTGTCTCAATGTCCTGTCCCTGGATGTTCACTAGTAAATGTGTGTGTGTGTGTGTTTGAGTGCTTCTCCTGAAGTCGACCACCATCTCCTTCGTCTTCCTAGTGTTCAAGCACAGGTGGTTGCGCTCACACCAGTCCACGAAGTCGACGATGACCGACCGGTACTCCAGCTCGTTCCCCTCTGACACACGGCCCACGATGGCGGAGTCGTCCGAGAACTTCTGGAGGTGGCAGCTGTTTGTGTTATATATGAAGTCCGAGGTATAGATGTTAAAAGGAAGGGTGAGAGGGCGGTGCCCTGCGGTGCCCCGTGCTACAGACTACCACCTTTGACTTACAGCGCGCAGCCGCACGCACTGTGGACGGTTAGTAAGGTAGTCAATAATCCAGGCAGCAAGGTGCCCGTCCACTCCCACGTCCTCCAGCTTCCCCGCAGGCGCTGGCCTGATGGTGTTGAAGGCGCTGGAGAAGTCAAAGAACATGACCCTCACAGCGCTGCCGGCGATCTCCAGGTGGGTGAGTGCCCGCTGCAGAAGGTAGATGACGGCGTCTTCTACTCCGATGTTGGGCCTGTAGGCAAACTGCAGCGGGTCTAGGGTGGGGCTCACCATAGAGCGGAGGTGTTCAAGGAGGAGCCTTTCCATGGTCTTAATGAGGTGGGAGGTCAGGGCGACAGGTCTGTAGTGGGCTGGTTCCTTCGCTTGTGCTGTTTTGGGAACCGGAACCACACAGGAGGTCTTCCAGAGGACTGGAACCTTCTCCAGGCTGAGGCTCAGGTTGTACAGGTAGCATAGTACCACACAGAGCTGGTCTGCGCAGGTCCTCAGCAGCCTGGGACTGATGCCATCAGGTCCTTCAGATTTCCTCTGATTTAGTCGCCTCAGCTGTCTCCTCACCTGGTCTGATGTGAGGGAGAGGGGGCTGGGGTGGGCTGCAGAGGGAGGGGATGTGTCTGTCGGGCTGTAGCAGTCAAGTGAAGTTGGCCTGGGGAGGGGAGGTGTCAGCTGGTCTGGAGGCGTGTGAAGAGGGAGGGGAACGGGAGGGGTGCAGAGGGGAGGGGAGAATCAAACCTGTTGAAGTAGCAGTTTAGTTCATCCGCCCAGCGCTGGTCACCATCAGCTGTCCCTCTGACACTCTGCCCAAATCCAGACATGGTCTTTAGTCCTCTCCAGGCGTCCCATACGTTGTTCTGAGCCAGCTTCTCCTCCATCTTCTTCCCATAGTCCTTCTTTGCCCTCCTGATCCTCCACTGGAGCTCACGCTGGACCTTCTTCTGCTCCTCTCTGTTCCCCGAGATGAAAGCCCTCTTTTTCTGGTTCAGGAGGACTTTGAGCTCAGGGGTGACCCATGGGTGGTTGTTGGAGAAGCACCGTACTCTCCGTGTTGGCACGGTGCTGTCCACGCAGAAATTCATGTAGTCGGTGATACAGTGTGTGAGGCCGTCGATGTCATCACCAAAGGAGTTACAGAGCATGCTCCAGTCTGTGGTCTGGAAACAGTCCCTAAGCCTCTCGTTGGTCTCCTCGGTCCACACTTTCACAGACCTCTTCTGTGCAGGTTCCTTTCGCACCCTGGGTGTGTATTGGGAGCAGGTAGACCAGGTTGTGGTCTGAGCGTCCCAGTGGGGAGGGGAGGAGCTGTAGCGTCCTTCACATTTGCATACAGTAAGTCCAGTGTTTTATTGTCTCTTGTGGCGCACTTCACGTATTGCGTGAGCGTCGGAAGAGAGGCGGAGAGAGGGGCGTGGTTAAAATCCCGCTGATCAGAATCATGGCGCGGGGTGACGAGTCTGTGTCTGATTAACGGCGCTGTGTAGAAGCGCTCACACGCGGCCGCCGCATCAACCGAGGCGGAATGTACACGCAAAACACAATCACGTGTGAAAACTCCTCGGTAGATAATATGGCGCGGCGCTTACCGTGAGCAGCTCCACGTCCCGCGTGCATAGCTGCTCCTTCACGTGCACGTTTGCCGGGTGGCACCATCGTTCATTCACATAGACCGCCACGCCCCTCCTTTCTTCTTACCGCTCTCCGTTACACTCCGATCTGCACGCGCGAGTGTAAATCCGTTAAGAGAAACCACAGAGTCCGGTGTGAGTTCATTCAGCCACGTCTCTGAGAAACACATGAGGCTGCAGTCCTGGTACTGCCTCTGCTGCCGGGTCAGCGCCGCCAGCTCCTCCGTCTTGTTGGCGATCGCGCGGACATGTCCCATGGTGACAGAGGGTGCACATGTCCTCCGCGTCTTTCATCCCCTCTGCAGCCTCTCCTTTTCCTCCGTATTTCCAAAGGAACAACGGGCTTTTCCGCGTGAAGGAGGGCGGGGCGCTCAGGCCGAGGAGGGTCTCACGTGTGTAAGACCTGCGTTGCTCAGAGCCGTCGGTGAATGAGTTTCCTGACGCCGATCCAAAAAGTGAAAATAAAAGTGCACAGAAGAACAAAAGCATCATGAAAGTATGTTTTCCAGATGCAGGATTGAAGAAAGAAAAAGAAAATTTGAAAAAAGATAAAGAAACACGCCTATATACAATAGAAAAGAGAAAAAAAAGAAAAATAAACTGAAGAGCTCCTGTAACTGGCTGCAGGTCACCCGGCGCCATCTTGGAAAGTCGACATACGCCCAGATCGAGTTACGACCGGTCTGCCGGAACCAAACGCGGTTGCAAGTCGACGACTCACTGTATAATGTTTATATTTTATCAATAAATATAACAGTAAAAACTCAAATGTTTTTCTTTATCATTACTCCATTTTATATAATACTGTATTAATCAGTAAGACTGTCCATAGCAGGGGTCACAAACCTTTTTGAAACTGAGAGCTATTTCTTGGGTGCCAATTAATGCGAAGGGATACCAGGTCGATACACCCCTCTGAAATTACAAATTTGCTCAATTTAACTTTAATTGTATGTTATTATTAATAATTAATGATATTCATCTATGTGAAGATATTGATTTGATTTAAAAATATGTTTAAAAAATTAGATACAGCTCAATGGAGAGTGGCGCTATGGAACCGTGGGTCTGTCTTAAAAATAGCAGTGAACAGGTCCGCGGGCAACTTATATTGTCCCTGCGAGCTACCTGGTGCCTATGGGCACCACGTTGTGGATCCCTGGTCTATAGAATGTGTTTCGGAAGCATATTTTAGTGCATGTAATAGATACATAGTATTATACTTCCGGTTTATCATTCGCGCATTTAATATGATACATGGGGTTTTACTTCCGAGTACAGAGGGGCCGGAACCGAACTGTATAAAGCAGTATAGGGCCTGCTGGAAAAAGCAACATATTTCAAGTAAGTGTGACATTTTCAAATCTATGCACTAAACAAAAATGTAAAATTTCACCATCTTACAGTTTTTTCAACGAGCAGTGATGGCCTATTGATATAGGGCGTTGGATCGCTGATCCTAAGGTTGGGGGTTCGAGTCCCACTCTCCAGAAGGTTGTCACTGCCCCCCCCACCCCATCCCCACCCTAGTGCAGCTAAGTGGGTTATCAAAGGCAGGCCATGTCTCTCACTGTCTATGGTGTGAGACATGTAAAAAAAACATTGTTGACTTTCGACAAGAGTAGGCTGCAAAGCTGACAGCATGTTTCTGCCCTGCGATGGCCTGGTGAGCTGTCCAGGATGTACTCTGCCCTCGCCCGGAGGTGGCTGGGATGGGTGCCAGCCTCCCCGCAACCCTAATTAGGATTAAGCGATTTCAGAAATGAACACTTTTCCGAGGATTCTGTAAGAATATAGTCAATATCCTGACCAATTTGATTCATGTTCTCTGTGTGTAAAATACATTCACTCATGAGATATTATTTAAACAAATACAGTAAATACTTTTAAGTGACTAAAGCTCAGCGTTACACAATAGCTTTCATGTATATCAGCCAACAAGAGGCGTCTGGGGAGAATTTTCCCTGCTCTTCTAAGTAAGAGACTGAGAGGCACATACTGATGAAATCAGTTGTCATAATCAGTTAAATCGAATTCAGGTTTCTGGGATTATGAAAGCAATCTTGATCCAAGAACAAATCTTACATAAATAAATCACATTCACCAAGCTGAGTCAGTTTCCAATATACCCGCAAAAACTGGTGTCCTTTTATGTCATAGCTCTCTGCCTTCAGTGGAATTATTTGTGTGAAAGTACATATGCTCATAGGTGCACTAACAAGGAAACCACTGTATTTTTGATCAGCAGCAAAACCTTATACTGTATCCCTATGCCAATAATATAAAATCACCACCTGAATTTAAATGAGCAAACAGATAATCACCTTCAATTGGATAATTACTGCAGTGACCAATATGTTTCAGACAGCAAATAGTTATAAAATCTGACCTGATGTAGTGGCTGTCCTCTGCTTTTTTTAAACAATTATGCCAAAGACATGCTGTGCTTGTGAAAAGAATAACTGTGTTTCATAAGGGTCACGTTATTAGCCTTCGTCAAGCAAATTCAGCAACTAAAGAGAGGCTAAAATGACTCAAGTTGGTTTAGGATCTGTCCAATGTATTGTTAAAATCTGGAAGAATTATGCTTTCCCATGCACATGTTGCAAGAAATGTGGTCAGAATATCATCCTGACTGACATTTATATGATCAGGAATCATGTAAATGCTTGGTGAAGTTAAAATTAAAATAATAATATAAAATTTTTTAAAAAGATTGTAGAATTGATGACAGTTTAACAATGGAATTAAATGATTTCTACACACTTTTGGGTTAATTCATGAATCATACTTACAAACAAATTCATTTTAAGTCTCAAACTTTTCTGGCATTCACAAATATTTTCTTATTTGAGATTTGTCCTTCGCTACAAACAAAATATACAAATGCAAAAGAGCACTCTTATGCATACAGTATATTGGTGCCAAAGTGATGTTGCAAAATCAATACTATTTTCTTTATTTTTGATTTTCTTCCATTTTTCAGATTATAATGAGGCCAGAGGCCATTTTAACTAGATTAAACATTTTAAATAATTACCGTATATGACATAAGAAGTGCCCAGGACGCTTATTAAAATGATTACCAGCGAAGTAGAATGGTAAGTGCTTGTTACCATTGAGGTGAAAAACATGAACAACAACAGAACAATAAAAGAGTTTTACCTGTATTGGTGTTATTCATTTTGTGGTAGCAACCAAACTACTTACATGAAAGTTGTTATTAAAAATAAACAGAAAACAGTGTTATTTTAAAAAAGACCCCTTACTTTTCCCTCCTAGTCTTCTTCTTGTTTTCCTTTCGGCTGTTCCCTGAAACATTTTCCAGGAAGTAAAATCGAGCCAATCAGCACGAATGTCAACTTTAGCACACGCCACACTGAACCAATCAACACAAACATAAACAAAAGGACATGTCCAGGAACGTGGGCAGGAGAATCGGGTGAAAAATACTCATCATCACTTTCTGATAGGTCCATATCTGGCTCATCGCTCCATTCATTCAGAGCATCCCATAGTTTTGCTGTAGCAGTTTCTAATGGGTCATGAGTTGTTGGACATTTTCCAAGAGAAGCCAGCAAAATATTTTCCTGTTTTTTAAAGCACGGTGGAACAATCAAATGTGTTGTTACTAATGAACATTATAGACATTCCCCAGTGGCAGGGGGTCTTGAAATATCGTGTAAACTCACTTTTACAGGCGGTGAACGCCTCATTTTATGGCTACAGAGATGGAGCGAATAAAATTGGTAAGTTTGATCTGCAATTTTGCTACCTGTACACATGGGAGGTTATTAGACGTAAGATCAAAATAATAGGGCCCTCCAATTGGCATTTATTGGAGCAGGGCGCTTATTATTACGTCAAATACGGTATTTTTATTAGTTTACAAAGCATAATGTAAATATGTAAATAAACATTATTTCATGACTTATCAGCTATGTTGATTGGAAACCATAGCTTATTTTTTCTTTTTTTCTTTTTGGCTGTTCCCTTTGTGAACTCAAACCCCCAACCTTGGGATCAGCGATCCAGCACCTTTTACCACCAGGCCACCACTGCCCTAGCTGAAGCTATAAATCTGACTGAAGCCAATTTTATAATTCATGTTAAGTCTAACCATATTGCATATAAAACTGTTCAGGCATTGGAATACTAATAAAATAATTGTTGTCTAATTTGGATTTAATGTGCACACACATGCAATCTATTGCTTCTGTGATGTTATGTATACCAGCAACAGGAAAAAAATCTTTCCTTGACTGGGAGCTATGGATGTATGTTTAGATTTGTGGAATTTAATATATTTGACAGATCAGTAGATTTCTATCCTTTCCGACTCACAGGAAAATGCATCTGATGCCTGTGTTATTATAACCATGTGGTTTGAGAACTCTCTCTGAAATGTCCCAGTGGCCAAAAAGCCAAAACACTTGAACATGTGGTGGTACCAGGTTGGAGTATTAGCTGTGGGCCTGCAGTGCCAGTGCCTCTTTCAGAAAAGCTCTTTGTCAAATTATAACTATTTGTCAGTATGAATAAATCCACTTAGGCCTTGAAGATGCACGAGTGCACAAGCTGTAATTTTTGAAAGAATTGGTCTACAACTGCCCTGTGAATAGGTTTAATATTTATTAAATAAGCCAGGCGGTGTAGTGGTTAGCACATCCGCCTCACAGCAAAAACCTGTTCTGTGTTCAGACGAATTACGATTCGAAGTTGTTTACGGAAAATTGTGATGCCATGTCATCCGGACAAAAGAGGACAAGGACTACCCAAGTTGTTATCAGCGCTCAGTTCAGAAGCCTGCATCTGTGATGGTATGGGGTTGCATGAGTGTGTGGAAAGGCACCATCAATGCAAAAAGGTATATTTAGGTTCTAGAACAACATATTCTCCCATCCAGACATTGTCTCTTTCAGAGAAGACTTTGCGTTTTTCAACATGATAATGCCAGACCACATGCAGCATTAATTCCAACATCATGGCTGCGTAGGAAAAGGATCTGGGTATTGAAATGGCCAGCCTGCAGTACAGATCTTTCACCTATAGAGAACATTTGGTGCATCATAAAGAGGAAGGTGCAACAAAGGAGGCCCAAGACAATTGAATAGTTAGAGGCCTATATTAGACAAGAATGGGACAGCATTCCTATTTCTAAACTTGAGAAAGTTGTCTTCTCAGTCCCCAGACATTTGCAGACTGTTGTAAGAAGAAGAGGGAATGCCTTACAGTGGGGAAAATGGCCTTGTCCCAACTGTTTTGAGATTTGTTCAAACCATGAAATTTAAAACCAACATCTTTTTCCATTAAAATGATATATTTTCTCAGTTTAAACTTTTGACCCTGCCATCTATGTTTTGTTCGGAATTGGAAACCTGTTCTAAACATGAGTGATGCACTTAAAACTTAAACATGAGTATTGCACTGAGAGGAGTAATATTGCACTGTCCAGGAAGATGGTCTGAATGATGATTATTCAGTCAGTGTGTGATGGTGGTGCTGGGGTTACACATTTAACAGATTTTGGGTAAAAGCTGTACTTGAATCTATTTGAAAGCCGACTGATTTCATGTGGGGCAGTTGTGGTCTAGTGGTATAGGGCGCTGGATCGTTGATCCAAAGGTTGGGGATTCGAGTCCCATTCTGCACAAGGTTGTCACTGTCCCCCACAGTGGCGCTAACTGGGTTATCAAAGGCCGGCCATGTCTCTCATTGTCTGTGGTGTGAGGCATGTAAAAGAACCATTGCTGACTTTCGACAAGAGTAGGCTGCAAAGCCGTCGGCGTGTTTCCGCCCTACGATGGCCTGGCGAGCTGTCCAGGGTGTACTCTGCCCTCGCCCGAAGTTGGCTGGGATGGGCACCAGCCTCCCCGTGACCCAAATTAGGATTAAGCGGGTACAGAAAATGAATTGAGCTGATTTCATGTTAGTGTTCCCCTGTAACATTATGTCTATCAGCACTCATTTTGAAGTGATAACCACTTGATGTACAAAAAAATGTGACCTTGTTCTGACATTAACCTTTGACCTTGACCCAACCAAGATTGATTAAAATCTGTGCACAGGCATGGTAAGGATAGTTTTCATAGACAAACAGACAAACATAGTGATGAAAGGTAATAACAATGTGTCTACTTTTGGGATATTCACTCGTACATGTTGTGATGGGATGGGATAGGATAATGTAGCTATTGCTAGCTAGGTTTGGGAGGAGTGTTACCATTATTAGCAAATTTTAAATGTGAATGAGACAAATTCCATGCTGGTGCTGGTTTACCTGGCCATGTGACTTGCCTAGTACAAGTAAAGCTGGTTTTGCTATTCAGGTGTATCGATTTACATTGATTCCTAAATAGCCAAAAGTGTAGGAAAACAACTGTCTATCCCAATCAAATGTTACCCACTTCAGCATAATGCAGATTAAGTCACAATCTGTGTTTTGAGTAAGAGACAAAGTCGGTTGAAGGTTGGTTACTTAGATGAAAATGTGCTCAGGGTATTGTCCTACTATCCATATTTGATGCCAAAATACTTTACCTATTTACAGATACCCAAAAAGGATTCTCTGAATCATTAAGGGATAAACCAATGAGAAGTCTTAAAACAGGCATAACTCTGTGTAAATAGGACTCCTTTGTTACCATGGAGATCTGAGTATCCCAATGATTGGTCAAGAGCCAGATTCACCTAATGTACCTACTCAATACTCATGCATTTGCAAAGCTACTTAATCCTACTAGGGTCGCGGGGAGCTTGGTACCTATCATAACTTGCACTGGGCAAAAAGAAGGAACACCCTGAATAGACACCCACCTATTGCAGGCAACACACACACACCAACACACACAAAACCATTTACACTCATACCGAGAAACAATTTGGAACAGCCAATTGGCCGAATGTGCATGTCTTTGGACTATGGGAGGAAACCAGAGTACCAAAGAAGAAACGCACACAAGAACAGGGAGCAGACGAAAAAACTCTCCAAAGAAGCACCCAAGGCAGGGTATTGAATTCATGACCTTCTTGCTGTGAGACATGCCAATCAATATGAGTCCAGACCTTACTGATGCTTTTATAGGTTTTGTTTATAGGTTTTTATAGGTTTTGTAGCTCTCACATCTCAGGTATCTCACTGTCACAGTCAAGTCAAATCCAGTTTTAATTAAACTGATACTCAAGTGAAAATAGTGCCTTTTAGCTCAAGCATAGAAGCATTAAGAACACCCCCCTCCTCGAGAAGTTAACACAACATAAAAAATTATAACCTGACAAAATGACTGTGATACAAAGTGACTGAGGATGTATTACAAATCCCATAAACCATGCTCACTTCTCTCACTTGCACCTCATCCTTGTGTCCCTCCTACCACAGAAACATGAATTTGAAGATGCACACAGAGAGACAAAGAAACAGAAAAAGAAGAAGGATAAATAATCCAGCTATTGGTAGAGCATTACAGATTAATCATAATAATCTCAATTCTGTTGTGTTTTCTTGTGTTGAGACATCTTCTTCTTTTCCTTCCAGCTGTTCTCTTCAGGGGTCGCCACAGCGAATCATCTGCCTCCATCTCACCCTATCCTCTGCATCTTCTTCTTTTACACCAACTGCTTTCATGTCCTCCTTCACCACATCCATGAATCGTCTCTTTGGTTTCCTCTGGGCCTTCTGCCTGGTAGTTCCAACCTTAGCATTCTACTACCAATATACTCACTATCCCTCCTCTGTACATGTCCAAACCATCTCAATCTAGCCTCTCTGACTTTGTCTCCAAAACATCTTACATATGCTGTCCCTCTGATGTGCTCATTCCTGATCTTATCCATCCTCATTACTCCCAAAGAGAACTTCAACATTTTAATCTCTGCTACCTCCAACTCTGCCTCCTGTCTTTTCCCCAGGGCCACTGTTTCTAAACCATACAACATCGCTGGCCTCAACACCTTGTACACTTTTCCTTTCATTCTTGCCGAGACCTTCCTATCACACATCACACCAGACACTTTTCTCCAACCATTCTAACCTGCCTGCACACGCTTCTTCACCTGTTTAACCACACTCTCCATTGCTCTGGATTGTTGAGCCTAAGTACTTAAAATCCTCCACCTTCCTTATCTCTACTCCCTGTAACTTCACTGTTCCTCTTGGGTCCTTGTCATTCACACACGTGTATTCTGTCTTACTGAGGCTAACCTTCATTCCCCTCCTTTCCAGGGCATATCTCCACCTCTCTGGATTTTCCTGCACTTGTTCTCTGCTCTCACTACAGATCACAAACATCTGCAATATCTGCAAACATCATAGTCCATGGGGAATCTTGTCTAAACTCGTCTGTCAGCCTGTCCATCACAATTGCAAACAAGAAGGGGCTCAGAGCTGATCCTTGATGCAGTCCTATCTCCAACTTGACCTCTTCTGTCACACCGACAGCACACCTCAGCACTGTCTTACATCTCTCATACATGTCCTGCCCCACTCTAACATACTTCTCTGCCACTCCAGACTTCCTCATGCAATACCACAGTTCCTCTCTCGGCATCCTGTCACGTGCTTTCTCCAGATCCACAAAGGCACAATGCAGCTCCCTCTGACCTTCTCTGTACTTCTCTATTAACATCCTCAAAGAAAACACTGCATCTGTGGTGCTCTTTCTTGGCATGAAACCAAACTGTTGTTCACAAATGCTGACCTCTGCCCTTAGTCTAGCTTCCACTATTCTTTCCCATAACTTCATGGTATGGCTCATCAACTTTATCCCTCTGTAGTCGTCACAACTCTGCATGTCTCCCTTGTTCGTAAAAATGGGCACCATCACACCTCCTTCATTCTTCTGGCATCCTCTCACTCTCTAAGGCCTTGTTGAATGTTCTTGTCAGAAAGTCTACTGCGACCTCTCCTAGACACTTCCATACCTCCACCGGTATGTCATCAGCACCAACTGCCTTTTCACTCTTCATCCTCTTCAGTGCCCTTCTCACTTCACCCTTACTAATCTTTGCTACTTCCTGGTCCTCAATGGTCACTTCTTCGACTCTTTTCTCTCTCTTATTTTCCTCATTCATCAGCTCTTCAAAGTACTCTTTCCATCTTCCCAGCACACTTCTGTCATAAGTCAATACTCACCCACTCTGTCCTTAATCACTCCAATTTGCTGCATGTCCTTCCCATCTCTATTTCTCTGCTATACGAACCTGTATAAATCATTTTCTACCTCTTTACTGTCCAACCTTGCATACAAGTCATCATACACCTACTGTTTGGCCTTGACACCACTACCTTCACCTTACGTTGTCTCCCTGTACTCCTGTTTACTCTCTTTGGTTCCCTCAATGTCCCACTTCTTCTTAGCTAACCTCTTCCTTTGTACACACTCCTGCACTTCCTCATTCCACCACCAAGTCTCCTTATCTACTCTCCTTCCAGATAACACACCAAGTGCTTTCCTACCTGTCTCCCTGATCACATTAGCTGTAGTTGTCCAGTCATCTGGAAGCACTTCCTGACCACCCAAAGCCTGTTTCAACTCCTCCTTGAAAACAACCCGACACTCTTCTTTTTTCAGCTTCCACCACTTTGTCTTCTGCTCTGCCTTTGCCTTCTTCACCTTCCTCGCCATTAGCCTCATCCTGCACACCACCATCCTATGCTGTTTGGCAACACTCTCACCCACTACTACTTTGCAGTCACTGACTTCCTTCAAATTACATCGCCTGCACAAGATGTAGTCTACTTCCGCCTTGATAAGTCACCCTATGCTCCTGTCTTTTCAAGAAGAAAGTATTTACCATAGCCATTTCCATCCTTTTTCCAAAATCTATCAGCATCTGTCCTTCTGCATTCCTGTCCTGGATACCAAACCTGCCCATCACTTCCTCTTCCCCTCTGTTTCCTCCATCAACATGTCCATTGAAGTCTGCTCCAATGACCACTTTCACCTCTGGGGGTACTCTGCATGACTTCATCTAACTCACTCCAGAATCTCTCCTTTTCTTCTAGCTCACATCCTGCCTGTGGGGCATAAGCACTAACAACATTGAACATGACACCTTCAATTTCTAACTTGAGACTCATCACTCTGTCTGACACAATTTTCACTTTTCGAACATTCCTGACAGACTCCTCCTTCAAGATGACTCCTACTCCATTTGTCTTCCCATCCACACCATGATAAAACAGCTTAAACCCTGCTCCTAAGCTTCGAGCCTTGATACCTTTCCACCTGGTCTCCTGAACACACAGTATGTCCACCTTCCTCCTCTGCATCATGTCAGTCAGCTCTCTACCTTTTCCTGTCATAGTTCCAACATTCAAAGTCCCTACTTTCAGTCCTAGACTCATGCCTTTCCTCTTCTATCTGCCTACGGACATGCCTCCCACCTCTCTTTCAATGTCTTCTACCAACAGTAGTCCAATTTCCACCAGCACCCTGTTGGTTAACAGCACTGATGGCGGTCGTTGTTAACCCGGGCCTCGACCGATCCAATATGAATTTCTTTGTTTTAACTCGCATATTTTATTTGCCATTGGTTTTACGTTGGATGCCCTTCCTGACGCAACCCTCTGCATTTATCCGGGCTTGGGACCAGTGCCAGGTCGTGCTGAAAAATGAAATCTTCATCTCCATAAAGCTTTTAAGCAGATGTAAGCATGAAGTGTTCCAAAATCTCCTGATAGCTAGCTGCATTGACCCTGCCCATGATGAAACACAATGGACCAACACCAGCAGCTGACATGGCACCCCAGACCATCACTGACTGTGGGTACTTGACACTGGACTTCAGGCATTTTGGCATTTCCTTCTCCCCAGTCTTCCTCCAGACTCTGACACCTTGATATCCAAATAACATGCAAAATTTTCTTTCATCCGAAAAAAGTACTTTGGACCACTGAGCAACAGTCCAGTGCTGCTTCTCTGTAGCCCAGGTCAGGTGCTTCTGCCGCTGTTTCTGGTTCAAACGTGGCTTGACCTGTTGAATGTGGCACCTGTAGCCCATTTCCTGCACACGCCTGTGCACGGTGGCTCTGGATGTTTCTACTCCAGACTCAGTCCACTGCTTCTACAGGTCCCCCAAGGTCTGGAATCAGCCCTTTTTTTTCACTCTTCCCTTCCCACATACGTCCCACTGAGGTGCATTGATACAGCGCTCTGGGAACAGCCTATTCGCTCAGAGATTTCTTACTGTGTCTTACCTTCTTGCTTGAGGGTGTCAATGATGGCCTTCTGGACAGCAGTCAGGTCGGCAGTCTTACCCATGATTGCGGTTTTGAGTAATGAACCAGGCTGGGAGTTTTTAAAAGCCTCAGGAATCTTTTGCAGGTGTTTAGAGTTAATTCGCTGATTCAGATGATTAGGTTAATAGCTCATTTAGAGTACCTTTTCATGATATGCTAATTTTTTGAGAGGTTTTCATGAGCTGTATGCCAAAATCATCAGTATTAAAACAATAAAAGACCTGAAATATTTCAGTTGGTGTGCAATAAATCTAAAATATATGAAAGTTTCTTTTTTTATCAGTACATTACAGAAAATAATTAACTTTATCACAGTATGCAAATTTTTTAGAAGGACCAGTATATGACATACTAAAATCTGACCAAATAATGACTGTGTCCACACAACTCCATCTCACTGATGCCGTCAAAACCCAGGTGAAGCAAACTAATTCAGTACTTACCATCATTCTGGGTGGATTAATCAAAGAACTTCAACTGCTAGATATTATTGTCATCAGGTTGTAAGTTAGAGAGCTTTCTGTCCAAATAACGCATTATGGCTATCCTAGTCAGGTGACTCCCTGAGGAATACATGAGTGGCTGAGAGAAGTTTATGTCACGAGACAGGAAGACTTTTTCCACCTAATCTCTGCCTCTACCTATCATCTGTCTTGTTACAAGGATGCTTCTGCATCTCAGGACGCTCAGCTGGCTTAATGAGAGTCTCAAGTTTATCATGGGGATAAAGCACTGCTACAGATCACCTCCTGAGACCTCAGATTAACCTTCTTGAATTTACAGATACACTGATACAGCTCCTTAAGAGTAATGACCTCTGTTCAGTAATGAACACAATGCTCACGATGCAAATGAGTGCCGCCATGTTTGTTACTGTGATGACTCTGTCTCTTTAAGGGGCGTGGCTGAGAGAAATTTAGGTGATGACCTGGAAGACTCTAATCTCACTATCTATTGATCTGTGACTTGCATGTGTGCAGGGAATCATAGATAGTAAAATTTTATTATATAATATAATAAAAATAATTGAGGGATCCGGGCTTTTTGTCCAACTCGAGCAACTGTAAAACTCAGACACTGAATATGAAGAATTTGATGGATTTGTAGAAGAGGAATGAACTGAAAAAGTGAGTTTATTGTTTTATACTATTACACCTGAACAATGTTGAGAGTTGTTGTTTATGAGTTGAATCAAGTTTGACTTATCTGACTTTAGTTTTGATTTATGTGCCTTATAATTTGGTGCGCCTTATGTATGGACAGAACCCGTGCAATCATTGTTTGGTGATATTGTGCTTCGGAAACTGGTGCGCCCTATGGCCCAGAAAATACGGTATTTTGTTACTGTTAAAATATTTTAAAATAAACTTTCGAAATTGTTTTGGTTTGCTTTGTATGTTCCTAAGTAATATACTCACTCATAACATAACATAACATAACATGAGTGGTGAGAACAGGCCATTCAGCCCAACTAAGCTCACCATTGTCCTATTCTAAAGTGACTCTAACCTTAAAGACGCACCATGACTAGATGGTATCCAGCACTAGATCAAGTCTGCTTTTGAAGACTTGTAAGGTTTCTGCTTCGACAACGTGGTTAGGCAATCTATTCCACACTGAAATTACCCTCTGCGAGAAAAAATATTTCCTAATATTTGTGCTAAATTTACCCTTGAATAACTTCCATTTATGACCCCTAGTTCTACTTCAGAACTTAGCCTAAGTAATAGTTGACTTTATTAATCCCCTTAAGATACTTAAAGACCTCAATCAGATCACCTCTAATTCTCCTTTTTTGAAGACTGAAAAGGTTTAGGATCCTCAGCCTCTCCTCATAGGATTCCTTTTTTATACCCGGAATTAGCTTTGTTGCTCTTCTCTGAACTTTTTCGAGAGTCTCGATGTCTTTTTTCAAGTATGGTCCCCAGAACTGTACACAATACTCTAAATGTGGTCTAACCAATGTGTTATACAAGAGAATATATATACTCAGTCATTTGCCAAAATTCTTAATCCGTATAGGGATGGAAGCCTATCTTGGGAGACACTGAGTACCCTGCCTTGACACACGCAACCATTCTCACTCACACCTAGGGGTAATTTGGCAGAGACAGTTAAGCTAATATGTATGTCTTTGGTTGTAAGAGAAAACTTGATTACCCAGAGGAAACCCGTGCAAGCATGGGGAGAACATGCAAACTATATGTATGAAAACTATATGCAAAAAAAGCCCTTTGTGAGCCCAGGACTTGCTGTGAACCATACATGGCACTGTGCCCCATCAGCCATGCAGTATACTTTCACTATGATTCACCTCAGACTCAGTGGCTATTGCTCAATGTTCTGTCTTGGGTACTGTTCAGCAATGTCCACATCACCTTTGAAACATGACTAATACTGTATATTTGATTTCTGCAAAAAAAAAAAAAATGTATATTTGAGCGTTTGCGAAATAATTTTTGACAATATTCTACAGTAATGCTTATTGTACAATATAGTGTAGCGTGAATAAGACGTTAGATCCAGTGCATTTCAAATAATTGATTAAAAAATTCATCAAGACCGTCTGACCAGTCAGATTTATGAATTCAGTTGCACTGTCGCAATTAAACCTAACTTGTGGAAAGAGGTTGCTTTCTTTTTCTCTTTTTTTTTTTTGAGTGAAGGACATGGTATTTGTTGAAAGCTGAAATATGTTCCTAACAAGGAGATGTCAGTCTTTCATGGTGGACCAGTCTTTTTTCAACAAACAGCCATGTAATTTTATGGAAAGAAAGGCAGGAAGAAAATGCCATAGATTATTTGTCCTGCTGCTTAGTGAGCTCACAAAAAGTAGTCTTGTCATTACTCCAGGACTCTGCAGTTCCAACTGCTTTTTTTTCAATTTTTTTTTTAAATATTTTTTGAATAAGAATTTTTCTGTCTGTTTTCAGCAGACTCTTCAAAAGGTGTTTTTATACCTCAGATATAACACAAACTCCCAAATATAACCCGAATGACAGGCCTGTATCAGTGCACTCATTTTAATGTGATATGGCTGATTCATTGGGATCTGAATGGAATGAATATTGTTAATCTGAGACCAATAATAAGCAGTTGTGGTGTTAAGAAAACAAAGCATGTGCTTTTTTATGTAATTGGTCACTGTTCACTAATTTTGCAATCCCAAAAATATATCAAATTGGTGTCCCCCAAAAAAGTAAAGACACAAAGGTACACAAATCCAGCAAAGGCTGTGTTTTCATCAGCATTTATTTGTCTGTCTGTTTATCCGTGAACAGTTCTTTGACAAGACTACTGAATGGAGTTCAACTAGACATAGTCAGTGTGTTACCATACCTGAGTCATGGAAATTATTTGTTTTTTGGAAGGTCAGGGTCAAAGGTCAAGAGCAGAGTGAGATAATAAAGTTAGAGAAAATCTTTTAACCTGGGGCGCACTAACCATAATCTTAATCGTGAACCGGGCTAGATTTTTAGCATTTTGTCACCATAATTCATATATGCTGGGTGGAGACACTTTATGAGATCCCAAGGAGTTCATATTTTTGCGATCATTTGTCTATTAGGCGGCATTTTCAGGTAGTGGTTAGCACATCCGCCTCCCAGCTTGGATGTTTCTGTCTGTTGTTTGCATGTGTTCTCCACGCTTGGGTGGGTACTCTGATTTACTCCCACAGTCCAAAAACATGCACAGTAATTTATCCCTCTGTTCCAACTCGCCCCCAGTTGTGAGTGAGAGTGAATTGTTGTCTGAGTGTTGGCCTGGCAAGCTGTCTAGGGTGTACCCTACCTAGAGTCAGCTGAGATTGGCTCCAGCCTCACCACGACCTAATTAGGATTAAGCGGTTCAGAAAATTAATGAACGAATGTTTGTTTGTGATCAACTTTACGCAAAAAGTTAGGAACAGATATGTGTGAAATTTTCAAGGTGCGGAAGGGCTCAAGAAATGAATTATTAGTTTTTCATTTACCTTCACCAAGAAGGTTAAACATGAGAGAGATTGTCCTTCATTAGTGTTTTGTGCTAAAAAATTGTTCTTAAGGTTTGAGAAAATATTTCACTATTTGGATCCCTCTGAAAGAAAAGCTCTCTTGTGTCATGTTTCCTTGAGGGAAAACCAATTAGAGAACTAAATGGTAAAATTTTCAAAAGTAGAAAAGATTGCTCATATCAAAGCAACACAATTCTTATACAGGAGCTATTAATCTTCTGCTCATATTGTTTGATTGTATGGATTTTTTTTTTTGGTCGGCTTGAACAACCAAGCATGAATTTATCTGTATTATCACAGCTGGTCGTGGTGTTGACGTGACAGAGCTGGGTAAGAGGGTGGATTTAACTGCATGAATCTTTCCCAGCAAGTTGTCGTGCGTGTTAAATTCTTGTCTCACATCTGTTGTGTGTGGGTCAGGCAGACATGAGCTGCTAGCCTCAGTCTGTGCGACACTCTGAAGGGTGACAGGCTATAATTACCCATCAGCATGAGTACTGGGATGAGACAGCCTGTATCTCTGCTTGTGTTCTTCTCCACAGATCAACATTTGAATCAGAATTATAATTCACTGTATATAAGAATAAAATGGACAGGTAGTGTCTGACACCTGCGGTGTAATAAAAACTCAAAATAGTAAAATGGAATAAATACCCATTATTATATAAGATTACATATTGAGTAAATTATCTCAGCAACCTGTTAACCAATTTTAATCAAAAATTTTAATCAAAACCTTTTGATGGTACTGAATAATATGTGCTAACAGCAGTATTGGAACAAATTTTCTTCCAATCTTACAGCTTCTTAAATACAGTGGTACCTTGACTTACGAGTGTCTTTTGTAATCAATTTTCCATGATACGAGCCTCGAGCCCACCAAAAATCTGCCCCATGCAACAAGCAAAATTTTGATTTACGAGCTCTCCTATAGGACACTCTTCTTATATATTATATATTAAAGTATATTCTTTATTCTTGTTTTATTATTTAGTTTAAATTAATATTAATGTAGATCTATGATTATTATTATTATTATGATATATTTATTGTCTTTACATGTTTGTCTGTCTTCCTTTCGGCTTTTTCCCTTTCACTCGGGAGTCACAACGAATCATCTGATTCGCAGGTGTGATTTGGCAGAGGTTTTTATGTCGGATGCCCTTCCTGTCACAACTCTTTTAGCAAGGGACAGAAACATGCTGACGACTTTGCAGCCTACTCTTTAGGAAATTCAGCAATGGTTCTTTTACATGCCTCTCACCATAGACAGTGAGAGACATGGCCCGCCTTTGATAATCCAGTTAGCTGCACTGGGGGGGGGGGGACAGTGACAACCTTGTGGAGAGTGGGACTCGAACCCCCAACCTTTGGATCAGCAATCCAGCGCCCTATACCACTAGACCACCACTGCCCCACAATTGTTTTTACATGTTTATCTTTAATATATTAAGTCAAATATAGGGATTTGTGGAAGGTTATATGAGTTTGGGCGGGGTTTGGAATGGATTAATTGTTTTTTTGTGTTTTTTGTTATTTCTTATGGGAATAATTGTTTCATCTAACAAACTTGTTGGTTTACGAGCTTTCCCTCGGAATGGATTAAAATCATTAGACAGGGTAACACTGTATAAATAGTCCCATTTTTGCCTGCAAAAAAGTAAACATTGTCACAAAGACTTGAATGAATAAATGAACATTTATTTTCAAATGTGTAAAAATAGTGCTCAGTAAACAGTGCTTATAGTACAAAAATTGACAAAAACTCATTTAGACGATTGAATAAAATGACCAAAGGAAAGATAATAATAATAATAATAATAATAATAATAATAACAATAATAATAATAATAATAACAAAAAAGATTAAGAATAATGAAAGTAATGATAGTAATATATTATTAATATAAACACTGTAAAGTATGAAGCAAATTAAATTGTTAACTGGACAATTTTCAAAAGGGACTGGGAGGAAGAATATCTTATTTAATCACACCCATAACAATCAATACATTACTTGATTATAATGTACCCACTTCCCAGTTTATATCTCTCATCTATGCACTCCTCATACCTCAAAACATGATCAAATATGTATACCATAATTTATTTACAAGAAAAAGACAACAAGAACTAACAACAATTAAATAAAATAAATCATATAGAATACTGTACTTTATACAATAAACTAGAAAAGAATTAATAAAGTAACCCAATTATGAAGTAAAAGAATGTAAGCCATAATTTAACAATAAATAAATAACCATTTAATATCCACCCCTCTTCATCCCGGTCTTTTTCTTTATTCTTTTCCTTTCACCTGCTCCCTTCAGGGGTTGCCACAGCGAATCATCTGTCTTCATCTCACCCTGTCCTCTGCATCTTCTTCTCTGACACCCAGTGCTGTAGTGGTCAAAAAATAAGTGAGTATACTATGGTAGCAAAGCTGCCATTTGAGGTCGCGAAGCGACCAAGGTGTGCAGAGAATGGTGAGGGTGCGTAAGGGGGTATCTGCAAAGGGGGACTGGGGGGGTCACACCCAGAAAATTTTGAAATTTGAAAGGCTCAGAGGTGCATTTTTAAGCATTTCAATTTTAAAAGCAGTTGGTCTGAGCTATTATAAAATTTACAGAACTTGAAAACTGGGGCGGTGGTGGTCTAATGGATAGGGAGCAGGATCACTCAGGTAAAAACCCATGCCAAATCAAATGTGCCAATCAGATGATTCGCTGTGGCAACTCTCGAGAATGGGAAAAAGCCAAAAAGAAAAGAAGACAGAACTTTAAAATTATATCTGGAATAAGAAAAACTAAAACAAAGAGTGTGTGTATATATGCATATATATATATATATATATATATATATATATATATATATATATATATATATATATATATACATTGCAATGCATTAGGCAATTTCCAATGTTCCATATACATATGTAAATTATAAGTGTTGTTATCCCTAATTATAATTATTTATTCCTTCAATAACTAATGGTGACTCATTAAAGGAAGATATCCAAGAAAGTACTTGATCAATAAGGATCGGCATAAAATATTTTAAGATATATATTTTCATTGTAAAAATAGAAAAGTTTATAATAGATCTAGAGTATATAATATGTTTACAACATTAGCTTGGATTAACCATTTAGTTATTACCAAAAAGTAAGACCTGCAAAAATGTTTATTTGATCTTAAAATAACAGTTTTCTGGGATGTAGTTCTGTCACCGGGTGTGACCATTTGAACCAAATATAAACACAGGCTAGATTAGCCTTACTTACCGGGGACTTTGTTGGACTCGGCTTGCAAGATTTCTGCACTCTTTACACGAGTAAACCTGTGCATGGAGCATGAAAGCCGGAAGTTCATCTGGACACAAATCTTGAGCTCAGCTAGCAGTATCCAATCAGAGGTATAATACCTAAATAAGGCTGATTTGTGGTGTTTATGGAATTATGTTTATGACTAGATTTACTAAAATAACCTTTGGCTTTGAAACTATTGATCACTTCATCTTCGCTTTTTATTTACACAGTCGCCGAAATTTACATTGATCAATTATAAAGTAGACCAAATTAAGTCAGTACATGCAACTCAGCCACTAAAACAAGTCCACTACAGCACTGCTTACACCAACTGCCTTCATGTCCTCCTTCACCACATCCATAAATCTCTTTGGTCTTCCTGTAGGCCTTCTGCCTGGCAGCTCCAACCTTAGCATCCTACTACCAATATATTCACTATCCCTTCTACTTACATGTCCAAACCATCTCAATTTAGCCTCTCTGACTTTGTCTCCAAAACCTCTTAATGTGCTGTCCCTCTGATGTACTCATTCCTGAGCCTATCCATCCTTGTTACTCCCAAAGAGAACCTCAACATTTTCATCTCTGCTACCTCCAGCTCTGCCTCCTGTCTTTTCGCCAGGGCCACTGTTTCTAAACCATACAACATTGCTGGCCTCAACACCGTCTTGTACACCTATCCTTTCATTCTTGCTCCTGTCACACATCACACCGGACACTTTTCTCTAACCATTCCAACCTGCCTGCACACGCTTCTTCACCGGTATGTCATCAGGACCAATGCCTTTCCACTCTTCATCCTCTACAATTCTCTCCTCACTTCATCCTTACTAATCTTTGCTACTTCCTGGTCCTCAACGGTCACCTCTTCTACTCTTTTTTTCTCTGTCATTTTCCTCATTTATCAGCTCTTCAAAAGTATTCTTCCCAGCACACACACTTCTGTCATCAGTCACTACATTTCGCTCTCTGTCCTTAATCACCCTAACTTGCTGCATGTCCGTCCCATCTTTACTTCTCTGCTGTGCCAACCTGTATAAATCATTTTCTCCCTCCTTACTGTACAACCTAGCGTACAAGTCATCATACACCCTCAGTTTGGCCTTTGACACTACCTACGTCTTACGCTGTGTATCCCTGTACTCCTGTTTGCTCTCTTCAGTCCTCTCAATGTCCCACTTCTTCTGAGCTAACCTCTTTCTTTGTACACACTCCTGCACATCCTCATTCCACCACCAAGTCTCCTTATCTACTTTCCTTCCACAGGACACACCAAGTACCCTCCTACCTGTCTCCCTGATCACATGAGCTGAAGTTGTTCACTCATCTGGAAGCACTTCCTGACCACTCAAAGCCTGTTTCAACTCCTCCTTCAAGACAATGCGACACTCTTCCTTTTTCAGATTCCACCACTTTGTCTTCTGCTCTGCCTTTACCTTCTTCAGCTTCCTCATCCTGCACACCACCATCCTATGCTATTTGGCAACACTCTCACCCACTACTACTTTGCAGTCACTGACTTCCTTCAAATTGCACCGTCTACACAAGATGTAGTCTATCTGTGTGCTCCTACCTCCACTTTTATAAGTCACCCTGTGCTCCTGTCTCTTCTGGAAGAAAGTATTCACCACAGCCATTTCCATCCTTTTTGCAAAATCTACCAACATCTGTCCTTCTGTGTTCCTGTCCTGGATACCAAACCTGCCCATCATTTCCTTGTCCCCCACTGTTGCCTGCACCAACATGTCCATTGAAGTCTGCACCAATGACCACTCTTTCATTTTTTTCATTTCTGGGGGTACTCTGCATCACTTTATCGAACTCACTCCAGAATCTCTCCTTCTCTTCTAGCTCACATCCTGCCTGTGGGGCATAAGCACTAACAACATTCAACATCACGCCTTCAATTTCTAACTTGAGACTCATCACACTGTCTGACACTCTTTTCACTTCTACAACATTCCTGACAAACCCCTCCTTCAAGATTACTCCTACTCCATTTCTCTTTACATCCACACCATGATAAAACAGCTAAAACCCTGCTCCTAAGCTTCTAGCTTTGCTACCTTTCCACCTGGTCTCCTGAACACACAGTATGTCCACCTTCCTCCTCTGCATCATGTCAGCCAACTCTTGAGCTTTTCCTGTCATAGTTCGAACATTTAAAGTCCCTACTCTCAGTCCTAGACTCATGCCTTTGCTCTTCTCTTTCCGCCTACAGACATGCCTCCCACCTCTCCTTCTTCGACCAACAGTAGCCCAGTTTACACCAGCACCCTGTTGGTTAACAGCACTGATGGCAGTTGTTGTTAACCCGGACTTCGACCGATCCGGTATGCCATTTTTATTGATGACTTTGGATGCCCTTCCTGTCAAAACCCTCTGCATTTATCCGGGCTTGGGAGCGGCGTGAGGATTAACACTGGCTTGTGCACCCCTTCACGGCTGCATTACCCCTCTTCATCCCTGTAACCTGTGAAAATAACTGCTTGATGTTTGGACATTGCTTTAGGTTCACATTCATACTGTTACATAGTTTGACTCTGATGATTGAGAGACAAAAACATTTTATTACTTGTGTATACCCTATTGCTTTTAAAAATGAATTCCCTCTAAAATTGTACCATCCCCCTCGATTACTGAATAAATGTTTAATATTTATCGGTAACATATTAATTTTGGCTTTTAACCTGATTTACACTGTTTGATATTTTACAAGATATGTGAACCTCCCTTAGCTGTATCTAATTCCCACCCCTCAGGTTTTGCTTTCCATATTCCATGACCACCACCAACCAGGGAGAGGTGAAAGCATGCACACACTCATCCTTGACATGCAATTCTAGCCATCCTCCTCTTTTCAAACTAAGGCACATGCGCATTTCGGGGGAGGGAGTTCCTAACACACTCAGAAAAAGCACTGGCCACCCATCATACAGAAGAGCTCACAGATGCCCATTGGCTGGTCATTGCTGTGAGTGACAGGGTGAGTGTTTGCTGTCTCTCCCTCCTGTGAGAACTTGGTTAATTAGTTTCCATGGACTCCTGTGGCATGAAGCCAGATATGAACTTGCAATCTTTGGGTTAATAGTTACACACCTTGTGGATGTGCCACTCGGGAGCCCAGATCTGTGAATTTTAATAATTTTTACTTCAAGAATAAGGAGTTCGTATGATCGCGGAACCCGGTGTTATAATTCGTACTGCTCTTTTCTGGTGAATTAATAATGAATGTAACAAATTTCTGTAATTATTTTCAGAGACATCCACACAATGATTGAAATATGGTCAAACAAGTGAACAGTCTAGAATTCGGATAGATCGAGAACATGCTTTGCTTTATTTAATACTGAAATGCACCATGACAGTATAGTCTGTATATTTAATGTATCTTTTCCAGTTGATTCAATTATCTATAATTACCCCAATAAATTTATTGTCATGAACTCTTTCAATGTCAACCCCAGTTATTTGTATCTATACTTCTGTATTCATTCTGTAACAAAAAAATGGCATTATTTTTTTTTGTTCAAATTTAACTGTAATGTATTTATGTGATATTGAACAATGTCTTTAATTTGTTCATTTCTTCACTGACAAAATGAAGTAGTTGCTGTACATTTTCTTTATATATAATATAAGGGGCAGTGATGATCGAGTGGATAGGGTGCAGGATTGTTGATTCTAAGGTTTGGGGTTCGAGTCCCCACAGGGTTGTCACATCCCCCACCCCCCCACCCCCAGTGCAGCTAACTGGGTTATCAAAGGCAGGCCATGTTTCTCACTGTTTATGGTGAGAGGCATGTAAAAGAATCATCGCTGACTTTCGTAATGAGTAGGCTGCAAAGCCGTCAGCATGTTTCTGTCCCTTGCTAAAAGGGTTGTGACAGGAAGGGCATCCGACGTAAAAACTTATGCCCGTTCAAAATGTGCGAATCGGATGATTCGCTGTGGCGACTATTGAGAACGGGAAAAAGCCGAAAAGAAAAGATGCACTCAATACTTGGTCATGAATCCTTTTGCAGAAATGACTGCTTCAATGCGGCGTGGCATGGAGGCAATCAGCCTGTGGCACTGCTGAGGTGTTATGGAGGCCCAGGATGCTTCGATAGCGGCCTTAAGCTCATCCACAGTGTTGGGTCTGGTGTCTCTCAACTTTCTCTTCACAATATCCCACAGATTCTCTATGGGGTTCAGGTCAGGAGAGTTGACAGGCCAATTGAGCACAGTAATACCATGGTCAGTAAACCATTTCCCAGTGGTTTTGGCACTGTGAGCAGGAGCCAGGTTGTGTTGAAAAATGAAATATTCATCTCCATAAAGCTTTTCAGCAGATGGAAGCATGAAGTGCTCCAAAGTCTCCTGATAGCGAGCTGCATTGACCCTGCCCTTGATAAAACACAGTGGACCAACACCAGCAGCTGACATGGCACCCCAGACCATCACTGACTGTGGGTACTTGACACTGGACTTCAGGCATTTTGGCATTTCCTTCTCCCCAGTCTTCCTCCAGACTCTGGCACCTTGATTTCCGAATGACATGCAAAATTTGCTTTCATCCGAAAAAAGTACTTTGGACCACTGAGCAACAGTCCAGTGGTGCTTCTCTGTAGCCCAGGTCAGGCGCTTCTGCCGCTGCTTCTGGTTCAAAAATTGCTTGACCTGGGGAATGCGGCACCTGTAGCCCAGTCCACTGCTTCCACAGGTCCCCCAAGGTCTGGAATCGGCCCTTCTCCACAATCTTCCTCAGGGTCCAGTCACCTCTTCTGGTTGTGCAACGTTTACTGACACACGTTTTCCTTCCCACAGACGTCCCACTGAGGTGCCTTGATACAGCACTCTGGGAACAGCCTATTTGCTCCGAGATTTCTCTCTGTGTCTTACCATCTTGCTTGAATTTATGCTTTTCAAGGAATATCTCCAATCAATTATTAGATTAAGAGTTTTTCTAAAATTTTAGAGCATATGGAAGCATATAAACGGTGGCCTGGTGGGGCAGTGGTGGCCTGGTGGCAAAAAGTTCTGGATCACTGATCCTAAGATTGAGGGTTCGAGTCCTATTCTCCACAAGGTTGTCACTGTCCCCTAATGCAGCTAACTGGGTTATCAAAGGCCAGCCATGTCTCTCTCTGTCTATGGTGAGAGGCATGTCAAAGAACCATTGCTGACCTTTGCAAAGAGTAGGCTGCATAGCTGTCAGGGTGTTTCTGTGCCTTGCTAAAGGGTTGGGTCAGGAAGGCATCCGACGGAAAAAACCTATGCCAAATCAAACATGTGATGATTCGCTGTGGCGACCCCTGAGAAAAATGGGAACAGCCAAAAGGAAAAGAAGAAGTAGAAGCATACACATACAACTTTAACAGAATTTCTGTTATAAATAATTAAAAATAATAACAACATTGGGATATTGGGATAAAGCTGCTTTAATCATACCAATCTACAAAAACTTAACATTGTCCTTATGGTATGCATAAGTGTTTTATTTATCTCACATGACATACATGCTACAAAGAACCTCAGAATGCAAAATATTCAGCCCTGAGGATTTACCTGTGGAGAATAACTTGCTGTCTGTTATGAACTGTTGCCAAATAATAAATGGCTTCTTAATAAATAAAACACAGACTGCTTACTCCTACTAGGATTGTAGGGAGGCTGGAATCTATCTCAGCCAACACTTAGTGAAGGCAGAGTACACTCTGAGCAGTTCGCAGTATACACACACACACACACACACACACATTCACAACTGGGTACAATTTGGAACAGCAAATTAGCCTATACGCATGTATTTACACTGTGGGAGGAAACTGGAGTACCAGGAAGAAACCCACACAACCACACGGGAAACATGCAATATTAACACTCTACTGAGACATGCACTCTACCTTAGCCCAGAGTTTAAACCCACAACCTTCTTCCTGTGACCATTATACCGCTGTGCCACACTACATTAAATATATCCAAATTAATTAAAAAGTAAAATAAATAATTATAAAATATTATTAATACTATTAGCATCTTCATCATCATCTTTTTCCGCTTGTTCCGGCGTTGGGTCGTGGGGGCAGCAGCCTAAGCAGTGAGGTCCAGATGTCCCTCTCCCCAGCCACTTTTTCCAGCTCTTCCAGCGGACTCCGAGGCGTTCCCAGACCAGTCGAGAAAGATAGTCCATCCAGCATGTTCTAGGTTGACTCAGGGGTCTTACTGAAGTTGGGCATGCCTGAAATACCACACCAGGGAGGCGTTCAGGGGGCATTCTAACTAGATACCCTAGCCACCTCAACGGGCTCCTCTCAACGCAGAGGAGCAGAGGTTCTACTTCGCATTCCTCCCATTGGCTGAGTTCTCACCCTATCTCTAAGGGTCGCCATGCCACCCTGCGAAGGAAGCTAATTTCAGCTGCTTTTATCTGCGATCTGGTTCTGTCGGTTGCTACCAAAATCTCGTGACCATAGGTGAGGGTTTGAATGTAGAACGACTGGTAAATTGAGAACTTTGCATTGCAGCTCAGCTCCCACTTTACCACGATGAACTGGTACAAGCCTCACTTTACAGCAGAGACTGCAGCTGTCCACCTGTTGATCTCCATCCATCCCTCACTTATTAACATTCCACCCTTTTCCGGCCCAGGACCATGACCTCAGACTTGGAGGTGTTAATTCTCCTCCCGGCCACTTCGCACTCAGCTGCAAATTGCTTCAATGAGAGCTGGAGGTCCTGAATTGATGAGACCAAAAGTACAAATCCATCCGCAAAAAGCAGAGACGAGATCCTATGACCACTAATCCAGAATGTTTCAATGCCACAGTTGTACCTAGAAAAATTAAAATCATGAACAGAATTGGTGAAAAAGAACAGCCTTGCTGGACTCCAAACCTCACCAGAAACAAATTCGACCTGTTGTTACCAATACAGACCAAGCTCTATCTCTGGTGGTACAGACACACCCCACAAGATATCCTAAGGGACATGGTTGAAAGGCCTTCTCTAAATCCACAAAACACATGTAGACAAATTTTGCAACTTCACAAACTCCAAAAAGGGTGAGTACTCTTAACTGTAATTTTGGTGCATAAGCACAAACAACAGTCAGGACCCGTCCCCCACCCGGAGGCTTCAGGAAGCTAGCCTTTCGTCAACCAGGGAGAACCCTAACATGTGCGCACCAAGACAGGTAGTAACAAGGATGTCCACACCAGTTCGCCGCCTCTCCCCATGAGCAACTCCAGAACGGAATAAGATTCAGCCCCTCTCAAGGTCCCCTGCCTTCAGCTGCCACCCAACACAGCGCACATAACCCCTATAGCCCCTCCCACAGGTGGTAGGTCCATGGGAGGACGGACCTATATCTCCTTTTGGGCTGGGCCTAGCTGGGCTCCATGTGCAGAAGCCGTTGGGCTTCCAGGCACTTGCCTTTGAGTCCACCAGCAGACCTGGTCCAAGGGGACCCCAGAGATCCGTCTCCCAGGAAGGGAAACCATGTCCTTTAATCTTTATCCATAGCAGTCTTTTGAATGGCACTTAGTCTGGACCTTTACCTAGAACCAAGAAAACGGGGACACTGTTCAGATTGTGAATAAAAACTGAATGCAATGATGTGGAAGTGCCAAATTTCAATATTTTATTCTTAATACTCTCTATGAAAAGGAGCTAAAAGACCTGGACTGCAGACTGCCATTTCAAGACCCAAATCCTTTTCCTATGCAGCCATGATGTTGTAATTAATGCTGCATGTGGTCTGGCATTATTATGTTGAAAAATGCAAGGTCTTTTCTGAAAGAGACATCTGGATGGGGACATATGTCATTCTAGAACCTGAATATACCTTTCTGCATTGACGGTGTCTTTCCAGATGTGAAACCTGCCCATGCCCATACAGGCTTCTGAACTGAGCGCTGAAAACAACTTGATTTGTCCTTGTCCTCTTTCGTCTGGATGACATGGAGTCCCAGTTTTCCAAAAAGAACTTCAAATCGTGATTCGTCTGACCACAGAACAGTTTTCCACTTTGCAACACTCTATTTTAAATGACCCCTGACCCAGAGAAAGCACCTGCACCTCTGGGTCGTGTTTAGAAATGGCTTCTTCTTTGTACTGTCGAGTTTCAGCTGGCAACAGCGGATTGGACAATGGATTGTGTTCACCGACAATGGTTTCTGGAAGTATTGCTGAGCTCATTCTGTGATTTCCTTTACAGTAGTATTCCAGTTAGTGGTGCAGTGCTGTTTAAGGGTCCGAAGATCACGGGAATCCTATAGGGTTTTTCGGCCTTGACCCTTACGCACAGAGATTCTTCCAGATTCTCTGAATCTTTGAACGATATTATACACTCTAGATGATTATAACTTCAAACTCTTTGCAATTTTTTGCTGGGAAATACCTTTCTGATCTTGCTTCACTATCTTTCTGCACAACATGGGGGGAATTGTTGATCCTCTACCTATCTTTGCTTCTGAGAGACACCGCCACTCTAAGAAGCTCTTTTTATACTCAGTCATGTTGCCAGTGGATCTCGTGAGTGGTAATTGGTCTTCCAGTTGTTCATTATAAGTGCAATTGACTTTTCCAGCCTCTTGTTGCTATCTGTGCCAACGTTTTTGAGATTTGTTGACACCATAAAATTTAAAAGCAGCATATTTTCCACCAAAATGATACATTGTCTCAGTTTAAACTTTTGACCTGTCATCGATGTTCTATTCGGAATAAAATATTGAAATTTGGCACTTCCACATCATTGCATTCAGTTTTAATTCACAATTTGTATAATGTTCCAACTCTTTTAGAATCCGGTTTGTATCCTTTTAATCTTCATGGTGTGGAGTTTTATTTAAAGTAGTTACAACATTAATGTATTATATAATAAATATAACACAAAAATATTGACAAATATGTAATCTTTTAACTTACCTTTTACCAAACTAGTATGAACAATATTGAACGTCCATGCAGCGTGCTCCCAGGAAGTTATATTTAGCATTACATAAATGCCCTTTTGAGATATTTTTCCGCTCTTATGGTTTACATGGAAAGTAGGCTTTTCCTCCATGTTCAGGAGGTGATTAGAAATCATCGTGCACACTCATATTGGATGAACAGAGACACCAAGTGGACATCTATGTATTTTCAGTTGCTGCAAAGGGCAAACATGATTACCATAGCAACTGAATTTTCTGTGTCTGCTTTTCTTTTGGGAGGTTTTTTTTTACTGATTCATCTGAGGAGTTTGGTAAAAATACTAACAAGACAACTGTGCTCAAGTATTTTATTTCCTGTTGAATAAATCCTTCTATACTGCGGTTTGTTCATGCAAATAAGGGATGCTGTCTATAAATTATTTAAATTTACTTTGTTATAAGCAGTGGTGGTGACCCCGTGGTAGGATCCTTTATCACTGATCCCAAGGTTGGGGTTCAAGCACTGCTATCTACGGGTTGTCACTGCAGTCTCCCCAGTGCAGCTAACTGGGCTATCAATGGGCCAACCATGGATCTCACTGTCTGTATTTGAGAGGCCTGCAAAAGATTAATTTCTGAATTTTGTCACCTGTAATGGCCTGGTGAGCTGTCAGGGGTGTTCTCTGCCCTAGCCCAGAGTCAGCTGAGATAGGCACTGGCCCCCATGACCCTAATTAGGATTAAACAGGTCAGAAAATGAAAGAATGAGGATAGTTGGCTACACAGTAAATGTCTAAAATATACAGGATGACCATTCTGGAAATAAAGAGCAAAGATTATTATACAGTGGAACTTTAGCAGTCAGACGACTCATAAGTCGAATAAATCAGAGTTGGATAAAAAAATATGAGGAAAATATTCATTGCTGTTCGAACAAATTATCATGCTCAGTGTACAGTACTTTGAACAGCCATTGAGAGAGTGTCTCGTACAGCGTATTGTGTTTATTCATTGCATTACGGCTACTTTAACCCTTAACCAGGAGTCCTAAGAAAATCAGCAATAATTCTACTGGAAAGGAAAAGAGAAAAGTCATGGGAATGTGAGGAATCAACTGCAATCATGCAACAGAGAAGGCAAAAACCGCCATACCCCTCAAAGATCCCCCATCTCTCCCTCCCCATCCAACCCCACATACGCTGACACATCGCAACTGAAAGGTATGTACTGTGAACAAATACAGTACATAATTAGTTTAATTATTATGTACTATTATTATGTTTGACTCTTTTGTACATTAATGTATGCATTGTATATTAATATATTTCATAAATACACTCGTTTTCAAATTATATACAAATGTATTAACAGAAGTCGACATTCATCAGAACACATTAATCAACTTTTAACTATTTCTTATGGGAAATACTGTTTCACTCTTTTTTTTATTTATAAATGGGCAATTGACCATATTTTTGGAATAGATTGTGTTTGACCACCGAGGTTCCACTGTGCTCTGTTTCTAATGAATCTAAACTAATTTGATGAAATTGAATTGAACGACATTATAATTGGAAATGATTTTAGATTATATATGTAATATGCTCATCACACCTCATTCACTTTGGTATTCTGAAGGAATCCTCCCACCAAATGCTGCTAACTATGCTAATGTGAGTGCATGATCTAATTTGCATAATGCTAACAAGCCCCTTGCATTAGCTTTTTTGTTCATTACTATCAATAGGGGACAGATTAATTGACTTTCAGAAAGTCAGTACAAATCATCCCCTGAACAAATGATGCTGTCTGATAAACGTGCTCATGTAAAATTAATATTAGCATCAGTTTACGCCACTCAGCAGACACCCTGATATAGAGTGACTGTTTTTTTATTCAACTGAGCAATAAAGAGTTAAGGGCTTTGCTCCAAGGCTCAACAGTTTTAGCTTGTTGATACTGGGGCTTGAACTGCCAACCTTCATTGTAGCAACCTAGAGCCTGAACCATCTCGGCTCTATATCCAGTCTAGTTCTCAATGAGTAAGCATTATAGCATGAGGATAAAAATAGTCTTGTATACTGATCAGTCATAACATTAAAATCACTTGATTAGCATTCAGTTCACTGATTGCTGGGGCCGGTGTTGTAATCATTAGGGTGCTGGGCTCGTGATCTGGAGGTTGTGGGTTTGTATCCCTGTTAGACCCCCACTGTGCTAAGACCCCTGGGAAAGGTCTTAACTGCAAGTGTACCTCTGTCCACCCAGCAGTATAAATAATACTGGGAAGGTAACCTGCAATGGTCTTGCATCCCATCCAAAAGGAGTTGAACTCCTAGTTGTTTCATGCTCTAAAAATCGGGGATAAGTACAGGGGTGCTGAGCCATTAGTTTCAGGGGTAAAAGCCCAACAGACATACCTTTATCTCATTGATTGTTTACCTTTGGTAGGTACTCATCACTGCATACCTAGAACACCCCACAAGACTTGCCGTTTTGGAAGTGAATAAACCCAGTTATTTAGTCAGCCCAGTTTCGTCATTGTAAGAGCCACTCAAATTCTTACATTTGCTCATTTTTCCTGCTTCAAACACACCAACTTCAAACACCAAATACAGTGGTACCTTGACTTACAAGTGTCTTTTATAACAAATTTTCCATGATACAAGCTTTGATCCTACCAAAAATCTGCCACCGTCAAGATCAAAATTTTGATTTACGAGCTCTGCTGGAGAAATTTCTTTTCCGGGTCAATTAGCCTTGTATTCTTCCACATTTATTCCTCCACGCTCTGAAAACGGCTTGTGCAGTGCTTCTCAATTATTTTCTGTGATGCCCCCTATAGGAAAAAAAATAAACATTTCATGCCCCCCCCAGCACCCCGCACTCGACTATAAATAGTGTTTATGGCACTTCATATTGTTTGCTTGGTGCTTTTTCCCTGTACTATAGGAAACACAGTGAAAGCACCACTGCCACCTAGTGTAATTGTGCATCCTCTACAGTAGGTGGCAGTGGTGTTCTCACTGTGTTCCCTACACCACAGAGAGAGCGCCACTGCCACCTACTGTAGAGGATGCACAAGTGCACTTAATTCTAGTACAGTATGGCAAAAAAGTATGTTCCCCAGGGTCATACGCACCCCCCCCACCCCCACCCCACCCCCGGCATCACACAAAGGGGGCATGCCCCACTATTTGAGAAGCATTGGCCTCATGAGAGCTCACCACGAGTCTTTCCTCGCTGGCATTCATAGCGTGCACATGTACAAAATTCTCCTCATCCTCCTCCTTCTCTGTTATGCACCACATGACATCTTTGGGCCGACGTGACATCTTTCCCACAATCCATGATCAGAAGGGTTAGTTGAGTTATTGTTTATTACGGTTTTATTATTTATTATTAATTATTCATAATTTTAATGTACATGTATTATTATTGTGAAATATTTATTGTTTTTACATGTTAATCTTTAATATATTGGGTCAAATATACGTGTTTGTGTCAGGTTATATGAGTTTAGGAGGGGGTTGAAATAGATTAATTGGTTTTCTCTTATTTCCTATGGGAATTTTTGTTTGATCAAACAAACATTTTGACTGAGGAGCTTGCCCTCGGAATGGATTAATTTCGTAAGTCATCGTACCACTGTATTTACATTTTGTCGAATACATGTAACTTCTTTCAGGGTAAAGCTATAAAAAAGGTAATCAATGTTATTCACTTTATCTGTCAGTGGACAAAATGTTTATACAGTAATGGCATGGGCTGATGAGTCCATATAACCATTTGGAACTGTGTTTTATGGACTTATGTCAAGCGAGTGAACGATGAAGTACTTAAGCACAAGATTTTAGTGCATGATGGAACATTTGCTTAAATTTTTGTTGATAATTAGTTTTTCAATTGTAGATAAATAGAGTAAAATGTAAAGAAATATGATGTGGGCATGATGTGACTGTAGAGTGTCTGCCTCAAAGCAAGAAGGTCTATGCTTACCATGGATTTTGGTTTAAACTTTTTAAACCGCTGTGGATTGATTACCTGATTTGGGTGTTTACATTTATAAACATATGTGATGTGGAGTGTTTGAGTTTTGAAATGAGTAGATTTTCAGTCCCTGGAAGCATGTAACCATTTTTTGTTGTTGCTAAAGGGAACATCAGTGAACACATTTCATCAGGGGTCTTCAATTCTCAAACATAAAGGTCCAGTGAAGCTGGAGGGTTTGTTATTTCTTTGAGGCAGACACTCTAACTGCTACGTTCACATCATGCCTACATCATATTTCTTTACATTTTATTTACCTTCAATTGAAAAATTACTCGAAGCTAGAGCTACACCTGATTCAACTTTGACTCATCTTATGTCAGCCCCCCATCAAATCATTATTTGAGCAACTTTTCTTACACACACACACACACACACACACACACACACACACATATATATATATATATATATATATACATATATATATATATATATATACATATATATATATATATATACATATATATATATATATATATATATATATATATATATATATATATATATTTATGGGGCAGTGGTGGTCTAGTGCGCTGGATCGCTGATCCAAAGGTTGGGGGTTCGAGTCCCACTCTCCACAAGCTTGTCACTGTCGTCGTCCCCCCCCAGTGCGGCTAACTGGGTTATCAAAGGTGGGCCATGTCTCTCACTGTCTATGGTGAGAGGCATGTAAAAGAACCATTGCTGACTTTCGTAAAGAGTTGGCTGCAAAGTCGTCAGCGTGTTTCTGTCCCTTGCTAAAAGGGTTGTGACCGGAAGGGCATCCGACGTAAAAACTCTGCCAAATCAAACGTGCGAATCAGATGATTCGCTGTGGCGACTCCCGAGTAAAAGGGAAAAAGCCGAAAGGAAGACAGACATATATATATATACAGTGGAGCCTTGGTACTCGAACTTAATCTGTTCCAGACAGCTGGATATTCCGATTTGTTCGGATTCCGAATCCGCTTTTCCCATTACAAATAATGTAAATGGTCTTAATCCATTCCGTCGTCTTTTGAACAGACGTTAACAGTACCATGACTCACACCATAGGTCCGCAAATTCAGTGAAAAAAATTATTGAATACAGTACACTATGTTATGGTCTATGTTATGAGAGACTTTTTAACTGAACTGTGGTTTTTAGTGTGTTATGGTCTCTCACAAAAGAGTTTCGCGTTGAAATACGTGTTGGAGAGAGGCGTGGCTGGCACATGCAGGGTGGAGTGCTAAACAAACACACCTGATTCCATTTAATCGTGGCCTATAAAGACGAGCAGCGTTCTTCCCGGTGCGAGAAGATTGTCCCACTTCCCCGAGGTCTCTCTGGCTCTCAGCTCCGTGCTCCACCAGTTCCCGATTTAGTTTGATTTCCGTGTTTCTCCGCATCTCTATTACAGTGAGTACAATTTCTCCGTTTCATCTATGAAAACGGGTGTGCTTTATTGTTCACAGGGAAGGCACTAGAAACACAGAAATCAAACTAAAGCAGGAACTTGAGGAGAAGTGGATTCCCTTCCATCACAGCTTCAGGTAAATTAGCCAAAGGTGTTCTTTTTTTCTCTTGCTACTGCTTTTCATGGATGACTCTTCTTCAGGATCTTACTTTCTTTTCTTGAAGAACATTTCTAACATGGTTTGTTTCTGCCTTCTTTTCAAAACCTTACGGAACTGGACCTCATCGTTAAAGGTGTTCATAGCGCTCCTAGGGCTTTAGCTTAGCTTTAGCGCTTTAGCTTAGCTTTAATGCTCGTGATACGTACATAGTACTGTCTCAACAACGTCCGAAATTCTCCAAGACAGCTTTATTAGGGTGAAAGATAGTATCAACAATTTCCGGACTTCCAGAAGTCACGCACTTTTCCTCCCTCCCGGTCTCTTTTTTCTCGCGAGTTTCTTGAGTTCGACTTCTGGTTTTTGTTCAGTTACCGGCAGCAAAAAATCACGGATTTTTTGTTCGGATCCCGATTTGTTCGAACTCTAGAGCATTCGGATTCCGAGGCTCCACTGTATGTCGTCTTCTTTTGCTTTCGGCTTTTCCCTTCAGGGGTCACTACAGCAAATCATCTGCCTCCATCTCACCCTATCCTCTGCATCTTGTACTTTTACTCCAACTACCTTCATGTCTTCATTCATCACATCCATAAATCTTTTCTTTGGTCTTCCTCTCGGCTTTCCCCCTGGTAGTTCCAAACTCAGCATTTTCATCTCTGCTACATTCAGCTCTGCCTTTTGTCTTTTCCCCAGTGCCACTATTTCTAAACCCTACAAACATCGCTGGCCTCAATGCAGCCGGGGGGGGGGGGGGGTGCCGAGAGAGGAACTGTGGTATTGCATGAGGAAGTCTGGAATGGCCGAGAAGTATGTTAGAGTGGTGCAGGACATGTATGAGAGATGAAAGACAGTGGTGAGGTGTGCTGTCGGTGTGACAGAAGAGTTCAAAGTGGAGGTGGGAGTGCATCAAGGGTCAAGTCTGAGCCCCTTCCTGTTTGCTATGGTGATGGACAGGCTGACAGATGAGATTGGACAAGATTCCTCATGGACTATGATGTTTGCAGATGACAGTGTGATCTGTAGTGAGAGCAGAGAACAAGTACAGGAAAATATAGAGAGGTGGGGGTATGCCCTGGAAAGGAGAGGAATGAAGGTTAGTCTCAGTAAAACAAAATACATGTGTGTGAACGACAAGGACCCAAGAGGAACAGTGAGGTTACAGGGAGCAGAGATAAAGAAGGTGGAGGATTTTAAGTACTTATGCTCAACAATCCAGAGCAATGGAGAGTGTGGAAAATAGGTGAAGAAGCATGTCCAGGCAGGTTGGAATGGTTGGAGAAAAGTGTCCGGTGTGATGTGTGATAGGAAGGTATCGGCAAGAATGAAAGGGAAAGTGTACAAAACGGTGATGAGGCCAGCAATGTTGTATGGTTTAGAAACAGTGGCCCTGGTGAAAAGGAGGCAGAGCTAGAGGTAGCAGAGATGAAAATGTTGAGGTTCTCTTTGGGAGTAACAAGGATGGATAGGATCAGGAATGAGTACATAAGAGGGACAGCACATGTAAGATGTTTTGGAGACGAAGTCAGAGAGGCTAGATTGAGATGGTTTGGACATGTACAGAGGAGGGATAGTGAGTATATTGGTCGTCGGATGCTAAGGTTGGAACTATCAGGCAGAAGGCCGAGAGGAAGACCAAAGAAAAGATTTATGGATGTGATGAAGGAAGACATGAAGGTAGTTGGAATAAGAGTAGAAGATGCAGAGGATAGGGTGAGATGGAGGCGGATGGTTTGCTGTGGCGACCCCTGAAGGGAAAAGCCAAAAGGAAAAGAAGAAGAAGAAGAAGAAGACAACATCGCTGGCCTCAACACCGTCTTGTACACTGTTCCTTTCATTCTTCACATCGAACACTTTTCTCCAACCATTCAAGAAGAAGATATATACAGTCAGCCCTCTACTTACAAAAACGAAAAATACAAAAAATCCAGGTTAGCTTCAAAGCAGATTTCAAGACGCTAATCAAGCTTTGAGTAGTGTAGCATCATGGATCGATGTTTAAAAACCTATGTACTTTTATCATTTTCAAAGGGTTTATGGGGTAGTCTTGGGAGCCTTGGAACAAATCACGCATTCTACATGTTAAATGCACCTCTACTTACGAAAACTCCAGGTTACGAAAAAGGCACTGGAACGGATTAATTTCGTAATTAGAGGGCCGACTGTATGTGTGTGTGTATATATATATATATATATATATATATATATATATATGTATGTATGTACAGATGCTACCCTACTTATGAACAATCGTTTTACAAACATCCGGACCTACGATACGAACAGGGCTGTCCGAGGTCGAAAGTGAAAGTGAAATTGAAGAACAAGTAGACATAGAAATTGAATAAAATCTATAGAAAGATCTATATCATAAATATAAGTATGAAATATAATTAACATTCTCTTGAAATACTGGGGCAGTGATGGTCTAGTGGATAGGGCACAGGATCGCTGATCCTAAGGTTGGGGGTTCAAGTCCCCACAGGGTTGTCACTGTCCCCTCAGTGCAGCTAACTGGGTTATCAAAGGCGGGCCATGTCTCTCACTGTCTGTGGTGAGAGGCATGTAAAAGAACCATTGCTAACTTTCGTAAAGAGTAGGCTGCAAAGCCGTCGGCGTGTTTCTGTCCCTTGCTAAAAAGGGTTGTGACAGGAAGGGCATCCGACGTAAAAACCTATGCCAAATCAAACGTGCGAATCAGATGATTTGCTGTGGCGACTCACAAGAAAGGGAATCCGAATTCGATCCAAATTTAAAATAATGCAGAGGTGGGCAATACACATGCATAACATCTTTAATCCGTTTTTAGTAAGTGTCTTTGCATCGATGTATCGACCATTTTCATGAGCGACACTATACAGAGAGAGAGAGAGAGAGAGAGAGAGAGAGAGATTATATACAAGTTTGTTCGTGTTATGATTTGTGTTGTTGGGGGACTTTGACGTTGGTGGCTCTAACCCTCTCTGTCGAGTGCTGCAGGCAGAGGGGCGTGGCTGACACACGTGGGCGGATCACAATGCACTCACCTGATCCTACTCACCAATCTACCGTGCCATAAAGAGGAGCAGTGCGCTCATCCCGGTGCTAGAATATTGTCCCTCTTCACATTCCTGTTTTCTTGTGATCTCTCTGGCTCCTGGTTTCAGCTCTGCGCTCGACCAGTTTCCGCTCTGTATTTCCCCGTATCTAAAGTTTTTGTGTTTCTCCTCATTACATTGTAGAGGAATGAATTGAATGGAAGAGGAATTAATTGAAAAAGTGAGTTTGTTTTATATTGTTACAACTGAACAATATTGAGAGTTATAGTGATTTAGTTGAATTGAGTTTGACTTACCTGACTTTTGTTTCGCTTAACACGCCTTATACTCCGGTGCGCCTTGTGTGTGGAAAGAGGCCATTCGTTGGTATTGTGCCTTGTTGTCCGGTGCGCCTTATGGTCCGGAAAATGCAGTGCATAATTAATGACGTTTGTTTGAGTTTCGATGCTGGGCTTTGTGAGTCAATTAAATTAAATAAAACATTTTTTTTTATTACAGCTCCTTACTGAAGAATATGAAGGGCATAGAGCCATAGAGGTTTAACCCCAAAACAGTGAATATTCTGACAAATCTGCATAAGGTTTGTATGTACCAGAATGGTCCCTTGATCTTCTTTATGTCCTTTAATCATATCATGAGCATTATCTCTGACCCACCCCCCCCCCCCCAGTTTTCTCCCTAATTTATTCATTCATTCATTCATTTTCTGAACCGCTAAACCACTTAATACTAATTCAGGTTACGGGGAGGCTGGCGCGCACCCCAGTCGACTCTGTCAAGGGTGGGGCCCTCTCTAATTTATTCATATCCAATTCCCACCAATCAGGTATTCCCTTCCCTATCACATCACCACCACTGACCAGGGAGGGGAAAAAGCATGTACATACCCCCTCTGTGACATGCAATGCTAGCCACCTGCCTCTTCAAACTGTGACACATGCGCATTTGGGGGAGGTCTAACACACTCAGAGGGAAAGTGCCATCTGCCCCCTCGTTCGAATGATCTCACAGATTCCTATGATGGGCTGACGATCGCTGTGAGTGACAGGGAAGTGAGCGTTTGCCTTCCCTCCCTCCGGTAAGAGCTAGGCCATTTAGCTCCCATGGACTCCCAGTCACGGACAGCTCCTGATTTTCTTTCTTCTGCAAAAACTTTCATGTCATTCTTCTCAAAAGTAGTTTTCTGTTAGTTACACTACTTTGATTCTCAGCCCTTGATATTCTTGCCTGAGAGCATTTGCTTCTTTAACTTCTTTAGATCATCGCGCAAGAATCTGCAAAAATTGACTAACAAATCAAATTTCGTCAGAGAAAACTTTCACCATCATTTATATGACTGCTGAACTCACATCTCACTTGTTCTGACCATACTTTTCTCATTCTGTTATTCTGTACAATTTTTTTCAGCCAGTCACTTCTTACAATGCTAATATCCCATTACATTAACTTATTTGTATTATACTGTCATGTGTTCCATGCAAATTATCTGGTAATCAAATGATGCAGTCATAAAAACATGCTCACAATAAATTATTAGCTAAGAGCAACTTAGCTGAACTTAGCAACCTAAGGGAGATATTATTCTTTTTTTTTCACTTTTTACTCAAATATTGTTAGTTCTGAATCAGTCTTTGAAAACAGTTTCAAATGACAAGGTTAGCATATTTAAGTTATCCTCTGGGCTGTTTGAGCTTGGCATAAACATGAGGTTTTGCGGACTTTTTTTTTTTGCTATTTTTTTCTTTTTATGCTTCTGATTATACAGCCTTCTTCCACCTGCCCCTACAATGCATATCGATATCACCACCCATTCTGGTCTCAGTCCCAGTGCACTTAGCATGGAGCTTTCAGACAACCAACCAGAGCAGAGGAGGCACAGAGTGTAAAGAACACAAATGGGAGGAGAAAGCTTAACAGGGTGTCCAGAGCACATAATCAAAATCAGAGGAAGGAGGAAAAGCAGTTTCCTGAAGTTTGGAGTGTTTTCGGATTAGAAATGAAACTTATAATGGTCAACTGGTGTCCAAAATTAAAAATATAGTTCTGAAAAGGGGCATAAGCTAGCGACAAATAGTTGACAATTTGAATATTTCTGTCAACGGTAAAAAGTTCAACAGTGAAGGTAAGACCACAACGGATCCACAACCAGGCTGACCTGGACTCTCAAAAATATGCCTTTGAAGAGAGCAGTGGAAAAAACCCTACTCCGCAGAAATTCCAGAAGACATCCAAACCAGCTCAAAAACTGTTTTGCGCTATGTTCTTCAAATGGGCTATTATGTCGGAGCGACAAGACGCAAGCTTCTTCTTTGACCAGTAAATATTCATTCTGTAATTTTGGGTGTCTATTTACCAATGTCCAGTGAAAGTATAGGTAGCATGGTGGTTAGCATGTCTGCCTCTTAGCAAGAAAGCCTGGATTCGATTCCCAGCTCAGCCGTTTCTGTGTGGATTGGATGTTCTGTGATTATCTCCCCATGCTTGTGTGGGTTTTCTCTAGGTACTCTGGTTTCCTCCCACAGTCCAAAACATGTAGGCTAACGGGCTGTTCCTAATCATCCCTAGGTGTGAGTGTGAATGGTTGTGTGAGTATTTCACCCTGTGATGGCCTGGTGACCTGTCTAAGGTGTACCACGCCCTTGCCATGGTTATCTAAGATGGGCGCAAACCTCCCCACAACCCTAATTAGGATTAAGTAGCTTAGAAAATGAATGAATGAACAGTCTCTTTGTATATAAAATCATTCAATTTTGTTTTCACTGCATTACAAAGTGAGAAATTGTATGTACAGTGGTACATCACCTTACGAAATTAATCCGTTCCAGAGCCTTTTTCGGAAACTGGATTTTTCGTAAATTGAACCACATATTACATGTAAAACGTGTGATTCGTTCCAAGGCCCCCAAAACTACCTCTAAAGGCTTTAAAAATGATAAAAGCATACCTTTTAAGGCCTTCTGTTTCAACATCGTACCGATGGTAGATGGGTTTGGCCACATTCCTTTGCAATATCACTCAACCGCATGCCACGAGCCTGCTTCTTCTTTTCACTCGCACTGAGAATCACACGTGTGTGTTGACCATGTCTTCTTAGCAGAGTTATAATCTTCCAAATGTTTATGCAAGGCTAAAATGCTGAACCAAAAGATAAAGTTGCAATGAACACACCCGAAAAACTAATGAAACAACAGTAACTCTGTCCTTTACACAAAAAGCATTATGGGCACTCCAGAACAGCCAATGAGAGGGAGCTGCATCATCCCTCCTAGCCAATGGGAGGCCAGCGGGCCGGCATGTTGGGAAATAGCCAATGGGAGGGAGCTAGGTCATCCCTCCTAGCCAATGGGAGGCCAGCGGGACGGGATGTTGGAAGATAGTCAATGGGGGAGCAGCTCATGTATTGTTTGAACGTTTGAATAGCGTGTTTTAATGTTTGAATGGCATGTTTGGCTTATTCTTAAGGAGAACTTGTTTCGTATACCGAGACAAAAAATTTTGGAAAATATTTTTCGTAACCTGGATTTTTCGTTTGCTGGGACTATCCTAAGGTGAGGTAACACTTTATAATTTGTTAACAGTTAGACATGTATTTTACTCTTGTATTTATTTGCCTATTTGGCTAGAAGTAAGCCAGGAATAATTAAAAGTAGTTAAGATATTACATTTTTATTGGGGTACAGTACTTGGATTACATTACTGATAAAAAAAATAAGCAAGTAATTAGCAATCATGCCAGATTACTTTCTCAAGGTTGCCATCCCATTATATTAGTTAAAATGCATACACACACACACACACACACACACACACACACACACACACACACACACACACACACGCACACACACACACAAATCTTGACACATGAATCATACAGGCACATGAATCTTATCGGAAGCATAACCTTCTTTGTCAAAGTAATAAATTAATAGCCCTTTAGAGATGACATTGTATATTCGCCAAACCTGCCAGGCTATAAATGTGTCATCAGATCATCCCCTTTCCCCTCTATTTCCTCTCCAGTTGCACTTCCCCAAGCCATAAAGTCAGTTGAAATTTACTTTGTAAAAATTATTTTCCTTGGATATTATGCATGTCCCCAATTAACCTGGTCTTGCAGTGACTCACAGAAGTGAGTATTTGTCCCTTTCACAGAACATGGCCAGTTTTACTCTCTTGGCTGTCTTGCTGTGAATGCCTGTGGTATTACCCACATACAAACTTGCAATCTCTTAACAGTATGGTGAACTTTTTTTTTTTGCACCACTTGGGAGCCCCACAGAGTGTACTCCTTTAAACCAATTTGGAGTAAAAGCATACTTAATAATCTATTCTCATTCTATGTCAAACTCTACTTTCACTTCTGTTCCTTGTGTCTGTGGCTTTTTTGACCCTCTGGAACTGCTTTAACTATTCAGAAATTTATACACTCATAATCTAACCTTCCACTGCTGTAGAAATTATTATCCAAGATTTGGATCTCCGAAAACATGGCTTGTTTTTTTCATAGTTTCTAAATCTAAATCTGTCTTGTGCTTTTGTTCGTGTGAGTGTATACTGTAGTGTAATGCCCAAAATCCTTTCCAAATCAAAATATACACCCTTACACAGAATAGGGTGTGTTTTCTTTCGAGACTGATCTGTGTGTCACTCTTAATTATGCCTAAAGACTGGCTTTTTCATAAAGGATGACAGTCAGAAACCATTTATTTGTATATAGTTCTACTCATTTATTCATTCATTTTCTGAACCATTTAATCCTATTTAGAGTTAAAAGGAGGTTGGCTTCCATCTCATCGGACTCCATAAGAGGGCAGAATTCACCCTGGACAGCTCAGCAGGTCAGTGCAGGGCAGAAACACACTGATGGGAACCCGATGGCTTACTCTTTTCAAATGACAGCAATGTTTTTTTATGTCTCTCAAGGTAGGCAATGAGAGACATGGCTGGCCTTTGATAATCCAGTTAGCTGTGTGTGTGGGGGGTCTACTGTTATAATTAAAAATGAAGTATTAACCACAGAGTTATAATAATGTAACCATGATAGTCAGAGATCATTTATGACCTTAATAGTTGTCACAAATATACAGCTCAAATAGTAGCAAGAAATGTCTGCATTAGTTTACATTTGTTTGTTTTGTTTCTCAATGCTCAGCAATAAGTTTGAATTACCTTGCATGAAGTTCTTGTGTGGGCTTGCTTCGGGACTTTTATATTTCCTCCTGCTTGTAGATTGATGGATTTGCTTTGCTAAATGGTTCCTAGATGAGAATACACACCAATAAGCATTAGCACTACCTGACTTGACTGCAGTCAGGCAGTCAAATACACGTCAAGCTACAATGCACTGTGTTCTGACTCCTTTCTTTCATGGACAGCATTAACAGTTTCAGCAGTTTATGCTTTAGTAGCCTTTTTGTTTGCCCAGACTTTTTGTGTGTTTAATAAGACTTGAGCATCCATGATTCTCAATTTTTTTTCATTTTTATTTAATTGTGTAGTCCATTCTAGTAAATAATTGAACATCCATTAAAAAAATTACACAAGAATAGTTCCTATCACTAGGGCAGTGGTGGCCTAGTGGAAAAGGTGCTGGATCACTGATCCTGAGTGTTTCCGCCTTGCAATGGCCTGGTGAGCTGTCCAGGGTGTACTCTGCCCTCGCCTGGAGTCAGCTGGGATGGGCACCAGCCTCTTCGGAACCCTACTTAGGATTAAGCGGTTACAGAAAATGAATGAATGTATGAATATTTCCTATCAATTATTATAATACAATATTTATTCACTCCCTCACTCACTCACTCACTCATTTGTCGAACCACCTCATCCTACTTAATGTCACAGGGAGGCTGAGCCCATCTCCGAATAACTTCCCACACGGTTGCAAACACAGTATCTAGATAAAAACAATTGTATCGTCCAGTTATATTATTCCTAGCGATTAAGGCGTAATCATAAACAACCATGTATGATAATGAGATTTCCTTTTGGCTTTTTCCGTTTATCAGGAATCGCCACAGCGAATGATTCGCACATTTGATTTGGCATAGGTTTTTATGTCGGATGCCCTTCCTGTCACAATCCTTTTAGCAAGGGCCAGAAACACGCTGACGGCTTTGCAGCCTACTCTTTACGAAAGTCAGCAATGGTTCTTTTCCATGCCTCTCACCATAGACAGTGAGAGACATGGTCCGCCTTTGATAACCCAGTTAGCTGCACTGGGGGGGACAGTGACAACCTTGTGGGGACTCAAACTCCAAACCTTAGGATCATCAATCCTGCGCCCTACCCACGAGACCACCACTGTATTAGCAGAAAACTAAACTAAAAAGATGGGTCTTAAGGTATTTCTTAAAATGGCCAGTAGTTGGGCAGTTGGAGAAATATGCCAGCAAAGATGTCCAAGACTAGGTGCTGCTATTATAAACAAATGATCCTCTAGTGCAATATAGGTTGTGATGGATCATATGCTCAACAGGATGCTGTCACTTGAACACAAGCTATACCAAGAGGCAGGTCTTTCTGCAATTAAGTTAATATTTTATTCTTCTTCTTCTCTTTCGGCTTTTTCCCTTTCTCGGGAGAACCTTTCTCATGGTTCTTTTACATGCCTCTCACCATAGACAGTGAGAGACATGGCCTGCTTTTGATAACCCAGTTAGCTGCACTGGGGGCGACAGTGACAACCTTGTGGAGAGTGGGACTCGAACCCCCAACCTTGGGATCAGCAATCCAGTGCCCTATACCACTAGACCATCACTGCCCCCTTTAATATTTTATTAATATATGTTAATATTTAAGGAATATAATCTGGAGCCCCGACTTGAGTTGCCACCTTATCATGGTGGAGATGTTTGCGTGTCCAAATGATCCTAAAAGCTCTGTTGCCAGAGGCATTATGCCACTGGTAGGGTCATCCAAGGCAAGCAGGTAGTAAATGAAGGTCTAGGTTCAATGTCCCCTATGGAGAAAGATAAAAGGACATGGTTTTCCTTGCCTTAACGTTGGCCACTGGTGCACCCCTCCCCACTCCAATAATAGGCTTGGGGGAGGGGATCAAAAGCGAGCACCTGGCGATAAGGCTTCAGCCCTTGAAGCCTGGCTGAGCCCAGCCCAAAAAGGAGACATGGGTCTGCCCTCCCATGGACCTACCACCTATAGGGTCGGGTGCGCTGTGAGTTGGGTGGCAGCCAAAAGCATGGGTTTTGTCGGACTGATCCTCGGCTACTGACTCTGACTCTTGGGGCATGGAATGGCACCCCTATGTTGGGAAATAAGTTTTACTTGGTACATAAGGTTGAGGGATACAGACTAGATAGCGTCGAACTCACCTCAACACATAGCTTGAGCTCTGAAACCACCTATCTTGAGAGGGGCGGAACCTTATTCAATTCAGAAATTGTTCATGAGGAAAAGTGGCAAGCCAGTGTGGGCATCGTTGTTGCCGCACATCTCAGTGCCCACATGTTGGGGTTCTCTGTGGTTGATATTAAACGCTAGCTTCCCTCTGCCTTTGGGTGAGGACGGATCCTGACTGTTGTTTGTGCTTATGCACCAGATGACAGTTCAGAGTACCCACACTTTTTGGAGTCTTTAAGGGGTGTGTTGGAGAACGTTTCCCTTGTTGACACCCTCATTGTCCTGGAAGACCACAGTGCCCATATGGCCAACGACAGTATGACCTGGAAGGGTGTGATCAGTAGGTATCGCCTCTCCAATCTGAACCAGAATGGTGTTTCGTTGTTGGACTTCAGTGCTGGTCATGGTTTGTCCATCACGGACACCATGTTTGAACATAAGGGTGTCCATAAGTGCACTTGGCACGAGGACACCCTGGTTCACCTTTCAGTGATCGACGCTGTAGTTTTGTCACGGGACTTGCGGCCTCATGTTCTGTTCACTCGGGTGAAGAGAAGAGCTGAGCTGACAACCAGCTTTTTTATGTTCCTCCTGATTGCTGGATATGTGTGTGTGTGTGTGTGTGTGTATATGGTGCCTTGCAATGAATTGACATTCCATCTCGGGTGTACAGTGGGCCCTCAAATTATGAAGACTCCTGTATACGAAATCCCCAGATTACGAAAAACATTTTCCTGAGTTCCGTCCCTGAGATACGAAACAACCCCCTCTTACGAAAAGAAATTCAAAATCCAAACGCGCCGATCAAAATTTCACACGACGCGGGAGTTGATCTCTCATTGGCTGTCTCTCAACTTTCCGCCCCGCTGGCCTCCCAGATAGAGACAGAAGGAAGCTTCACTCTAGTTTTTAGTTTAGTTTTTTTAAAGTTGTTTTAATTCAGTAAATGTTTAATAAATGTGGGCACATTTGAGCTCATCTGGAATTCCGATCCCTCAAGGAATCAAATTAAAGTTGAGTTTGTCAAGCAGGGAATGCGCTTTGAATTCACGTGCATGCCCGCGAGAGAGAGAGAGAGAGAGAGAGAGAGAGAGAGAGAGAGAGAGAGAGAAGGAATAACGCTTTCGTTTTTAGTTTAGTTTTTTAAATTGTTTTAATTCAGTAAATGGTCAAGCAGGGAATGCGCTTTGAATTCACATCTTGTGGGCGTGGCGCGGCGAGAGAGAGCGCGAGCGCGAGAGAGAGAATAACGCTTGAGTTTTTAGTTTAGTTTTTAAGTTGTTTTAATTCAGTAAATTGTCAAGCAGGGAATGCGCTTTGAATTCCATGTCTTGTGGGCATGGCCCGCAACGCTAGAATAAACATGTGCATTGTAATGTGTGTGTGTGTGTGTGTGTGTGTGTGTGTGTGTGTGTGTGTGTGTTAATAAAAAATGTTTAATAATGGTTTAATTAATAAATATGTTAATAAAATGGTTTAATATATTAATAAAATGTTTAAATGGTTTAATAAATAATTTTCTTTTACTTTTAACACATTTCATACAAAATTGGTGTACTTTTATCATTTTTAAAGGGTTTATGGGGTTTATTCAGTCCAAAGACTAGAGCCTTGGAACGAATTAGGCATTTAACATGTAAGGTGCTACCCCTACTTACGAAATCCCCGCAATACGAAAAGGGCTCTGGAACGGATTAATTGGTGGCGGACTGTATTTATACCTGAAGCACAGTGCACTCATGATAGGTACTGGATTCAGAAGGATGCTTATCAGGATAAAGTCATACAGAAGACGAATGATGAGTTAGTCATCAGTCAATTAATTAATAAAGTGTCATCAGTGACCTGAAAAATGCAAGTCACTCTGCACAACAAATTATTCAAGCACATTTTTCCTCTTCTATCAGCAATAAATTTTAAAAAAACAAGGTGAAACTAGATTCAGAAACAGATTATGGTGATAATTCCAGACTTGGAAGGTAAATATTCTGCTTTGGGGAGCAGTACTGTCGTGGCTAGCATTCCTGCTTCACTGCAAAATAGTTTCAGGGTTGAACTTCTTGGCCCGTGGGGTCTTCCTCTGTTGAGTTCTCCCAATGCCTGCTTGGGATTCCTCCAGTTTCTCCCACATGTAGTTCAAATCAAATGTCTGTCTTCCTTTCGGCTTTTTCCCTTTTACTCGGGAGCCGCCACAGCGAATCGTCTGATTCGCACGTTTGATTTGGCAGAGGTTTTTACGTCGGATGCCCTTCCTGTCACAACCCTTTAGCAAGGGACAGAAACACACTGACGACTTTGCAGCTACTCTTTACGAAAGTCAGAAATGGTTCTTTTACATGCCTCACACCATAGACAGTGAGCGACATGGCCGGCCTTTGATAATCCAGTTAGCTGCACTGGGGGGGGACAGTGACAACCTTGTGGAGAGTGGGACTTGAACCCCCAACCTTTGGATTAGCGATCCAGTGCCCTATACCACTAGACCACCACTGCCCCATGTAGTTCAAATCAAATGGCTACTCTAAATCAGCCATAAGTCTCAATTTACGTATAAATGAATGATTGTGTCAGTGTTAGCTCTGAGATATTTTGGCGCCTGTTCAGGGAGGCAGGTGGGGTTGTCTCTTGGGACCCTGATGGATAAGTGGTATAGATCATGGATAGATCGGACAGATGTTCTGTTTTGCTGAGAGGAGTTCCTGGTTTTCCAAGCTCTTTCCAACATGCAGACTGTAGAGCAAATATTTGTTTTTCTTAAATCTCCCTCTGAAAATGTTTGTTTCTGGTCTGTTCGTGAAGCTCATGAAAGTCATCTAGCTCTTCAGTTTAACAACTAGGAATCTGGACTGCATCCAACCCTCCATCGCAAAGTCATTCAGGATCACAGTGCCGAGTAAATGATAATGTAAATGTAAGAGATGTGACATTCCAGCAGGACTGGAGGGAACTGAATGTAGTTGGAGCTGAAATGAAGCGTGAAGACTGAGAGGATGTGGTAAATTGAGCTGGCTGTTCTTGCTGCATCACTATAAAGTGTTTGTATTAAGATAAAATGAGTGTGAAGGGGTTGTCTGTGTGCTCAGAGCTATCACACTGATGTTCTGTGATTCCTGTGAGACACTACAAATAATTCTCTCTCTTTCTGCAGCTGGGTGATATTGAAAAGAAAATGAGAAATTTTCACAGAAATGTGCCGTAGCAAAACAGGCTTAAGTGACATTTGATCTGGGTCAGTAACAAAGGAAGGATCAATAACACTGCGGTATTAATTAATTTGTTAATTCACTCAGTGACACTTAATCTTAGCATCTTCCAGTGGATCCAGAGCCTGTCCAAGAATCAAGTGTCACAATGGGAGAATTAAAATCAGATAAGGTATCAATCCATCACACTTTCCCACACCTAATCACACCTATAGACAATTTGCATAGTCATTCTACTTTGCTTGTCATGGTTTGCACCTACCAAAGAAAGCACAATTCATAAAAGACAAAAAGCTTCAATTTCCTAGATGACCTTTGACATAGTTTTGTCAAAGCTTGCTAAAAGCAATGAGATGATATTACAATGTTTTGATGGCATGGATTTATTAATCCTACACCCTGAACAGGTCGGCATTTTATTGCAGGGCTAATGTAAACACAAACAAACTTTCATACTCACATTCATATTTAGAGTAAGCCGTTGTCCAAACATGTCATGACTGTGGCCAGAAACTAGAGTACCTGGAGGGACCCCATACATCCACAGAGCCACCACACTACTATTCTAATTGTAATTGATTTTAAAATATTTCAACAAATTAAAGTTAAAGAGATAAAAGTTTATGACAGTAATATCTAAAAAACAATAAAATGCTAAAACACTGCCATAACAATCCAGTGTGTTGCAAGGGTCTTGCTAACTGACTGTTATAGTGTTGCTAGAAGTGTTCAACATAATCTCAGGTGGTTGCTAAAGAAAAGGTTGCTTTCATACCCTTGCTGGTTTGGCTTTTAGTATGTGAAGCAATGCAGTTTTTTTGTCTTCAGATTTATTCCTGAAGTAACACCCAAACTATGTGAAAACATGATCAATAAAATATTTTCTGTGCTTTTTATGAAGGATGGGGGATGGGGAGGGTGGATGTGCTCTTGAGTATGGTATGTTTCAAGAATATTTACTATCTTTCGAAAAAGTATATAAACGAATAATAATAAGAGGAGAATAAGAATAATAATACCATATTCGACGTGATAAGCGCCCAGGGCACTTTAAAAATTGTAGTGGGTGGGCGCTTATTAAAATTTGTCCCTTCCTACATGCAATCGCCAATGTAATGTTTTAAGGGAAAACGTCAATCCCAAATGTAAATTGTGTAATGAATTTAGTGAGACTGTTCAACACCTTGTCAGTGGTTGTGCTGCTTTGCTTTGGCACAAACTTCTTACTTGAAAAGACATCCTAGCATAGCATGCTCATTTTACTACCGTCTTCATCATGCTTTGGCTTTTGACTCAGAGGTTCACCCATGGTACGACCCTGATCATGTCCAGGGGATCATGGAAAATTATGATTTTTAAGCTTCGATGGAATTGGCCCATTTACAGCCTGAGGAAGATTGAAGCCAATAAGCCTGATCTTGTTCTGTTTGACAAAATCAATGAAATTATTAATATTATTGAATTTTCTGTCCAGGGCAGTGGTGGCCTGGTGGTATAGGGCACTGGATCACTGATCCTAAGGTTGGGGGTTCGAGTCCCACTCTCCACAAGGTTGTCACTGTCCCCCCTAGTGCAGCTAACTGGGTTATCAAAGGCGGGCCATGTCTCTCACTGTCTATGGAGAGAGGCATGTAAAAGAACCATTGTTGACCTTCGTAAAGAGTAGCTGCAAAGTCATCAGCGTGTTTCTGTCCCTTGCTAAAGAGTTGTGTCAGGAAGGGCACCTGACATAAAAACCTATGCCAAATCAAACATGTGACTCATTCGCTATGGCGACCCCTGATAAAAGGAAAAGCCTAAAAGGAAATCGCATTGAATTTTCTGACCAGTATGATTGTCAATATTCAGGAAAAACATGCAAAATACGCAGACCTCGCCTATGAAATGTCTCGCTTGTATCCAAATTACACAGTCGTCCGACTCCCCATTATCCTCTGTGCCCTTGGTTTGGTACCTGCTGATCTACTGACAAAGATCAAGAGAGTGCCCGGGTTTGCTACCGGGAACACAGCTCTTCTGAAAGTCTGGGCAATGCAGAAGGCTGCAGTGTTGGGGAGTCTTCATATTCTCCGGAAAGTTCTTGGTGGGTTCGACTCGGCAGTGCTTCTTGGGAGAAGTCCCATTCGCTGTCTGAACTGCATGTAGAGAGGGTGAGGGCCCTGAGATAATGATGAGCCTCACAAGCCTGATGTGATCATTTTTTTTAACTATAATACAGTAGGCCCTTGGCTATTCGTGGTTTTGCACTCACAGCTCTGCATATTTGCGGATCGCCGAGCAACTGTCACGTCATTCAAATTCAGCCAATAGCTGTTCTCCTTCCTGCTGATTGATTGAGGTGATGTCACGCCCCTTTTTCCTCATTTCACATCCACACTTTGTGCATGAGCTTTTTTAGTGTGTGTTTTTAGTTACAGTAAAGCTCCATCATGCCACCAAAACACGCAGGCTTCTGGTGAGGCGCTGTAGCAGCAGAAAAATGTAATGACGCTGCATGAAAAAATAGAACTGCTTGATATGATTCAGGAAGGAAAACGTTTTGCTGCAGAAGTGCTAAGAAGTTGAATGTTGTATGAATAAGGTCATCATCAGAATGGAACCTGCCTTTGTATTCTGGATATTTCTCGTTCAGGGGTCGGCACCCGCTGCAATTAAAAGAGCCATTTGGCCCCTTTTTCAATATTAAAACATTGGTAGCCACAAATCCCTTTTTTGACATTTAAAATCAAATAACACTGCATATAATGTTTTCCACTTTTTCCTTCATGTTAATATAAAACAACAACGTGTTGCATTGATTTAAATGACTGCAGAGACAATTAAATTTCAATTCTGCTTGCAACAAAAACATTTAGATTAAAAAAAAAAATTGCCAGCCTCCCCGCAATCCTAATTAGGATTAAGTGGTTCAGAAAATGAATGAATGTGTTCGAGTCCTTCTTGTATTTTTATAAAGAAAAAGAATATCTATCCCACGAAGCGAGGGACGGGGTGTAGCCAGATGTGATCATCATCAAGAAGACTTATTTTAAGAAGGAGCCTGCTCAACATTCTTTTAAATAATATTGATGCTTAATACTTCACTGACCGACCCATTCTCAGAGTGGAGACTGAACCAGACCCAGGTCTTTTACTTTCACTGAAGGAGAGTTATTTATTTTGGAGATTGCTGTGTATAAACAAATCTCATCCAAATCTAGTCTTTCATTTATTATTCCAGTACAGTACTGTACCTAAGTTAATGTTTAGAATGTTTGTGTGTGAGATTTTATGTTCTGTGGCATGTTATTCAAGCGCAAAGTAGCCACATGTCATTTCAGGTGCTGGTTGAGTACTAAACAAGTATTCAACATGCACTTACTTAAGCGCAAGTCATGGCAACACCACCATGGACAACCCTTTACCCTTAAAGTCCTGTGGCGATGGGGGAATGGCGAAGCAGCAGGTGCGGAATCACTGGAAGCTGTAGCTGCAATCCTGCACACAGGTGGCTCAGGCCATATGGTCGTTCTTCTCTGATTGGGACAGCAGGGAAGTTCGGCAGCCCCTTGAGCTCTAAACATAGCGTGTTCCACAACCACCTGGCCAGCATACCGCGGCTGGCGGGTTCCCATCTTGCGGTCGAAATCACAAGAAAATATCCAAGAAAATATTCAAGCTCATCCTGGCGTCATGGAACATTATAACTCTTCTCGACTCAACCACCTGTAAGTCAGGGAGACCAGAAAGACGTACGGCTCTCGTAGCCAGAGAACTCGCCCGCTACAATGTCGACATTGCAACCCTCAGCGAAACACGCTTTCCCGACAAAGGTCAGCTCAGTGAGATTGGAGGCGGCTACACCTTTTTTCGGAGCGGCCGCAGCAATGAAGAGCGACGTGGGGCTGGTGTCGGATTTGCGATTAAAGACCATCTCGTACGAAAACTTGATTGTATACCAGAAGGCATCAACGATCCCCTCATGAAACTCAAGTTCCCCCTGGACAGGGGGAGATCTGCAACCCATCATGACAAACTCTGAAGATACTAAGGAGGAGTTCTATGAAGAACTGGACGCCCTCATCTCCACTGTTCCACAGGCGGACAAGCTCCTACTCCTTGGCGACTTTAACACTCGTGTAGGTCAAGACCACCAGGCATGGGAAGGAGTCCTCGGACCCCATGAAGTAGGGAAATGTAACAGTAATGGTCTCCTCCTGCTCAGAACGTGTGCCACCCATGGCTTAGCCATCACCAACACCATGTTCCGCCTTCCAACCCGTAATAAAACGTCGTGGATGCACCCTCGATCTAAGCATTGGCATCTCATCGACTACGTCATTGTCAGAGCAAAGGACAGGCGGGACGTGCGTGTGACTAAGGCAATGTGTGGTGCTGACTGTTGGACAGACTATCGTGTCATCATTTCTAAGACCAATTTGCATATTCAGCCCAAGAGAAGACCACAAGGCCAGACAGTTGTGAAGAAGCTCAACATTAACAAGCTCAAGCTTCCTTCCGTTCAAGAAGAACTAGTAGCAAGTTTAGAAAGCCAGCTGACTGAGGCTACCGGACTGGGACTCTCTGAAGACATCTGTTCATTCTGTTGCCCTACAGGTGCTCGGACAAGCTACCAGGAACCACCAGGACTGGTTTGATGAAAATTATGTCAAAATCAGTGCCCTGCTGGAAGAAAAACGTCAACTCTTCAGAGCTCATCAGAGTGATCCCAACTCGGTCTCGAAGAAAGACACCTACGTCAGTAAGCGCAGACAGGTGCAGATAAATCTCCGCGCTATGCAAGACACATGGCTAAGTAACAAAGCCGACGAGATTCAAGGCTTTGCTGATGGACACGACATGAAACGCTTCTACGATTCACTCAGGTGTGTATTCGGACCACCAACATCAGGCAGTCCCCCTTTACTCAGCATGGATGGAGCAACACTCATCACCGACAAAAACAAGATCGTAGAGAGATGGGCAGAACACTTCAACGGCGTTCTAAATCATCCATCGTCCATCAATGACGAAGCTGTTCAACGCCTTCCCCAGGTGGAAATAAACCCAGACTTGGACAGAACTCCATCAGAGGACGAGGTTGCCAAGGCAATCAAGCAGATGTCGACTGGGAAAGCCCCCGGCGCTGATGCCATCCCTGCTGAAGTGTTCAAGACAGGCAGCCCTTGTCTCCTACACAAACTTACAGCACTATTTCAATCGTTTTGGGAAAGTGAGACCCTCCCTCAAGATTTTAAAGCTGCCACAATCGTTCACATCTACAAAAGAAAGGGAAACAAGCGATCGTGTGACAACCACAGAGGTGTATCACTTCTCTCTATCGCCGGCAAGATCTTTGCCCGAGTGCTCCTCAATCGTCTCCTGAAACATCTCAAGCAAGGTCATCTCCCCGAGAGCCAATGTGGATTCCGTGCAGGTCGAGGGACTATTGATATGATCTTTGCTGCCCGTCAGATTCAGGAGAAAAGTGTGGAACAAAGTCAAGATCTCTATATCACTTTCGTAGATCTAGCAAAAGCCTTCGACACTGTGAGCAGAGAGGGACTGTGGAAGATCATGTCGAAGTTTGGCTGCCCGGACAGGTTCGTGAAGATTGTCAGACAATTTCACGATGGAATGATGGCCCGTGTTCTTGACGATGGAAACGCCTCCGATCTGTTTCATGTGTCAAATGGAGTTAAACGAGGCTGTGTCCTCGCCCCTACACTGTTCAGTTTGATGTTTTCGGCGATGCTGACCTATGCCTTTAGGGAGACTCCCCTAGGCATCCCCATCAAGTACAGGTGTGACGGAAAGCTGTTCAACCTCCGACGTCTGCAGGCCGTCACTAAAGTCAAAGAGACTGTGATTCGTGATCTGCGCTTTGCTGATGACTGTGCCCTCAATGCCATCAATGAGCAAGAAATGCAACAGGAAATGGACGCATTCTCGTCTGCCTGTGACAACTTCGGCCTCACCGTCAGCATCAAGAAGACTGAAGTGATGTATCAGCCCACCCCAGGAAAACCATATCAGGAACCAAACATCACAGTGAAGGGACAGCGACTTCAAGTTGTGGAAAACTTCATCTACCTCGGCAGCACTCTCTCTCTCTCGCTACGCCAACATCGATGCTGAAGTCAGCAACCGCATTGCGAAGGCAAGCAGCACTTTTGGGAGATTGAAGAAGTTAGTCTGGGAACGAAGAGGTATCTCACAATACACCAAGATCAAAGTGTACAGAGCAGTCGTCTTAACTATACTTCTTTATGGCTGTGAATCTTGGACCATCTACAGAAGACACGAGAAACTTCTCCAGCAGTTCCATCTCCATTGTCCCCGAAACATCTTTAATATCCGCTGGCAAGATAGGATCAACAAATACAGAGGTTCTGGAGTAAGCAGACCTCCCCAGCGTTATTACCATCATGCGCAAAGCTCAGACACGATGGGCAGGACACGTCTGCCATATGTCAGACTCCAGGATACCCAAGCAGTTATTGTACAGTGAACTCAGTCGTGGTAGCAGGAAAGTAGGAGGCCAGCGCAAACGCTATAAAGACTCCATCAAAGCATACCTGAAGGACTTCAACATCGACGTTGCAACGTGGGAAACCGCAGCATTTGACAGACCGGCTTGGCGCAACCTGATTCACAAAGGTGCCATCCACTCAGAGAATAAACGTTCGAACGCAGCCAAAGATAAACGTCAAACACGCAAGGCTCGAGCTGACCAATCTACCAACACGACCCCCTCTCACTGGTGTCCAACTTGTGGGAGGGGTTTTCACGCCCGTATTGGCCTTACAAGCCACCTGCGGACACATCACCCCGCCTCTTAGACACTGTGTTGTTTGTGTTGCTATGGTCATACTCGATATTGAGTCGACGAACATCACTTACCTGAAGGATCGGAAGTCTGGATAAGCTGCACTTCATCTCACAAGTTCCATGTGTCACCCATGACAAGCGCCTCCTTTCGATGGAGCGCATCACACAATACATTGAAAAGTAAATATAATTCAATGCCGCCCTGTAGTGGGCATTTTTGAAATTTACAGTGCTGTACGTTTACAGGAAACGGTATATTTAAATGTGTTTATATATATATATATATTGAAACAGCATTTTCACTATAGATCTGTTTCGAGGGGTGGTGAAACCATCCTCTCTCTTCAGGTGATTACAGAAGAATCACCACCCCTCGAAACAGATTTGTAGTGAAAATGAAGTTTCAATAGAAAGTCTTTGTCCTGTCCTTTTATTTTTACTTATATACTGTATATATACACACACACACATATATATGTTTATATTTTATTATCATTAAATATCACAGTTCAAAAATTAAGTTTTTCTTAATCATTACTACATTAATACTGTATTAATGAGTAAGACTGTTTATAGAATGTGTTTCAGAAGCATATTTTAGTGCATGTAATAGATACATAGTATTTTACTTCTGGTTGATCATTCTACATGTTTATAATTTACAAGATGTTACTATATGTTTATAGTTTACAAGATATTTGTTCAAGCAAGATATGTTTATTATTTACAAGATATTTAGAATGTACGATATGTTTGTAATTTACAAGATATTTATCAAAGTACAATATGTTTATATTTTACAATATGCTTATAATGCACAATACATTTAAATTTTGACATATGTTAATATGTTTAACATCAGTAATGTCTATATACTCCTTTTATTTGCAACTCAATAAATCCTTCCAGACTAAAAACCATGCACACAAGTCCAAACCACAGTGATTAAAAGTGATGTTGCTCTTTTGATGACTGCATCTGGCGCTCAGATATATCAGATGACCTTTTTTAACATAATAACTAATAATATTTTCGCAGTGGTGGTCTAGTGGTATAGGGCGCTGGATCGCTGATCCTAAGGTTGGGGGTTCAAGTCCCACTCTCCACAAGGTTGTCACTGGCCCCCCAGTGCAGCTAATTGGGTTATCAAAGGCCGGCCATGTCTCTCACTGTCTATGGTTTGAGGCATGTAAAAGAACCATTGCTGACTTTCGTAAAAAGAGTGGGCTGCAAAGCCATTGGCATGTTTCTGCCCTGCGATGGCGTGTACCCTGCCCTCGCCCAGAGTTGGCTGGGATGGGCACCAGCCTCCCCGCTACCCTAATTAGGATTAAGCGGTTACAGAAAATGAACTGATGAATTGAATTTCGCTGTCATTTAAATAAAAATACAGAAAAAGCCATCAAATAAAACAAAAGCAGATAAATAATTCTCATGCATTTTAATCTATACATCTATTTTCCACTCCACTTGATGCTGTGGTGTGCAGCGGCGAGCCAATCCTTTCTGTAGTGCAGTGTGCAGGAGGGTCTGATACCTTGAAACTCTAATTTTATTGGATTATATGCAACAGCCTGCACGAGTTGTTTTTGGGTCAAGAGGTAAATTTCCCTCGTTTTTGATCAGTTCATTTGTGCACAGCGATCCCTTTCAACCAAGAAGATGGCGAAAAGGAAAAAAAGTGAGGAGTAAGCTACAATCACTAAATGAAGATTTGGAAAGACTTGCATGAAGTCAAGCAGAACTGGCAACCAGCTGATTGTCAAAACTTGGAACGCGCTTCCTGTCACATATCGAAAACTGCAGCTTGTGAGTCTTGTCGTATTGACCAGGCATGCGCATAAGCCCTGCAATATACAATAGCTGAGTCTATTTGATGGCCAGGTGGGCAGTGGTGGTCTAGTGGATAGGGCGCAGGATCGCTGATCCTAAGGTTGGGGGTTCGAGTCCCCACAGGGTTCTCACTGTTCCTCCCAGTGTCGCTAACCGGGTTATCAAAGGCGGGCCATGTCTCTCACTGACTATGGTGAGAGGCATGTAAAAGAACCATTGCTGACTTTCGTAAAAAGAGTAGGCCGCAAAGCCGTCAGCGTGTTTCCGGGGACAAGTAGCAAGCGTTCCCGCGTCCCAGTTAATCTTCTCTGGAAGAGACCAATTGCTGCACTACCCTACGGGGATAAGATATGATGATGGGCAGGTAAAATAAATAAATAAATAAATAAATAAAAAAGCCCTAGTGCTTCATTTCAAGGCGTTAGTTTGAGACGTGGTGAAGATTTCTGTTCTTCTCCCTTCAGGTAGGTTCATCTATCCAGTGTGTGGTGCATTTCAGAGAATCATCTGGCCTTTATTCCGGCTCCCCAGTCCCTCTGATCGAGTCTGTGCTGGATGAAAGCATGCACTTGAGCATGTGTTTAAGACGCGTTGATCTCTGAAACCCGCCTTGTATTTGATCATTTATTATAAGGCGGCACGTGCGGCGTGCTCGCTACTCCGTCGGCGCGCACGTGATCCTCGGCATGAGGAGGATGATTATGCAGACCCGATCAAAGTCTCAAGCAAACCACAATCAGCAGTGGATCAGTGAATCAGAAGAAGGTGAAATACTCACCGACAGAAGAGGAGGAATACCTTCAGAATCGTACGGAAGATGACGGACTGACTGAGGAACATTGGAGGATGACTACAGTTTTGCTTCCACGAGTCTGCTGCGCTCCAGTGAAATGGGGTATAAGAAACTGTAACAGTATCTGAGACTACAGGATAAACTAGGTAAATAATTACATTTTTAGTAATACTCTTTCTTTAGGTACCCAAATATAAGCCACCTGTTTCCCCGTCCTAAACAGCAAGGTAAAATAATGTAATCTGAAATTATTCCTGGTGGCACAGTGGTTAAATGTTTATAAGTGTGGTTTCTGTGTGGAGTTTGTAGGATCTCCTTTGCTTGCGTGACTGTCTTCTGAGTGCTCCAGTTTCCTCCCACAGTCCAAAGATATGCACCTTCGGCAAATTGGCTGTTCCAAATTGCACCTAGATGGAAGTGTTTGCCCCTTGATACCTGTTAAGCTCTTCTGAGTATACTTTGTCTGCACCCAGTGTCAGTTGAGATCCCCACAACTCTAACAGGATTAAATGGCTCAATGAATGAAAGAATGAATGAATGAATGAAATCATCCACTACAATTTATGAAATGTTGGCCAAGCTAATGATATCTAGTGACAACTTAAATAATAAAGACTAATGCAGTGGCACAGTTATGGAATAATTTTCAAGTTAATGTTTGGGACTCAGACACTGTCTCTGTTTTTAAGACTAAATTAAAAACTTACATGTTTTTAGTCAAGCTTTTTTTAATGTCCAATAATTTGGTAAAGGAGCAGATCTGGGGGTTCTCAAGCATGGAGAGTTCTCTTAAACTGTGATGTTGGGATGCTGTCATTCCCTCACTCGCACATGCTCAGCCAAGTCCAGTGACAGTGGAGTGGTTTATTTCCTAATGTTACATGCTCACTCTTATGCCTGTTTTCCTTCTGGTTCTCTCTTTTGTAAGCCCCCATAGTCATTCATTCTAGAGTCTCTGTGTGCAATCAGCACCAATAAACTCTTTTACATTGGACTATGAAGACTGTCAATATGATTTTTCACTGCTGGTAATATAAATTATTTGCTAAAATTATTCAGGATCATTCAATTCAGTTTTATTTGTATAGCACTTTTTACAACTGACATTGTCACAAAGCAACTTTACATAGGAAAAGTAGGGATTTAAACATTTTCTACAACCCCCTACACATCCCTAATGAGCAAGCCTGTGGCGATGGCTGCAAGGAAAATCTCCCTCAGTTGACGTGAGGAAGAAACCTTGAGAGGAACCAGGCCCAAAACGGAAAACCATCCTCATTTGGGTGAAACCATAAAAATACAAACCATATATATATGAGAAACTTAATTACACTGCAAAATGTTGCCTGGTTGGTTATACCACAACTGTAAGTCCTAAATAATTGTGGGAAAAGAGTATATATCATCAGCAGTGAAAGGTCATCTTCATCGTCTGAGTGCACATCTCAGTTTGCATAGAGCATCAGCAGAAGGGAGGGGCTTCCAAGATGAGAACTCCAGCCAGCATCAGCACACCATGACAGACCACAGGACTCAGAAAGCAGAAGGATTAGGATCCCAGTAGAATAATGTGTACCTCAGCAAAAACAGGGACAGAGAGAGCGAGCGAGAGCGAGAGAGAGCGAGAGCGAGAGCGAGAGAGAGAGAGAGAGAGAGAGAGAGAGAGAGAGAGAGAGCGAGCTTCTTTGTAACCCACTGAAATGATGACTTTTTAACCAACTGACCAAATTTCCAAATTAGACATCCTAGACAAATGTGAAAGCTCAAATGTTCAGATAAGCTCTCCGATAAGAATGTCCCAAGGAGCACTTTAATCCCCACTATAGGGGGACTGATAATGAAAGCACAGTTGAAATGGACTGGACTTGTTGAGAGAATGGAGGAGAGGTGGTTGCTGAAAACCCTAATGTATGGTTAACTTAAGCATGGAAAACAAAAGGTAGGAGGTCAAAAACTACATTTTAAAGATGTTATAAAAAGTCATCAGAATAAAAATGATTGTGATGTAAATATGTGATAAAGTGCTGAAATGTGATAACGTGACATTGCTGTTGATGGTCTTCCAATCACTTTTTTCTCCTCTAATCACTGACTGTGACAATTGCCTCCCTTACATCTCTATCTTGGGCAGCAAAGTCATTCCTGCTAAGGAACCCTGGTACTGAATATCCAGTGTAGTAAATGCGGACACTGCTTTATCTTGAGAAGAGAGAATTGGCACTTCAGTCATCATCGGAAACGATGGACAATCAATGACAACAATACAGCTTTTCTGCACTTGTTGGTGCATGCTTGTGGGTCTCATGCATCTCTCTTGGATTTTATTTTTAATTTTGTTCAAGTCTGAAGTATTTATTTGTTTTTTATTGTTGCATATACTCCCATAAAGTGTATATTAAAACAATTATGCATCCCAGGCACATTGAATGTTACTAAGTTGAATACGCCACTGAATTATTCAGTGAAATATACTTTGCCTTTGGAGCCTAGTTGTTCATTATTGTACTTTTAGTGGTGCAATCGCTTGCCACTGAGGCACGGTTTACGACGCTGATCCATTTTTAAGACGGGTTGTAACTCGAATTTCAGTGTAAGTCGGAGCATAACATAAAATATACTGAAAAGTACTGTACGTACAGCGCTATAATAAAATGTAACAGTTAATGACATGAAAAAGTATTAAAAAAAGAGAAAACAATTCCTTACCACAAGAATGGAATACAGTAAGGGAGGGAGAGACGGGCTTATTGTGCTGGAGAAGCTGGGGCAGGTGAGCCTGGAGTAGTAGATGCAGCTGAGGTAGAGGGTACAGGATCTGTTGCAGGCCTCTCTCTACCTTCTTAAAATACTGCTCCAGGTTAGACTGGACAGAGAGCAACCTCTTCTCATCCAAGATCTCCTTGTAGCACTGCATCAAATCCATGATGCCTCTGGAAACCTTAGTGAACCTTTCCAAGTTGGAATCCTGAGCCTCAAAAATTGCCAACGCTTGCTGTATCTCGCCGCCCAAAACTAGTTCACGTTTGTTTACGTAACCGCGTAAGACGTAATGACGCGTAATATTACAGTACCGAGACTGAGCGAAGGGAAGCGACGCCGTGCTCCTCGGCCCACAACCAAAACACCAAAACACAGCGTATTCTTCCGCCTCGCACGTCCGAAACTAGTTTGCGTTTGTTTATGTAACCGCGAAAGACGTAATGACGTGTAATATTATTTTTAAATATTTTTATGGGGGCGTGTTTGTAACCACGAAACGGTGTAAGTCGGGACCGGTGTAAACCGAGGACTCCTATCGTGTTGGATTGCATCTTGGTATACAGAAATGGATTCATATTGTCTTCCATTAGTGACAGTGTCTTACTGAAAATAAAGTAATGATGTACAGTACAGGGATCCCTTGCTACTTTGTGCTTCAATTCATTTAGCTTCAGTGCATCACGTTTTTTTTTTTTTTTTAATATTCATCGAATTAAAAAATAAGGAAATTAAGAAAAAATAGGGGAAAAGGTTCAGTAAAATGCCACAAAACAAAGACAATTATGCAAGCCCCCCCCCCCCCCCCCCAAAAAAAAAAAGTAAATAAAAAAACAACCCAAAACCCCCCATTAAAACTACTTATATTTTGATGTGATGTGCGCATCTGAGTGTGTGCACGCGTATCTGTGTCTGCGCACGCGTCTGCATGTGTGTGTATTTATATTTTATTTACATCTTATGCATTGTTTTTGAATGCTTTATTGTTATTATAGCATTTATAGCATTGAATATGTATTTATTTATTATTATAATATACATATACAGGTATGTATACATCAGTTGGGGGGGGGGTTGCCTACTTCCTAGATCCTACAGAGATCCTACTTCGCGAATTTGGCAGTTGTTGGGAGATCTCGTTCCCCAATAACCGCAGAAAGTGAGGGACCCCTGTATATCAAAGAAACAAACAAAAAAAATCCCAGAGGAGACAACTGACTGAAATCCACTGACGTATTGATGTTGATAAGCTGTTTTAGTAACTGTTGTGAACTAATGTTAATTGGATCTAGTGCAGTGATCTCAAACAGTGGGGCGCGCCACCCTTGGATGATGCTGGGGTCGGGGGGGGGATAGCGTATGACCCTGGGGAACATGCTTTTCTGGAATAGTGGGGCGCGCCTCCCTTGGGTGATGCTGGGGGGGGTGAACTTCTGAAATAGTGTACGAGAATTAAGTGTAATTGCCCCTTCACTCGAGTAGTTGGCAGTGGGGCTCTCACTGTTGCGCAATGTAGCAGTTTTTTGCACAAGTTAACGATATGAAGTGCAGTAAACAACCCCTCAAGAAACAACACGGAAACATTTCTAACAGGAACTGAGATGGATATATGAAGGCATAAATAAGTTGAATGAGTTTAAATAAGTGAATGAGTTTAAATAACAATTTTTTTTTCAGGCATGTTGGTGAACTTTAATTTTTTCTGTTACAGATTAAAAATGTTAATGAAGTTTTTCTTTATTGTAAGTTGAACTGTATTTCTTTCTTTTTTTGTTTTTAATGTTAATAAAGATACAATGTTATGCAGAGGTGTACGAATAACAATTTTATAGACAAATAATACTGTTTATAATCGCTCGCGGGGTGGGGGGTGAGGGGGCGTAAAAAAATTTTTCTCCCTACAGGGGGAGCCACAGAAAAAAATCATATCATTAAAAAAATCTGCAGGCATTTCAGTACAGAGTTTTCATGGTCATCCAGTGCTCGTTTGGGTTTCCTCCTGGACCTTTGGTGTCGTTTCACGGACAAAGATATGCTTACTGGTCTAATTGGCTGTTTACAAATTGCCCCTAAAGTGTGAAATTTTTTTATTTTTATTTTTTTTATGTGTGTGTGTGTGTGTGTGTGTGTGTGTGTGTGTGTGTGTGTGTGTGTGTGTGTGTGTGTGTGTGTGTGTGTGTGTGCTGAATTATTCAGGGTTACCCCAGCTTCACCCAGTATCGGAAAAAATAAGCTTCAGCTTCTCCACGGCCCTAGTAGGAGTAAATGATTCGAAAAATGGATGAGTGAATAGTGTATATTGTATCATGTTTCCAAGTTAACAGTATCATATCATTAGCTAGTTAACATACAGCACAGCATGTACTTGACTTCAAGTTAGCCAACCTGAGTTAAATTATGTAACAACAATTAACCAGTCTGGGAAATGAGCGGGGGGAAAAATCATTGAGCAATCTTCAGTAAAAGTTTTAAATTATCACAAATGCAATAAGATATTCATTCATTCATTCATTTCCTGTACTGCTTAATCCTAATTAGGGTCGCAGGGAGGCTGGTGCTCACTTCTGCCAAATCCGGGTATGGGCCTAGGTAGTGAAGTATTCATTACTTTAAATTCTTGGTACTTGAGTAATTTTCCCAGAATGATTGAAGGCTTGACTTTGAAAGGTTTTTGTCTTGATCTTTATGCTTACTTTTTCTACATTGGATTTGATGTTGAACAGGCCTTGACATCCTTGAAACTTCCAATTTATTCTTGATGAGATCTCATCAAGTCCTGGTCTGTGACTTGACAATAGCATTCGGTTATTACACAGCCTTGCCTGAGACAGTAATTACTATAAAATTAACATATTAAATCATTTGTCCATTAACATACACTTGGAATTTTCCTTGCAAGAGGAAAACTACCATTGGAGTGGCTGGCTTGAAAAATAAATTGACACCTTCTGACCAATCAGAATCGAGAACCAGGCAGCACTGTGGTATAAACAAAACAAATACACTCTTTCATAGTATACAGGTATTTACTTATTCAGGGCAGAGCATATTCACAGCAAGAAGGTTCTGGTCTTAAACCTCATATCTGGTGAGAGTGCTTCATTAAAGTGCCTGCTTGTTCTCCCTGTGCTTGCATGGGCTTCTTCCGAGTGCTCTGGTTTCTTTCCACAGTCCAACAACATGCATATTAGGGCAGGTTGAATATTCTTGATTGCCCCATGTATGGATGTAAGTGTGTTGGCCATGCTATAGTCTTCCAAGCTCTTTAGCGTATACACCACCCAGATTTGGCTGGAATGGGCTCCAGCTCCTCCGGAAAGCCTAATAAAGAATTAAGTGCTTTTTAAAATAGATACTATGTCCATATTCGGACACTGCATGTCTGAATATGTATAGATGCAAAATGTAAATAACAAGTAAGTTCAGTAACACAACCTAACATTGAATGAAACAAAGTGTTGGGTTTATTAGAAGCTATCACCTGTGTCTAAAAACATGAATGGATGCAAAATTAGATTCTATAATAATATTTTGTGCAGTAGTTCTGAGAATCTATGGAATAGGACTGCGCATAATACCAGCATAGCAAATAGCAGTGGGTGGTGGAATGAACTACTTCCTGAAGGTGCACCTGGATATTTCTGTGGCACTAGAAATAGTCCAGACTATTGATTGGTCACAATTATTACTCCAGTCAGACAGCCTTCATTTTGAGCATGTGTCCAGAATCTCATACTAATATACATTATAGTAAACTAATTTACAATATAATAGTAAACACATTGCACAGTGAAGTGTTTGAAGACACATCATCAACCGAGAATTAACAAGGTCTATTTGCCATTTAATTCAAATTGTCAGTTGACATGATTGTCTCTCATATGTGCTGCTTGACAATCTTGTTACATATTTAGTCCCTCTTCTACTGTGTAGGCTGAAGCATGGTTGTGTGGATTTGTTATCATTCAGCCACAATAACATTAGTACGGTTATGATGTCATGTAGGAGATGGGGTACAGTCAGCATTTCATTTCATTCCAAAGGTGTTCAGTTGGGTTGAGGTCAGGGCTCTTTGCAGGACACGTGATATGCTTAAGTATAATGGTGAACCCCCTCGAAATAAATAGAAAGAATTATGAATTTACATAGGGCAGTGGAGGCCGAGTGGTAAAGGTGCTGGATCGCTAATCCTAAGGTTGGGGGTTCAAGCCAAACTCACCACAGGTTGTCATTGTCCGTTGTCCCCACTCCAAGTGCAGCTAACTGGGTTATCAAAGGTCGACCATGTCTCTCACTGTCTATGGTGAGAGGCATGTACAAAAAACATTGCTGACTTTCGACAAGAGTAGGCGACAAAGCCGTCAGCGTGTTCCCGTCCTGCGCTGGCAGGCGAGCTGTTCAGGGTGAACTCTACCCTTGCCCGGAGTTGGCTGGGATGGGCGCCAGCCTCCCCACGACCATAATTAGGATTAAGCGGTTACAGAATATGAACTGAACTGATGAACTTTGCATATTTTAAGAAGGCAGTGGTGGCCCATTGATAGTGTGCTGGATTACTGATACTTGGGGGTTTAAGCCACACTATCAACTATCCATTATTATCATTGCTGTCTCTTCCAGTCCAGCTAACTGGGCTATCTAACCCTAGCCATGTCTCTCACCGTTTGTGGTGAGAGGCATGTAAAAGAACCATTGTTGACTTTCGTCAAAAGTAGACTGCATAGCTGTCAGCATGTTTCTGGTCTGCGATGGCCTGGTGAGTCGTACAAGGTGTACTCAGCTTTTGCCCAGAGTTGGCTGAGATGGGCTCCAGCCTCCATGTGACCCTAATTAGGATTAAGCGATTCAGAAGATGAACAAATGTATGAATGAACAATTGAAAAAATGACAGTGGTGGCCCGGTGGCAGAGTGCTGGATTACTGATCCCAAGATGGGGGTGGGGTGGGGGGTGGTGGTGTTCCAAGCCGCACTATCAGTTGTTGCAGCTCACTGGACGATCAAAAGCCTGTTATGTCTCTCACTGTCCATCTTTTTTTTGTGACGTTATGATGTTCTTCAAGTGTAGGCTGCAGAGCCGTCAAAGTATTTCTGCCCTGCAATGGCCTGGCGAGCTGTCCAGGATGTACCCTCGCACAGAGTTGGCTGACATGGGCTTCAGCCTCCTTGACCCGAATTAGAGTAAAGCGGTTCTGAAAATGAACGAATGGAAAGGCAATATAACATACAGAAAAGCCCCTTTGTAAAGCAGTGTCTAAATCTGAATATTTTTGTTATATTTAATTTTAATTTAATTTTATTTAAACGGCGCATCGTCAAACGAACACTCACCGGGGCGGAATTAAGGCTTGCCCTGCCCATTAACTTTAACGAATGTCATTGGCTGGCGTGTTTTATGGGCAGGACTTTGGTTGATACGACCCACCCCTCTCGCACAAAATACAACAGCTAAAGGTTTAGCAGCTTTGTGCTGAATTTTTAATAACACAATAGTGGTTTTCTCTGCCTGAGACATCAGTTCCCGGAGCCAGAGAGAAGGTAACATTTGATTGAGGGCTTCGTTTAAAATGTTAATTTATTGGTTATTATGAGACAGGGGTTAAAATGCGTCTTTTTAGGCTAAAGGAGGATCAGCCGTTAGTACTGGAATCATTTCATTTTGTGCGTGCTAAGCTAACAGAGCTAATGGCTGTTTTATTGAGATTCTCGTGGATATTAATGACAAATAATAAATTCTAACAAAATAGAATTTGTCTGTAGAAGTCTTGTGTCTAGTTATACGGATATTCTCTACGTATACACACATAGCTATAAGCATGCATGTGGAATGAGAAAAATATGTATTTACAGCTAAAACGCCATTTTGACCGTTATTATAATTTTAAAAATGTTTTTTAATTGCGTGCACGGGACCCCAATTAGTTAAACGGTTATTCCAGGCGTTCACACTGGTTGGAACTATACTGTAATGATTGAGGTGTATCGGGAAAAAGTCCCCGGATGTACCCGTGGCGTATTTGTTCAGGCACCGCAGCAGCCGAATACATTACACAGGGTGTAAAAACTGTAGTAACATGTTTGTTATGAAGTTGTTTAAATGACTGTGTTGTACTTCTGGGTGCTTTAGAGTATGTCTAGGTCAGGCAAATGGGGTGGGTATTTAAAAATATTTTGTTTGTTTCAGATATTTTTTAAGTTAATTAAAAAAACTCATAGTAAAGAGGGAGAAAATGATCGATACAGGTTGGCACAGCAGAGAAGTAGAGATGGGAAGGACGTGCAGCAAGTTAGAATGATAAAGAACAGAGAGGGAAATGTATTGACTGATGACAGAAGTGTGCTGGGAAGATGGAAAGAGTACTTTGAAGAGCTGATGAATGAGGAAAATGAGAGAGAAAAAAAGAGTAGAAGAGGTGACCATTGAGGAGCAGGATGTAGCAAAGATCAGTAAGGGTGAAGTGAGAAGGGCATTGAAGAGGATGAAGAATGGAAAGGCAGTTGGTCCTGATTATATACCTGTGGAGGTATGGAAGTGTCTAGGAGAGGTAGCAGTAGATTTTCTGACAAGAACATTCAACAAGGTCCTAGAGAGTGAGCAGATGCCAGAGGAGTGGAGGAGAAGTGTGCTGGTGCCCATTTTTAAGAACAAGGGAGACAGAGTTGCAGCAACTACAGAGGGATAAAGTTGATGAGCTATACTATGAAGTTATGGGAAAGAATAGTGGAAGCTAGACTAAGGGCAGAGGTCAGCATTTGTGAACAACAGTTTGGTTTCATGCCAAGAAAAAGCACCACAGATGCAATGTTTGCTTTGAGGATGTTAATAGAGAAGTACAGAGAAGGTCAGAAAGAGCTACATTGTGCCTTTGTGGATCTGGAAAAAGCATATGACAGGGTGCCAAGAGAAGAACTGTGGTATTGCATGAGGAAGTCTGGAGTGACAGAGAAGTATGTTAGAGTGGTGCAGGACATGTATGAGAGATGTAAGACAGTGGTGAGGTGTGCTGAATTCAAGGTGGAGGTGGGACTGCATCAAGGGTCAGCTCTGAGCCCCTTCTTGTTTGCTATGGTGATGGACAGGCTGACAGACGAGGTGAGACAAGACTCTCCATGGACTATGATGTTTGCAGATGACATTGTGATCTGTAGTGAGAGCAGAGAACAAGTGCAGGAAAATCTAGAGAGGTGGAGGTATGCCCTGGAAAGGAGAGGAATGAAGGTTAGCCTCAGAAAATCAGAATACATGTGTCTGAATGAGAAGAACCCAGGAGGAACGGTGATGTTACAGGGAGCAGAGATAACGAAGGTGGAGGATTTTAAGTACTTAGGCTCAACAATCCAGAGCAATGGAGAGTGTGGAAAAGAGGTGAAGAAGCGTGTGCAGGCAGGCTGGAATGGTTGGAGAAAAGTGTCCGGTGTGATGTGCGATAGGAGAGTGTCAGCAAGAATGAAGGGAAAAGTGTACAAGACGGTGGTGAGGCCAGCGATGTTGTATGGCTTAGAAACAGTGGCGCTGAGGAAAAGGCAGGAGGCAGAACTGGAGGTAGCAGAGATGAAAATGTTGATGCTGAATTTGTTGATGAAAAAATTGTTGATGAAAAGTAGGATGCTGAGGTTGGAACTACCAGGCAGAAGGCCTCGAGGAAGACCAAAGAAGAGATTTATGGATGTGGTGAAGGAAGACATGAAGGTCGTTGGAGTCAGAAAAGAAGATGCGGAGGACAGGGTGAGGTGGAGGCGGATGATTTGCCGTGGTGACCCCTGAAGGGAGCAGCCGAAAGTAAAAGAAGAAGAAGAAGAAGAAGATATTAAAAGTTTACTTCTTGCGGCACATGCTCGGATTAACAGAAATTTTATCCACGGTTAATAAAAAAAAAAAAAAAAAAAGGAATAACAAATTTTAATTTCCAGGATATTTTTGTTTTTGATTTTCTAGTTCTCCTGTTCAATGGTGTACCAGAGTTAAGGTTTTCACCATTATCCCAAAATAAGGGAAAACATTCCTTTCTGTTTAGTGGTTCATTGAATATAATAAAAATAAATTTATTTAACATATTAAATCTGGGGGCAGTGGTGGCCTAGTGGTAAAGGTGCTGGATCACTGATCCTAAGGTTGGGGGTTCAAGCCCCACTCATCACAGGTTGTCACCCCCCCCAACCCCCCGTGCAGCTAACTGGGTTGTCAAAGGCAGGCCATGTCTCTCACTGTCCATGGTGTGAGGCTCATGTAAAAGAACCATTGCTGACTTTTTTACAAGAGTAGCTGCATAGCCCTCAGCATAGTTTTTGCCCTGCGATTGCCTGGAGAGCTGTGCAGGGTGTACTCTGCCCTCGCCTGGAGTTGGCTGGGATGGGCGCCAGCCTCCCTGCGATCCTAATTAGGATTAAGCGGTTACAGAAAATGATGAAATATTAAATCTGGTTGAGTTCCAATATTTATGTGCTCTTTGCTGCATTTTTTTTGCAGATATCAGAATTATTATTACTGACCCTCTAAGCCTCAACTACAAATCATTTGAACTCCTCATACATATGTGCATGCAGTATAAGTCACTAGTGGCAAACTCGATGCCAAATCACCGAATCCGACACTCCAGTTTATTTTGTTTTTCATTTTATCATCCATCCACTACGTGGAACCAATTTATTTCAAGTAAACAGCTTTCAAATAAACAATTCTGGTGAGAATGGTTGTGTTTTTGGAAAATTGTGCACGTGGTGGTCTTGTGATACACAAAATAATCTGTTTGGTATTCATAACTCTGGAAAGATCGTGAAGTAGCTTGTCACTTTCAAGTGTCAGAAAAGAGGTCTAATACATAAATAAATAGGATGACCATACAGATATCATGGTTGCCATTTTTGAAATGATGTTGAGTGATTTGGCCCTTGATAACCTCAAAATTTAGTGCTGTGCTTTTCAGTATAAATGAGTGACACCCTTGGAATAGGTGCTTTCAAACCATACCTTTTGAGAGGGGACTCCCCTGAGACCATAAACATATCATGGGTTTTTGTTTGTTTGTATCTCCAATAAGAAGGCCTGTATGAAATTAGCCAGCCAGCTGTAGAGGATTTTAAATTTAATTTAGATATGTGAAAATATCTTTGCATTCCTTACTTTTTTATTACTTTTGTTTTTCCGTTTGTTTTGTAAAGATCTAATGCTGTTGTTCACATGACATTTTAAAAATGGTGGTTGCTGATGCGATTCTTCCCCACATTCACTCCTGGTTTCTATTGCATTGGGATAGTATCTACCCTGAGGAGGGAGCTAAAAAGAAACAGTTGCTAGAAAAAAATTAATTATTCTTGGTTCCTGCACTGCAAACATAAATAAATACAGCAGCTTTTTCTTCGACAGTTCTAAGAGCTGTGAAACATTTCTCTGTTTTAAATGTACTTTATGTGAATTGTGAGTGACTTCAAAGCCAAAAAGAATGTTCTTGGCACTCAATCACAATTCCGGTGGGAAGGGTTGTGTTTTCGGAAAATGGTGCACGTGGTGGTCTTGTGATACACAAAATAATAATCTTTTTGGTATGAGTGCAGAAGTAATGATATTGACACCCTCGCTATCCATGATTAGAAGATTTAAAAAAAAAAAATGATGTACAGAATGGTGAAGAGTCAAAATATAATTCCAAGCCAATGTGTAAAAATGTAAAATCTTTAAACCTTCTGCCATTATTGTGACGATTGTCATGGGGTGTGTGTCTGATCAGGGGAACAGGAACAGTGTGAGAAGACACTACATGTACAGGGATCCTTCTCTACTTCGCACTTCAATTCATGCGGCTTCAGTGCATCGCGGTTTTTAAATAAAGAAATATTCATCGAATTGATCTTCTATCCTTTTGGCTTTTTCCCTTCCTCAGGGGTCGCCACAGCGAATCATCTGATTCGCACATTTGATTTGGCATAAGTTGTTACGTTGAATACCCTTCCTGACACAACCCTTTTAACAAGGAACAGAAACACGGTGGCGGCTTTGCAGCCTCCTCTTTTTTACGAAGGTCAGCAATGGTTCTTTTACATGCCTCTCACCATAGACAGTGAGAGACATGGCCTGCCTTTGATAACCCAGTTAGCTGCACTGGGGGGGACAATGACAATCTTGTGGAGAGAGGGACTCGAACCCCCAACCTTTGGATCAGCGATCCAGCACCCTATACCACTAGACCACCACTGCCAACACAAATTACAGAACAATTACAGATATTTATTATCTTTTAGCAGAATCCCCAGAGTGTATACTTATTTTTATATTAATATTCATTAGGATTTGTAATTGTTCTTTGTATGCATCTCTTGAATAAAATTTACTTACTTACTTACACAAAATAAAGAACTCTCCACTTTGCTGGGATTCACATCAGTGCAGGCTGTGTTCTAAACGAGTTCAACGGCACCCTTGCGCACTTGAAAGACCGAAAGTCTGTAAAACCCACAGCAAGTAAACTACTTTTGGTATTGAGCGCCTCGCATATTGTAAGCGTTGATTGACTGTTATAAGCTTAATGTAAAGTGACTCGGTATAAATAAGTGACTTATATGAAATTAATGTTGATATTATTTGGGGCAGTGGTGGTCTAGTGGTATAGGGCGCTGGATCGCTGATCCAAAGATTGGGGGTTACGAGTCCCACTCTCCACAAAGTTGTCACTGTCCCCCCATTACGGCTAACTGGGTTATCAAAGGCAGGCCATGTCTCTCACGGTCTATGGTGTGATGCATGTAAAAGAACCATTGCTGACTTTCGTAAAGAGTAGGCTGCAAAGTCGTCAGCGTGTTTCTGTCCCTTGCTAAAAAGGGTTGTGACAGGAAGGGCATCCGACGTAAAAACCTCTGCCAAATCAAACGTGTGAATCAGATGATTCGCTGTGGCGACTCCTGAGTAAAAGGGAAAAAAGCCAAAAGGAAGACAGACAGACATTATTTGATGTATTTGAAATTTTTTTACAATGTTATGTTTATAATAATTGATTTAGGGGTGTTTTATGAGATACGGTAATGGTATTTATGGATGTATAGTACAGTGTGAGCGTCACTCGTCATACGTCACTGTAACTACTTACGTTCGGCCGTCCGGGACCAATTAAAAACGTAAGTCGGGGAGCGTCTGTACATCAATTTTCTCTATAACACACATCCAAGCAACATTAAAATAATTGCCGGTCTTTGATAACCCAGTTAGTTGCACTGGGGATTTATTGAATTAATATATAAGGAAATTACGGAAGAATAGGGGAAAAAGTTAAGGAAAATACCACAAAAACAAGGCCAATTATGCAAAAAAAAAAAACTAAACCAATACAAAACAAAAAACGACCCAGGATCTCCCATCAAAATTAGTTACATTGTTGCATCGGTGTGTGCACCTGCATCTGTGTGGGTATGTATGTGTGTGGTCTTCTCATGCAAGACCATCTGTATGTGTGTATTTATATTTTATTTATATCTTATGCATTATTTTGGAATGTTTAATTGGTATTATAAGCATGTATAGCAGTGGTCTCCAAACTATGGCGCGGGCCAGATATGACCCGCCTCCACATTTGGCCTGACTCCCTGAACAATACCAGAGATGCATTATGATTATTATTTTTTTTTTTAGTTTGGCCACTTGATCAAGACTAATACACAGCTAGAACATGACACCCTATTCCACCCTTCTGCCGTCTGTGCCTCTATCTCATCACCCCCCAAAACAAAAATCCTAGACTCTCCCCTGTCAAATAGAACGTAATAATGGTGAAAAGGTTATGGAAGAGAAAAATTGATTCAGAATGCAGGGTATTTAATCTTCAGTGGACAAACAATTATTTTTGTTCAATGCAAACACAAGGTTGTTTGTATCATCTGTCAAGAGGCAGTGGTGGTATTCAAAGAATACAACCTGTGCCGACACTCTGAATCTTGTCACGAAGACGAGTATGATATACTTGCAGGGCCAAAATGCGAGTAGCCAAACTCTCAAAGCTAAAAAGTGGACCGTTAGCTCAGGAGAATACATTTTTACGCCAGGCTCGGCTGAACCAGTCGTCTGTTTGGGCAACTTTTGGGTTACTCAACTGATAGCAAGCAGTGTTTCTTTTATTTATTTCCTGACTTTTTTCTGTGAAGGTCCCGGAAAGGGTTATGCGTGGCTTACTGGAAAACAATAAATGTTTACCTTTAGGCAGTCATGTGATCGTCACAGTTTTTCTGTTGCAAACTGACCTCGCCCCCCCACCAGAGAAGGGAAAAGTTCTGTGGCTCTCACAGGACCCCTGATTTATAGCATTGACTATGTATTTTTTTGAGAGTATATACACATATACATGTACGAATACGTCAGTCGGGGGGTGATTCTACTTTGTGGATTTCGATGGCCGCGTGGGGGCGCGGTCCCAATTAACCGTGGAAAGAGAGGGATCCCTGTAATAGCAAATCCAGTGAGTCCTCAGGAATGCTGTGTGATTTCAGAGACCGTGTCACTTTGTTTTCCGGAATTTTTTTTTCTTTGCTGGATTCCATTAGTACTGTCATGAATTTGAATGAGTATTGTTTAGATTTTATTGTTGCAGCAATACTCCTTATTGTATTGATATTTATTTGATACATTATTGATACCGTTCCCTTTTAATTAGCGATGACAATTTTCCGTGGATCTGCGGAATTCTGCGGTTTTTATCTCAAATTGGTCATTTCTGTGAATCGTCTAAATCCAGGGAGAAAATTTTAGGGGGGATATAGGGCCATCGAAAGGAGACGCTTGTTGCAAGTGACGTATGGAACTTGTGAGACAAAGCGTGGCTTATCTGGACTTCCGATCTTTCAATTGAGCAAGTGAAGGTTGAGTACTAAAAAAAAGTATTCAACGGCGCACTTGCTCACTTGAAAGATCAGAAGTCCTGATAAGCTGCGCTTTGTCTCAAGCACAAGCAAGTGAACTTGTGACAAGCACCTACTTTTGGTGGAGCGCCTCACATATTGTAAGCCGCTCATTGATTGGCTGTTTTAAGGTTAATGGAAAGTGACTCAGCTCAATGCAAATGGCAGCGTGTTGTGTTTTTACGAAGAGAATGTCTGGTTCGAAAATCTTGAAAATGGTACGAATAGATGTGTCAGAAATAGATAAGGATGTTAAGAATAAGTTTAAGTGGGAATGGAAGATTGTGAAATTTGAGGTGTAAATCGGCAAACAGACTCCGAGCATATCGGAACTTTTGGCGAGTTTCATAAAGAAATCAGACATCGCTGGCAAGGCCTTGCGTGTTTATTGCAACAATTTGATCAATTATGGATCTCGCAGATGTATTGCACTTATGGCCTACAGACAAGCGCACTCTGGGGTAATTACTAAATATTTATTTCGTCTTGATTACGTGAAATCCCATTGAAATGTAACTTCATAAAAGCAATCTGTATTGGTAAAATTATTGTGTGATAAACTTACTTGCATATATGTGTGGATACCAATAGAAATATATGTATGTGTGTACATGTGAGTTCACGGGCATGTAAAAAATGTATGCACATATATGCATGTATCGAGACCAATATTTAAGAGAACCCGCCCCCGAATACATAATGAATACCACCCCATCGAGAGGACGCCATGTTTATCGACATAGTCCCGCCCCATATATATATATATATATGGTCTAGTGGTACAGGGTGCTGGATTGCTGATCCAAAGGTTGGGGGTTCAAGTCCCACCCGCCACAAGGTTGTCACTGCCCCCCCCCCCCTCCCCAGTGCAGCTAACTGGGTTATCAAAGGCGGGCCATGTCTCTCACTGTCTATGGTGTGAGGCATGTAAAAGAACCATTGCTGACTTTCATAAAGAGTAGGCTGCCAAGTCGTCAGCGTGTTTCTGTCCTTTGCTAAAAAGGGTTGTGACGGGAAGGGCATCCGATGTAAAAACTAACTGACAAATCAAATATGCGAATCAGATGATTCGCTGTGACTCCCGAGTAAAATTGAAAAAGCCGAAAGGAAGACAGACACATACTAGTCCTTCTCAAAAAATTAGCATATTGTGATAAAGTTCATTATTTTCTGTAATGTACTGATAATAATTAAACTTTCATATATTTTAGATTCATTGCACACCAACTGAAATATTTCAGGTCTTTTATTGTTTTAATACTGATGATTTTGGCATACAGCTCATGAAAATCCAAAATTCCTATCTCAAAAAATTAGCATATCGTCAAAAGGTACTCATGAAGTGCTCCAAAATTTCCTGATAGCTAGCTGCATTGACCCTGCCCTTGATAAAACACAGTGGACCAACACCAGCAGCTGACATGGCACCCCAGACCATCACTGACTGTGGGTACTTGACACTGGACTTCAGGCATTTCCTTCTCAACAGTCTTCCTCCAGATTCTGGCACCTTGATTTCCGAATGACATGCAAAATTTGCTTTCATCCGAAAAAAGTACTTTGGACCACTGAGCAACAGTCCAGTGCTGCTTCTCTGTAGCCCAGGTCAGGCGCTTTTGCCGCTGTTTCTAGTTCAAAAGTGGCTTGACCTGGGAAATGCGGCACCTGTAGCCCAGTCCACTGCTTCCACAGGTCCCCCAAGGTCTGGAATCGGCCCTTCTCCACAATCTTCCTCACGGTTCGGTCACCTCTTCTGGTTGTGCAGCGTTTTCTGCCACACTTGTTCCTTCCGACAGACGTCCCACTGAGGTGCCTTGATACAGCACACTGGGAACAGGCTATTCGCTCAGAGATTTCTTTCTGCGTCTTACCCTCTTGCCTGAGGGTGTCAATGATGGCCTTCTGGACAGCAGTAAAGTCGGCAGTCTTACCCATGATTGCGGTTTTGAGTAATGAACCAGGCTGGGAGTTTTTAAAAGCCTCAGGAATCTTTTGCAGGTGTTTAGAGTTAATTGTTTGATTCAGACGATTAGGTTAATAATGCAGCCGTGAGGGGGGGCACAAACCAGTGTCTCTCCCTCACGCCGGTCCCAAGCCCGGATAAATGCAGAGGGTTGCGTCAGGAAGGGCATCCGGCGTAAAACAAATGGCAAATAAACTATGTGAATCACAAGAAAGAATGACATACCGGATTGGTCGAGGCCCGGATTAACAACGACCGCCATCAGTGCTGTCAACCAACAGGGTGCTGATGGAAATTGGACTACTGTTGGTCGAAGACGTCGAAGAAGGAGAGGCGGGAGGCATGCCCATTGCCAGAGAGAGAAGAGGAGAGGCATGAGTCTAGGACTGAAAGTAGGGACTTTGAATGTTGGAACTATGGCAGGAAAAGGTAGAGAGCTGGCTGACATGATGCAGAGGAAGAAGGTGGACATACTGTGTGTTCAGGAGACCAGGTGGAAAGGTAGCAAGGCTAGAAGCATAGGAGCAGGGTTTAAGCTTTTTTATCATGGTGTGGATGGGAAGAGAAATGGAGTCCGAGTCATCTTGAAGGAGGAGTTTGTCAGGACTGTTCTAGAAGTGAAAAGAGTGTCGGACAGAGTGATGAGTCTCAAGTTAGAAATTGAAGGTGTGATGGTCAATGTTGTGAGTGCTTATGCCCCACAGACAGGATGTGAGCGAGAAGAGAAGGAGAGATTCTGGAGGGAGTTAGATGAAGTGATGCAGAGCACCCCCAGAGGTGAAAGAGTGGTCATTGGGGCAGACTTCAATGGATGTGTTGGTGCAGGAAACAGAGGGGGACGAGGAAGTGATGGGTAGGTTTGGTATCCAGGACAGGAACGCAGAAGGACAGATGTTGGTAGATTTTGCAAAAAGGATGGAAATGGCTGTGGTGAATACTTTCTTCCAGAAGAGAGAGGAGCATAGGGTGACTTATAAAAGTGGAGGGAGGAGCACCCAGGTAGACTACATCTTGTGCAGGCGATGTAATTTAAAGGACGTCAGTGACTGCAAAGTAGTAGCGGGTGAGAGTGTTGCCAAACAGCATAGGATGGTGGTGTGCAGGATGATGCTGATGGTGAGGAAGGTGAAGAAGGCAAAGGCAGAGCAGAAGACAAAGTGGTGGAAGCTGAAAAAGGAAGAGTGTCGGGTTGTCTTCAAGGAGGAGTTGAAACAGGCTTTGGGTGGTCAGGAAGTGCTTCCAGATGACTGGACCACTACAGCTAATGTGATCAGGGAGACAGGTAAGAGAGTACTTGGTGTGTCATCTGGAAGGAGAGGAGATAAGGAGACTTGGTGGTGGAATGAGGAAGTGCAGGAGTGTGTACAAAGGAAGAGGTTAGCTCAGAAGAAGTGGGACATTGAGAAAACTGAAGAGAGTAAACAGGAGTACAGGGAGACACAGAGGAAGGTGAAGTGTCAAAGGCCAAACAAAGCGCATATGTTGACTTGTATGCTCGGTTGGAAAGTAAAGAGGGAGAAAATGATTTATACAGGTTGGCACAGCAGAGAAATAGAGATGGGAAGGACGTGCAGCAAGTTAGATTGATAAAGGACAGAGAGGGAAATGTATTGACTGATGACAGAAGTGTGCTGGGAAGATGGAAAGAGTACTTTGAAGAGCTGATGAATGAGGAAAATGAGAGAGAAAAAAGAGTAGAAGAGGTGACTGTTGAGGACCAGGAAGTAGCAAAAATTAATAAGGGTGAAGTGAGAAGGGCATTGAAGAGGATGAAGAATGGAAAGGCAGTTGGTCCTGATGACATACCGGTGGAGGTATGGAAGTGTCTAGGAGAGGAAGCAGTAGATTTTCTGACAAGAACATTTAACAAGGTCTTAGAGAGTGAGAGGATGCCAGAGGAATGGAGGAGAAGTGTGCTGGTGCCCATTTTTAAGAACAAGGGAGACGTGCAGAGTTGTGGCAACTACAGAGGGATAAAGTTGATGAGCCATACGATGAAGTTATGGGAAAGAATAGTGGAAGCTAGACGAAGGGCAGAGGTCAGCATTTGTGAACAACAGTTTGGTTTCATGCCAAGAAAGAGCACCACAGATGCAGTGTTTGCCTTGAGGATGTTAATGGAGAAGTACAGAGAAGGTCAGACGGAGCTGCATTGTGCCTTTGTGGATCTGGAGAAAGCATATGACAGGGTGCCGAGAGAAGAACTGTGGTATTGCATGAGGAAGTCTGGAGTGGCAGAGAAGTATGTTAGAGTGGTGCAGGACATGTATGAGAGATGCAAGACAGTGGTGAGGTGTGCTGCCGGTGTGACAGAAGAGTTCAAGGTGGAGGTGGGACTGCATCACATCTCTATTAACATCCTCAAAGCAAACACTGCATCTGTGGTGCTCTTTCTTGGCATGAAACCAAACTGTTGTTCACAAATGCTGACCTCTGCCCTTCGTCTTGCTTCCACTATTCTTTCCCATAGCTTCATTGTATGGCTCATCAACTTTATCCCTCTGTAGTTGCCACAACTCTGTACATCTCCCTTGTACTTAAAAATGGGCACAAGTACACTTCTCCTCCATTCCTCTGGCATCTGCTCACTTTCTAAGACCTTGTTGAATATTCTTGTCAGAAAATCTACTGCTACCTCTCCTAGACACTTCCATACCTCAACTGGTATGACATCAGGGCCAACTGCCTTTCCACTCTTCATCCTCTTCAATGCCCTCCTCACTTCTCCCTTACTAATCTTTGCTACTTGCTGCTCCTCAATGGTCACCCCTTCTACTCTTTTTTTTTTTTCTCTCTCATTTTCCTCATTCATCAGCTCTTCAAAGTACTCTTTCCATCTTCCCAGCACACTTCTGTCATCAGTCAATACACATCCCTCTCTCTCCTTTATCACTCTAACTTGCTGCACGTCTTTCCCATCTCTATTTCTCTGCTGTGCTCACCTGTATAAATCATTTTCTCCCTCCTTACTGTTCAACCTATCATACAAGTCATCATACGCCCTCTGTTTGGCCTTTGACACCGCTACCTTCGCCTTTCGCTGTGTCTCCCTGTACTCCTGTTTACTCTCTTCGGTCCTCTCAATGTCCCACTTCTTCTTGGCTAACCTTTTCTTTTGTACACACTCCTGCACTTCCTCATTCCTCCGCCAAGTTTCCTTATCTACTTTCCTTCCCAAGGACACACCAAGTACTCTCCTACCGGTCTCCCTGATCACATTGGCTGTGGTTGTCCAGTCATCTGGAAGCACTTCCTGATTACCCAAAGCCTGTTTCAACTCCTCCTTGAAGAAAACACGACACTCTTCCTTTTTCAGCTTCTACCACTTTGTCTTCTGTTCTGCCTTTGCCTTTTTCACCTTTCTCACCATCAGTGTCATCCTGCACACCACCATCCTATGCTGTTTGGCAACACTCTCACCCACTACTACTTTGCAGTCACTGACTTCCTTCAAATTACATCGCTTACACAAGATGTAGTCTACCTGTGTGCTCTTACCTCCGCTTTCACAAGTCACCCTATGCTCCTGTTTCTTCTTGAAGAAAGTATTCACCACAGCCATTTCCATCCTTTTTGCAAAATTGATCAACATCTGTCCTTCTGTGTTCCTGTCCTGGATACCAAACCTGCCCATCACTTCCCCGTCCCCTCTGTTGCCTGCACCAACATGTCCATTGAAGTCTGCTCCAATGACCACTCTTTCACCTCTGGGGGTACTCTGCATCACTTCATCTAACTCACTCCTGAATCTCTCCTTCTCTTCTAGCTTACATCCTGCCTGTGGGGCATAAGCACTAACAACATTGACCATCACGCCTTCAATTTCTAACTTGAGACTCATCACTCTGTCTGACACTCTTTTCACTTCGAGAACCCAGCCTTTATATTTATTATTTTTTAGCAGAATCCTAAGAGTGTATGCTTATTTTTATATTAATATTCATTAGGATTTGTACTCTTGAACAACAGTTTGGTTTCATGCCAAGAAAGAGCACCACAGATGCAATGTTTGCCTTGAGGATGTTAATAGAGAAGTACAGAGAAGGTCAGAGGGAGCTACATTGTGCCTTTGTGGATCTGGAAAAAGCATATGACAGGGTGCCAAGAGAAGAACTGTGGTATTGCATGAGGAAGTCTGGAGTGGCAGAGAAGTATGTTAGAGTGGTGCAGGACATGTATGAGAGATGTAAGACAGTGGTGAGGTGTGCTGTCGGTGTGACCGAATTCAAGGTGGAGGTGGGACTGCATCAAGGGTCAGCTCTGAGCCCCTTCTTGTTTGCTATGGTGATGGACAGGCTGACAGACGAGGTGAGACAAGAATCTCCATGGACTATGATGTTTGCAGATGACATCGTGATCTGTAGTGAGAGCAGAGAACAAGTGCAGGAAAATCTAGAGAGGTGGAGGTATGCCCTGGAAAGGAGAGGAATGAAGGTTAGCCTCAGAAAATCAGTATACGTGTGTGAATGAGAAGGACCCAGGAGGAACGGTGATGTTACAGGGAGCAGAGATAACGAAGGTGGAGGATTTTAAGTACTTTGGCTCAACAATCCAGAGCAATGGAGAGTGTGGAAAAGAGGTGAAGAAATGTGTGCAGGCAGGCTGGAATGGTTGGAGAAAAGTATCCGGTGTGATGTGCGATAGGAGAGTATCAGCAAGAATGAAGGGAAAAGTGTACAAGATGGTGGTGAGGCCAGCGATGTTGTATGGCTTAGAAACAGTGGCGCTGAGGAAAAGGCAGGAGGCAGAGCTGGAGGTAGCGGAGATGAAAATGTTGAGGTTCTCCCTGGGAGTAACGAGGATGGATAGGATCAGAAATGAGTATATCAGAGGGACAGCCCACGTAAGATGTTTTGGAGACAAAGTCAGAGAGGCTAGATTGAGATGGTTTGGACATGTGCAGAGGAGGGATAGTGAGTATATTGGCAGTAGGATGATGAGGTTGGAACTACCAGGCAGACGGCCTCGAGGAAGACCAAAGAAGAGATTTATGGATGTGGTGAAGGAAGACATGAAGGTCGTTGGAGTCAGAAAAGAAGATGCGGAGGACAGGGTGAGGTGGAGGCGGATGATTTGCTGTGGCGACCCCTGAAGGGAGCAGCCAAAAGTAAAAGAAGAAGAAGAAGAATTAGGATTTGTACTCTTGAATGAAGTTTACTTACTTCCACAAAAGAAAGAACTCTCCGCTTTACTGGGAGACTGCAACAGTACAGGCTGTGTTCTAAACGAGTTCAACGGCATCCTTGTGCACTTGAAAGACCCGAAGTCTGTATAACCCACAGCAAGTACACTACTTTTGCAAGTCCACGACTTTTGGTATTGAGCGCTTCACATATTGTCGGCGTTGATTGACTTTTTTAAGCTCCATGTAAAGTGCCTCGGAATAAACAAGTGACTTATTTGAAATTAATGTTGATATTATTTGATATATTTGATATAATTTCACAATGTTATGTTTGTAATAATTAATTTAGGGGTGTTTTATGAGAATCAGTAATGGCATTTATGGATGTATAGTACAGTATGAGTGTCATACGTCACTGTAACAACTTACGTTCACCTTCAACTTGCGTTCGGCCAGCCGGAACCAATTAAAAACGTAAGTCAGGGACTGTCTGTATGTTGAAATGTGAGCCACTCCATTGAAAGTCGGCTTTTGTTTCCCACATTAAAAAAAAACTATTATATAAGAAAACTATATAACAAAACTCTCTGATATCTTTATACAACTAAGCTTCATCAACTCTGTCCTCATCATTATCATCTTAATCTATGTTTTGCTCAGCAGAAAGGATCAGATCTCAAACTCAACAAAACTGACTCATAAACACTTTAATTAACAGATGCTTTTTCATCAACATCAAAATCTTCATCAACACAGGTGGCATCATCAACTCTGCTCAACAGTTGGCTTCATCAACTCTGCCTCATTTTTCATTATCATCTTAATTTATATCCTGCTCAGCAGAAAGGATCACATCATCTTCACAAACACCACTCATGCACACTTTTACTAACAGATGCCTTTTTTTCATCAACATCAAAATCTTCATCAACACAGCTAGCATCATCATCAGTTTGTTCATCTGTGAAAGGAATGAAACATTTGAGTATTTTTCAGGTCTTGACCAATTTTCGTACGAAACTAAACCACCCACGATCCAGCATATCCAGTCCAGACAAGATTACACACAAATCAAATAATCAAAAAAATTCCACAATCAAATTTTGCATGCAGAGAAAAATACTCACAGGTGAAATAATCTTCAAGAACGGCAATCGTTCCGGCATCTTTAATGCCCGATTCTCGCGCCAAATTTAACATCTATTGAGGTTTTGCAGTCACATGATCTTCATGCGCCATCTTGGACAGCAAGCGTGATCCAGAACACACACGCACACGATTCACTAAGCATGGCTTCAACAACAACCGATAATGACGGCGAAAGCAAAATATGCGAGTGTCGAAGGCAAAAGCGATGACACTATAACATTGTCAAATGTTGTCAATCATCTGACAGGTGACCAGAGGGTGCGGTATCGGAGTAAAATAAAGCAGCTGGGGATTGCCGATCTATATCTAATGCCGCAGTCAATGTTTAGGAATGTGTTATAATGCGATCATTCTTCCTTTCCTGCTTTTGCCTACTTGGATCTTTGTACATATCTTGTCTACGGCCCATCTCCATTTACTGGCAAAGAGTTAAAAGCTTACAAATCAATGGATGCTTACAAGTATTTTGTTTTCGGATTTGGAAGCCGTATGCAACAGTGGGAGCATGGAACCGGGAAGAGAGACTACCACCTCATAACAGCTAAGGTGCGTGTTCTATCCGCAAATAGAGCTACACAAACAAGCGCTTATGCAATAATAAATTTAAATTATCACTGCTAAAAATGGTTGTATAAATTCACACATTTTATTTATATCTAAGCCTATACTCTGTGTGTGTGTATATATATATATATAATATATGTATGTATATATATATATATATATGTGTGTGTGTATATATGTATATATCTTTTTTTTTTTTTTTTTTTTTTAATTTTTATAGCATACATTTTATTTTTACTGGATGCTACCTCAATGACAATAGCCACCCTAGGCCTGATATAATAATGTATATTCACCTGATATAAAGTGTTTGCTGCATATTGTCGCGTATTCTGCAGGATTCCAGTCTTTCCTATTTACCGCTGCAATCCACTTGCCTTTTCTCTCTGGGTCAGATGGAAAAATGATAAAACGACAGTGCAGGCTTACTCCTTTGTCTATTTGCACAGCCAACAGCGCAACACGATATAACCATACTCACTGGTTATTTTATACGCTTCGGGGAAGTTAGTACCCGACAAACAACATCCAATTGGGTAATGTTGAACCACTCTTACTTATTTTGAAATGTTTAGAAATTGTTGAATGAGCGAGCACCGTCTGGATCATGCTGTCCAATATGGCAGATAAACAAAAGTCACGTGACCATGTGACGTCACTTGCAAAACCTCAATACTAATGCTGCAAGACATCACAGATGACATTTCACTCTCCTTTTCCAGAATGTATGTGTATTCACAATCTTATAAATAAACTTATTGACTGTAATTGAAGAGAAAGTCGGAGATAAATTCCACATGGCGCAAACCAGAAGCAGGAAGTAAACCGAAAATTAACGTGTGACGGGCGCTGCGCATGTGCAAGCCTGAGCTCACCAATCAGTGTGCTCTTTTCAGATGTTCCCTACCAACTAGCCTGCATTGTTTATGAGCATATAGTCTTCATAACCTTTATTTTGCTGGCTGAAACAGCATTTTAATATCAAAAGAGCATCCAAAATGGAGAGACTACTTCACGGCTGTTCTTCTGGTGTTTGGATTATGGTGTGTCTTGTACCGAACTTGGTGAATAATTGACCATGGCACCGGGAATCACTTTCACCAGGAAGCGTGCGTGCGTGCGTGCGCGTGTGTTGACCATGTCTTCTTAGCAGAGTTATAATCTTACAATGACCATGGCATCGGGAATCACTTTCACCGGGAATCACACACACACACACACACACACACACACACGTGTGTGTGTGTGTGTGTGTGTGTGTGTGTGTGTGTGTGTGTATAGGTGCCTGTGTGTTGACCATGTCTTCTTCGCAGAGTGATAATTTTACAAATGTTTATGCAAGGTTGCCTAGTGGGGCCGGTGGCGTAGTGGTTCGGGTGCTGCGCTCATGATCGGGAGGTTGTGAGTTCGAATCCCACTGAGACCCTCACTGTGCTAAGACCCCTGAGCAAGGTCTCAACCACAAGTGTGCCTCTGTTCACCCAGCAGTATTAATGGGTACCAGTAAAAATATACTGGGAAAGTAACCTGCGATGGACTAGCGTCCCATCCAGGGGGAGTTGAACTCCTGGTCGCTTCACGCTATAGAAACCAGGGATCAGCACCGGCCTGATGAGCCACGAGGCTCGGTGTAAAAACCCAACAGACTTGCCTTACCTTTTTATGCAAGGTTAGAAGCCTGAGCCATAAAATGCAGTTGGAATGACACACAAACATGAACACAGTTCAAACAAATGTGAACAGAGTTGGAACGACAGCGTCATCCCTCCTAGCCAATGGGAGGTCAGCTGGGCAGAATGTTGGGAGACAGCCAATGAGAGAACAACTCGTGTATTGTTTGAATGGCACGTTTGGCACTTTTCATAAGAAGTTGTTTCGGATACAGAGGACAAAAATTTAGGAAAATATTTTTTCGTATCGTGGATTTTTTGATTCCGGGGTTTTCGTAAGAAGGGGGCCGACTGTATATGAAAATGAATGTGTAGGTCAGCGGTCGGGAACCTTTTTGACCTGGAGAGCCATAAAACTAAATTATTTCTAGATATATATATTTTTTGAGAGCCATATAGTATTTTAAACATATAATAATAATAATAATAATAATAATAAAAGGTTTACTTTTAATGCGACTTCTGGTGCTGCATGGTTTTGCTGATGGCCTTGTAGTCTGGTTCATATGTAGTGAGGTTGAGTTTCATGCAGGCGTTGAGGCTTCCATCAGTTAAACGCGAGCGTAGGTTGGTCTTAATGTTTCTCATATGCGAGAATGACTGCTCACATGCATACGTAGAGCCAAACATGGTCAGTACGGCAATACTCACACGCTGCATTGTGTAATATGTCACAGGAAGCTCGACCAGTGTTCGCACGAAATTCTCCAAAACGTGCCTTGAATGACTGCAGGAGATTGGACGTATAGTCAGCTAGCTGCTGGAGATCCAGATGTTGTGTGGGGTCGCTTGCTAAGCATGCATCTCTAAATTGCTTCAAAGTGCAGAAGACGACCTGTTTCAATGTCCCTGAGAAAAACTTCCAGCTTGCTTTCAAATGCAAACACTGCTTGTTGAAGGGATGAGATTGTATTCAATACCTTGCATTTTCACATTAAGCTGGTTTAGATGGCCAGTTATGTCCACAAGATAGTGAAAATGCAGGAGCCAGGCAGTATTGTCCAGCTCAGGATGCTTGACGCCTTTCATTTCTAGAAAAATCCGTATTTCACTCAGGCAAGCTGCAAAACGGTTGAGCACCTTCCCCCTGGACAACCAACGCACGTTGTTGTGTAAAATCAGACCGGGATATTGATTCCCAACTTCTTCCAACAAAACATTAAACTGCCGATCATTTAAAGCTCGGGCGACAATGAAGTTGACCAGCGACATCACCTCACCAAGTTGCTGGCCGCACGTCTGAGCACAAAGCGCCTCCTGGTGCAGGATGCAATGAAAACTTAGGATTGCTCTCTTTTCATGCTCACGGAGAAGTGCTACAAACCCTTTGTTCTTCCCCAACATGCATGGTGCACCATCAGTGCACACAGAAATAAGTTTATCCAGTGGTATTTTTTTTTCTTTAGCAAACTCCATGAACGACATGAATAAATCCTCTCCTCTTGTTGTCTCTTTCATTGGCAAAACAGCCAAGATTTCTTCACGCAGTGTGTCACCTGTAGCATACCTGGCAATTATACTGAACTGAGATAGATTGCTAACGTCTGTTGACTCATCTAACGCGAGAGAAAAAAGTATGTCCCAGCGTTTATGTCCTTAATTTGTGTTTCCTCGACTTGATTCGCCATCATGATGCTCCAATCGTGAACCGTTCTTGCTGACAGTGGCATGTCTTTTATTTTTTTGATTATCTTGGCTTTATTTGGAAAGTCATCAAAAAGTTCATTGGCCACATCAAGCATAAATGTTTTGGCATATTCGCCATCTGTGAACGGCTTTCCACTCTTCACTATTGCCAAAGCACCCGCAAAGCTAGCGGAATTACCGTCACCTTGCGTGGTCCAGACACACAGTTGCTGCTGGCTCATCTGCACTTTCCGTTGCAGCTCTTCGCATGCCTTTTCCTGCTGTCCCCGGTGGATATTTCAATGCAAAAGAAGCATGACGCGTATCGGCGCCGCTTATATTTGAGCGTTTCATTGATGCAATTTTGTCATTGCATATTAGACATACTGCGGATCCTGCTCTCTCCACAAATGCAAATTCCTCTGTCCATGCAGCCTGGAATGTACGGTAATCATCGTCTTTTTTTCTTTTCGCCATCTTTTCTGTTACAAGGGTTGAAGCGGGTTGAAGGGTTGAAATTTTATCTCTGATAAAATTAATTTCCGTACATTGACAATGACCCGTGACGTACTTGCGATCGATTGGTTCCCGACCTGATCCTCGGGTCACCGGCGGATTGCAAGTGCCGCAACCCACCCCTGACTTTTAAAATGTATCTTTAAAACTAATTTTAAATTACTTAATATTATTAAGATTATCACTAGTATTTTAAAACCAGTTCCAAAATATATATATATATTTTAATTTAATTTAATTTAATTTAATTTAATTTTTTTTGGCCCCCTCAACTCCAAACTGTCTGGGAGCCATATGACGTCTCCGGAAGAGCCATATATGGCTCGAGAGCCATAGGTTCCCGACCGCTGGTGTAGGTGCACAGGACTCCGTCCACCTCTTTTAATTTCATGGGTTTTTCTTTATCAATTGGGGCGGTTCGTGTGAGGTGCAAAAAAAAAAAAAAAAAAAAATCAGCCACATGAGATGTTCACTTTGAATTCACATCAAACTTTGAGCAGGGCCAAAACTTTTTCCAAGACTGCGAATATGGACCATTTCCTTTAAGTTCAACCGACTACCTCCGAAAATATACTCAATTACCCTCAAATTGAAATTTGTCTGTCTATTCGGCCATGATTGCTAGGCTTAAATCACCAAGTGATGAAAGATGACTCAGGCTTGTTAACCCTAGCCATGCCAAAGCCGAGAAAAAAATTGACTTTACGTTACGTTCTCAAATGCCAAAGCCGAAAAAAAAACAGCTTTATGACACACACTAATTCATTGCATTCACCTTTTGTAAAGACTGCACTCTCACACACAAAAGTGACTGTGAGGCCTTTTTTGATTGGTAATTATCTTATTATTATGTTTTTTGTTCTAAAAATGAACCAATAATGGCTGTTCTTGTAAAAAGAAATCTCACATGAATGAGCATTTAGAAAACACGTGAGGCTGTCAGATCATGGCGGCGCAAAATCACTTTCATACAGCTCGGATTCCGAAGATGATATCATACTCAATATTGTGTGAAACAGCCTAAGATAACTTGATACATCTCTCTCTCTCTCATATACACAGATACAGTAGGGCCAATAAATATTGGGCAACGTAAAACTGTGCAAGTTCACCAATTTAAAAAGATGAGAGGTTTGTAATTTTCATCATAGGTACACATCAAGTTTGAGAGACAGAATGTAAAAAACAATCCAGGAAATCACATTGTATGATTTTTAAACAATTTATTTGTGAAACAATGCATAAGAGACACCTTCAAACCTGCACACACCTTCAAACTGTCAGACTGCAGTCTTCACCATGACCAAGACCAGAGAGCTTCCCAAAGACACCAGAGATAAAATTGTACAACTGCACAAAGCTGGGATGAATCAAACTGCAATTAGTAAACAACTTTGGGAAAAGATCAACAGTTGGAAACATCAGAAAATGGAAGAAGTATAACATCACTGACAACCTCCCGAGGAGTGGCACTCCATGCAAGATCTCACCTCGTGGGGTTCAAAGGATCCTGAGAACAGTGAGTAATCAGCCCAGAAGTACACGACAGGAACTGGTCAATGATTTGAAGACGGTAGGAACCACTGTCACAAAGATGACAATAACTAACGCACTATGTCGTCATGAGATGAAATCCTGCATTGCTCGAAAGGTTCCCCTACTGAACAAAAAACATGTAAAGGCCCGTCTGAAATATGCTAAAGACCATCTGGACGATCCAGAGGAGGATTGGGAGAATGTGATGTGGTCAGATGAGGCCAAAATTGAACTTTTTGGTTTAAACAGCACTCGCCATGTTTGGAGGAAGAAGAATGCTGAGTTGCATCCCAAAGACGCCATACCTACTGTGAAGCATGGGGATGGACACATCATGCTTTGGGGATGCTTTTCTGCAAAAGGGTCAGGAAGACTGCACCGTATCAATGGCAACATGAATGGGGCCATGCATTGTGACATTTTGGGTAAAAACCTCCTTCCCTCGATCAGATCATTAAAGATGAAACATGGCTGGGTCTTCCAGCATGATAACGATCCAAAGCACACAGCCAAAAAAACCAAGGAGTGCCTCCGTAAAAAGCATATCAAGGTTCTGGAGTGGCCGAGCCAGTCTCCAGACCTCAACCCAATCGAAAACCTGTTGAGGGAGTTAAAACTTCGAGCTGCCAAGCGACAGCCCTCCAACATCACAGCTCTAGAGAAGATCTGTGCAGAGGAGTGGGCCAAAATACCAACTAAAGTGTGTGTAGACCTGGTCAAGAACTACAGGAACCGTTTGACCTCTGTCTTTGCCAACCAAGGCTACATTACAAAGTATTAAAAGTAACTTTTGCTGGCTGCCTAATACTTTTTGGCCTCCCATTTTCACAAATAAATTATTTAAAAAATCATACAATGGGATTTCCTGGATTTTTTTTTTTTTTTTTTTTTTTTTTTTTACATTCTGTCTCTCAAGCTTGATGTGTACCCGTGATGAAAATCACAAACCTCTCTTATCTTTTTCAATGGGTGAACTTGCACATTTTTACGTTGCCCAATACGTATTGGCCACACTGTCTGTGTGTGTGTGTGTGTGTGTGTGTGTGTGTGTGTGTGTGTATATATATATATATATACACATACACACACACACACACACACAGTGGTACCTCACCTTACGAAATTAATCCGTTGCTGAGCTTTTTTTCTAAGTTGAACCGCATTTTACATGTAAAATGTGTGATTCGTTCCAAGACTCCCAATACTACCCCTAAACTCTTTAAAAATTATAAAAGCAAACCTTTTAAGACCTTCTTCTGCTTCAATATCGTACCGATGGTAGACGGGTTTGGCGATATTCCTTTGTGATATCACTTGAGCCCGTTTCTTCTTCTCACTCGCACCGGAAATCACACACGTGTGTGTTTGTGTGTGTGTGTACGTGCACGCGTGTTGACCATGTCTTCTTAGCAGAGTTATAATCTTACAAATGTTTATGGAAGGTTAAAAGCCTGAGTCAAGAAATAAAGCATAAAACAACAGTAAGTCTGTCCTTCAAACGAAAAGCATCATGGTGGATTCAGCTCTATAATAGTCGATGGGAGGTAGATGTGGCATTCCTCCTAGGCAATGATGTCCAAGATGGCGTCAGGTGGGCCAGTCCAAGATGGTGCTTGAGTGAAGGCGACAAGAACGACAGCTCAGTTGTTCGCCAATGGGAGGCCAGCGGGACGGGATGTTTGAACATCATTGATGGAAGAGCAGCTCGTACATTGTTTGAATGTCGCGTTTGAATTTTTAAGATGGCGCTTTCGTAACGTGAAATTGTTTCGTATCCTGAGACAAAAAATTTAGG
>CM045729.1:34256079-34463579 GCA_024760905.1 Plotosus lineatus | reverse complement strand
TGCATGACATTTTGAGCTTTAACATTGAGCACTTCTAGGGTTAATCATGTTGTACTTTCCCCTGTTTTCTTGACAGGACATGGGCCAAGAAGGGAAACTCATAAGAGAATGATCTAAGTGTTCCTCATCACTTTTTCAGGTGAGACGCAGCACATGCAAAGCAAGATGGATGACTGAGTCATGATTTACGCATGTGTGCAGAACAGTTATTCACTGAAAGAGAGTGGATATTGCTGAGTAGTTCTCTCATGGGGAATGAGCCTGGGCTACGTAAGTGTTTTCAATGTACATTTGGCCCTCTTCCAACAAAATCTCCAGAATACGAAAAATCCAGTACAGTCGGCTCTCTTCTTACGAAATGAATCTGTTCCAGTGCCTTTTTCGTAACCTGGAGTTTTCGTAAGTCGAGGCGCATTTTACATGTAAAATGCGTGATTCGTTCCAAGGCTCCGAAGACTACCCCATAAATCCTTTAAAAATGATAAAAGTCCACCAATTTTGTTTGAAATATGCGTTAAAAGTAAAAAAAAATTATTTACCTTTTTTAAATCTCTCAAACCACCCATGCGACGCTTTAAAGTCCAGGGGTTACTAGTCCGAAGAACCCTCACCCCCACCCTCCTTCACAAGGTCACTAAATATGGCGGTTGCTTTTTCTGAAATTATTGCCTGCGTCACTGTATCTCTGGCAATTTCTTTTTCTTTTCTCCAAAAGAGTTACAGTCTCTCCTTCTCGTCGTTCAGTAACTACCTCTTTTTCGATATCACCGAGAGACCTTTTGAAGGGGTCGTCGCTAATATTTATTTATATATATATATATATACACACACACACACATACACACACATACAGGTCCTTCTTAAAAAATTAGCCTATTGTGATAAAGTTCATTATTTTCTGTAATGTACTGATAAAAATTAAACTTTCATGTATTTAGATTAATTGCACACCAACTGAAATATTTCAGGTCTTTTATTGTTTTAATACTGATGATTTTGGCAGACAGCTCAAAATTCCTATCTCAAAAAATTAGCATATTTCATCCGACCAATAAAAAAAAAGTGTTTTTAATACAAAAAGTCAAACTTCAAATAATTATGTTCAGTTATGCACTCAATACTTGGTCGGGAATCCTTTTGCAGAAATGACTGCTTCAATGCGGCGTGGCATGGAGGCAATCGGCCTGTGGCACTGCTGAGGTGTTATGGAGGCCCAGGATGCTTCAATAGCGGCCTTAAGCTCATCCAGTGTTGGGTCTGGTGTCTCTCAACTTTCTCTTCCCAATATCCCACAGATTCTCTATGGGCTTCAGGTCAGGAGAGTTGGCAGGCAAATTGAGCACAGTAATACCATGGTCAGTAAACCATTTCCCAGTGGTTTTGGCACTGTGAGCAGGTGCCAGGTCGTGCTGAAAAATGAAAATCTTCATCTCCATAAAGCTTTTCAGCAGATGGTAGCATGAAGTGCTCCAAAATCTCCTGATAGCTCGCTGCATTGACCCTGCCCTTGATAAAACACAGTGGACCAACACCAGCAGCTGACATGGCACCCCAGACCATCACTGACTGTGGGTATTTGACACTGGACTTCAGGCATTTTGGCATTTCCTTCTCCCCAGTCTTCCTCCAGACTCTGGCACCCTGATTTCCGAATGACATGCAAAATTTGCTTTCATCCGAAAAAAGTACTTTGGACCACTGAGCAACAGTCCAGTGCTGCTTCTCTGTAGCCCAGGTCAGGATATTCTGCAGCTGTTTCTGGTTCAAAAGTGGCTTGACCTGGGGAATGCGGCACCTGTAGCCCAGTCCACTGCTTCCACAGGTCCCCCAAGGTCTGGAATCGGCCATTCTCCACAATCTTCCTCAGGGTCCGGTCACCTCTTCTGGTTGTGCAGTGTTTTCTGCCACACTTTTTCCTTCCCACAGACGTCGCACTGAGGTGCCTTGATACAGCACTCTGGGAACAGCCTATTCACTCAGAGATTTCTTTCTGTGTCTTACCCTCTTGCTTGAGGGTGTCAATAATGGCCTTCTGGACAGCAGTCAGGTCGGCAGTCTTACCCATGATTGTGGTTTTGAGTAATGAACCAGGCTGGGAGTTTTTAAAAGCCTCAGGAATCTTTTGCAGGTGTTTACAGTTAATTGGTTGATTCAGATGATTAGGTTAATAGCTCGTTTAGACTACCTGAACATGATATGCTAATTATTTGAGAGAGGAATTTTGTGTTTTCATGAGTTGTATGCCAAAATCATCAGTATTAAAACAATAAAAGACCTGAAATATTTCAGTTGGTGTGCAATCCATCTAAAATATATGAAAGTTTAATTTTTATCAGTACATTACAGAACATAATGAACTTCATCACAATATGCTAATTTTTTGAGAAGGACTAGTATGTATGTATAAATATATATATATATAAGTTTTATTTCTTCAAGTATGAAAATTTTAGTATCAGACAGTGGTGACTTGGTGGTTAAGGCAATGATTTACTAAGCCGAAGGTCAGCGGTGCAATCCAAACTGTCACCACTGTTAGGCCCTTGAGTAACGCCCTTGACTCTCAATTTCTCCAGTTGTATAAAAATGCTAATTGCATTTATCACTTTGGAGAATAGCACCTGTCAAATGCTGTAAATGTATTATTCGTGTTTGTTGTTCACACTTTCTGTACACACTAGCCTGATGTTTTCACTGGTTTTCCAGTTCATTCTCCTGAACAGAAATGTGTTGATTTGTGAATTTGTTCTGTTGCAGCTGTGTGTTCTGAGGAGCGAGTTGTTCCAGCATGGAGGCCTCCGTTATTCTGCCCGTGCTGAAGAAGAAATTGGCGTTTTTGTCAGGTAATGAGTGATGACTCCTGTTATATCTAATGTAGTGCTCTCTCGTTTTGTAGAATTTTAACAATCAAAGATGATCTTTTTTTAGCTCCTTTCGCCACCAAAGGTCAGCAGAACAGGAACTGGAGAAATGGGTTCCATCCTTCTGAACAGTTTTAGTTCGCTAACTTTGAATGGAAATGACATCAGGGCACCAAGTTGGGTGAATAGGGTGAGGCTGTATATGACTCTGTTACGAGGTCACTTGTCCTGCTGACCAATCTGTATTTGTAACAGGAGTTTTCACAAGGACTGTTGGCATAAATTTCAATTATTATTGAAATAATATGAATTGCAGATGAGGTATAACTTAAAAAGGTCATGCAATTGATTATATCAGGGATTGTTTGCTTCGATAGGGAATATTCAGGGTCAGGGTAAAACTATCTTGGGTTTTGTGACACAGGAAAGGTCTTTGGGAATGAAGTGGTCAGTGTTTGAGTTTTGATATCCTGGGCATGTTGCTGCTCTAGTCAACAGGATCTAATGTGTGTTGCAGACACTAGCTTTAAACCAGAAAGTATATTTTAGTCTTGAACCATTCGGCCTGGGCAGATTGTAGAAATGGTGTGATTGGGGCTTAGACTCCTGTGAATGAGAAGCCTTCATCATCATGTCTCAGACTCCTGAGCGACAGGATTTTAACAATATTCGGTAATAAAAATTTCAAGCTGTAGAGAATTACCAAAGTATCAATTCAGTTTAAAAATCAATTTGAATCTTGCAAGGTGGATGTTAAAGATATTTGTTCACAAAATTACATCATGAATCCTCATTTTATGAAGATTGCTTTGGTGATTTATTTTTATTGTGACACTCTCTGCAGGTGTATCTGATGCAGCCTTTAACTTAAATTCATTATAGGGAGTATAATTGTGGAATTACTGTTTCCTCAGATTTGTATCCTGTCTTTTTTGGCTCAGTACTTTGTTTCTCAAGGTGTAGTGTTGGAATACTTTACCACATGAACAGTATGTTGTTTTACTGATGATTAGTAATCAGAGCGTTAAAATGTAATGTAAATTATTACTCAAATTTGCCTGTTAATGTATTATTGCACATTTTTGATATCAAGGTGATCCTTCTGTTATCTTATGGCTCTGACATCTGGGGTTTCCATCCAGCTCCCAAAGTTGTACGGGTAGTAGATAACTATTATAAACAGGTTCTTCATTTGGGTAGATCATCACCATGGATCGCTGCTAGCGGTGAATTGGCTCGCTTCTCAATTAGAGTAAATTTTTATGTGAAAATTATCAAATTTTGGGTTAGAATTTTACACCAAGATGTTCATAATATTTTGTGTAAAGCGTATAGTTTCCAATACTCGCTTGCAGAAAAGGGGAAACGTTGTTGGGCACTTAATGTTAAAAATCTGCTTTTTAGTTATGGATTTGGATACGTTTGGTTGAATCAGGATGTTGGTTGTGTAAAATCTTTCATTTTGGAATTTAAACAAAGATGTGTCCATTTGGTTTGAGAGCATTAATAATGTACCAAAGTTGGATTTATTGAGAAGTGTGAAGAAAGAAGTGAAATTTGAACAATATTTGTCAGTTATACGAGAACCATTCGATAGAATAGCTCTGTCATTTTCGCTGCTCTATTCATCGCCTGCTTATTGAAGAAGGAAGAAAGATGAAACTGCTGCGCCACGAAAGGTTATGTCCTTTTTGTATAATACCTAATGTGGAATCTGAATATCATTTTTGCTTGATTTGTCCATTTTATAATAGTTTGAGAGGCAATATACTACCAAGTTATTTTGTTAAAAACCCAAATGAAGATAAATTTGTTCAATTGATGTCCACTACAAATGTTAACCATATTAATGCCTTAGCTAAATATGTATTTCTTGGTTTGAAACACAGATGTAATTTTTTGTCAAATATAAAGGACTGAACATTGTATATTTTATGACACTTCAACTGTATTATTCACTTGTGCATCTATAAAATGGGCCTGTAGCCCCTTTACATAAATAAAATCATTCATTCATTAGCAATCCTGGGTTTTTATGTTAAAAGAATACAGTAGACCCTCGTTATTCGCAGGGGTTTGGTTCCGGCCCCTCACATGAATCCGCGAGTTCTGTACTCGGAAGTAAAACCCCATGTATCATATTACATGCGCAAATGATCAACCGGAAGTAAAATACTATGTATCTATTACATGTGCTAAAATATGCTTCTTAAACACATTCTATAGACAGTCTTACTCATTAATACAGTATTAATGTAGTAAAATGTAGCATTGATTAAGAAAAACTTTTTAATCTTGTGCTGTGATATATATTAATAACATATAAACATTATACAGCATATATATATATATATATATATATATATATATATATAATTTTTTTTTTTTTTTTTTTTTTGCAAGCAGAATTGTAATTTGATTGTCTCTGCAGTTGTTTAAATCAATGCAACACATTGCTGTTTTATATTAACATGAAGGAAAAAGGGGAAAAACATATGTAGTGTTATTTGATTTTAAATGTTAACACTGGGAGCCACAAATCCTTTTTTTTCTTTAATGTGGAAAACGAGTCCAAGTGGTTCTTTGAATGCCAAATGTTACCGACCCCTGAACGAGAAGGATCCGGAGTACTAAGGCAGGTTCTATTCTGATGATAACCTTGTTTCAGAGAATATTCACCTTCTTGGCACTTCTGCAGTAAAATGTTTTCCTTCCTGAATCATGTCCAGCAGTTCTACTTTTTCATGCAGCGTCATTACCTTTTTCTGGCCCTTTGGCACCTTACCAGAAGACTGAGAAGGTGCGCAGCGTTTGGGTGGCGTGACAGAGCTTAACTAACTAAAAACACTCACACTAAAAAAACCCACATGCACAAAGTGTGTGCGAATAAGGAAAAAGGGGTGTTACATCTCAACCAATCAGAAGGAGGGAGAACAGCCATTGGCTGAATTTAAATCATGTGACAGATGCTCGTCAACCCACGAATATACAAAGCCGCGAGTAACCGCGAATGGTCGTCTGTACCTCAGGGTAATGTTTAAGCATATTTCATTTCTTATATTTGATATATCTCTTCTATAGATTTTATTCAATTTCTATTTCTTCCTGTTCAATTTCATTTCACTTTCGACCTCGGACAGCCCTGTTAGTGTCTCCGGACGTTCGCAAAACAATGTTTGTAAGCTGAGGAGCGTCTGTATACATCAGTCAGGGGGGGTCGATCCTACTTCACAGAATTCGAGTTTTGCGGGGGGATCTCAATCCCCATTAACCGCGGAAAGTGAGGGATCCCTGTATTATAATTTCACTATGAAAATGTAATGAAAAATTCAAACTACAGGGATCCCTCACTTTACGGGTTTTTTTTCTTTGGGACCGAGATCCCCACGCAACCATCGAAATCTGTGAAGTAGGATCACCCCTCCCCCCCGACTGACGTATACGTAGATGTACTGGTCCTTCTCAAAAAATGATCATATTGTGATAAAGTTCATTATTTTCTGTAATGTACTGATAAACATTAGACTTTCATATATTTTATGTTCATTACACACAACTGAAGTAGTTTAAGCCATTTATTGTTTAATATTGATAATTTTGGCTAAAAGGAAAGAAAAACCAATAATCCCTATCTCAAAAATTTAGCATATTTCATCTGACAAGAAAAAAGTGTTTTTAATACAATAAAAGTCAACCTTCAAATAATTATGTTCAGTTATGCACTCAATACTTGGTCGAGAATCCTTTTGCAGAAATGACTGCTTCAATGTGGCGTGGCATGGAGGCAATTGGCCTGTGGTACTGCTGAGGTGTTATGGAGGCCCAGGATGCTTCGATAGCGGCCTTAAGCTCATCCACAGTGTTGGGTCTGGTGTCTCTCAACTTTCTCTTCACAATATCCCACAGATTATCTATGGGGTTCAGGTCAGGAGAGTTGGCAGGCCAATTGAGCACAGTAATACCATGGTCAGTAAACCATTTCCCAGTGGTTTTGGTACTGTGAGCAGGTGCCAGGTCGTGCTGAAAAATGAAATATTCATCTCCATAAAGCTTTTCAGCAGATGGAAGCATGAAGTGCTCCAAAATCTCCTGATAGCTAGCTGCATTGACCCTGCCCTTGATAAAACACAGTGGACCAACACCAGCAGCTGACATGGCACCCCAGACCATCACTGACTGTGGGTACTTGACACTGGACTTCAGGCATTTTGGCATTTCCTTCCCCCCAGTCTTCCTCCAGACTCTGGTACCTTTATTTCCGAATGACATGCAAAATTTGCTTTCATTCGAAAAAGTACTTTCTTCTGCTGCTGTTTCTGGTTCAAATGTGGCTTGACCTGGGGAATGCAGTACCTGTAGCCCATTTCCTGCACACGCCTGTGCACGGTGGCTCTGGATGTTTCTACTTCAGACTCAGTCCACTGCTTCCACAGGTCCCCCAAGGTCTGGAATCGGCCATTCTCCACAATCTTCCTCAGGGTCCGGTCATCTCTTCTGGTTGTGCAGTGTTTTCTGCCATACAGACGCACTGAGGTGCCTTGATCCAGCACTCTGGGAGCAGCCTATTCGCTCAGAGATTTTTTCTGTCTTACCCTTTTACTTGAGGGTGTCAATGATGGCCTTCTGAGCAGCAGTCAGGTTGGCAGTCTTACCAGGGGTGTCATTGAAAACCTATTATTGGTATCGATATATTGATAAAGTTTCTGATGTATCGATACATTGGAACATTGCTGTACTGTTCCATAAATGCATTAAATAGAACAGACCAAGATATATTATAGTAGTTTGTCATCGACTTACGACCTATGCGAGTTTCGTCTGATCGACTTTACGACCGCAAAAGTGGTGAAGCATGATTCATGGCAGTACAGTGCGAGTGTTCCGTACGACAGTTGTTTGTGCTGCCGGCAGCACCAGCATCTTAAAAGGCCAAGCAGGAGATGATGCAGCTTCACTTTCTAACTGCTCAGAGCAAATCTATTCATCTACAGTACTTTCAATGCCACGTCACTGTGGCGCGAAGCTGAGAGCCAATCCTTTCTGTGTGGGTGGGTCCGATTTTATTGGACTCAAACGCTGCAGTGTTTTTGTGACAGGAAGCGCGTCCTAAGTTTTGGCAATCAGCTGGTCTGCGGGTTGAAGTTTTTCCATGTCTGTCCTTTTATGTTTGCTTGCCAGCTGTGCTTGGCTTCGTGGAAATGAGCCGATCAAAACCAGGGAAATTTATCTCTTTACTCAAGCAACAGGCGCAGTCTGTGGCTATTGTTATAATCCAATAAAATTGGAGTTTGAAGGTATCGGACCCGCCCACACAGAAAGGATTGGCTCTCCGCTGCATGTCACAGTGACGTGGAATCGAAAATAGATGTTTCGATTTAGAAGATTCACATATCTGCATTATCCGGTGATAAGTGTCTCTCCTGTTCTGTGCTGTTGAGAACACGCATTTTGACGGCACACTAGAAGCAGGGACGTACCATTTACCATACAAAGAGGCGGGACGTACCATTGACAAGGGGTGTTATTGAAAATGGCATTGACTACAGACGCTGTCATGAACACAGGAAGCTATAACGTTAGAAGTATCGATATCCCTTTTATAGGTATCGATTATCGATCGACATAATTATATCGGTGATATTCCGATTGTCAGTGACATCCCTATGTCTGACACATGATTGCGGTTTTGAGTAATGAACCAGGCTGGGAGTTTTTATAAGCCTCAGGAATCTCTTGCAGGTGTTTAAAGTTCATTGGTTGATTCAGATGATTAGGTTAATAATTTGTTTTGAGTACCTTTTCATGATATGCTAATTTTGTGAGGTAGGAATTTTGGGTTTTTATGAAAAATCATGAGTATTAAAACAATAAAAGACCTGAAATATTTCAGTTGGTGTGCAATGAATCTAAAATATATGAAAGTATAATTTTTATCAGTACATTACAGAAAATAATGAACTTTATTACAATATGCTAATATTTTTGAGAAGGACCAGTATATGTGTACATGATATCAACAAATACATATTCGGTGTTATAAATGCTTATAATAACAAACATTAAAAAAAAGCATAAGATGTCAATAAAAACACGTGTGCAGAAGCGTGTGCATACACAGATGTGCGTGCACACACAGATGCAACAATTGTGACTAGTTTTGATCTGAGATTTTTTTTTTTTTTTTTTTTTTTTTATTTGTTTTGGTTTAGGGTTTTTTTTTTTTGTTTTTTTTTTGCGTAATTGGCCTAGTTTTTGTGGAAGTTTCCTGAACTTTCCCTCCCAATTTTTCTTTAATTTCCTTATTTGTTAATTCAGTGAATACTTATTTTATTATTTACTTTTAATAATACCGCGATGCACTGAAGCCACATGAATTGAAGTGCGAAGTAGCGAGTGATCCTTGTATTAGTTTTCAGAGACGCATTATTTTAATGTTGCTTTGGTGTGTGTTATAGAGAAAATTGATGTACAGACGCTCCCCGACTTACGTTTTTAATTGGTCCCAGACGGCCGAACGTAAGTAGTTACAATGACGTGTGACGTATGACGCTCACACTGTACTATACATCCATAAATACCATTACCGTATCTCATAAAACACCCCTAAATCAATTATTATAAACATAACATTGAAAAAAATTTCAAATAATGTCTGTCTGTCTTCCTTTTGGCTTTTTTCCCTTTTACTCGGGAGTTGCCACAGCGAATCATCTGATTCACACGTTTGATTTGGCAGAGTTTTTTACGTCGGATGCCGTTCCTGTCACAACCCTTTTTAGCAAGGGACAGAAACACGCTGACGACTTTGCAGCCTACTCTTTACGAAAGTCAGCAATGGTTCTTTTACATGCATCACACCATAGACCGTGAGAGACATGGCCCGCCTTTGATAACCCAGTTAGCCGCACTGGGGGGGACAGTGACAACTTTGTGGAGAGTGGGACTCGTAACCTCCAATCTTTGGATCAGCGATCCAGCGCCCTATACCACTAGACCACCACTGCCCCAAATAATATCAACATTAATTTCACATAAGTCACTTATTTATACCGAGTCACTTTACATTAAGCTTATAACAGTCAATCAACGCTTACAGTATGCGAGGCGCTCAATACCGAAAGTAGTTTACTTGCTGTGGGTTTTACAGACTTTCGGTCTTTCAAGTGCGCAAGCGTGCCGTTGAACTCGTTTAGAACACAGCCTGCACTGATGTGAATCCCAGCAAAGTGGAGAGTTCTTTATTTTGTGTAAGTAAGTAAGTAAATTTTATTCAAGAGATGCATACAAAGAACAATTACAAATCCTAATGAATATTAATATAAAAATAAGTATACACTCTGAGGATTCTGCTAAAAGATAATAAATATCTGTAATTGTTTTGTAATTTGTGTTGGCAGTGGTGGTCTAGTGGTATAGGGTGCTGGATCGCTGATCCAAAGGCTGGGGGTTCGAGTCCCTCTCTCCACAAGATTGTCATTGTCCCCCCCAGTGCAGCTAACTGGGTTATCAAAGGCAGGCCATGTCTCTCACTGTCTATGGTGAGAGGCATGTAAAAGAACCATTGCTGACTTTCGTAAAGAGTAGACTGCAAAGTCGTCAGTGTGTTTCTGTCCCTTGCTAAAAAGGGTTGTGACAGGAAGGGCATCCGACGTAAAAACCTCTGCCAAATCAAAAACGTGCGAATCCGATGATTTGCTGTGGCGACTCTCGAGTAAAAGGGAAAAAAGCCGAAAGGAAGACAGACAGACAGACAGTTCTGTAATTTGTGGATTCGGGTTTTCATTCATTTTACAACTCTCTGCTTAACTGAGTATGCATGGTAGATTGTGCCGATCCAAGCAGATAGTTACTTCATCTGTGTATGAGACTTGCACCCATGCTTGTAGGCTTACGCTTCTGACCAACTATATTTGCTTAGGATTACAAAAGTCCGCAAAACGGAGTAAACACACAGATCACAGAGACGGCGTCTTAACACAAGGGTAACACGCTATATAATTGAGATATATATATATATATATACACACACACACACACACACAATCAGTCTGTAGTTTGTAAACAATGAATGCAGCGTCATTGCGTCATTACATCAGCATACTACGTAGGTGTGTCAAAATTTGACCTTTTTTTTTGAAAAAAAAAAAAAAGGTAAAACCGATGAACGCAAGTCGGGGAGTGTCTGTAGTTCAATTAATTTTTTTAATGCCTTGGAAGAGTTTGCTTCCCCACATATTATGAATTCTTCTTCAGGTTTTAAATCCACATTTAAAGGCAACTTTTTTACTTTTTCACCTAACAAGAAACGATCACAAATGTACCTTTGTGCCTTATGAGAAATGTCAGTTAATTTTTCTTCTTCCAAAAGTTTTCAGTTTGTTTCACTGAAAGTTTATTTTATAATAAATAAAATGGCACCCAAGGTGGAGTTTTGATGCAGGTGTTGTAATCACTGACACTGTTTGGCTGACATGATGATGAAATTTATTTGGCCTTGAAAAAATCCTGATCCCTGTATGGTTTTTGGCAAAACGTGATTTGCCTTCAGTCTCAGAGATGATTTGATTTTCAGAATGTCTTTGTCACATGTCAAGGTCAGGGCAGGGTGGTAATATTCTGGAGATTGAGTGCTTGTAACATTGACATAAATGTTGGTAGACATGTCGTTACGTTGGACTGCTGAAAGAAACTGTATATGAACTTTCAAATGAGAACATTGTTTTATTTCAAGTGCTTTCAGAGGTCAAACCTCAAAATCCCCGTCTCATAACACCTCCGGACTTTTCTCCATTTACTATGGAACATATCAAAAGATTAGCACATGGCCAAAAATCCCCAATATCCAATATTTCGGAATTATTTCCAACATTATACATGCTGTGTGGCGGTGTCGGCTCATAGGTTCGTTGGATCACAGATCAGAAGGTGGGTTCAAGCACTAGTACCACCAAGCTGCCATTAGTGAGATCTTGTGCATGAACCTTAATCATCAACTGCTCAGCTGTATTTACTGAGACAGAAATGTAAGTTGCTATTAATGAGTGTCTTCCAAATGTTACAAGTGAATTTTAAGTTAAGATTTATCAATGGCAGTGTAGTTTTTGTTATTTTGACACAGTGCAGCAGCTGTGAAAGAGTCCCTAAGTCCATTTGGTCTCTTTCCATCTGTTAATTATCCCATAAATCTAGATATCTCAACAGTTTATGTAAATCTGCTGTTTGGTGATTTTAAGTGTTTTTTTTTTTCTACATTTTGAGTTAATGATTGATTGCATCTCCTTTTTCTCACCACCCCCTCACCTTTTTAAATATTTGATTTGATTACAGATAATGTTGTGTATAAGTGCTGTATGTTGGTTTTACACCTATTTATTGTTTATTGGGCTGTATATCGTTTTTTACACCAATTTGTTTACTGGCAAGTGCATGGCCTCCCCTGTTTTGGTTTAATTTCTCTGATATCGGAGCAATTTGTTAATAAGGGGTGATCACTTGGCTCCACTTCTGTTTTCTTTCTTTCTTTCTTTTTTTTTTTTTTGCAAATTTAAAAATATGGGTTATTTGGTGATTCCATATTGCAAGTTTTGCGGCTTAAATGTATATTGCACCAACGTTGAAAGAAGGTTGCGTGATAGTCATGCTACTGATTTTTGATTCATTTGCAGTTGGTTTGCTCATGTGTAGCAAAAAAATTAAATCTCCTGTCATAAATCATGTCCCCCCCCCCCCAAACTTTCCCTTTTTATTTGTGTTTCATAAGCATAAATAAAATATGAATGATGGCAAAATATACAAAATATGGTAGATGACCGCAAGTTTCAAACTTTCTGCGTGCAAGTCTTCAACTTGTTGCTTTTTCTTCTGAACGAAAAACTAAAGTTGTGAGCAAATAGACTTTGCGATCTTCTCACTTCATATGTGGAATGTTTCTGAAGAGTTTGAGACTTCTGTTAGGTCCTTGTTTTACGATACAGTCGGCCCCCAACTTACGACGACCCCTGTGCACGAAATCCCCAGTTTCCGTCCCCAAGATACGAACCCCTCCTTATGAAAAGAAATTCAAACACGCCAATCAAAATTTCACACAATGCGTGAGTTGCTCTCTCATTGGCTGTCTCTCAACATCCCGCCCCGCTGGCCTCCCAGGTAAAGACTGAAGGAAGTTTCACTGTTTAGTTTTTAGTTTAGTTTTTTTTTTTAAGTTGTTTTAATTCAGTAAATGTTTAATAAATGTGGGTGCATTTGAGCTGATCTGGAATTCTGATCCCTGAAGGAATCAAATTAAAGTTGAGTTGGTCAAGCAGGGAATGCGCTTTGAATTCACGTCTTGTGGGCTTGGCCCACGCACGCACGCGCGCGCGCGCGAGAGAGAGAGAGAGAGAGAGAATAACACTTTAGTTTTTAGTTTAGTTTTTAAGTTGTTTTAATTCAGTAAATGGTCGAGCAGGGAATACGCTAGAATTCACGTCTTGTGGGCATGGCCTGCAGCGCGCGCATGAGAGAGAGACGGGGAGAGAAAGAGAGTGAGCGGGGATAACGCTTTAGTTTTTAGATTAGTTTTTTAAGCTGTTTTAATTCAGTAAATGGTCAAGCAGGGAATGCGCTTTGAATTCACGTCTTGTGGGCGTGGCCCGCAGCGCGCGCGCGCGAGAGAGAAGGCATAGCTTTTTAGTTTATTTTTTTAAGTTGTTTTAATTCAGTTAAATGGTCAAGCAGGGAATGCAATTTGAATTCACGTCTTGTGGGCGTGGCCTGCAGCGTGCGTGCGAGAGAGATCGAGAGCGAGAAAGAGAGAGAGGCACGGGGTGTGTGTGTGTGTGTGTGTGTGTGTGTGTGTGTTAATAAAAATGTTTAATAATGGTTTAATAAATATGTTAATAAAATGGTTTAATAAATGATTTACTTTTAACACTTATTTCATAAAAAATTGGTGTACAGTAAAACCTCCGCTGACAAATGCTTAAGCTCACGAACTTTTCGCCTCAAGAACATTAAATTTGCGAGCATATTGTCTCTGCTGACGAACTAGTTTTCGGCGGACGAATCAAACCACGCGGTCGAACAGCGCCACGGTGGCGGCCACGAGAAGCTGACGCACGCTCACGGCGTCACAGTTCGTCACACCCCTTTCTTTGAGTGCGGAAGTGGTTTGTGTTTGATAGACATTTTGGACCATATTGAGTGTACTTTTGCTATTATGGGACCGAAAAAGACCCCACCACAGGCGGAGATCATTGAAAAACACGAACGAGGTGTGCGTTTGTGTGACTCAGCGTCCCAGTACCAGTACGCTAAGTCTACCATTGCTCCCATCCTTAAGAACAAGGAAGCTATTAAGGGTGCGTGTGTGGCTAATGGTGTTTCCAAACAGTAGGCGTTTCCAAACACTCCTTCCAAACAGTAAGTCCCTCCCTCCCTCCTCCTCCCACTCCATTCCATCAAGCCATCAACTACCATCACAAAGGTAAATAAAACGACTTTATTATACAGTACAGTTTATTTCTTTAATTACAATACAATAGCACATTTATTATACATAAAATAAGGTATATTTTTGTGTAGTTTTAAGGCTTATTTAGTAGAAAATTATGTTTTATGGGGACCTGGGAACGGATTATTCTCATTTTAATGGTTTCTTATGGGAAATAAATGTTCGGAAGACGAACTTTTCGCCTCACACACACTTTCTGGGAACCAATTATGTTCGTGAGCAGAGGTATCACTGTACTTTTATCATTTTTAAAGGGTTTATGGGGTTTATCCAGTCCAAAGACTGGAGCCTTGGAACAAATTAGGCATTTAACATGTAAGAGCCACCCCTACTTATGAAACCCCTGATATGTAAAAAGGGCTCTGGAACGGATTAATTTTGTAAGTTTGGGGCCAACTGTATTTGCGAAAATCTTTTAACATGTTTACAAACTTGGCGAAAAAAAAAATGACAAACCACGCAACTAATATGTGATGCTTTTAATGTTGCCAGACAAATTTGAGAACACTTTGAGAATGAAAGTGACAACCACAAATTGCTGTTTGTGCCAGTCCCTTTTCTGTCACTCCTAGTTTAATCTATTTATTTTTTCTATATATTCAGTTCTCAATCAATGTTGATGCTATAAACAATTGTTTCATTTTATTTCTTTCTTTTTGGTCATAAGATTTGTTAAAAATGCAGATCCCTTAATTTTACCTTTGACTCTTTTCTCACTTTGCCCTCTGATGGTGTGGCAAGCTGTCCAGAGTGTACTCTACCCTCGCCCAGAGTCGGCTGAGATGTTACGCCAGCCTCCCCTGACCCTAATTAGGATCGATCGAGCGGTTCATGAATGAATGTTCTTTCATTCTGACACTGGATACTGCTTCCTTTAATAATAAATAGGTTCATACTGAGAAACTCCCTGTTCCAATAGTTTTTTTGTTTTGTTTTGCTTTGAGTCTTTGTGTATGTGGCAAATTTTAATTTTGGGTTTGATTGAGTGAAATTCTCTTGTTTTGACCTGATTTTGTAAAATATTTGTTTTGACTTCACTGTAATTCTGGTGCTTATTTAGTCGTTCTTCCTCTATTTATGAAATATTCTTCAGGTGGTAAAGACCGCCGCAGTGGACTGATCCTCACCATCCCGCTATGCACGGAACAGACGAGCATGGAGGAGCTCAGCTCCACACTGGACTACCTGCTTAGCATCCCCAGGTCAGCACACACCAACCTTTCTTTCAGAGCATGCAGAGATATAAACTCTACGATCAGAAAAGTTCTTTCAGAATGAGACTGATGTCTGCTAAAATGATCTCCTTTTATTCTATCTCTCAGAGGACAGCCTGTATGACCCCCCCCCCTTCCCCAACTTAGTCATATCTTCTTCCCACACATCAGAGATTGCCTTCCCTATCACACAATCACCACCACCAAGGAGGGCTGAAAGCATGCACATACCCCCTCCGTGACATGCGACCCACCTCTTTTTGAACTCTTGCCCATGAGTATCTGGTTGCGGTCTAACAGACTCGTAGGATAAGTACTATTCACCCCTCATATAAATAGCTCACAGATGCCCATGATTGGCTGACGATCGCTGTGGGTGACAGGGAAGTGAGCATATGCATCCCTCCCTCCTGTGAGAGCTCAGCCAATTAGCTCTTATTGACTCCTGGTAATGGATGGCTGTGGCTTTAACCTGGATTCGAACTTACAAATCTCTGGGTTAACTTGTCGGTGCACTACTCGGGAGCATGCCTTTGCTTATTAGGATTCATTTTATCTTTTAGTACTGAACAGTGTAATGGAGATGAATAATAATAATAATAATAATAATAATAATAATAATAGCAATTATAATAATGGTTCCTCATGTCTTATAGCTTCTTCATTCCCTAGGGCACAAGATGTCATCCTCTTGTGGTCTACCATTAAACACTTCTGTGTGGACTTTTAGGATCCTTTAAGCATTGTCTTTTTATTAAAAGCTTTTTGATGCATTGCTGTTTAAAAGCTGCTGTTCGCACAACTCAACATGCCTGCCTTGATTATGGTTAACATATGTAAAAATAATTGATAACAATCTTGATTTAGTTTGTTTATTTATACGTTTTTTTCTATTGATCGATCGACGACTTGAAATTCTTCCTAGTCCAGTCACTTGAGGTAGCTTAATTTCTCATTTGGTGAATTATTTTAGTCACCAACCAACCTGGTTGGCTCGTTGAAAATATTAAAATAATAATAATAATAATAAGAATAATAATAAATGAGTAAAAAAAAAGTTGATTGAGATTCAAACAGACTGTCAAACAAAGCTGCCACACATCTACACAATATGCAGCATGTCAGAAGTCATGTAGAAGTCATAAATGTATTGGTGTTTTATTACCACTGCACATGCATGTGATGCATCTCCTTGAATCTCGCTGTACTTACGTGAGCCGCCACTTCAGACGGTAACAAAGCGGCTTTGGTCAGAGAAAGAGAAGAAGGCTACCGACAAACAGTCTTATTTTTTTCCTTTCGGCTTTTTCAAGTGTTGCCACAAAAAAAATCATCTGATTCGCACGTTTGATTTGGCATAAGTTTTAACGTAGGATGCCCTTCCTGACACAACCCTTGAGCAAGGGACAGAAATACGCTGACGGCTTTGCAGCCTACTCTTTACGAAAGTCAGCAATGGTTCCTTTACATGCCTCTCACCACAGACAGTGAGAGACATGGCTGGCCTTTGATAACCCAGTTAGCTGCACTGGGGGGGACAGTGACAACCCAGTGGAAAGTGGGACTCAAACCCCCAACCCTAGGATCAGTGATCCAACGCCCTATACTACTAGGCCACCACTGCCCTGCTACCGACAAACAATACGAAGCAGAAAATCGCCAAATGCTTTACAAACCCTCATGGAAGTGTGGTTGGCTCTTCTAATGCGGTATCCAGTCTCGTAGACATTTTTTTTTTTTTTCAATCAGCATTGAGGTAAAAAGGTTAGGAGAAGGGTTTTCTTAGTACAATGTTCATAAGATAACAGCATTTAAATGGTAGCTTTCTAGTTAAGCTCTGCATACACTTAAAATTTGAATCAGTCCTGTAGTTTATTTCTACTGGAACTACAATTCACCCCAACATATGAGGACCAATGGTACGGGAAAACCATTTATTGGCAATGTTTCTGAGCAGGGTTACACAAAGTGCTACCTGTCAAAACACATTATTTAGGTAACAAAAATAATCAGAAATCTCTTTCATATAGTTTGCCGCAAACATATTTACACAACGTGAATGGAGTGTCTCCCCCACTACTTCTTTGCTCATGTGTTGGCTGTAAGAAATCGTAGAATACAGACTGAGTGCTGAAATTCTGTTCAACATTCTTGTAAATGAAAAAATAAAAGTTATTTTTAAATCTCCCAAGAATTATATAAGCCAGGCATTCATTCTTGTGTGCAAGGACTCATGGAAGACGTTTTGTCTAATCAGCTTTATTATAATGAAACTCATGAAATTAGTTTGCTCTTGTCTTGATCGAAGTGATTTTTCAATGCTTAATGTGAGCTTTTTGAAATGGATATTAGTTATTAAAAGTCTGGCATATAGTGTTCCTACAATCGTTCCTCTCCAATTGCTCACTGCTGATCTTCTGCCAGAAAATTAATGAGTCTGGTGCCTGATCACAAACTCTCCAGAGTGCAATTTAAACGCCATCTGAGCCATACTGTGCCCAGCCACTATAGATTTGTATATTTGGAATATTTGTGTCACTCTTAGAGCTGTGTGTGTGAGGTATCACCTTACTGGTGGCTAGTTTTAGCTTGTTCTCCCTCTATATGAAATAAATATCAGTGTATCACTGAGTGAAACTTTGAGACTCGCCTCTTTCAGTTCATTCTTTCTTTAAATGAGATGTGTCATGAATTTTTTTTTTTTCTTCTTTTTAATCCCTAAATTCATTTGCCAAAAAGTCATATAAATATGCAGAAAATCCACAGATTCCAGGTGTTTCTCTTCGTCATCAGTACAGTATTTAAAGTGTGTGCACTCTGCTTAAGTGCTTCTCCTTTGAATAATAAATCCACTCTGTGCCATCACACACTGCCTCCTGCACTCTGGGTGAGAGTTCAATATGTCACACTTTTATGTTCTTAATATAAGTTTATATATATATATAATGTAGTAATGATTAAGTAAAAACTTGAATTTTGTACTGTGATATTTATTGATATATGCATATATATAAACAAAGAAATGAAAACGTTGAAAAGAAAAAAACCCCACCAAGGCTCAGAACAGGCAAAAAACACATACAGTACTTCGATAGAATAGGTAGTTAAGTCCTATGTACAGAATGGTTCTGACACAGGCCCAGTAGGCAGTACTAACTTGGTCAAATATAATAATAATAATAACAATGATAAAGCATAACAATAGGTAAGAATAAATAAAGTAAGAATAAATAAATAAAAATTAATTAATAATAATAATAATGCACTGAATAAGTGAGTCGGTGAATGCAACAACAAAAACGTTAGACACAACAGCGTAAGTTATATTGCACTCAGTTATGTAGTTTAAAAAAAAAAAAAAAATATATATATATATACACACACACACACACACACAGTATTATCCATTTCCTCACATATTGTAAGAGTTGATTGGCTGTTTTAAGCTTCATGTAATGTGACTCAACTCAGCTTCATGTAAAGTGACCATCCGTTGACCATCGGAACCATTCCAAGCAGAAAGATCACATCATGGAGAACATTAAAGGTTATATTTGATTCTGTATTTGATATTTGATGAGTTTATTTAATGATTTACACGTTTGATTTGGCGTAGGTTTTTTCGTCGGAGACCCTTCCTGACGCAACCGTTTCAGCAAGTGACAGAAACACGCTGACTGCTTACGCTTTTTAATAAAGTCAGCAATGGTTCTTTTACATGCCTCTCACCATCGACAATGAGAGACATGGCCCGCCTTTGATAACCCAGTTAGCTGCACTGGGGGGGACAGTGACAACCATATGGGGGCTCGAACCCCCAACCTTAGGTTCAGTGATCCAGCACCCTGTAATATATATATATATATATATATATATATATATATATACAGTGATACCTCTGCTCACGAACATAATTGGTTCCCAGAAAGTGTGTGTAAGGCGAAAAGTTTGTCTTCCGAACATTTATTTCCCATAAGAAACCATTAAAATGAGAATAATCCGTTCCCAGGTCCCCATAAAACATAATTTTCTACTAAATAAGCCTTAAAACTACACAAAAATATACCTTATTTTATGTATAATAAATGTGCTATTGTATTGTAATTAAAGAAATAAACTGTACTGTATAATAAAGTCGTTTTATTTACCTTTGTGATGGTAGTTGATGGCTTGATGGAATGGAGTGGGAGGAGGAGGGAGGGAGGGCGGGCGTTACTGTTTGGAAGGAGTGTTTGGAAACGCCTACTGTTTGGAAACACCCTTAGCCACACACGCACCCTTAATAGCTTCCTTGTTCTTAAGGATGGGAGCAATGGTAGACTTAGCGTACTGGTACCAGTACGCTAAGTCACACAAACGCACACCTCGTTCGTGTTTTTCAATGATCTCCGCCTGTGGTGGGGTCTTTTTCGGTCCCATAATAGCAAAAGTACACTCAATATGGTCCAAAATGTCTAGCAAATACAAAACCACTTCCGCACTCAAAGAAAGGGGGTGACGAACTGTGACGCCATGAGCGTGCGTCAGCTTCTCGTGGCCGCCACCGTGGCGTTGTTCGACCGCGTGGTTTGATTCGTCCGCCGAAAACTAGTTCGTCAGCAGAGACTATATGCTCGCAAATTTAATGTTCTTGAGGCAAAAAGTTCGTGAGCTTAAGCGTTCGTCAGCGGAGGTTTTACTGTACTCTTTCAATCTTCCCAGCACACTTCTGTCATCAATCAATACATTTCCCTCTCTGTCCTTTATCAATCTAACTTGCTGCACGTCCTTCCCATCTCTAGCTCTCTGCTGTGCCAACCTGTATAGATCATTTTCTCCCCCTTTACTATCCAACCTATCATACAAGTCATCATACGCCCTCTGTTTGGCCTTAGCCACTGCTACTTTCGCCTTACGCTGTCTCCCTGTACTCCTGTTTACTCTCTTCAGTCCTCTCTGTGTCCCACTTCTTCTTAGCTAATGCCTTCCTTTGTACACACTCCTGAACTTCCTCATTCCACCACCAAGTCTCCTTATCTACTTTCCTTCCAGAGGACACAGCAAGTACTCTCCTACCTGTGTCCCTGATCACATTTGCTGTGGTTGTCCAGTCATCTGACCACCCAAAGCCTGTTTCAACTCCTCCTTGAAGACAACATGACCCTCTTCCTTTTTCAACTTCCACCACTTTGTTTTCTGCTCTTTTAGCTCACATCCTTTCTGTGGGGCATAAGCATTAACAACATTGAGCATCACACCTTCAATTTCTAACTTGAGACTCATCACTCTGTCTGACACTCTTTTCACTTCTAGAACATTCCTGACAAACCCCTCCTTCAAGATGACTCCTACTCCATTTCTCTTCCCATCCACACCATGATTCAACAGCTTAAACCCTGCTCCTAAGCTTTTAGCTTTGCTACCTTTCCACCTGGTCTCCTGAACACAAGATATGTCCACCTTCCTCCTCTGCATCATGTCAGCCAGCTCTCTCCCTTTTCCTTGTATAGTTCCAACAGTCAAAATCCCTACTCTCAGTCCTAGACTCGTGCTTTTCCTCTTCTCTCTCTCTGCCTACGGACACGCCTCCCACCTCTCTGTCTTCGACCAACAGTAGTCCAATTTCCATCAGCACCCTGTTGGTTGACAGCTCTGATGGCGGTCGTTGTTAACCCGGGCCTCGACCGATCCAGTATGAGTTTAGACATTCTGGTTTGCATTTTGTATTTTGGCAAAAGTTTTACGCTGGATGCCCTTCCTGTCGCAACCCTCTGCATTTCTCCGGGCTTCGGACTGGCATAAGGGGGAGAGGCACTGGTTAGTGCCCCCCCGCCTTATGGCTGCATTTTATATATATATCTATATTATCTCTATTATCTATATTTTATCTATATATGTACACACACACACATACATACATAAGTAAATTCGGTCTAGCTTAGAGACAAGCTAATTCGAGTGAAGTCGTTTTCGACTTGCGTCGTCTCTCTTAGAACAAATTAACGACGTAAGCCGAGGTATACCTGTAGCGGACATTTTTGAGCCTTTTTATAGGCTTTCCAAACCACTTTTCAACTTGTGCAGATACATATTGTGTTTTGCTCAAACTGCATTTGCTCCACTTTTGCAAAGTGACCTACACATGTGCAGGGAAGCAAAATAACATTTAAAGGCAAAAATAACAACTCCTTTTCTCAAGTGCTCGAGTACTGTCATCCATACAGCCACAGTGTAAACTCTTAAATCCTTCCCTTCAGCTACAGATATACAGAAATTTCTCTGTTTATAATGACTTTCTGATTTTAATGACTTATTGTCAGTCTCTTAACTGTCCTGGCGTGTGTGTGTTTACAGTGAGAAGTGTAAAGCACGCGGTTTCACGGTCATTGTGGATGGCCGGAGATCCCAGTGGAACGTGGTGAAGACAGTCGTATTGATGTTGCAGGTAGGAAGAGATGAAACTGTTTGTGCTAAGACGTACGTGTACTAATGTATGTATGTATGTATGTGTATATATATATATATATATATATATATATATATATAAAATGTATGTGTGTGTGTGTATGTGTGTATATATATATATATAAAATGTATGTGTGTGTGTGTATGTGTGTATATATATATATAATATATATATATATATTTTGTGTGCGCACACACACACATACATATACACATCCAGTCGGAACTCTACTTACGAAAACCTCTGAACATGAAAAATCCAGGTTACGAAAAACATTTTCCTAAATTTTTGCCCTCTGTATCCGGAACAGCCTTATCTTACGAAAAGCACCAAACGCGCCATTCAAAAATTCAAACAATGCGCAAGTTGCTCTCTCATTGGCTGTCTCCCAACATCCCGACCCGCTGGCCTCCCATTGGCCTCCAATTGGCCAGGAGGGAGCTGAATCTCCGTAGTACTGTACCCATAAGCTTGTTTGACACACGTAAAGGACAGACATACTGTTGGTTCATGAGTTTTGTGAGTTTTGAGAGTACTCAGTGCAGCTAATTTGAGGAGCTCCAGATTAGCGCCACCCCATCTCAAAAGCTCCGCATTCGGCCACAAAGCTTTTTTTTGTGCACAGCAGTGGGCGCCGCCACAAATGTTTCATGCACAGAATGCTCCGTAAGACAGAAGACCTCCGATCTCGTAAGGAAGCAAGTTAATATTGAATCTGGACCTCTGATCTCTTGAGGAAGCAAGTTAATATTGAATCCGCACCTCAGATCTTTCAAACAGGTAATTCTGCTTTAAATCCAACACCCCGTCTCAAAAGCTCTGTCGGCTGCGCGCTGCGTGTGGGTGGACCCCGCATTTGGCAAAACGCGCCACTCAGAGAGTGAGAGAGAGAGAGAGAGTTTTGTGTGTGTGTGTGTGTGTGTGTGTGTGTGTGTGTATGTGAGACAGAGAGAGACACTGAAACAGAGAGAGACACTGAGACAGAGAGAGACACTGAGACAGAGCGAGACACAGATAGAGAGAAACAGTGTTGTGAGTGTGTGTGCCTTAAGAAAAAATGTTTAATCATGGTTTAATTAATAAATGTTAATAAAATATTTAAATGGTTTAATAAATAATTTTACTTTTAACACATTTCATACAAAATTGGTGTACTTTTATAAGTTTAAAGGGATTATGGGGTAGTCTTGGGAGCCTTGGAATGAATCACGCTAAAATAAAATGTGTTGTTTGTGAGAGAGAGAGTATACACACACACACACACATACTAGTCTTTCTCAAAAAATTACCATATTGTGATAAAGTTCATTATTTTCTGTAATGTACCAATGAAAATTTAACTTTCATATATTTTAGATCCATTGCACACCAACTGAAATATTTCAGGTCTTTTATTTTTTTTAATACTGATGATTTTGGCATACAGCTCATGAAAACCCAAAATTCCTATCTCAAAAAATTAGCATATCATGAAAAGGTACTCTAAACGAGCTTTATTGTTACAGGGGAGGTACTTGAGCAAGGAGAAAACGTAGTTATTGCTAATGACGAGGAGAAACACGGAAACTTTAGATACGGAGAACTACGGAGCGGGAACTGATTGAGCGTGGTGCTGAAACCAGGAGCCAGAGAGATCACGGGAAAGCAGGGACGTGAAGAGGGACTATCTTCTAGCACTGGGATGAGTGCATTGCTTGTATTTATAGCATGGTAGAGGGGAAACAATGTAAGAAAACTTTATTAAAATTCTTTACAAAATGTCAGATACATAAATTTAAAATATTTTCAAATTAAATTAAATTCATATAGTGGGACTAATGAACATTAAAATGATAAAAATATAAAATTATTCAATTACAAAATGACCACTGTACTTTATCAAAATCCTTCTGACCTTTGTTTAAACTCCCTGTTCCTTTCAAGCATAACACAGCGGATCTGATCAGATTTACAGAAAGTTTCATTCTTATCCAGTTCATTATAATACCGTAGTATCTCACCTTACGATAGTCCCAGCAAACGAAAAATCCAGGTTACGCAAAACATTTCCCCAAATTTTTTGATTCTGTATACGAAACAAGTTCTTACGAAATGCGCTATTCAAACCTTCAAATATGCCATTCAAACAATGCACAAGCTGCTCTCCCATCGATGGCGTTTAAACATCCTGCCCCGCTGGCCTCCCATTGTCTCGGAGGGATGATGTAGCTCCCTCCCATTGGCTATCTTCCAACATCCCGCCCCGCTGGCCTCCCATTGGGTAGGAGGCATGACGCAGCTCCCTCCCATTGGCTATAATGGAGCTGCATCTCCCATAATGCTTGTCATGTAACAGGCAGAGTTACTGTTGTTTCATGCTTTATTTCTTGACTCAGGCTTTTAACCTTCCATAAACATTTGTCAGATTATAACTCTGCTAAGAAGACATGGTCAGTACACACGCACGTGCGCGTGTGTGATTTCCGGTTTGAGTGAGAAGAAGAAACGTTCTTGTAGCATGCAGTTGAGTGAGGAATATGGCCAAACCCGTCTACCATCAATACAATGTTGAAGCAGAAGGAGGTCTTACAAGGTGTGCTTTTCGAATTTTCAAAGGGTTTACGGGGTAGTATTGGGGGCCTTGAAACGTATCAGATGTTTTACATGTAAAATGCGGTTCAATTTACGAAAAATTAAGGTTCAGAAAAATAATTTCATAATTTCGGATTAATTTCATAAGGTGAGGCACAACTGTACTGTCAGTTTGTTTTCTTATATAGAAGACGTACAGGTACAACACACTCAAGATTTTTAATCGCCATTTGTGCTTGACGTAATAAGCTTTCAACCGGACCCAGAATGCAGCGTGAGATGTCAGAGTTTATTATTCAAAGTGGAAACACTTAAGCAGCGTGCTTTCACTGAGGTGAACTTCATTCAGTCCAAGGAGCGCAGCTAAGCCCCTCAGCTGGAGTGGGCAGCGAACAGAGTGAGAGAATACAGTACGAGTGATGTGAGTCAATCTTTTGGCGCAGAGGTGAGCGTGCTTGTGTTTATTGGGAGTAGATGAGAAGAGTGAATTCAGGTCTGAGCCACAAGCAGCTCAGCCATGCCCCTCAGCCGGAGCGGAAAGAAAAAAGTTAGATGAACACAGCCGCCAAAATCAAAGTCCCCCAAAAAAACATAACATAACAAAAAGAACATAAAGTGTAATAAATTGGATAAACAAAACAAAAAGATCAACATGCTACACCACAGTACATGTGGGGCCAGTGGCAAAGTGGTGAGGGTGATGCGCTCATGATCGGTAGGTTGTGAGTTTGAATCCCACTGATACCTTCACTGTGCTAAGACCCCTAGGCAAGGTCTCAACCACAAGTGTGCCTCTGTTCACCCAGCAGGATAATGGGAACCAGTAAAAATATACTGGGGAGGTAACCTGCGATGGACTTGCGTCCCATCCAGGGGGAGTTGAACTCCTGGTCGCTTCATGCTACGGAAACCGGGGATAAGCACCGGCCTGATGAGCCACGAGGCTCGGGTGTAATAACCCAACAGACTTTACCTTTACCTACCACAGTACATAAAATCACACACACAAACATTCTAAACATTAACATAGGTACTGTACTGGAATAATAATTGAAAAAGACTTTAATGCAACAGTTCAGATGATTATTCCTCTTCAAGCCCTTCAGAGGAAACTGTCGTTTCTTCGGGAGAAAGTCTTTTTTCTTCACAACAGAGATTCAACATCATTACCTTTATCTGGCGCTGAGCCGGCGTTTGAGTGGCATCATGGAGCTACACTGGTAATTAAAACACACTAAAAAAATGCTCATTGACGACTTGTGCGCGGGTGAGGAAAAAGGGTTGTATACATCATCTCAACCAATCAGCAGACAGTAGGACAGCCATTGGCTGAATTTGAATCACGTGACAGTTGCTTGGCAATCCGTGAATATGCGCAGGCGTGAGTGCATAACTGTGAATAGTCATGTGCCTACTCTATGTAATAATTTAACATATAGGTTGCTCTGGAGTATAAGTCGCACCCTCAGCCAAATTTTTTTTGGGGGGGGGGGGGGGGGGGAGTGTGACTTCTTCTTTTACTTACGGCTGCTCCCTTCAGGGGTCGCCACAGCAAATCATCCGCCTCCAACTCACCCTGTCCTCCGCATCTTCTTTTCTGACTCCAACGACCTTCATGTCTTCCTTCACCACATCCATAAATCTCTTCTTTGGTCTTCCTCGAGGCCTTCTGCCTGGTAGTTCCAACCTCAGCATCCTACTGCCAATATACTCACTATCCCTCCTCTGTACATGTCCAAACCATCTCAATCTAGCCTCTCTGACTTTGTCTCCAAAACATCTTACGTGGGCTGTCCCTCTGATATACTCATTTCTGATCCTATCCATCCTCGTTACTCCCAGAGAGAACCTCAACATTTTCATCTCCGCGACCTCCAGCTCTGCCTCCTGCCTTTTCCTCAGTGCCACTGTTTCTAATCCATACAACATCGCTGGCCTCACCACCGTCTTGTACACTTTTCCCTTCATTCTTGCTGACACTCTGCTATCGCACATCACACCGGACACTTTTCTCCAACCATTCCAGCCTGCCTGCACACGCTTCTTCACCTCTTTTCCACACTCTCCATTGCTTTGGATTGTTGAGCCTAAGTACTTAAAATCCTCCACCTTCCTTATCTCTGCTCCCTGTAACATCACCGTTCCTCCTGGGTCCTTCTCATTCATACACATGCATTCTGATTTTCTGAGGCTAACCTTCATTCCTCTCCTTTCCAGGGCATACCTCCACCTCTCTAGATTTTCCTGCACTTGTTCTCTGCTCTCACTACAGACTTGTACTCTGGAAAATCAGGTAGTGTTACATGTACTGCAGTGACTTTTTACATGTAGCTTCAGGAAAAAAAAAGAGAATACAGTAGGCCCTGGACTATTCATGGTTTTGCACTCGCGGTTTGAGTATTCACGGACTGCCGAGCAGCTCGCACGTGATTCAAATTCAGCCAATGGCTGTCATCCTTCCTGCTGATTGGTTGAGTTGATGTAACGCCCCTTTTTCCTCATGCGTGCACAAGTTGGCAATGAGCCTTTTTTAGTGTGTTTTAATTACCAGTTAAGTTCTACAGTGGTATGAAAAAGAATCTGAACCTTTTGGAATTTCTCACATTTCTGCATAAAATCACCATCAAATGTGATCTGATCTTTGTCAAAATCACACAGATGAAAAAGCAGTGTCTGCTTTAACTAAAACTACCCAAACATTTATAGGTTTTCATATTTTAATGAGGATAGCATGCAAACAATGACAGAACGGGGAGGAATAAGTAACTGAACCATCACATTTAATATTTTGTGCCCCCCACAGGCAGCAATAACTTCAACCAGACGCTTCCTGTAGCTGCAGATCAGTTTGGCACATCGATCAGGACTAATCATGGCCCATTCTTCTTTACAAAACTGCTGTAGTTCTGTCAGATTCCCAGGATGTCTGGCATGAATCACTGTCTTGAGGTCATGCCACAGTATCTCAATGGGGTTCAAGTCTGGACTTTGAACTGGCCACTCCAGAACGTGTATTTTGTTCTTCTGAAACCATTCTGAAGTTGACTTACTTCTGTGTTTTGGATCATTGTCTTGTTGCAACATCCATCCTCTTTTTAGCTTCAACTGTCTGACAGACGGCCTCAGGTTTTCCTGCAAAACATCCTGATAAACTTTTGAATTCATTTTCCCATTAATGATTGCAAGTTTTCCAGGCCCCGAGGCAGCAAAACAGCCCCAAACCATGATGCACCCTCCACCATGCTTCACAGTGGGGATGAGGTGTTGATGTTTGTGAGCTGTTCCATTTTTCCTCCACACATGACGTTGTGTGTTCCTCCCAAACAATTCAACTTTGGTTTCATCAGTCCACAAAATATTTTGCCAAAACTTCTGTGGAGTGTCCAAGTGCCTTTTTGCAAACATTAAACGAGCAACAATGGTTTTTTTGGACAGCAATGGCTTCCTCCTTGGAGTCCTCCCATGAACACCATTCTTGGCCATTGTTTTACATATAGTTGATGTGTGCACAGAGATATTGGACTGTGCCAGTGATTTCTGTAAGTCTTTAGCAGACACTCGAGGGTTTTTTTTAACCTCTCTGAGTATTCTGCGCTGAACTCTTGGCGTCATCTTTGGTGGACGGCCACTCCTTTGGAGAGAAGCAACAGTGCCAAACTCTCTTCATTTGTAGACAACTTCTCTGACTGTCTATTGATGAACATCCTGACTTTTAGAGATGGTTTTGTATTCTTTCCCTGCTTTATACAAATCAACAATTCTTGATCGCAGGTCTTCAGACAGCTCTTTTGAGCGAGCCATTGTGCACATCAGACCATTCTTCTCATCAAGACAATTCTTACCAGGTGTGTGTTTTATAGTGGGCAGGACAGCTTTAAGCCATTCATCAGTGATTGGGCACACACCTGACTTAAATTGTTTGGTTAAAATTGGTTTCAATTGCTCTTTAAGTCTCCTTAGGCAGAGGGTTCAGTTACTTATTCCTCCCCCTTCTGTCATTGTTTGCATGCTATCCTCATTAAAATATGAAAACCTATAAATGTTTGGGTGGTTTTCGTTAAAGCAGACACTTTTTTCATCTGCATGATTTTGACAAAGATCAGATCACATTTGATGGTGATTTTATGCAGAAATATGAGAAATTCCAAAAAGTTCAGATACTTTTTCATACCACTGTATGATGTCACTCAAACGCCTGCTTAAACACCAGAAAAAGGTAATGAGGTTCAATGTCTCTTCTGAAGAAATAAGACTTTCTCTGGAAGAAACGACAATTTCCTCTGAAGTCACGTCATTGCTGAAGAGGAATACAGTAATCGTTTGAACTGTTGTAAAACACTCCACTATTAAAGTCTTTTTTAATTATTATTCCAGTACATGACCTCAGGTAATGTTTGTGTGTTATATTTTATTTACTGTGGTGTAGCATGTTTCTCATTGTGTTTTGTTTATCCAATTTATTACATTTCTTGTTCTTGTGTTTTGAGGGACTTCGATTTTGGTGCTGTGCCTTTCACTAACTGTTTACTTCCTTATTTCCTTACTTCCTTTACTTCCATGGCTGAGCTACTCGGGAGCACACACCTGAATTCACTATTCTGATTTACTCCCAATAAACAAAAACATGCTCAGTTCTGCGCCAGAGGATTAACTCACATCAACATCATCGCTTCTTTGGTTTGTAATGCCTCTTATTCTATCACTCTAAAATTCTGTTTTGTACTGTACTTCGGTTCCGGCTGGGGGGCGTGGCTGAGCTGCTTGGACTTGATGCAATTAATACCTGAATTCAGTCGTGTCATGCCTAATGCAATAGAGTACGTTCCTCTAATGGGCATTTTTGAAAACTGCAGTGCTGTATGTTTATAAAGAGAATTCACTGAAAGGTGTTTTATGCGTATGCTGTATAATGTTTATATTTTATCATCAATAAAAATAAGAGTAAAAATTGAAAAGTTTTTCTTAATCATGACCACATTTTACTACATTAAGTCTGTATTAATGAGTAAGACTGTCTAATAGAATGTGTTTAAGAAGCATATTTTAGCGCATGTAATAGATACATAGTATTTTACTTACATCTGCTCATTCGTGCATGTGATATCATACATGGGGTTTTACTTCCGGGTACAGAACTCGCGGATTATCTCGATTCACGGGAGGGCCGGAACCGAACCCCTGTGAATGTCAAGTGTCTACTGTACAGTGATCCCTCGGTACTTCGCGCTTCAGTTCCTGTGGCTTTAGTGCACTGCGGGTTTTTCAAAAATATTCATCGAAAAATGAAAAAAACAAGGAAAATAGGGGAAAGACTTTGAACGGGCACTGAGAATGGGGGGTGGGGGGGGGGTGGGTCTGGACATGCAATTTCTTTTTCCCCCTCTTCGTAAGCTATAGGAGATCCTTCCTTGTCTTTTCTGTCCCCCCATTCTAAATGGACAATCTTCAAAGAAAACAAAGTTTTTATTCTAATTCTCTAAACATGATTCAGCTAATCACTGGCCTGTGAAAGGGGATAACTTGTACCGAGTGTGCGCTCATGCACTGTGCACACACGCAGACAAATCGGCATGTACGTTCTGCAAAAGTGTGCGTGTACGTGTACACAAAACTGAAGTGTCTCTTCTGACTTGCTTCTAACTGTAAAGTTAATGTAAATGAGATCAATTATTTTGCAATAATTTGTTGATCACTGCTTTCAGTTTTAGGACTTTAAGAGTGCACATTACACGCTGAAAGCAGCATGCTTTATTTGCTGAGCTTCACCAGGTTGTAATATATCTGTGGGTGTTTTAATTTTAAATGAAATAGATTTGATTACTTGCACTTTTCTTTTCGAAGTGGTCATGGCTTATGAATGTCCCGGTATTACTGTTGACTGTTGATATCTGTAGCAGTGCTGGTTGCATGATAGCTGTCGAATCTGCAGTCATTTTGTAGTGAGGCAATAAAATTGTCAGTACAAATAGGTACCGGCACTGCTCGTGATTCACTCAGGAATTGTGACACAGCTCAGCCTGATGGCTTAAAATAGTCAAACTTCAACCTGTAAATGCAGCCCTTGGAATCAAATAATGCTGAATAAATTTCATTGTGCTAAAAGTTAATTTCATTCCTGTTCCAGTGGTACCAAATTCAGCCATGTTTATAGAAAAAGAACATTTCAATTTTAGACCAAGTTTATGTTGATTTTTACATCAACCTTGATTAGAGCGCCTTTGTTGTGATGAGATTTCAAGTGCATTGCACCCCGGTTTCAAGGCATCGTCCACGAAATCTGCTCATGCGGTGTGCTGATATGACGTACTTGGTCTAAACCATTACCGTATTCAGCTGTGAATCTCCAGCTTTTCAGCCTATTTGGTTTGTCAGGGGTATATTTTGCCATTTAAAAAAACAAACAAACAAAACTTCATGTTTAGAAATATCTCCAAGATGATTTCCATATTTTTTTTTTAAATCGGTAGAATATAACCCCGATTTTGGGTTGTTTTTTGTTTTGTGTTGGCTTAAGGTTTTTTTTTTTTTTTTTTTTTTTGCATAATTGGCCTCGTTTTTGTGACATTTTCTTTACATTTTCCACCTATGCTTCCTTAATTTCCTTCTTTTTTAATTCGATGAATATTTATTTATTTATTTAAAAACCGCGATTAATTGAAGCACGAAGTAGCGAGGGATCCCTGTATAACCTTTATTGTGTATAAAATTTTTTAGTGTGTTGCGATAAATATAGACTTTGACTCTGAATTGAACGGGTCACTTGGCTCACTGGTTAAACATGAACGGAATTGGCACTTTGGACCTCGGGCAGACTTTTATTTAATTTACGGGTTCTAATTTCAAAATCAGCAGATAGGACATGTTCTTCAGATTTAAGTAGCCTCAGACTAAGTAGGTATCTTAATTTGTGTGTTTTGATAGAGAAATCTTACTTTTAGAATAGTGTCATTGTGAAAAATTTACAACCTTGCTAATAGTAGTACTATAATGAATATAATAGCATGCTAATGAGATTTCCTTTTGGCTTTTTCCCTTTATCAGGGGTCGCCACAGCGAATGATTTGCATGTTTGATTTGGCATAGGTTTTTACGTCAGATGCCCTTCCTGACACAACCCTTTCGCAAGGGACAGAAACAGGCTGACGGCTTTGCAGCCTACTCTTTACGAAAGTCAGCAATGGTTCTTTTACATACCTCTCACCATAGACAGTGAAAGACATGGTCCGCCTTTGATAACCCAGTTAGCTGCAATGGGGGGACAGTGACAACCTTGTGATGAGTGGGACTCGAACCCCCAACCTGAGGATCAGCAATCCAGCGCCCTATACCACCAGGCCACCATTGCCCTAATAGCACACTAATATTTAATGTTATATATGTAATATTTAATTAGTATTAAATATTAGTAATAAGTAAACAAACACACGTGGAATTTTTTTTTTCTTCTAATTACAGTGGTACCACACCTTACGAAATTAGTCTGTTCCAGAGCCTTTTTCTTAACCTGGATTTTTTTGTCAATTGAACCACATTTTACATGTAAAACATGTGATTTGTTCCAAGGCCCCAATACTACCTGCTAAACTCTTTAAAAATTATAAAAGCACGCCTTTTAAGACCTCCTACTGCTTCAGTATTGTACCGATGGTATATGCGTTTGGCCATATTGATTTGCGATATCACTCAACCGCATGCCACGAGAGAGTGTGTGTGTGTGTGTGTGTGTGTGTGTGTGTGTGTGTGTGTGTGTGTGTGTGTGTGTGTGTGCATGTACACGCGCTTGCGTGCGTGTTGACCATGTCCTCCTAGCGGTTATAATCTTACAACTGTTTATGGAAGGTTAAAAGCCTGAGCCAAAAAATAAAGTTGCAATGAGCACACCCGAAAAACTAATGAAACAACAGTAACTCTGTCCTTTACACGAAAAGCATTATGGGTGCTTCGGGGATAGCCAATGGGAGGGAGCTGCGTCAATGGGAGGCCAGTGGGGCGGGATGTTGAGAGTCAATGGGAGAGCAACTCGTGCGTTGTTTGAATTTTTGAGATGGTGCTTTCGTAACGTGAGCTTGTTTCGTATGCAGAGACAAAAATTTCAGGAAAATTTTTTCGTAACCTGGATTTTTAATTTATTGGGGCTTTCATAAGTTGAGGTTCCACTGTACATGTGCACACACACACACACACACACACACACACTTTTATTTTTATATTTTATTTATTTATATATATATATATATATATATATATATATATATATATAAATTCTGAATTTTTTGTCCCAGAAGTCGAACAAAATTCAGAAGCTGAACGCGAAACAAGAGTGGCAAAAGTGGAGAAACAAGACAAAGACCGAGAGGGAGGGGAAATGCATGCTTTCCGGAAGTCCGGAAGTTGTTGAGCTGTATCACCCTGATAAAGCTAAAGCGAGCAGTGCTTATGAGCCACTTCTGTAAGGTTTTGAAAAGAAGGCAGAAAGAAGCCACGTTTGAAATGTTCTTCATGAAAAAAAAGGAACATCTTGAAGAAGAGTCATCCATGCCAAAGCGAGTAGCAAGAGAAAAAACACCTCTGACTGATTCACCTGAAGCTGTTATGGAAGGCGATTCCTCTTCCAAACAGTAACAATCAATCTCTTAATTTCACATTTGTTATTTTTACACTCAACCACAAAAAGGCACCCTAGGCTTGGGTACCAGTACCTGCTCATCCACCACTGAAGAAATGGCCCCAAAATTAAAATCCTATTCTTTGGATTACAAGCTGCAAGTAGGCAAATATGCAGCAGAAAATGGTCATAGAACAGCAGAAAAAAAGTTTAGAGTGAATGAGAAACTTTTGAGGGAGTGGAGAAAAGCGGAGATTATTATTACTGCAATGAAGAAAACAAAAAAAAAAAGCTAGATACCCACAGCTAAAAGAACGAGTTTGCACATGGGTGCTTGAGCAATGTGTCGCAGGGAGAGGCTTGTCAACAGTGCAGCTGCGTCTCCACGTCCAGGTTGTGAAATTATTACATATATAGTAGGCCCTCGACATTCGCGGGGGTTCGGTTCCGAGCTCTCCCACGAATCGAGATAATCCGCGAGTTCTGTACCCGGAAGTCAAACCCCATGTATGACGTCACATGTGCGAATGAGCAGCTGTCAGTAAAAAACTATTCTGTTACATGCGTTAAAATATGCTTCCTAAACACATTCTACAGACAGTCTTACTAATTAATACAGTATTAATGCAGTAAAATATAGTAATGATTAAGAAAACCGTTTCAATTATTACTCTTATTTTTATTGATAAAATATAAACATTATACAGCATATACTGTTGTAAAGCACTCGTTTTAAAGTCTTTATCAATTATTATTCTAGTACAGTACCTAAGTTAATTCTTAGAATGTTTGTGCATGAGATTTTATGTTCTGTAGCATGTTTAACAAACGATGCCAAAAGGATAAACTTTATTACGCTTCATGTCCTTTTACATTGAACTTGGAGTGACGTCTTCAAGATGGCGCTGCCTAGAGGGCAACGTCTTGGAGTCAAGCCTAGCCGCATCCCGGCTAACAAGCCCAGTTGAGCATGCTTAGTTATACACACCCGAAGATACTCCGATCTTATAGCTGTAGTAGAGTCGACTGGTCGTTGACGAGCATAGAGGAAAACATAAACAAACAAAACAACAAATAAAACAAATTAAAACGAACAAAGAGACAATTTGACGCTGAGAACTTCTATTGTGAGCTGCTATGCTATGGGAGCTCCATGCTAACCGCCCAGGCGGAGTTCTCAGAGGCTTGGTTAGCACTTTCGGCCCTACTGCTTGAAAAGGTTCAGTCCCTGCGAAACAAGATGGATGAGCTTCATGCTCAGATTGCAGGGCAGAGGGATCTACAGGACTGTGTTTCTGTGAAATATGACTCAAGGAGAGTACACCCGATAAAGCGATTATACCAGCCGGCTACACAGCCTTCATCCTCTGTAATCCCAAGCGCCAGAGTTGTCGTTCGGCCCCTTCCCGCCTGGGCTTATTGCTAGCTGGGATGCGGCTCGCATTGAGCTGCCTACCATAGCTTGTTAGCTCTGCTAATAGCATGTTAGCTCTGCTTAGTTATATACGCCAGAAGATGCTCCGATCTTATTGCTGTAGTCGAGTCGACAGATCGTAGATGAGCATAGTGCAAAACATGAACAAACAAAACAACAAATACAACAAATTAAAACGAACAAAGAAACAATTTGACTCTGAGAACTCCGTGACGTCGCCCTCTGGACAGCGCCATCTAGGAGACGTCACTCCAAATTCAATGTAAAATGACACGAAGAGTACTGTAATAAAGTTTATCCTTTTGGTATCGTTTGTTAAACATAATACAGAACATAAAATCCCACGCATAAACATGAACTTGGGTTCAGTACTGGAATTATAATTGAAAAAGATTTTAATACAACGGTTCGAAGTCTTGTTTCTTCAGAAGAGACATCCAGCGTTTTCTATCGCTGAGCCAGAGAAAACGCATTGCGTTTGAGTGGTATAGAGCTTAACTGGTAATTAAAACACACAAAAAAGAGGCTCATTGACAACTTGTGCGTGAATGAGGAAAAAGGGGTGGGACATCAGCTCAACCAATCAGGAGAAAGGAGGACAGCCATTGGCTGAATTTGAATCACGTGCCGGTTGCTCGGCAGTCAGCGAATACTCAAACCGTGGGTGCAAAACTGCGAATAGTCAAGGGCATACTGTATATTTGGCAGTATCGCATTTTTGATCCAGGTTTTCAACTTACTCTGAATCTTACTCAGAACACTAACTTGCGACTTAATCCGTATAACACTGAAGTAGGTTACATTTATTGGCTGTTCCTTTTGACCGCAGCCAATATGTGATCAGTTCTATATGCATTCACATATGGTTAAAAATTAAAATGCTTTTAAGGAGGTGGTGTTTTTTGATTTATGGGGTTATGTGGGTGTGGTCAAATCTAAAATCAGACAAGCTATCACTTAAATTAGGCAGTATGCTCATGAGGCATGCATGCATCATTTGGCTGTTCCAAATTGTGTGTGTGTGTGTGTGTGTGTGTGTGTTGGCCCTGGAATGGTCTGGCGAGGATGTATTTCACCTTCGTCCACAGTTGGCTGATATATGCTCCAGCCTCCCTGTGATCTGACAGCGATTAAGTGGCTCAGTGAGTGAGTGATGCAGGCAGAATTTTTATTGAGTAGGACACACACTAATGTTAATTATTTATTGACAAGCATATTATTAATACTAATGTTTAGTTGAGCTCGGTGGTCAAAAGTGCATGGACGTTGGACAGTCACAATCAATGTGGTTCACCCAAAAATTGAACGTAAAGATTTGTGTAGAATGTATTTGTGTGGTGTAAAATTACGGTTTTTCTTCACTGCAACTTAAAATCCCAGACCTGTTCAGGCATGACAATGCTCCATGCACAAAGTAACCTTCATACAGACCCTGTTTGCCAAGGTTGGAGTGGAAGAACCTGAGTGCACTAATCCCTAACCCCAATCCTACGACAAGCATTGAGGATGAAATGGGACACTGAGTGGACCCAAATAATTCAATCATTCGAAAACATTTTAAATTGCATTTATTCATACTATAATTTTTTGATGATGGCATGCTAATAACAGTATGTGGCATTTTCCTTTACATTATTTTTATTAAAAGTAGTCAAACACAATCCACTTAATAATTGATCAAAAGGGCTGTTAGTAAAGGGTTTAAATCTGGTGAAAGCATGATACAGTGGTACCTCACCTTACGAAAGACCCAACAAACGAAAAATCCAGGTTATGAAATGCATTTACCTAAAATTTCCATCTCTGAATACGAAACAAATTCACGTTACGAAACGCGCCATCCCAAAAATTATTTCAAAAAATGTGCAAGTTGCTCTCTCATTGGCTTTCTCCCAACATCCCACCCCGCTGGCCTCCCATTGGCTATCTCCCATCTTGCCTCGCTGGCCTCCCGTTGGCTAGGAGGAAGCTGCATCTCCATAATACCCATGACGCAGCTCCCTCCCATTGGCTATCATGGAGCTGCATCTCCATAATACCCATGATGCTTTTCGTGTGCCTTCGACGCATTGTTCGTGTAAAGAACCTTGTGTACATAACACGTGTAAAGGACAGAATTACTGTTGTTTCGTGATTTTTTTGAGTGTGCTTATTGCAACTTTATTTTTTGGCTCAGGCTTTTAACCTTGCATAAACATTTGTAAGATTATAACTGCTCAGAAGACCTGGTCAACACACAAACACACACACACACACACACACACACACACGCGCGCGCGATTCCCAGTGAAAGTGATTCCCAGTGCGAGTGAAAAGAAGAAGCGGGCCCGTGACATGCGGTTGAGTTATATCGCAAAGGAATATGGCCAAACCCGAAGGAGGCCTTAAAAGATATACTTTTATAATTTTTAAAGGGTTTAGGGGTAGTATTGAGGGCCTTGGAACGAATCACACGTTTTACATGTAAAATGCGGCTAAACTTACGAAAAAAAATCAGGTTACAAAACACACTTCTGGAACAGATTAATTTCGTAAAGTGAGGTACCACTGTATAATCATAACCTGAACAGCCTCAGTTTTCCGAAGAAAGGGAAGGATCTGGTCTTTTCCCATCAGGCTCTGTGTCTCCCCCGGTTTTGTGTTCCATTTGGTTGATCCTGTTCCCATTGACCTGGATATTTCACAGCCACTTGAGAATATTCAGGTCTTTCCTATATTCTCACAAACAATATTGAAATTTTTGCCCAAAATTGGTCATCTCTCATTCCCTAAGGGAACTGGCAGAAAACGGACCTCTCCACATCTGTTTCTTATTTTCTTGTCAAAAAATAATCTGTAGAACCTGCACAATTTAAAGCTTTATCAACTGCAGTTATGCATTATGCATGATAAGCCATAATGATTTGAGTTTAGAGTTTCTCTGTTTCTCTTTCAATCTTCAACCTCATGATGGATCACAAGGTGATGTGCTCATGCTTTAAGCAGGGATCCCAGATCTTCACTATTTAGTGGAAATCTGCTATTTTTACTTGCCTATTTAGTGGAATTCCACTGCTTTTTCAGCTTCAGGGGCCCAATGACACCTTTGGCCCCAGCTGAAATATTTAATTTCCTCTATTTCTGAACCCATTTCCTCAATTTTTTTCTCTTAACCTCACTGGGATCTCTGTCTAATGAAGGTGATTTCTACCCTCTTCTACATGCACATGCTCTCAGATATGTATGATTGCCTATGTTATTGTGATTGACAAGGGAGTGAGAATAAGCCCCTCCAAACTAGAAATAATGAGTCTTCCACTCATCATGGGAGATTACAGGATTGTGTCGAGACCCAAACTCGTGCCCTATTGGTGATGAGCTTTTCGGTTGCAAGACAAGTTTTAGTTTGTGCTAGTTCAGACTGATTATATGTGACTTGTAAGCTGTGTCATTTACCTCTTCAATGTTAGCCAGTCGAGTGGTTGTTTTTTGTTTGTTTCGTGAACTTGCAAAGTGCTGGTGAGAGCTTTTACCTTCTTATTTTTTCTTAGATTAGCTCACATCTGACAAAGATATATCAGCAAAGCAGACTACTGTATTACAGGTCCTTCTCAAAAAATTAGCAAATTGTGGTAAAGTTCATTATTTTCTGTAATGTACTGATAAAAATTAAACTTTCATATATTTTAGATTCATTGCACACCAACTGAAATATTTCAGGTCTTTTATATACTGTATATAATGTGTTTTAATACTGATGTTTTTGGCATACAGCTCATGAAAACCCAAAATTACTATCTCAAAAAAATAGCATATCATGAAAAGGTACTCTAAACGAGCTATTAACCTAATCATCTGAATCAACGAATTAACTGTAAACACCTGCAAAAGATTCCTGAGGCTTTTAAAAACTCCCAGCCTGGTTCATTACTCAAAACCGCAATCATGGGTAAGACTGCCGACCTGACTGCTGTCCAGAAGGCCATCATTGACACCCTCAAGCAAGAGGGTAAGACACAGAAAGAAATCTCTGAGCGAATAGGCTGTTCCCAGAGTGCTGTACCAAGGCACCTCAGTGGGACGTCTGTGGGAAGGAAAAAGTGAAAGAAGGGCCGATTCCAGACCCTGGGGGACCTGTGGAAGCAGTGGACTGAGTCTGGAGTAGAAACATCCAGAGCCACCATTGAAAGGCGTGTGCAGGAAATGGGCCTACAGGTGCCGCATTCTCCAGGTCAAGCCACTTTTGAACAGCGGCAGAAGCGCCTGACCTGGGCTACAGAGAAGCAGCACTGGACTGTTGCTCAGTGGTCCAAAGTACTTTTTTCGGATGAAAGCAAATTTTGCATGTCATTCGGAAATCAAGGTGCCAGAGTTTGGAGGAAGACTGTTGAGAAGGAAATGCCAAAATGCCTGAAGTCCATTGTCAAGTACCCACAGTCAGTGAGGGTCTGGGGTGCCATGTCAGCTGCTGGTGTTGGTCCACTGTGTTTTATCATGGGCAGGGTCAATGCAGCTAGCTATCAGGAGATTTTGGAGCACTTCATGCTTCCATCTGCTGAAAAGCTTTATGGAGATGAAGATTTCATTTTTCAGCAAGACCTGGAACCTGCTCACAGTGCTCACAGTGCCAAAACCACTGGTAAATGGTTTACTGACCATGGTATTACTGTGCTCATTTGGCCTGCCAACTCTCCTGACCTGAACCCCATGGAGAATCTGTGGACTATTGTGAAGAGAAAGTTGAGAGACAGCAGACCCAACACTGTGGATGAGCTTAAGGCCGCCATCGAAGCATCCTGGGACTCCATAACACCTCAGCAGTGCCACAGGCACTATTACGAATCGAAGCCACTTCTTTTGTTACAGAATACCTTTGTAAGTGCTCGTGTGGCAAAGTGTTGTTATTATCAATTTGTTAAATTGAAACTGGAGTTTAATAGCAAGATTACAAGATTGGAAGACTGAGCATTTGGTGGTTCTGTTTTTAATTTTTTTTAAATTTTTATTATTTTCCCTAAATTTTTATTTTGTCTGTGTGTAGAACGTGATCCCAGCTGAGGTGTCCTTAGTGTGTGTGGTGAAGCCAGATGAATTCTGGGATAAGAAGGTCACCCATTTCTGCTTCTGGAAGGAGAAGGACAGACTTGGCTTTGAGGTAGGTGCTGCTCTCACCTGCTGTCTTTCTCTGAGCACCCCTCCCCACTCATTACACCATTACTATATGTTTCTCAACATGCTCCCTCTTGTGCCATCCTTTCTCACTCTCTTCTTTCTCTCACTTGTGATCCTTTTCCTTTCAAACTGCCGTCTTTTATCCTTTCTGTCCTTGTCTTTGTTCATCATACTTAAAATTTCCTGCTCTCCCTTGTACTACCAGTGTACTTTCTTCCTCCCTCTTTGTCTACCTTTAACGTTTTCTTGATGTACAGTGGATCCTCGGTATTCGAACTTAATCCGTTCCCGACGGCTGTTCAGATTCCAATTTGTTCGGATTCCCAAACCGGTTTTCCCATTACAAATAATGAAAATGGTCTTAATCCATTCCGTTGTCTTTTGAACAGAAGTTAACAGTACCAGAAATCATACCATAGGTCCGGAAAATTAAGTGAGAAAATGATTGAATACAGTACACTCTGTTATGGTCCGAGTTGTGAGAGACTTTTTAACTTTTCTATGTTTTTTTTATTTTAGTGTGTTATGGTTTCTCTCACAAAAGAGTTGTGCGTTGAAATGCGCATTGGAGAGGGTCGTGGCTCTCACGCGAGGGGTGGAGTGCTAAACACACACACTTTTCTATTTAATCACGGTCTATAAAGACGAGCAGCGCTCTTCCCAGTAATAGAAGATTGTCCCTCTTCCTCGTGATCTCTCTGGCTCTCAGCTGTGCTCTACCAGTTCCCACTTCAGTTTGATTTCCGTGTTTCCGTGCCCGTGCTCTATTGCCTTCCCTGTTACAATAAAGCGAACGTTTTCATAGATGAAACGGGGAAATCGTAGTCACTGTAATAGAGATGAGGAGAAACATGGAAATCAAACTAATGTGGGATCTGGTGGAGCTGAGAGCCAGAGAAATCACACAATACGATCATAGAGTTTGTGGATTCAATTTGGGCTGCAACTGACAGTTTTTTTAAATAAGAGATGAATCGGTCGATTATTTTTTTTTTCAATTAATCGATTAAATGGAAAGAGAACAAACATTTAAAAAATTCTATATTCAAAAATAGACCATTTATTTTCAAATTGCCAGTCCATATGTGAGTAACTGAGTTTATATCTTGTGATTGGTTACAAGAGGAGTGGGATGTCAAGTGCTTATTACCATCGAGGTGGAAAACACGAATAACAATAGAACAATAAAAGAGTTTTACTGTATTTGTGTTATTCATTTTGTGGTATCAACCAAATGATTTACATGAAAGCTAAAAATAAACAGAAAACAGCATAAATAATAATAAAAGAAGACTTTTCCTTCCCTTACATTTCCCTCCCGATGCTTTTCCTTTAAACATTTCTTTTAAACATTTTCCCCAAGTAAAATGAGCTAATCAGAATGTCAACTTTAGCACATGGCAAGTTGAACCAATCAACATGAACATAAACAAAAGCACATGGCCATGAATGTCTTTAAATTTATGAAGTTGGTCGTAATCACTTTGTGATCGGTCCATATCTGGCTCATTGCTCCATTCATTCAGAGCATCGGATAGTTTTGCTATAGCAGTTTCTAATGGTTCATTGGTTGTTGGACATTTACCAAGAGAGACCAGCAAAACATTTTCCTGTTTTTTAAAGCACGGCGGATCAATCAAATGTGTTGTTAGTGATGAACATTACAGACATTCCCCAGTGGCAGGGAGTCTTGAAATACCATCTAAACTCACTTTTACAGGCAGTGAAAGCCTAATTTTACAGTTACAGAGACTGATTGAATAAAATTGGTAAGTTTGATCTCCCATTTTGTTCCCAGTACACATGGACGGTAATTAACGCACACACACACACACACACACACACACACACACACACACACACACACACACACACACAAAACACTCTCTCTCTCTCTCTCTCTCTCTCTCTCTGTCACTTTCTGTCTCTTTTTCTCTCTGTCACACACACACTCTTTGTCCGTCGAAGTCGACGAGGACCATCTAATCATCCTGGGAACGTCTTCTTGTGGGTGCGAACTCAGAGTAACTGAGTTTATATCTTGTGATTGGTTTAGTCTGTGATGGGTAGTTAATCATAGTTTGACATGTTCATGTAAATAATCTACGTATATACTGTAATCGACATGATAAGCCCCCAGGGCGCTTAAAAAATTGGAGTGGATGGGCGCTGATTAAAATGTTACCAGCGGAGTGGAACGGTAAATGCTTATTACCATAGAGGTGGAAAACATGAACAATAAAAGGACAATAAAAGAGTTTTACTGGTATTTGTGTTATTCGTTTTGTGGTATCAACCAAATTACTTACATGAAAGATGAAAATAAACAAAGAACAGCATAATTAAAAAACCAAAAAAGACCCTTTAATTTTCCATCGCAGTGCTGTTCCTTTAAATATTTTCCCTCCGATGTAAAATCGAGCCAATAAACATGAATGTCAACTTTAGCATATGGTACGTTGAACAAATCAACTTAAAGGTCAACTTTAGCACAATTGCACATTGAAAAGCACATGGCCAGGAACATCTTTAAATGTATGAAGTTAGTGAGCAGAAGAATCAGGTGAAAAATACTCATCACTTTCTGATAAGTCCATTATCTCGCTCATGGCCCCATTCATTCAGCGCATCCCATAGTTTTGCTGTAGCAGTTTCTAATGGTTCATCTTGGACATTTACCAAGAGAACAAAGCAACATATTTTCCTGTTTTTTAAAGCACGTTATAACAATCCAATGTGTTGTTATTGATGAACATTATCAACATTCCCCAGTGGCAGGAGGTCTTGAAATACTGTGTAAACTCACTTTTACAGGCAGTGAACACCTCATTTTACCGTTACAGAGACTGATCGAATAAAATTGGTAAGTTTGATCTACCATTTTGTTCCCAGTACACATGGACGGTTATTAGACATAAGATCAAAAAGACTGAGGGGTGCTTATTGGAGCAGAGTGCTTATTATGTTGAATATGGCGCGCACACACACACACACACACACACACACACACACACACACACACACACGCGTGCGTGTGTTTGTGTGTGTAGGTAGGTAGGTAGCGAAATTAACGTGGGTCTACCGGCATTTTTGTGGGAGGTCTGGAAAAATCGAACCCAGTATTGGCCCCTGTGTCAGGCAGAATGCCTTTTCCGTAAAATGAACAATTCACCATCGCCGAAGATTTCACACTTCAATGAAAGTTCCTTACCAGAAGCTAGAGAAGATGCAGGGTGTTTGAGTGGCATCATGGGGCTTAAATAATCATTTAAAACACACTTAAAAAACTGTGAGTTCACAATTCAAGCAATCACGTTGATGACGTGTGCGAAGGAGGGAAAGAAAAAATAGGTGTACACATCATCTGTAACCAATCAGCAGGAGGGAGAAACAAAAGCTCTCAGCGATTGGCTAAATTTGAATCACATGCCAGTAATTTCCAGGTTTGCCTGCTAATCCACGAGTATAATAATAATTTAACTGTAACTAATGATCTCAAAGCCTACAAAGTTAACTGGCTTTGTAAAAGATGATAAACTGACCAAAGTAATGCTGGTCCAAGTAGCTCACTGATCTAGCTGAAGAGGCGTGTGAGTGAGATAATTACGTGGAGAGTGAGGTTGATACAAGAAAAGGAAGAGACCTCGATCATGATAAGGAACAGGACAGAAGCTAAAACTGAAAGAAAATATCTCAAATAATTTGACAATCTCGAGACAACTTTGACACTTGAGGTTACTGATTTTTATGTTACGTTTTGAGAACACAAATCGTCTCTAGATCTAGAGACTCAATCTAGTTTTTGCTCACATCTTTATTTGCATTGTTATTCTTTGTACACTTTTTAAGTTGTTCAGTTTTTTATTTGCTCAGCAGAATAATAAATAAAGAGTTGCATATGATAGAGAATTGGTTTACATGTGTGTTTTTTTTTTTTTAATTTTTATTTATTTTTTTTTTTATTCAGTGGTGATCGAGTGGTACTGGATCGCTGATCCTAAGGTTGGAGGTCTGAGTCCCACTCTCCACAAGGTTGTCACCGTCCTCCCCAGTGCAGCTAACTGGGTTATCAAAGGCGCGCCATGTCTCTCACTGTCTCAACCTTCAAATAATTATGTTCAGTTATGCGCTCAATACGGCGTGGCATGGAGGTAGTCAGCCTGTGGCACTGCTGAGGTGTTATGGAGGCCCAGGATGCTTCGATAGCGGCCTTAAGCTCATCCACAGTGTTGGGTCTGGTGTCTCTCAACTTTCTCTTCACAATATCCCACAGATTCTCTATGGGCTTCAGGTCAGGAGAGTTGGCAGGCCAATTGAGCACAGTAATACCATTTCCGTCAGTAAACCATTTCCCAGTGGTTTTGGCACTGTGAGAAGGTGCCAGGTCGTGCTGAAAAATGAAATCTTCATCTCCATAAAGCTTTTCAGCAGATGGAATCATGAAGTACTCCAAAATCTCCTGATAGCGAGCTGCATTGACCCTTCCCTTGATAAAACACAGTGGACCAACACCAGCAGCTGACATGGCACCCCAGACCATCACTGACTGTGGGTACTTGACACTGGACTTCAGGCATTTTGGCATTTCCTTCTCAACAGTCTTCCTCCAGACCCTGGCACCTTGATTTCCGAATGACATGCAAAATTTGCTTTCATCCGAAAAAAGTACTTTGGACCACTGAGCAAAAGTCCAGTGCTGCTTCGCTGTAGCCCACGTCAGGCGCTTCTGCACGTCAGGCACTCTAACATACTTCTCTGCCACTCCAGACTTCCTCATGCAACACCACAGTTCTTCTCTCGGCACCCTGTCATATGCTTTCTCCAGATCCACAAAGGCACAATGCAGCTCCCTCTGACCTTCTCTGTACTTATCCATTAACATCCTCAAGGCAAACACTGCATCTGTGGTGCTCTTTCTTGGCATGAAACCAAACTGTTGTTCACAAATGCTGACCTCTGCCCTTAGTCGAGCTTCCACTATTCTTTCCCATAACTTCATCGTATGGCTCATCAACTTTATCCCTCTGTAGTTGCCACAACTCTGCACGTCTCCCTTGTTCTTAAAAATGGGCACCAGAACACTTCTCCTCCATTCCTCTGGCATCCTCTCACTCTCTAAAACCTTGTTGAATGATCTTGTCAGAAAATCTACTGCTACCTCTCCTAGACACTTCCATACCTCCACCGGTATGTCATCAGGGCCAACTGCCTTTCCATTCTTCATCCTCTTCAATGCCCTCCTCACTTCACCCTTATTAATCTTTGCTACTTCCTGGTCCTCAACAGTCACCTCTTCGACTCTTTTTTTCTCTCTCATTTTCCTCATTCATCAGCTCTTCAAAGTACTCTTTCCATCTTCCCAGCACACTTCTGTCATCAGTCAATACATTTCCCTCTCTGTCCTTTATCTAACTTGCTGCACGTCCTTCCCATCTCTATTTCTCTGCTGTGCCAACTTGTGTAAATCATTTTCTCCCTCTTTACTTTCCAACCGAGCAGACAAGTCATCAAACGCGTTCTGTTTAGCCTTTGACACTGCTACCTTTGCCTTACGCTGAGTCTCCCTGTACTCCTGTTTACTCTCTTCGGTTTTCTCAATGCCCCACTTCTTCTTAGCTAACCTCTTCCTTTGTACACACTCCTGCACGTCCTCATTCCACCACCAAGTCTCCTTATCTACTTTTCTTCCAGATGACACACCAAGTATTCTCCTACCTGTCTCCCTGATCACATTAGCTGTAGTTGTCCAGTCATCTGGAAGCACTTCGTGACCACCCAAAGCCTGTTTCAACTCCTCCTTGAAGACAACCCGACACTCTTCCTTTTTCAACTTCCACCACTTTGTCTTCTGCTCTGCCTTTGCCTTCTTCACCTTCCTCACCATCCTGCACACCACCATCCTATGCTGTTTGGCAACACTCTCACCCGCTACTACTTTGCAGTCACTGACTTCCTTCAAATTCCATTGCCTGCACAAAATGTAGTCTACCTGTGTGCTCCTACCTCCACTTTTATATGTCACCCTATGCTCCTCTCTCTTCTGGAAGAAAGTGTTCACCACAGCCATTTCCATCTTTTTTGCAAAATCTACCAACATCTGTCCTTCTGCGTTCCTGTCCTTGATACCAAACCTACCCATCACTTCCTCGTCCCCTCTGTTTCCTGCACCAACATGTCCATTGAAGTCTGCACCAATGACCACTCTTTCACCTCTGGGGGTACTCTGCATCACTTCATCTAACTCACTCCAGAATCTCTCCTTCTCTTCTAGCTCACATCCTGCCTGTGGGGCATAAGCACTAACAACATTGAGCATTACACCTTCAATTTCTAACTTGAGACTCATCACTCTGTCTGACACTCTTTGCAGTGGGCATATGATGACTTGTATGATAGGTTGGACAGTAAAGAGGGAGAAAATGATCTATACAGGTTGGCACAGCAGAGAAATAGAGATTGGAAGGACGTGCAGCAAGTTAGATTTATAAAGGACAGAGAGGGAAATGTATTGACTGATGACAGAAGTGTGCTAGGAAGATGGAAAGAGTACTTTGAACAGCTGATGAATGAGGAAAATGAGAGAGAAAAAAGAGTAGAAGAGGTGACCATTGAGGAGCAGGATGTAGCAAAGATCAGTAAGGGTGAAGTGAGAAGGGCATTGAAGAGGATGAAGAATGGAAAGGCAGTTGGTCTTGATGACATACCTGTGGAGGTATGGAAGTGTCTAGGAGAGGTAGCAGTAGATTTTCTGACAAGAACATTCAACAAGGTCCTAGAGAGTGAGCAGATGCCGGAGGAGTGGAGGAGAAGTGTGCTGGTGCCCATTTTTAATGTTTGCTTTGAATGTTAATAGAGAAGTACAGAGAAGGTCAGAGGGAGCTACATTGTGCCTTTGTTGATCTGGAAAAAGCATATGACAGGGTGCCAAGAGAAGAACTGTGGTATTGCATGAGGAAGTCTGGAGTGGCAGAGAAGTATGTTAGAGTGGTGCAGGACATGTATGAGAGATTTAAGACAGTGGTGAGGTGTGCTGTCAGTGTGACGGAAGAGTTCAAGGTGGAGGTGGGACTGCATCAAGGGTCAGCTCTGAGCCCCTTCTTGTTTGCTATGGTGATGGACAGGCTGACAGACGAGGTGAGACAAGAATCTCCATGGACTATGATGTTTGCAGGTGACATTGTGATCTGTAGTGAGAGCAGAGAACAAGTGCAGGAAAATCTAGAGAGGTGGAGGTATGCCCTGGAAAGGAGAGGAATGAAGGTTAGCCTCAGAAAATCAGAATTCATGTGTGTGAATGAGAAGGACCCAGGAGGAACGGTGATGTTACAGGGAACAGAGATAACGAAGGTGGAGGATTTCAAGTACTTAGGCTCAACAATCCAGAGCAATGGAGAGTTTGGAAAAGAGGTGAAGAAGCATGTGCAGGCAGGCTGGAATGGTTGGAGAAAAGTGTCCGGTGTGCTGTGCGATAGGAGAGTGTCAGCAAGAATGAAGGGAAAAGTGTACAAGACGGTGGTGAGGCCAGCGATGTTGTATGGCTTAGAAACAGTGGCGCTGAGGAAAAGGCAGGAGGCAGAGCTGGAGGTCGCAGAGATGAAAATGTTGAGGTTCTCTCTGGGAGTAACGAGGATGGATAGGATCAGAAATGAGTATATCAGAGGGACAGCCCATGTAAGATGTTTTGGAGACAAAGTCAGAGAGGCTAGATTGAGATGGTTTGGACATGTACAGAGGAGGGATAGTGAGTATATTGGCAGTAGGATGCTGAGGTTGGAACTACCAGGCAGAAGGCCTCGAGGAAGACCAAAGAAGAGATTTATGGATGTGGTGAAGGAAGACATGAAGGTCGTTGGAGTCAGAAAAGAAGATGCAGAGGACAGGGTGAGATGGAGGCGGATGATTTGCTGTGGCGACCCCTGAAGGGAACAGCCGAAAGTAAAAGAAGAAGAAGAAGCATCAATTTTATTTTTACCGGCTGCTACCTCAATGACAATAGCCACCCTAGGCTCGAAATAATAATGTATGTTTACCTGATACAAAGTGTTCGCTGCATATTCTACTGTATTCTGTAGGATTCCAGTCTTTCCTATTTACTGCTGCAATCCACTTGGCTTTTCTCTCCGGGTCAGATGGAAAACGATAAAATGACAGTGCAGGCTGTGACAGTGAACATCATATAACCATACTCACTGGTTATTTTGTATCACTCAAAGAAGTTAGTAACTGACAAACAACATCCAGTTGGGTAATGTTGAACCACTATTACTTATTTTAAAATGTTTAGCAATGTTGAATGAGCGAGCGCCATCCAATATGTCCGATCAACAAAAGTCACCTGACCATGTGACATCATGTGCAAAACTTCAATAGTAGACTATGACCTAATTGGTCTTGTTGGTGTTCAGAATGAGGTTATTATTTGAGCATCAGTTTATTAGGTGCTGAAGCTCCTCTCTGTAGTGGGTCTCATCATTGTCTGATCTGTCTACCACATTGTCCTCATCACCAAACCTCACATGCGTGTTTGTTGAGTGGATAGCAGAGCAGTCGTGTGTAAAGAGGCTGAAGAGGGCCTGGCTGAGCACACAGTCCTGTAGGGTTCCAGTGTTCAGGATAAGGGTGGATGAAAATCATGTTGATTGGAACAGAGAAATGTACCAACATGCACAGAGTATTTGCTTTATTGTGTTTAGCCACAGAGAAGGCATCTGTTTGTGTAAATGTGATGTGCAAATATGTGGTGGATTGGATTCTCCTGTCAATTGTGCACCTTCGGGAATGACGACTCATTTGTTTTCCTTTTGGATAGGTGGTCTTTCTCTCCTTCAAGAATATTCACATCCTCATTTGACATACAAATGCTGTGTGTTGGACTTGCCAATTTAATTTGAGCTCCACCTGTTTCAGGAAATAATGTGGGCCAGTGCTCTCCTCTGGGCTGTTTTCCTCCCTTCCGACCATTCTGCTGAAGCAGATGGTGCCGTCTGGGCTGGAATGGGGGTCGTTGTACTGATTGCAGGCAGTGAGGTGACCTGAATGGGAATAGTCAAGAAAACACTTCGTGAGTGACCTACATGCTGAATGGGGAGTTTTTCGATAGTAGACACCTATCACAAGGACCTTCCTGTATTCAACTATACCCTAAACAGCTGATATATTCTTATTTGGCATGAGGATAGAAACATACTGAGAAAATGGGAACTCTCTTTCACTCTTTTCTGACACTCTTTCACAGAAGACCAGTTATTCTTGCGTAGCACATTTTTGTGCTAATTGCATGTTCTATTCTCCTCCGACAGCTTAAGAAGTAGCCCAATGACTGCCACAACAGCTACTGTGCTGCTGTTGGCTGGGTAGTTTTATAGCAGATGATGGAGTGCTATAACTCGCATAGTTTACTGCCAAAAGCTAAGATCCTGTGATTTCCTCAGCTCTCTGGCAGATTAACATTTCTCTAGTGTGTGTGTGTGTGTGTGTGTGTGTGTGTGTGTGTGCTCGTAGTTAAATTTCTCCTACTGTAAGAGCAAAGTTGCCCTTTTCTCTTGTAAATGATATCACTTGTGCACAAGTGATCTTTCATTAAAAATCTCCACTCTTCTATGAAGTTTTTTCATTGGTCATGCTGTGAGGATTTGTGTTCATTCAGCCACAAGAGCAGGGGTGCAGTTGGTGTTTCAGTGCATGCTTAAAGTTTTCAATAGGGTTGTGGCCAGGGCTCTGTGGAGGACTGTAGAATTTTTCCAGTCCAACTTTGGCAAGCCATAAAGCTTGGAACAAATTTGGTCCTCTGGGTTGGAATTAAATTTGTCTCTATACTACATTCTGTACAAAATGACGACTGGAATGTTCCAATGGTTTTGGTGGTTTATGCAGTGAAATTGTGGGATCATGCGAAAGTTGCAAAAATCTTTTCACACTTGTTTTAGCATGATGTTTAAAGCATAAACAAGAAGTTGATGCATGGTGACCTGTGGGCCAGCACCCCCTGATGATGGAGGCACATACAGTCGGCCCCAACTTACGAAGACCCCTGTGTACGAAATCCCCGGGTTACGAAAAACATTTTCTTGAGTTTCCGTCCCCAAGATACGAAACAACCCCCTCTTACGAAAAGAAATTCAAAATTCAAATGCGCCAATCAAAATTAGTTGCTCTCTCATTGTATGAAAGTTTAGCAGAGTTAAACTTCCCACCTGCCCCTTTTGTGCCACTTGAGACAATTTCATGTTTTGAAAAAAAACCCAACAAAAACAAGGAATGCTGGCTTTCAATGGCTTTATATTGTACCTTATTGCTCATTGCATTCTGTGTTGACGCCCCTTAATCCTGTGTCTGCTTGCTATGGGGATCTCTTGTTTTGATGATGATGTTTCATATCAGATTGATGATCTGAGGCATGGGTGAAGTCATGACTTGTGCTTGACTTGGATTTAAGTGAGGGAGAGTTGCGCAGATCACAGCCTCACCTTCTCGTCCAGGTTTATTTGAGTCCCGTGGCATGATATAGTCGAAATGGCTGGAGATAGGTCAGGATGCAGTGGATGGCAAGCAGTGTCCTGTGTGTCTCACTGTGCCCTGGTTAGAATCCAGGATAGAACTTGGCACACACTCTTGTTTTGATAGGACATTTGAAACCAGGTGTCACCTGACCACTTTTGGGATGAACTGGATCTCTTGATTGCATCTTTGGCCTCATTACTGAACATCAGTACTGATCTCACCAGTGCTTTTGTGCTTGACTGAATACACATCTCTGCAGTGTCGCACTGTAATCCAGCGGAATAACTATGCGGAGGAGTCGTGCTTGTTATAACATCAAATGGAGCTCCATCTGCCATGTTCTGACAATCATATGCATATGTGCTTACTGGTGTCCACAAACCTTTGCCCATCAAGTGTAATGGGTTGGATTGCTACATGGAAATGCTGCACATAACATGCATTACGATCCCTTTAATAGAGGGGTCACCAACCTTTTAGAAACTGAGGGCTACTTTTTGGATACCAATTAATGCGAAGGGCTACCAGGTCGATACACACTTCTGAAATAATAGATTTGATTAATTTACCTTTAATTATGTTATTATTAATGACATTCATCCAGATGAAGACATTGATTTGATTTTTGAAAAAATAGCAAAAAATTTAGATGCAGCTCAATGGAGAGTAGCGCTATGCAGCCGGGGCTGGTTCTCAAAAATATCAGTGAACAAGCCCATGGGCGACCTGGTGCCCGTGGGCACCATGTTGGTGACCCCTGCTTTAGTAGCACTGTGTGTACTGATGCTGTTTTGCTGTATTTCATGGTGCCTAATGTGAACTTGGAGGTATGTACAGAAAAGCCATACACACACATTAACAACTTTAAGTCTGATGTTGCTGCCCCAAAACCTTGCTGTGGTTGTTGAGGGTTTATTTATTTATTTATTTATTTATTTTTTTTCATAAATATGTCCAGATAGACTCGGACTCCTTAAAAAGAAACTACAATAATGACTAGCATATATGCAAAGTGAATATGACTTGTACATATGACTTGTATGATAGGTTGGATAGTAAAGAGGGAGAAAATGATCTATACAGGTTGGCACAGCAGAGAAATAGAGATGGGAAGGACGTGCAGCAAGTTAGATTGATAAAGGACAGAGAGGGAACTGTATTGACTAATGACAGAAGTGTGCTGGGAAGATGGAAAGAGTACTTTGAAGAGCTGATGAATGAGGAAAATGAGAGAGAAAAAGAGTAGAAGAGGTAACCATTGAGGAGCAGGATGTAGCAAAGATCAGTAAGGGTGAAGTGAGAAGGGCATTGAAGAGGATGAAGAATGGAAAGGCAGTTGGTCCTGATGATATACCTGTGGAGGTATGGAAGTGTCTAGGAGAGGTAGCAGTAGATTTTCTGACAAGAACATTCAACAAGGTACTAGAGAGTGAGCAGATGCCGGAGGAGTGGAGGAGAAGTGTGCTGGTGCCCATTTTTAAGAACAAGGGAGACGTGCAGAGTTGCAGCAACTACAGAGGGATAAAGTTGATGAGCCATACGATGAAGTTATGGGAAAGAATAGTGGAAGCTAGACTAAGGGCAGAGGTCAGCATTTGTGAACAATAGTTTGGTTTCATGCCAAGAAAGAGCACTACAGATGCAGTGTTTGCCTTGAGGATGTTAATAGAGAAGTACAGAGAAGGTCAGAGGGAGCTACATTGTGCCTTTGTGGATTTGGAAAAAGCACATGACAGGGTGCCAAGAGAAGAACTGTGGTATTGCATGAGGAAGTCTGGAGTGGCAGAGAAGTATGTTAGAGTGGTGCAGGACATGTATGAGAGATGTAAGACAGTGGTGAGGTGTGCTGTCGGTGTGACCGACGAATTCAAGGTGGAGGTGGGACTGCATCAAGGGTCAGCTCTGAGCCCCTTCTTGTTTGCTATGGTGATGGACAGGCTGACAGACGAGGTGAGACAAGAATCTCCATGGACTATGATGTTTGCAGATGACATCGTGATCTGTAGTGAGAGCAGAGAACAAGTACAGGAAAATCTAGAGAGGTGGAGGTATGCCCTGGAAAGGAGAGGAATGAAGGTTAGCCTCAGAAAATCAGAATACATGTGTGTGAATGAGAAGGACCCAGGAGGAACGGTGATGTTACAGGGAGCAGAGATAACGAAGGTGGAGGATTTCAAGTACTTAGGCTCAACAATCCAGAGCAATGGAGAGTGTGGAAAAGAGGTGAAGAAGCGTGTGCAGGCAGGCTGGAATGGTTGGAGAAAAGTATCCGGTGTGATGTGCGATAGGAGAGTGTCAGCAAGAATGAAGGGAAAAGTGTACAAGATGGTGGTGAGGCCAGCGATGTTGTATGGCTTAGAAACAGTGGCGCTGAGGAAAAGGCAGGAGGCAGAGCTGGAGGTAGCGGAGATGAAAATGTTGAGGTTCTCCCTGGGAGTAACGAGGATGGATAGGATCAGAAATGAGTATATCAGAGGGACAGCCCACGTAAGATGTTTTGGAGACAAAGTCAGAGAGGCTAGATTGAGATGGTTTGGACATGTACAGAGGAGGGATAGTGAGTATATTGGCAGTAGGATGCTGAGGTTGGAACTACCAGGCAGAAGGCCTCGAGGAAGACCGAAGAAGAGATTTATGGATGTGGTGAAGGAAGACATGAAGGTCGTTGGATTCAGAAAAGAAGATGCGGAGGACAGGGTGAGGTGGAGGCGGATGATTTGCTGTGGCGACCCCTGAAGGGAGCAGCCGAAAGTAAAAGAAGAATATATTTAGAAGTGATGAGTTTGATTTGTCTGTTTCTGATGTATCGAGTAACTAATACCGAGCTGCTGTTTTTTTTATAAATGGTAGTAATTAAACATTAACCTCACACTGCTTCTATATATATAAATGTAGTGCAAGATTTATCATCGACACTGAGTATCAACCAGTGTCAAGGGTGTATCATACAAACTAGTGTCATGCAAAATCATCACCATCTTCCTCCGCTTAATCCGGGGATGGGCTGTGGTGGCAAGAGCCTAAGCAGTGAGGTTCAGATGTCCCTCCCCTTAGCCACTTCCTCCAGCTCATCCGGGGGACACCGAGGCATTCACATACCAGCTGAGAGACGTAATCTCTCAGAGTGTTCTATGTCGTCCTTGGGGTCTCTTCCTGGTTGGACAGGCCTGAACCACCACACCAGGTAGTTGTTTGGGAGGCATTCTAACCAGATGCCCGAGCCATCTCAATTGGGTCCTCTCTGCATGGAGGAACAGCAGTTCTACTCCGAGCTCCTCCCGGATGGCTGAGCTTCTCACTCTATTTCTCAAGGAAAGTCCTTCCACCTGGTGAAGGAAGCTCATTTCAGCCGCTTGTATCTGTGATCTTGTTCTTTCAGTCACTACCCAAAGCTCGAGACCGGAGGCGAGGGTTGGGATGTAGCACGATTGGTAAATTGAGAGCTTTGATTTGTGGCTCAGCTCCCTCTTTACCACGATGGATTGGTACCATTTACAGCAGAGGCTACAGCAGTCTGCCTGTCAATCTTCCGCTCCTCACTCATGAACAAAACCCCGAGATACTTGTTGCATAACCTTTTGCAAAATCTTTTTCTGTTTCACGCCCACACACTGGTAGGCTGCAAAGCCGTTAGCGTGTTTCTGCCCCTTGCTAAAGGGTTGTGTCAGGAAGGGCATCTGACGTAAAAACCTATGCCAAATCAAACGTGCGAATCATTCGCTGCGGCGACCCCTGATAAAAGGAAAACGCCAAAAGGAAATCCATCCATCCACACTACAGTGTTTATCTTTTGAGGTGTTATGCCTATTTAGATGTTTCATTCTCCTCTCTGATGCCATTGATATAAATCCATGAGATAAATTTGTTTAATGTAGTGTAGTTTAGTGTGAAAATGCTCTTAGACACAAAGATCTTCTAAGCTAAATAAGGAATGAGACTTGAGGAAATTATGATTGTAACACTACATTTATTGATTGCCAGTTTATTAATGCCTGACACTTTTTTAATTTGTTTATTTACGTTTAACCTTTATTTGGGCAGCACAGTTATTCAGTTCGTTTGAGTAGGGGTTATAGAAAAATGTTTAAATTATTTTATACTTTGTAAATTCCTACTTTGACGATGAAAATCTGCTTTGCGACAATGCTAATTGTAAAAAAGCGCCACAAATAAAACTTAAAGCTCCGGGTTACTGAGCCAAAGGTCGTTATTCAAACCCCAGCACCACAAGGCTGCCACTGTTGAGATCTTGAGCAGCAGTGCAAGGTCTTTAACCCTCAATTGCTCACTTGTATTAAAAACAAGTCTGCCAAATCTAAGATTATGTTTAGCATTGTGTTGTGCTTGCGTGAATTTACTAGTTTCTTCCCACAATCTAAAGTCATGCCAATTAGACTTATTGGCTGTTGGTGTTTGTGTGTGTGTGTGTGTGTGTGTGTGTGTGTGTGTGTCTTGCCCCTACAATCGTCTGGTGAGCTGTTTAGGGCCTTTTCTCCTTTCTGAAGTGATGAGGGCTCCATCCTTTTCGTTACCCGAGTAGAATTAAGTGGTTTGACAAATGGATGAATGGACTAACCTTATGTAATGTCCAGCAAACAAGTTGTAACCATTATTACAGTCGTCGTCTTCTCCCTTCAGCTGTTCCCTTCCAGGGTTACCACAGTGAACCATCTTCCTCTATCTTTATGGAAGTCCTATTAATGATTCACATGTGTGATTTGGCATAGGTTTTTACGTTGGATACCCTTCCTGTCACAACCCTTAGCAAGGGAAGAAACATGCTGATAGCTATACAGCCTACTCTTGACGAAAGTCAGCAGTGGTTCTTTTACATGCCTCTCACAATAGATGGTGAGAGACATGGCTGGCTTTTGATAACCTAGTTAGCTGCACTGGGGAGATAGTGACATCCTTGTGGAGAGTGGGACTTGAACCCCCAACCTAAGGATCAGTGATTCAGTACCTTTTACCACTAGTCCACCACTGCTCTCCACCAGGCCACCACTGCCCTTGTTACCATTATTACAGTATATATGGCAAAACCATATGTCTCTAAATGTTCCTGTTTAGGAGAATCTTACTTGAGACAAAATGCTGAAGCACCATTTTATCAATGCTTTATCAAAGTAAACTTCATTATATCAACATTTTACACAGATTTTTGTTATTGTGGTTTGTACAATTGTATGTTGCTACTACAGGACCAGTTACAGGCAGGAATATATACAGTGGTACCTCAATTTATGAAATTAATCTGTTCTGGAAGTGCTTTTGAAACCTGGAATTTTCGTAAGTTTTACATGTAAAACGTGTGATTCGTTCCAAGGCCCCCAAAACTATCCCTAAACCCTTTAAAAATTATAAAAGCATATCTTTTAAGGCCTCCTTCTGCTTCAATATTGTACCGATGGTAGACTGGTTTGGCTATATTCCTTTGCGATATCACTCAACCGCATGCCATGAGCCCACCTTTTCTTTTCACTGGGAATCACACGCGTGTGTGTGTGTGTGTGTGTGTGTGTGCGCGCGCGCACACGTGTGTTGACCATGTCTTCTTAGCAGAGTTATAATCATACAAATGTTTATGCAAGGGTAAAAGCCTGAGCCAAAAAATAAAGTTGCAATGAGCACACTCGAAAAAACTAATGAAACAACAGTAACTCTGTCCTTTACACGAAAAGCATTATGGGTGCTTCAGAGATAGCCAATGGGAGGGAGCTGCGTCATCCCTCCTAGCCAATGGGAGGCCAGTGGGGGCGGGATGATGGGAGATATAGTCAATGGGAGAGCAACTCGTGCATTGTTTGAATTTTTGAGATGGTGCTTTTGTAACCCGAGCTTGTTTCATATCCAGAGACAAAAATTTTAGGAAAATGTTTTTTGTGACCTGGATTTTTCGTTTGTTGGGGCTTTCGTAAGTTGAGGTGCCACTGTACATGTGCACACACACACACACACACACACACACACACACACGCACGCAAACATACATACACATGTACACACACACACACACACACACACACACACACACATATACATATATATATATATATATATATATATATATATATATATATATATATATATATATCTCTGCTGACGAACTAGTTTTCGACGGACGAATCAAACCACGCGGTCGAACAGCGCCACGGTGGTGGCCACGAGAAGCTGACGCACGCTCACGGCGTCACAGTTCGTCACCCCCTTTCTTTGAGTGAGGAAGTGGTTTGTGTTTGCTAGACATTTTGGACCATATTGAGTGTACTTTTGCTATTATGGGACCGAAAAAGACCCCACCACAGGCGGAGATCATTGAAAAACACGAACGAGGTGTGCGTTTGTGCGACTTAGCGTCCCAGTACCAGTACGCTAAGTCTACCATTGCTCCCATCCTTAAGAACAAGGAAGCTATTAAGGGTGCGTGTATGGCTAAGGGTGTTTCCAAACAGTAGGCGTTTCCAAACACTCCTTCCAAACAGTAAGTCCCTCCCTCTCTCCTCCTCCCACTCCATTCCATCAAGCCATCAACAACCATCACAAAGGTAAATAAAACGACTTTATTATACAGTACAGTTTATTTCTTTAATTACAATACAATAGCACATTTATTATACATAAAATAAGGTATATTTTTGTGTAGTTTTAAGGCTTATTTAGTAGAAAATTATGTTTTATGGGGACCTGGGAACGGATTATTCTCATTTTAATGGTTTCTTATGGGAAATAAATGTTCGGAAGACGAACTTTTCGCCTTACACACACTTTCTGGGAACCAATTATGTTCGTGAACAGAGGTATCACTGTGTATGTGTATATATATATATATATATATATATATATATATAAATATATAAAATTCGGGGCAGTGGTGGTATAGGGCGCTGGATCGCTGATCCAAAGGTTGGGGGTTCGAGTTCCACTCTCCACAGGGTTGTCACTGTCCCCCCAGTGCAGCTAACTGGGTTATCAAAGGCAGGCCATGTCTCTCACTGTCTATGGTGAGAGGCATGTAAAAGAACTTGACTTTCGTAAAGAGTAGGCTGCAAAGTTGTCAGCGTGTTTCTGTCCCTTGCTAAAAATGGGTTGTGACAGGAAGGGCATCTGACGTAAAAACCTCTGCCAAATCAAATGTGCGAATCAGATGATTCGTTGTGGCGACTCCCGAGTAAAAAGGGAAAAAGCCGAAAGGAAGACAGACAGACGTATAAATATATAAAATTCTGAATTTTTTGTCTCAGAAGTCGAACAAAATTCAGAAGCTGAACGCGAAACAAGAGTGGCAAAAGTGGAGAAAAAAGACAAAGACCGAGAGGGAGGGGAAATGCATGCTTTCCGGAAGTTGTTGAGCTGTATCACCCTGATAAAGCTAAAGCGAGCAGTGCTCATGAGCCACTTCTGTAAGGTTTTGAAAAGAAGGCAGAAAGAAGCCACGTTTGAAATGTTCTTCATGAAAAGAAAGGAACATCTTGAAGAAGGGTCATCCATGCCAACGCGAGGAGCAAGAGAAAAAACACCTTTGTCTGATTCACCTGAAGCTGTTATGGAAGGGGATTCCTCTTCCAAACAGTAACAATCAATCTCTTAATTTCACGTTTGTTATTTTTACACTCAACCACAAAAAGGCACTCTAGGCTTGGGTACCAGTACTTGATCATCCACCACTGAAGAAATGGCCCCAAAATTAAAATCCTACTCTGTGGATTACAAGCTGCAAGTAGGCAAATATGCAGCAGAAAATGGTCATAGAACAGCAGAAAGAAAGTTTAGAGTGAATGAGAAACTTTTGAGGGAGTGGAGAAAAGCGGAGATTATTATTACTGCAATGAAGAAAACAAAAAAAAAAAGCTAATCGCAGGCTTAAAGCTAGATACCCACAGCTAAAAGAACGAGTTTGCACATGGGTGCTTGAGAAATGTGTCGCAGGGAGAGGCTTGTCAACAGTGCAGCTGCGTCTCCATGTCCAGGTCATGAAATCATTACATATACAGTAGGCCCTCGACATTCGCGGGGGTTCGGTTCCGAGCCCACCCACGAATCGAGATAATCCGCGAGTTCTATACCTGGAAGTAAAACCCCATGTATGACGTCACATGCGTGAATGAGCAGCAGGCAGTAAAATACGATGTATCGTAAAAATATGCTATAGACAGTCTTACTAATTAATACAGAATTAATGTAGTAAAATATAGTAATGGTTAAGAAAAACTTTTTAATTTTTACTCTTATTTTTATTGATGATAAAATATAAACATTATACAACAATATACTGTTGTAAAGCACTCGTTTTAAAGTCTTTTTCAATTATTATTTTCCAATTAATATTCCAGTGCAGTACCCAAGTTAAGTTCTGTAGCATGTTTAACAAACGATGCCAAAAGGATAAACTTTATTATGCTTCATGTCCTTTTACATTGAATTTGGAGTGACGTCTTCAAGATGGCGCTGCCTGGAGGGCAACGTCGCGGAGTTCTCAGAGTCAAATTGTTTCTTTTTCATTTTAATTTGTATTGTTTGTTTTTTCATGTTTTGCACTATGCTCGTCTATGATCGGTCGACCCTGCTACAGCTATGAGCAGCTTCAGCTTCGGGCAACTAAGCACGCAACAACTATTTTCTATCTATTCTATGCTATGGGAGCTCCATGCTTGCGGTTAGCTAGCGGTTACTGGCTAAGCCCAGGCGGAGTTCTCAGAGTTTGGTTAGCACTTCCGGCCATACTACTTGAAACTGTTCAGGCCCCGCGAAACAAGATGGACGAGCTTCATGCTCAGATTGCAGCGCAGAGGGATCTACAGGACTGTGTTTCTGTGAAACATGGCTTGAGGAGAGTACACCCGATAAGGCAATTATACCAGTCGGCTCCATGGCCTTCATCCCCTGCTATCCCAAGCGCCGAAGTTGTCGTTCGGCCCCCTCCCGCCTGGGCTTGTCCGCTGGGGTGCGGCTCACACTGAGCTGCCTACCATAGCATATTAGCTCTGCTAGCCGCATCCCGGCTAACAAGCCCAGTTGAGCGTGCTTAGTTTTACACGCCCGAAGATGCTCCGATTTTAAAGATGTATAGTGCAAAACATGAACAAACAAAATAACAAATAAAACAAAGAAAGAAGCAATTTGACTCTGAGAACTCCCCGTCGCCCGTAGCCTTGCTTTTAGATCCTGAGTGTTGATTCAGCTGAACCATATGTGAAAAGTCATCTAAACACCCTTCCCCTACACCCAGAGAGTGGCACAAGGTTTTTACAATAGCTTACACTCATAATATGTGCCACTCTTTGCTCCTTTAACTGCAGTGTGTTTTTAGCTTGAATTTCTTGTAAGCACGAATAAACGTATATCAGCACCATTCAACTCCTCAGGGTCAGCGGAAACCTGTTTGACCTGTTTGTACTGCTTTTACCATCCAAAGCATTTTCAGATGCAAGTCATGAGCATTGGTGATATTTACTGCAGTCGCTTCATTCTAATCCACCTTCGATCTCTCCTGCCTCGGACTTTAAATATCAGATCAATTATTCATGCATGATTAACCTTGGCTGACATTTTTGTCAGTGTGGTGATTTTTCTGCATTACTAGTCGTGTATCATGACACTGTTCACACACGGCAACCAATTTTCTATCTGACATTTTACGAATGCAAGTAAGTTAGGATCTGTGAAGAACTTTTCAGAGCTTTTTACGCACAAGCCACCAGTTTTCCCCTCAATAAGACAGCCTTAAAGGAGCTCCCAAGTACAACATTGACAAGATGTGTGACTTTCCATCTATAGATCGCAATTTTGAATCCAGACTGATGTTCCTGCCATCTACAGACAGGAGTCCATTTGATCTAACTGGCTGAGCGTTCACAGGAGGAAGGAGTGATGTGCGCTAACCTTTCTGTCATTCAGAGTGATCAGCAGCCAATTCTTCGAATGCTTGTGAAATGAACTGAGAAGGTTTTTGTGTCTCTGTGTGTTTTTATAGGTGATCCTGGTCTCTGCTAATAAGCTGACACGCTATATTGAGCCTTTCCAGCTGACTGATGAGTTTGGAGGGAGTCTGCAGTATGACCACATGGACTGGCTGAATAAGAGGCTGGTCAGTAACTAACTGGACTGTCAAGCTTCTATACATATTGTGCATCTTAGTAAATTGCAGTGAATATCCTGTATGGTAAATGACCTTCCCTAGAGAGTACAGTGATTTTATGAGTACCTGTATCAGAGGTGAACACTGGACATTGCGATTCCAACACATTGCATTCGACATATCATCATCATCATCATCATCATCATCTTTTCTTTTCGGCTGTTCTCTTTTTCAGGGGTCGCCACCGTGAATCATCTGCCTCCCATCTTCATGGAAGTCGTATTAATGATTCACATGTTTGATTTGGTACAGGTTTTTAACGTTGGATGGCCTTCCTCACACAACCCTTAACAAGGGGCAGAAACACGCTGACGGCTATGTGGCCTACTCTTGACAAAAGTCAGCAATGGTTCTTTCACAGGCCTCTCACCATAGACAATGAGAGACATGGCCGGCCTTTGATAACCCATTTAGCTACACTAGGGGGGACAGTGACAACCTTGTGGAGAGTTGGACTCGAACCCAAACTTTAGGATCGGTGCACCTTTTTCCACCAGGCCACCACTGCCCTACTGGGGCTTTCTCTATATTTTATTTATTTATATATATATATATATATATATATATATATATATATATATATATATATATATAAGTAAATTTGGTGTAGCCTAGGCGAGCCTAGAGACAAGCTAATTCGATTTAAGTCGTTTTCGACTTACTTCGTGTGCTGGAACCAAGTGACGATGTAAGCCGAGGTATACCTGTAATCTATTGGATAATGTAAATTTTTATTATTTTTTTGGACTTTGTTTTGGAACATTTATGTAGTTAAATGTGAGGTAATCCTCTTTATTCCACAGATTTGTAACAATAAATATACTTATTAAAACCCATCTTTTTTCTCCCTCTTATATCCAGGTGTTTGAAAAATTCACCAAGGAGTCGACGTCCCTGTTGGATGAGCTCGCCATCATTAACGAAAACGAAAAGACCAGTCAGACAGATAAGTCCAGGTAATTGATGTCGCTAGTTCTGACTGATGCGCTCATATCTCAGCCTTATCGCTTCCTCTCTCACTTTTATTTAACCATATTAAGTATTCATGAATTCTTCTGCTGTCGAATTACTTGAGTAATAGAATCAGCTGGCCTTGCAGCAGGAATTAGTGAACACACACTGATACTATGAACAAAAGAAATTGGCACTATATATGAGGAGTCAGGGTTATTCTGTGCAGTTCATAATGGACTTGATGATTGCTTCATATGCTTGCTCAAAAAGGTCCTATTGGTAGAGTCATTAAAGCACTCATAATGACTAACTGCCTCACAAACTAGTGTCAGAATGGATTACAACTCCAAAGCATAGTAATATAACTGTTACTTTATCCATTATCATTTGTTAATATTCATACATCTCTTAAAGTGGACGAGTACGCTGTTCTTTGGCAGCTACAAAATGTTTTATGGTGAAAAGTGCAGTCCATATCTTGGTGTCGATTTAACTTTAGCACAACAGCTTCAGAAATATCTTGTAAATTTTTATTGTTCAACAAATTGAGACATGTTCATCAATATGAGAGTATTTTTATTTTATTTGTTTATTTTCAGCATGGATCGGTATTACTCCAGCAGTCATGGTAATTTGGTTGCACAGTGTGATTATTTGGTAATATTGTCGGAATACTGCAATTTTAGGCCTTATGTAAAACCCACAACTCCGTCCCAGTTGTTCAGAATTAAAAGAAAGAATTAAGTATTTTCTGCAGCAATGAATAGCGAAATAAGCATTCTTTTTGAACCGTTTGACTTCTATAAGAGGACACCTTGTACAAAAATAAGGTTGTTTTTGATCTGAAATTTGATTTAAGTATGGCTAGATTTTTGCTGGCCCCATCCTCTGCCCAAATATTAACAGTCTCCAAACGGGATTATTTGGATCAGATATTAGGGCCACATTTCTCTAGGATGTAAAAAGTGACCAGAAAGAAAAGTCTAGCAGGTTGCAACACTTGAAGAACACAACCTTCCACTAAGTCCAGCAATTCCCTAATTGAATGAAAATGTCAAACTGTGCCCTCTCTATGATTCAAGATTCAACAGTCTTGATTGTCATTACGCTCACACATGTCGACGTTTTGTAGAAGGCTCTCAGCTTCAAAGGGTGCATACGGTACATTGAAGTGCAATTAATGCTGTCAAGGGCAGGATGTAAACACGACTAATTCTGTACACTAAACTTTTTTAAGTAAAAATATAAAATAGATAAATAGAATAAATAGATTAATTTGAAACTACGAATGAAAAGTGAACACTGGGATATACAATATGTCCATTGAGGAACTGTTTAATTTAATAATTGAATGGCAGACTTTAACATGGGCCATGTTAAAATCTTTAGAAAGAAATCCTTTATCTGAAATATAATCCTGATCATTTCCAAAATTGTCTGGAGTTTTTTGTGTCCCAAGCACCAAAAATTTGATGACCTACACAACATTTTGTTCAATCCTACTGGGAAAACACAAGCAAGCCAAAAACACAAGGCAACATCTGTCTAGACCAATGGTTCTCAATTAGTGGGGTGCGCCCCCATTCGGGGGGATGCCAGGAAGGCGCATGTGACCCCCAGGGCACATGCTTTTTTTTCCGTATTAGGATAAAGTGTAATTGTACATCCACTACAGCAGGTTGCAGTGGCTTCCTCTCTGTCAGAATGTGCCCAGAGGTAAAATAAGAAGTGAAGTAAATCAACCCACTATGGAAATTTTTAACGGGGACACAAAGAGAGGCAGAGAGAGACGGAGACGGTGAGAGAAATGAAAGTCTTCCACAAGCTAAGTTGAGGAGGTATGATGACGCGGATGTAGCACTCGGCTTCACTGTGCTGCAGTGAGAAACGAGGAAAGACCGCTGTGTTGTTTGTGTCTGAAAACACTGGCAGTGGACAGTTTGTACCCAAATAAATTCAGGCGTCACTTAAAGACATCACACCTCGATACACATAGCGATTTATTAAAAGGGAGCCTGCGCCTGTGTGTGACACTTGTTGAGTCCCCCTGACTGTCAAGCACATTTTAATAGATTGCACAGATTTTGAGACTAGGTCCCAGCGTTTTAACGTTAACAACTTGAGTTCATTTTCTGTAACTGCTTAATCCTAATTAGGGTCGCGGGGAGGCTGGTGCCCATCCCAGCTAACTTCGGGCGAGGGCAGAGTACGCTCTGGACAGCTCACCAGGCCATCGCAGGGCCGAAACACGCTGACGGATTTGCAGCCTACTCTTGTCGAAAGTCAGCATTGGTTCTTTTACATGCCTCACACCATACACAGTGAGAGACATGGCCGGCCTTTGATAACCCAGTTAGATGCACTGGGGGGACAGTGACAACCTTGTGGAGAGTGGAACTCGAACCCTCAACCTTTGGATCAGCGATCCAGCGCCCTATACCACGAGACCACCACTGCCCCAGATGTATATATATATATATATATATATATATATATATATATATATAAAATATAAAACATACATACATATACACACACACACACACACACACAGTGGTACCTCACCTTACAAAAGTCCCAACAAACTAAAAATCTAGGTTACGAAACGCATTTTCCTAAAAATTTTTGTCTCTGGATACGAAGTTCACGTTACAAAAACCCCATCTCAAAAATTTAAACAATGCACAAGTTGCTTTCCCATTGGCTGTCTCCCAACTGCCTTCCCTGCTGGCCTCCCATTGGCCACCACTAGGGGTGTCACTGAAAACCTATCATTGGTATCGATATATTGATAAAAAAAAAAATTCTGATGTATTGATACATTTGAATATTGCTGTACTGTTCCATAAATGTATTAAATACAAGGGCGTAGGCTGGTCTGACCGTGGGTGGTGCACATCTCGGTTGACCAGAGCCTAAACCTTAAAGGGGAAATGAAACGGCGATTAAATAAGTTGGCGGTAGCTTAAGTATAGTTTATTGAAGCGATTGTGGTTTAAATTTTATGTCATAAATAAACCATTGCACAGACAGCAGTTTTGTTTTATGTGCTTGTCGTATAAGTTATCGACCCGAAAGCCACCATTGCTAAGTGCCCGCCTACACAAAGTTACGGTGATGTCACTGGGTTGGTACAAAGTACCACATGAAATATCGTGCATGCATATCACAGCATATTATATGATATAAACAACATGGAATCTCTCACCATCAACACACAGTTTTTCAGCAGAAGACGATTCATCTATTACTCTCAGAAGATGAATCAAATATTATAGTTCAATCAAAAACATTCTCAAATATATTTCAAACTACATGTGCAAGTACATGTGCTAAATACATTTACAAATTGAGCTAAAGTTATTTATCTATTCCAAGGCACAAACAAATATTAATACATATTTACAGCACAAAGACATACTATTAATTTTAGAAAAGTACTGAGCATTAGGCTGCAGATCCAGGCTGGATGGCTTATTTTAACCATTCATTCTCTGTGCGTCAATTTTGTGTTCTAACACAAGTGCAGGAGCCGGAGCCGGTACTAACAAACTGTGCTTTATTCTCACACTCGCACTTTGTTTGATTGACAGTGTTCAGCTATTATTGCTTACTGATATTATGTTTGTTGATTGGTCAGCTCGGGCGTGCACATGCGCAGTGCCCGTTACAAGTTAACTTCCAGGTTATTTCCTGACTCTAGTCATGCGGACCTTCTCTCCGACTTTCTCTTCAATAACAGTCATTAAGTTTATTTATAAGATTGTGAATACACATAATTTCTTGTCCAGCGGAACTCAACTCCTGCTGTGTGTGTGTGGGGGGAGGGGGGTACACCCTGTGCACCCCCCCAGCCTCTTCTTCTTTTCCTTTCGGCTTTTCCTTTCAGGGGTTGCCACAGCGAATCATCTGCCTCCATTTCACCCTATCCTTTGCATCTTCTTCTCTTACACCAACGACCTTCATGTCCTCCTTCACCACATCCACGAATCGTCTCTTTGGTCTTCCTCTAGACCTTCTGCCTGGTAGTTCCAGCCTCAGCATCCTATTACCAATATACTCACTATCCCTCCTCTGTACATGTCCAAACCATCTCAATCTAGCCTCTCTGACTTTGTCTCCAAAACGTCTTACATGTGCTGTCCCTCTGATGTGCTCATTCCTAATCCTATCCATCCTCGTTACTCCCAAAGAGAACCTCAAAATTTTCATTTCCGCTACCTCCAGCTCTGCCTCCTGTCTTTTCCCCAGGGCCACTGTTTCTAAACCATACAACATCGTTGGCCTCAACACCGTCTTGTACACTTTTCCTTTCATTCTTGCCGATACCCTCCTATCACACATCACACCGGACACTTTTCTCCAACCATTCCAACCTGCCTGCCCACACTTCTTGACCTCTTTTTCACACTCTCCATTGCTCTGGATTGTTGAGCCTAAGTACTTAAAATCCTCCACCTTTCTTATCTCTGCACCCTGTAATCTCACCGTTCCTCTTGGGTCCTTGTCATTCATGCACATGTATTCTGTCTTACTGAGGCTAATCTTCATTCCCCTCCTTTCCAGGGCATACGGCCACCTCTCTAGATTTTCCTGCACTTGTTCTCTGCTCTCACTACAGATCACAATGTCATCTGCAAACATCATAGTCCATGGGGAATCTTGTCTAACCTCGTCTGTCAGCCTGTCCATCACCATAGCAAACAAGAAGGGGCTGAGAGTTGACCCTTGATGCAGTCCCACCTCCACCTTGAACTCTTGTGTCACACTGACAGCACACCTCACCACTGTCTTACATCTCTCATACATGTCCTGCACCACTCTAACATACTTCTCTGCCACTCCAGACTTCCTCATGCAATACCACAGTTCTTCTCTCGGCACCCTGTCATATGCTTTCTCCAGATCCACAAAGGCACAATGCAGCTCCGTCTGACCTTCTCTGTATTTCTCCATTAACATCCTCACGGCAAACACTGCATCTGTGGTGCTCTTTCTTGGCATGAAACCAAACTGTTGTTCACAAATGCTGACCTCTGCCCTTAGTCTAGCTTCCACTATTCTTTCCCATAACTTCATCGTATGGCTCATCAACTTTATCCCTCTGTAGTTGCCACAACTCTGCACGTCTCCCTTGTTCTTAAAAATGGGCACCAGCACACTTCTCCTCCATTCCTCTGGCATTCTCTCACTCTCTAAGACCTTGTTAAATGTTCTTGTCAGAAAATCTACTGCTACCTCTCCTAGACACTTCCATACCTCCACCGGTATGTCATCAGGACCAACTGCCTTTCCATTCTTCATCCTCTTCAATGCCCTCCTCACTTCACCCTTACTAATCTTTGCTACTTCCTGGTCCTCAACAGTCACCTCTTCTACTCTTTTTTCTCTCTCATTTTCCTCATTCATCAGCTCTTCAAAGTACTCTTTCCATCTTCCCAGCACACTTCTGTCATCAGTCAATACATTTCCCTCTCTGTCCTTTATCAATCTAACTTGCTGCACGTCGAAGGACATCGACTATTTCTCTGCTGTGCCAACCTGTATAAATCATTTTCTCCCTCTTTACTTTCCAACCGAGCATACAAGTCATCAAACGTGCTCTGTTTGGCCTTTGACACTGCTACCTTTGCCTTACGCTGTGTCTCCCTGTACTCCTGTTTACTCTCTTCGGTTTTCTCAATGTCCCACTTCTTCTTAGCTAAGCTCTTCCTTTGTACACACTCCTGCACTTCCTCATTCCACCACCAAGTCTCCTTATCTACTTTCCTTCCAGATGACACACCAAGTGTTCTCCTACCTGTCTCCCTGATCACATTAGCTGTAGTTATCCAGTCATCTGGAAGCACTTCGTGACCACCCAAAGCCTGTTTCAACTCCTCCTTGAAGACAACCCGACACCCTTCCTATTTCAACTTCCACCACTTTGTCTTCTGCTCTGCCTTTGCCTTCTTCACCTTCCTCACCATCAGCATCATCCTGCACACCACCATCCTATGCTGTTTGGCAACACTCTCACCCACTTCTACTTTGCAGTCACTGACTTCCTTTAAATTACATCGCCTGCACAAGATGTAGTCTACCTGTGTGCTCCTACCTCCACTTTTATAGGTCACCCTATGCTCCTCTCTCTTCTGGAAGAAAGTATTCACTACAGCCATTTCCATCCTTTTTGCAAAATCTACCAACATCTGTCCTTCTGCGTTCCTGTCCTGGATACCAAACCTACCCATCACTTCCTCGTCCCCTCTGTTTCCTGCACTAACATGTCCATTGAAGTCTGCCCCAATGACCACTCTTTCACCTCTGGGGGTACTCTGCATCACTTCATCTAACTCCCTCCAGAATCTCTCCTTCTCTTCTCGCTCACATCCTGTTTGTGGGGCATAAGCACTAACAACATTGACCATCACACCTTCAATTTCTAACTTGAGACTCATCACTCTGTCTGACACTCTTTTCACTTCTAGAACATTCCTGACAAACTCCTCCCTCAAGATAACTCCGACTCCATTTCTCTTCCCATCCACACCATGATAAAACAGCTTAAACCCTGCTACTATGCTTCTAGCCTACCTTTCCACCTGGTCTCCTGAACACACAGTATGTCCACCTTCCTCCTCTGCATCATGTCAGCCAGCTCTCTACCTTTTCCTGCCATAGTTCCAACATTCAAAGTCCCTACTTTCAGTCCTAGACTCATGCCTTTCCTCTTCTCTCTCTGGCAACGGACACGCCTCCCGCCTCTCCTTCTTCGACGTCTTCGACCAACAGTAGTCCAATTTCCATCAGCACCCTGTTGGTTGACGGCACTGATGGCGGTCGTTGTTAACCCGGGCCTCGACCGATCCGGTATGTCATTCTTTCTTGTGATTCACATAGTTTATTTGGCATTTGTTTTATGCCGGATGCCCTTCCTGACGCAACCCTCTGCATTTATCTGGGCTTGGGACCGGCGTGAGGGAGAGACACTGGTTTGTGCCCCCCCTCACGGCTGCATTTGCACACCCCCAGCCTACGCCCTTGAAATAGAACAGCCTACGATATATTACAGTAGTTTGTATAACGTATTGAATATTTTAAAATAAAGTCACCAATTACTAAAGCCAAATCTGAAATAAAAAGCAGGAAATTGTTTTCCACCAACAAGATTTTAATTAACACCTTTTTGTATTGAACAAATCTATAAACACTTGTTTACTAGTTAATTTCAAGCAAGTTGTTTCTATTCTACAAACACTTGTCAATTGAAAAGTTTAAGAGATATGCATTTTAACAATTCATAATTATGATGCACGAAGATTCACATATCTGCATTATCCCGTGATAAGTGTCTCTCCTTGTTCAAAAAGTTCTGTGCTGTTGAGAACACGCGCTCTGACGGCACACTAGAAGCAGGAACGTACCATTTACCATACATAGAGGTGGGATGTACCATTTACTAGGGGTGTCATTGAAAATGGTATTTACTACAGACGCTGTCATGAACACAGGGAGCTATAACGTTAGAAGTATCGATATCCCTTTTATAGGTATCAATTTTCGATCGACATAATTATATCGGCGATATTCTGATTGTCAATGACATCCCTAGCCACCACTGCCCCGCATGTTAATAACTTGTACGATCTTTTTACTCAATTTAATGCTTCAGTAATCCTGCAGTTTTTAAAAGATATTGAAATGTTTCATAAATTTTGAATTTGTGGTACAGTTAGTATGAATTCTTTTGCTAGAGTGCTGCAATTCCGCCTAAATAACAACAGACTTTTACTGTTGGCTGGAAATGTATAGGAATGCACATCCTTAGCCAGACTAATTTTTATTAATACAGTCAGCCCCCAACTTACAAAATGAATCCGGTCCAGAGCCCTTTTCGTATAGCGGGGATTTCATAAGTAGGGGTCGCATCTTCCATGTTAAACGCCTAATTTGTTCTAAGGCTCCAGTCTTTGGACTGGATAAACCCCATAAACCCTTTAAAAATGCTAAAAGTACACAAATTTTGTATGAAATATGTGTTCAAAGTAAAAGAAAAGTATTTATTAAACCATTTAAACATTTTATTAACATTTTTTTAATTAAACCATTATTAAACATTTTTTTATTAACACACACACCTCTGTCTGTCTCTCTCTCTCTCTCTCTCTCTCTCTCGCTCTCGCGTGCTACGGGCCACGCCCACAAGATGTGAATTCCAAGTGCATTGCCTGCTTGACCATTTACTGAATTAAAACAACTTAAAAAATAAAAACTAAAGTGTTATCCCCCCCCCCTCTCACTCTCGCGCACGCGCTGCGGGCCACGCCCACAATACATGAATTCAAAGCGCATTCCCTGCTTGACAAACTCAATTTTAATTTGATTCCTTGAGGGATTGGAATTCCAGATGAGCTCAAATGCACCCACATTTATTAAACATTTACTGAATGAAAAAACTTAAAAAACTAAACTAAAGAGTGAAGCCTCCTTCCGTCTCTATCTGGGAGGTCAGCGGGGCGGGATGTTGAGAGACAGCCAATGAGAGAGCAACCAATTTTGATTGGCGCGTTTGAATTTCTTTTCATAAGAGGGGGTTGTTTCGTATCTCGGGGGCGGAAACATAGGAAATTGTTTTTCGTAACCCGGACATTTCGTACACAGGGGGCCGACTGTATTATCTTTTCACCTTTCGATTGAGTTTTACGCAAAAATTGATTGTTCGAAGAGAATGATTTGGTTTACCTTACCTTCATTAATGATTTGCGATTTTAAATTGAACTCTTAGTCATTGTACTTAATATAAAATAACCATGTTTGGCACAATATAACACACTACTTGTGTTGAAAGTGCCGTTAAACTTCATTCATTCCTTTATAACAATTTTTAGACAAATTACACTCTTTATATTGGGGGGGGGGGGGGGGGGGTTCCTCGGGGGGTTGGCGCGACAGAAAATAATTGAGATGCACTGGTCTAGACAAACTATGTATGCATGCCTCTACTCAATATTGAATTTTATTTTTTTCATGATAATATTGAGAAGAACAGTGGATAATGTGGCTTGTAATTTTCTCACAAGAAGGTGGACAAAAGCACAGATCTGGCCAGAAATAAAGTTACATAGGAGCTCATGTAAAATATGAAATGACTCCAGGACCCCTGTGAATTTAATCTTTTCCAAATAGTTTATATCATGTGTCCTACTGTGGAGCCTTACTATGTTGTATTGCCTGGAAAAAATTACTTTCATAATTTTTATTCCCAAACAGAAAAACCACCTGAACCATAATTTTGTACAGTAATTCGTCCTTATGGTTGGATGTGGTGGAGTCAAGTTATTGCCCCAACCACAAGAGTTTTGATATTGTGTATTTTTATGCATGGGAAACCATCATTATACATCAGCAGTTCTGTTTATTTGCTGAATGATGCCAAAGATGTTGAAGCTTTGGTTGGATCAGACAAAATGATGTGCAATTGCACCAAATGTTTAAATAATAATAAAGCTGTGTGTGTTCTCCCCCCCAACTCTCCAGACCTTCAGACAGTACCGTCCTACCTTCATTTGACCCAGAAACTGTCCTGCAAACTGGTATGTCTAACTCTCTGCAATGCAAACATTACATTGAAATTGGGGAATGGTGAACTAGAAAGCCTTACGGCAATATAACTTATTGAAATACTAGATTTTATGTCCTGGATAATGTATCTCTTTCCACTCTTTTTACACTTGGTGCTTGTTAATTTCTCATTTTTGTCAGAGACTGAAGAATATTTCAGTTAAGCTTTGTCATATCAGGATTTGACAAAGCCAGATTTTTCATGGGTGAATCTTTTCACCAGCATGTGGTTTCCTGAGTCACAGCACACACACAGGAGGTTTTCTCCCAGAAGTACGGTGTAGAAGAGTGAACAGACAAGTGTTAATGCAGCTCTTCTGTTGTTTCTGTGCGCGAGTCATTGAAAGAAGCACTGTCTCCTCAGCATTACAGTGCAACACACACAAACACCACGTGTCTTTGACATTGACAAACAGTGACATTGTCAGCTCAGATGACTCACATAAGCCAAGGCCCAGTGCAGAATTTGTATGCTTTAAGTCAGTTTGTTATACTTTGAAAATGAGTGACTTTTATGGGCTTACTTTAGTTGCTGTCAGGAAGTGCTCACGTATTGTGATTCTTTTTTTTTTTTCGGGGTCTTCTTCTTTTTCTTTTCCTTTCAGCTGCTCCCTTCAGGGAGTGTTTTTCAGGTTGTGTGTGAAAGTAAATGAAAACAGCTATAATATCATTCAGCAGAAGAGCTTCTTTTCACTACACTTAACAGTCAGGAACTTTCTCTCATCTATGACCTTACTGATTTCCTCTTTTCTTCCCCCACCCCAACCTTTCGGCTTGCTTCAATTTCAGATTCCACCTTTTTTTTTTTTTTTAATTCTTTTGTGCTTTTGTCTTCACTTTATTTATTTTGCTATTATTAAATTTGCCTATTTTATTCCCTTCTGGGTGAAGGCCGAAAGAGGTATTATATTGTGTCACCGTTTATCCTTTTAGTCCTCGAATATTCTGAAATCAATTTGACCTACAGCTTTTCTAAGAATTTCCTCAAATTTGGCCATTTGTTGGACATGTACTTAGGATAAGCATATGATCATATAATGATGACTCAGTGAATTTGAACAGTTACTGTAGTTGAGATTTCAAACTTTGTCATGTCCCACTGTATCTTACTTCTGTCATCAATTTCTCCTGTAGTATTTGTTGGACTTTCTTTAAACTTGGCAGATACGTCTGACAATTTCTTATGATACGCACATCATTGTTGAATTTTATCAGAGTTATTTGTAAATATCATTTAAAAATCACTTTATAGAGCAGCAATGATGCCAGTAAAGATACCCACAAAGACTACAGACTTTTCATCATTTCTTTGTCATATTTTAGAGATTGTCTCCTACGATAGTATGAACAAAAAAAATGAAAAGTAATATTAGTACTGTGATCCCGTTTCAAATCATAAGGCTATATTGTGGTGGTTATTGTGCATATTTTACACCAATTTATTTATTTTTTGCCTCCATTTATATCCTTATTGATCTCAGGTCATGAGCTGCTGTCAGAGCTTCAGCAGAGAAGGTTTAATGGCTCAGAGGGTGGAGGAGGTGGTGGCGGTGGCGTTGGAGGAGGAGGAGGCGGAGGAACGGCCTGGTCCCCGATGGACGACGAGCTGTTGGCTCAGCCGCAGGTCATGAAACTGCTAGATTCTTTACGAGAACAGTACACCAAATACCAGGAAGTGTGTCGCCAACGCAGCCGACGCTCTCAACTTGACCAGATCCGTACCAAGGTTATGCAGGTAACCTTCACTCTGCTCTTGTACTCCACAATATAAAGCACAACTGGGCGACTGATGTTTCTTCCCGGCTGTTTGTTAGATGAATTTGTTCGTAAGTCGTTACAGGGCGTTCTTTAGAGGGAACATATGGTTAAAGCTTGTATAAGTAACCTATACGAGTTTGTACTATATACGATATCGCTCTCTCTCTCTCTCTCTCTCTCTCTCTCTCTCTCTCTCTCTCTCTCTCTCTCTCTCGCTCTGTCTGTGCATAATCATCCTATTTCATTTTATTGAATTTATCATTTATTGGTACAAGGTGCAAACCTAAATGCACCATGAATTATCAAGCTAACTGTGACGTCAGGTACTTTCAGCCGTACCCAAAATGCAGGAGACAGAGTAGGATGAACATGGAGAGACTTTATTGTTACAGTGGAGGCACTTCAGCAAGGGGAAAACGTAGTCACTACTACTGACGAAGAGAAAGATGAAAACTTTAGATACGGAGAACTATGGAGCGGGAACTGGTCGAGCGCGGAGCTGAAACCAGGAGCCAGAAAGATCACATTAAAACAGGGACGTGAAGAGGGACAATCTAACACCGGGATGAGTGCGCTGCTCGTGTTTATCACACGGTAGATGAGAAACAATGTAAGGAAACTTTATTAAAATTCTTTGCAAAACTTAGCAGACACAAATTAAAAAGATATATAAAATATTTTCGAATTAAATTAAACCCACATAATGGGTATAATAAACATTAAAATGCTAAAAATATAAAATTATTCAATGATAAAATAAACACTCTGTACATTATCAATATCGTTATGTCCCGTGTTCAAACTCCTGGTTCCTCTCAAGCACAGCACAGCGGATCTGATCAGATTTACAGATACTGTAGATTCACTCTTATCCAGTTCATTATAATACTGTAGTCAATTTGTTTCTTCTTTGAAAGTTTTGACGCGAGTCAGAAATGAATCGTTCTGCTTCTCTTCCACTACCAGCGTATGGTGTAAAGCACGGTAGATTGGTGAGTAGGATCAGGTGTGTGGTCCGCCCGGGTGTGTCTGCTGGCGCCTAATCGAATATTAAGTGTACCTCAGGATAATGTTTAATCATATTTCATACTTGTATTTATAATATATCTTTCTATAGATTTTATTCAATTTTTATTTCTACTTGTTCTTCAATTTCGTTTCACTTTCGACCTCGGACAGTCCTGTTTGTATGTCCGGATGTTCATAAAACGAATGTCCGTAAGTAAAGTATCACGTGTGTGTGTGTGTGTGTGTGTGTGTGTGTGTGTGTGTGTGTGTGTGTGTGTGTGTGTGTGTGTGTGTGTATATATATCTATATATATATATATATATATGGGAAAGACGTGCAGCAAGTTAGAGTGATAAAGGACAGAGAGGAAATGTATTGACTGATGACAGAAGTGTGCTGGGAAGATGGAAAGAGTACTTTGAAGAGCTGATGAATGAGGAAAATGAGAGAGAAAAAGAGTAGAAGGGGTGACCGTTGAGGAGCAGGAAGTAGCAAAGATTAGTAAGGGAGAAGTGAGGAGGGCATTGAAGAGGATGAAGAATGGAAAGGCAGTTGGCCCTGATGACATACCAGTTGAGGTATGGAAGTGTCTAGGGGAGGTAGCAGTAGATTTTCTGACAAGAATATTCAACAAGGTCTTAGAAAGTGAGCAGATGCCAGAGGAATGGAGGAGAAGTGTGCTTGTGCCCATTTTTAAGAACAAGGGCGATGTACAGAGTTGTGGCAACTACAGAGGGATAAAGTTGATGAGCCATACAATGAAGCTATGGGAAAGAATAGTGGAAGCAAGACTAAGGGCAGAGGTCAGCATTTGTGAACAACAGTTTGGTTTCATGCCCAGAAAGAGCACCACAGATGCAGTGTTTGCTTTGAGGATGTTCATAGAGAAGTACAGAGAAGGTCAGAAGGAGTTGCATTGTGCCTTTGTGGATCTGGAGAAAGCATATGACAGGGTGCCGAGAGAAGAACTGTGGTATTGTATGAGGAAGTCTGGAGTGGCAGAGAAGTATGTTAGAGTGGTGCAGGACATGTATGATAGATGTAAGACAGTGGTGAGGTGTGCTGTCGGTGTGACAGAAGAGTTCAAGGTGGAGGTGGGACTGCATCAAGGATCAGCTCTCAGCCCCTTCTTGTTTGCTATGGTGATGGACAGGCTGACAGACGAAGTTAGACAAGAATCTCCATGGACTATGATGTTTGCAGATGACATAGTGATCTGTAGTGAGAGCAGAGACCGAGTGGAGGAAAATCTAGAGAGGTGGAGGTATGCCCTGGAAAGGAGGGGATTGAAGGTTAGTCTTAGTAAGACAGAATACATGTGTGTGAACGACAAGGACCCAAGAGGAACTTTGAGGTTACAGGGGGCAGAGATAAAGAAGGTGGAGGATTTTAAGTACTTAGGCTCAACAATCCAGAGCAATGGAGAGTGTGGAAAAGAGGTGAAGAAGCGCGTGCAGGCAGGTTGGAATGGATGGAGAAAAGTGTCCGGTGTGATGTGTGATAGGATTGTATCGGCAAGAATGAAGGGAAAAGTGTACAAGACGGTGATGAGGCCAGCAATGTTGTATGGTTTAGAGACAGTGGCCCTGGGGAAAAGACAGGAGTCAGAGTTGGAGGTAGCGGAGATGAAAATGTTGAGGTTCTCTTTGGGAGTAACGAGGATGGATAGGATCAGAAATGAGTACATCAGAGGGACAGCACATGTTAGATGTTTTGGAGACAAAGTCAGAGAGGCTAGATTGAGATGGTTTGGACATGTACAGAGGAGGGATAGTGAGTATATTGGTCGTAGGATGCTGAGGTTGGAACTACCAGGCAAAAGGCCCAGAGGAAGACCAAAGAGAAGATTTATGGATGCGGTGAAGGCGGACATGAAGGTCGTTGGAGTAAGAGTAGAAGATGCAGAGGATAGGGAGAGATGGAGGCAGATCATTTGCTGTGGCGACCCCTGAAGGGAACAGCCAAAAGGAAAAGAAGAAGAAGATATATATAGAGTCATCCCTTGCCACTTTGCAATTTGAGCATCGCAGTCTTGGTACATCACGGTATTTTAATAAAAAAATAAAATAAAAATTTTTAAAAATCATAAATTCAAAATTCAGGGTGCCGAGAGAAGAACTGTGGTATTGTATGAGGAAGTCTGGAGTGACAGAGAAGTATGTTAGAGTGGTGCAGGACATGTATGATAGATGTAAGACAGTGGTGAGGTGTGCTGTCGGTGTGACAGAAGAGTTCAAGGTGGAGGTGGGACTACATCAAGGGTCAGCTCTCAGCCCCTTCTTGTTTGCTATGGTGATGGACAGGCTAACAGATGAGGTTAGACAAGAATCTCCATGGACTATGATGTTTGCAGATGACATTGTGATCTGTAGTGAGAGCAGAGACCAAGTGGAGGAAAATCTAGAGAGGTGGAGGGATGCCCTGGAAAGGAGGGGATTGAAGGTTAGTCTTAGTAAGACAGAATACATGTGTGTGAGCGACAAGGACCCAAGAGGGATGGTGAGGATACAGGGGGCAGAGATAAAGAAGGTGGAGGATTTTAAGTACTTAGGCTCCAACAATCCAGAGCAATGGAGAGTGTGGAAAAGAGGTGAAGAAGCGTGCAGGCAGGTTGGAATGGATGGAGAAAAGTGTCCGTGTGATGTGTGATAGGAGAGTATCGGCAAGAATGAAGGGAAAAGTGTACAAGGCGGTGATGAGGCCAGCAATGTTGTATGGTTTAGAGACAGTGGCCCTGGGGAAAAGACAGGAGTCAGAGTTGGAGGTAACAGAGATGAAAATGTTGAGGTTCTCTTTGGGAGTAACGAGGATGGATAGGATCAGAAATGAGTACATCAGAGGGACAGCACATGTTAGATGTTTTGGAGACAAAGTCAGAGAGGCTAGATTGAGATGGTTTGGACATGTACAGAGGAGGGATAGTGAGTATATTGGTCGTAGGATGCTGAGGTTGGAACTACCAGGCAAAAGGCCCAGAGGAAGACCAAAGAGAAGATTTATGGATGCAGTGAAGGCGGACATGAAGGTCGTTGGAGTAAGAGTAGAAGATGCAGAGGATAGGGAGAGATGGAGGCAGATCATTTGCTGTGGCGACCCCTGAAGGGAACAGCCGAAAGGAAAAGAAGAAGAAAGAAGAAGAAATTCAAAATTCGCGCTGAAACTCACATGTAAGCAAGTGGAAGGTGGGAACCCAAGGCAGGCTGCGTCCATTTTTTCCAAACGACAGACTGAAGTGCCCCTCCTCCCCATTTCAGGCAGGGACCGCCCACTCAACTCAATCTCGCAAGCTTATTGGCTTAGACGCGTGACGTTGTTGTCCCGCACATTCCCGCGGGATTTTTGTGATTTTGTAATCTTATAATGTTTGTGAACGTCCTGCACTGCGGAGAAGAGCAGTTGTCAGAGGTGAGTACAGTACTAAAAGTATTTATATATAAATTATATTTATATATTAATACATTACAGTATTTACAGATGCATATAACTGTGTAACGTTTAATGTACACTTCTTGTATTGTATAGACGCGAAAACATATAGAAATGAGACAACATGGTAGAAATGAGAGGGGCGTTCCTACTTCACGGTTTTTCGAATATCGCGGCCAGGTCTGGTCTACATTATCCGCGATATTCAAGGGATGACTGTGTGTGTGTGTGTGTGTGTGTGTATATGTGTGTCTATAGAGATATATATGTGTGTGTGTGTGTGTGTGTGTGTGTGTGTGTGTGTGTGTGTGTATATATATATATATATATATATACACACACACACACGCACACACAGTGGTACCTCACCTTTTTAATCCATTCCAGAAGTGGTTTCGTAACCTGGATTTTTCGTAAGTTGAACCACATTTTACATGTAAAACGTGTGATTCGTTCCAAGGCCCCAATACTCTTCCCTAAACCCTTTAAAAAATTATGAGTATACCTTTTAGGGCCTCCTTCTGCTTCAATATCGTACCAATGGTAGACGTGTTTGGCCATATTCCTTTGCGATATCACTCAACTGCATGCCACGAGCCCACTTCTCCTTTTCATTTGCACCGGGAATCCTATGTGTGTAATCCTACAAATGTCTATGCAAGGTTAAGAGCCTGAGCCAAAAACTAAAGTTGCAATGAGCACACTCGAAAAACTCACAAAACAACAGTAACTCTGTCCTTTACATGAAAAGCATCATGGGTATTATGGATATGCAGCTCCATAATAGCCAATGGGAGGGAGCTGCGTCATCCCTCCTAGCCAATGGGAGGCCAGCGGGGTGGGATGTTGGGAAATAGCTAATGGGAGGCCAGTGCGGCAGGGTGTTGGGAGATAGCCAATGGGAGGCCAGCAGGGCGGGCACTTTGGAGACAGCCAATGGGAAAGAAACTCGCGCATTGTTTGAATTTTTGAGATGGCGCTTTTGTAACGTGAACTTCTTTCGTATCCAGAGACAAAATTTTTTAGGAAAATGCATTTCGTTACCTAGATTTTTCGTTTGTTGGGACTTTTGTCAGGTGAGGTACCAGTGTGTGTGTGTGTGTGTGTGTGTGTGTGTGTGTGTGTGTGTGTGTGTGTGTATGGGGCAGTGGTGTTCTAGTGGTATAGGGCGCTGGATCACTGATCCTAAGATTGGGGGTTCGAGTCCCACTCTCCACAAGGTTGTCACTGTCCCCCCAGTGCAGCTAACTGGGCTATCAAAGGTGGGCCATGTCTCTCACTGTCTATGGTGAGAGGCATGTAAAAGAACCATTGCTGACTTTCGTAAAGAGTAGGCTGCAAAGCCGTCGGAAAATCCAGGTGACGAAAAACATTTTCCAAAATTTTTTGGCTCTGCATACGAAACGAGTTCTTACGAAACACGCCATTCAAACACGCCATTGAAACAGTAAAACACGCCATTCAAACAATGCACGAGTTGCTCACCATTGACTATCTCCCAACATCTCGCCCCGCTGGCCTCCCATTGGCTAGGAGGGATGACGCAGCTCTCTCCTATTGGCTATCTCCCAACATCCCGCCCCGCTGGCCTCCCATCGGCTAGGAGGGATGATGCAGCTCCCTTGAGCAGCATGCCTAGGAGGGATGACGCACCTCCCTTGAGCAGTTTCATGGAGTTTTTTAAGTGTGCTCTTTGTAACTTTATTTTTTGGCTCAGGCTTTTAACCTTGCATAAACATTTCTAAAATTATAACTCTGCTAAGAAGACATGGTCAACACTACGTAGGTACCTTAAAAGGTATGCTTTTATAATTTTTAAAGAGTAGTATTGTGGGCCTTGCAACGAATCACGTGTTTTACATGTAAAATGTAGTTCTACTTACAAAAAAATCCAGGTTGCGAAAAAGGCTCTGGAACAGATTAATTTTTTAAGGTGAGGTACCACTGTGTGTGTGTGTGTATGTATGTATGTATGTATATATATATATATATATATATATATATATATATATATATATATATATATATAAATAATAATATTTTTATATATATATATATATATATATATATATATATATATATATATATATATATACTATTAATAATAATATTAATAATATTAATTATAATATGTAATATATAATATATTCACACACACACACACATTGCAGTGCTGTGCCAAAGTTTTTACCCCCCTACTGATATTTTACATTTTTGCACCTTTGTCACACTTAACTTTTTCAGATCATCAAACAAATTTAAACATTACACAAAGATAACCCAAGTATTCAAAAAAGTTTCCTGTTGTGATTTTTTGTTCTGAGAAAAAATAATTGCCCCCTTGTTAAAAGCGATTAATCCTATTATTGGAGAAAAGTGAGTTCGATTTCATGGCCACACCCAGTCCTTATTGCTGCCAGACTTTTCCAATCTGGAGATCTCTAACATAAAACCTGTCTGACAAGGTGAGGTAGGCCATACTGAACACACATCATCATACCGCTTCAAGAGCAAACAAGAAAGAAGATTATAGAACTCTCTCAGTCTGGGAAAAGACACAAAGTCTTTGTTAAATTTTTGGGACTCCAGCGGACCACTGTCCGAGTCATTATCCATAAATGGAGAAGGCATGGAACAGTGGTGACCCTTCACATGAGTGGCCGACCTACCAAAATTACTCCAAGAGCACACCGCAGACTAACCGGAGAAGTCACAAAGGATCCAAAAACCACTTCTTAACAACTACAAGCCTCACTTGCCTCAGTTAATGTCAATGTTCATGACTCCACCATCAGAAAGACACAAGGCAAAAGTGGCATTCATGGAAGAGTTTCGAGGCAAAACCCACTGTTGACAGAATATCAAGGCACGACTCACTTTTACCAATATTATTTTAATCATTCCTAAAGCTTTTGGGAAAATGTCCTCTGGACTGATGAAATTGAAGTTTAACTTTTTGGGCGAAATGCATCCTGTTACATCTGGTGCAAGAGGAACACTGCATGTGCTATAAAGAACTGTGCCAACAGTGAAACATGGTGGTGGAAGTTTTATGATCTAGGCGACTTGTCATGATTGATGGAACCATGAATTCTGCTCGCTACCAAGAAATCTTGGCGAAGAATGTTTGTCCATCAGTTCGAGACCTCAAGCTAAATCGCATCTGGCTTCTGCAGCAATACAATGATCTGAAGCACACCAGAAAGTCCACTTCTGAATAGCTAAAATAGAGCAAAATGAGGGATTTGGAGTGGCCTAGTCAAAGTCTTAGCTTTGTATAATATTTAGGTTTGCTTGATCTGAAATCGATGATGGTGACAAACGTGCAAAAAATGTCAGAAATTGGTCAGGGGCAAAAACGTCTGCACACACGTGTGTGTGTGTGTCAGAATGTTGCTTCAAAGTTGTGACCACACTCTGCATTTGTGCATAGAGGATTGTTTGGTACTGATTTCTTTCAGACATGGTCATAAATCATTCTCCCAAACATGATCATTTTGCTTAAGAAAGAATTGCTGGTGGCTGCTTGAGGTAATAGATGTATTAATCACTCTGTACTATCATTTCATTGGTGAGCCAGCAAGTTTAATGGAGTGTAGACCACAACAGCTCCATCTCCAAGTCAGTCCCAGACCAAGGATCTCTCGATTTTTATTTGCTGGTTTGGGTTCAGGGGAATAATGCATCATTTTCTGAAATTTGAGAAGGGAATTGATCTGCAGCACTGCAAATATTTACATGTCAACAAGGGCTTTAGTCAGTTTTTTGGAGATGAGTACGGTGTAAGCTTATACTTGCAACTCAGTGTAGTTTTTTGTTCAAGTGTTACACCCGGCATGTCATTGTCTAACATTTTCAGGTTGGTCTTACAGTTCATCATATCGCCAGATCGAATAGGATTTCAGCCATAACACGAAAACCACTTGTCTGATATAGTGTAATTCATTTGGAATCCTGTTCCTGGAGATCCATTTTCCTGCGAGAGTTATCACCATTCAAAATCTAACACACCTCTTATAGCTGAGCAAGAACAACTTGAGTTCAGGGACAGGGTTGGTGATCCCTGGAATCGGTTCCATTTATACTACCGAACAATGCTAAACTTTTAAACCATTGATTCCACAAGACCTCTGAAGATGTGATGTATTTAGTGCTAAGCTGTTTTCAGGACATCCTTTAAATATATGTTGCATGGCAGCACGTCCATAGTTTGGACTTTCACAGATGGGGGACGTTAGTAACAATCTTTTTCAAACCATTCCTGAAGAGCTTTTGCAATATGACAAGGCTCATTATTCTCTTTATTAACCACACCATTGCCATGAAGTCGTATATTTGGTCTGCAGTAATGTTGAGGAAAATGGTGGCTGGATTCTAAACATTACAATCTACTTTCCAATCTATAACCATCTTTTTATGAAAGCTAGCAACATGTACCCAGCTGCATATATGATGATGATTCACAAATAAAAATGTGTCGTCAGACCATTCTAACATCTTCCATTGCTTCAGCGTTCAAAATCAGACACTTTCGGGGTGGACAGGGTGAAACACTGATTTTAAGTGCGCAACCTTTTGATTAGATGATGGACTTTTTGCCCACATTTTGTGTCTGCTCTGATTAGTCACCTTGCCGAAGCTTTTTCACTGCACCGGAAGGCAGGAGATACCTCTATGTATGGGAACAGTGGGGAAATGCCCGCTAATCAGATGGCCCACCAGACTGTGATGCAGTTGTGTGCTAGCCTTGTTTTTTGACACTTTGGCGTTGTCCAAGATGGCTATTCTACTTATGTAAAAATATTTATAGGTCATAAAGTGGAAAAAGAATCGTATCTCCCCTTTAATGAAATGTATTCTTGTTGGCAGCAAGCCATTAAAAAAAAAAATTCTTAATATATTCCAGAAAAATTGAAAGAGCAAATGTTTATTGTTTTAAATGATGTAATCACTTTAACTAATATATTTTGCCACGGTGCAGTACGTTTCTATTGTATTAATATGATCATGCCTGGGCAGATCACAACAATGTTGATTGACAGCTGTAGCAGGGTTAACAGATCATGCACACTGAATATATTTACAGAGTTTACGATGACCATGCTTCATACATTATAGCTTAAAAAAATTGTTTCCCCCAGATTTCACCCATCCAAAGTGAGCACATGCACGCATTGGGAATCTGGAGAACAGTTGGGGGATAGGTGTCTTGCTTAATGGCACTTTGGCCATGAAGGTGGAGGAAGGGAAGGTGTACAGCTCGCTCCCCCGTTACCACACATTTTTTCATGCTGGTTAAAAGTTGAACCGGCGCCTCCTTGCGGTCCCAAACTCATTTCTCTAACCATTAGGCCACAGATAATTATTTTCCTGTAATAGCACACCAGTAGTAGGGCCGGTGGCGTAGTGGTTAGGGTGCTGCGCTCATGATCGGGAGGCTGTGTGTTCAAATCCCAGTTAGAGCCCCACTGTGGTAAGACCCCTGGGCAAGGTCTTAACCACAAGTGTGCCTCTGTTCACCCAGCAGTATAAATGGGTACCAGTAAAAATATACTGGGTAGGTAACCTGCGATGGACTCGCGTCTCATCCAGGAGGAGTTGTACTCCAGTCACTTCACGCTTCGGAAACCGGGAATAAGCACCGGCCTGATGAGCCACTAGGCTCAGGTGTAAAATGCCTAACAGACTTTAGCTAAAATACTTACTGGTGTGTTTGTCTACCGATATTATGAGATGTCAAAACCCTTGTCTTTGATAATCATGTTTATGCTCCAGTATATACAAGATGCGGATAAAGATCTGTGTTCTAAGCATTTTTGACCTGAAAAAAAAAAATCTGCTGATCAAGGCGTATGCACAATATATGTGTGGGGAACCATCCTTTAGAATGATTCACCTCCTCATGAAGGTATGCACAGATCCATTAATCTTCATCGTCTTTTGTCTCTGCAGATTCAGCTCAGCAGTCTGCCAACTCTAGATGCCCTAATTCATTCATTCAGCAGCAGCAGGGAATTCCATTTGTCTACTTCACTGTAATTCTTAGATGAAATCACAGTTGAGAGTTATGGTACATGGGCGAGCATCTCAAGAGAGCAGTCTTTTAATTAACTTGCCCACGTCAGTTATCAAAACTGTTTATTTAAAGTTAATCCTGTTTTCATTCTCTGGCACCCTCTATATATTACCCCTTGTCTTCTGAGACGTAGAGGCATCTCCAGATCAAGTTTAAGTTGCAGTTGGGTAGCTCATTTAAATCTCAAACCATGTCAGTTATAGCCAATCACATATCGCTTGACTTTATCCTAATTGATGAGTTTCCTGATGGAGGTCTGTACTGCAGATGAGTGCTAAAGCGAAACACTCCTGCTCTAAAAATATCTTCAGCAGCTTATTTGTTATTCATGATTGACTCTCTGCATTCAGACACCGCTGTGGTGACCGTAATGATCCGTTCTCATGAGGAATACGGTTATATACTTGTCACTTTTAATGCTACTTTGTTGTAGCAGATGGATAGTCATTTTAACTTGCAGATGCTGTCAGGTAGAGCAACTCCAGTTTGATTCTGTCTTGTTTGGGGATTCTGCAGGTGGGGGTTGAAGGAGGATACAGGTGCAGCTCATCTTCTTTCTTCTTTTTCTTTCGGCTATTCCCTTCAGGGGTCGCCACAGCAAATCATCTGCCTCCATCTCACCCTGTCCTCTGCATCTTCTCTTACGCCAATGACCTTCATGTCTTCCTTCACCACATCCATATATCTCTTCTTTGGTATTCCTCTCGGCCTTCTGCCTGGTAGTGACAACCTCAGCATCGTACTACCAATATATTCACTATCCCTCCTCTGTACATGTCCAAACCATCCCAATCTATCCTCTCTGACTTTGTCTCCAAAACATCTTAAATGGGTTGTCCCTCTGATGTACTCATTCCTGATCCTATCCATCCTTGTTACTCCCAAAGAGAACCTCAACATTTTCATCTCTGCTACCTTCAGCTCCGCCTTCTGTCTTTTCCTCATTTCCACTGTTTCTAAACCATACAGCATCGCTGGCCTCATCACCGTCTTGTACATTTTTCCTTTCATTTTTGCTGATACCCTCCTATCACACATCACACCGGACACTTTTCTCCAGGCATTCCAACCTGCCTGCACACGCTTCTTCACCTCTTTTCCACACTCTCCATTGCTCTGGATTGTTGAGCCTAAGTACTTAAAATCCTCCACCTTTCTTATCTCTGCTCCCTGTAACCTCACCCTTCCTCCTGGGTCTTTCTCATTCACACACATGTATTCTGTTTTACTGAGGTTAACCTTCATTCCTCTCCTTTCCAGGGCATACCTCCACCTCTCTAGATTTTCCTGCAGTTGTTCTCTGCTCTCACTACAGATCACAATGCCATCTGCAAACGCGGAGATTCTCATGGTCTCTGAAGATTTTTGTCTAACCTCGTCTGTCAGCTTGTCCATCACCATAGCAAACAAGAAGGGGCTCAGAGCTGATCCTTGATGCAGTTCCACCTCCACCTTGAATTCTTCGGTCATGCCGACAGCACACCTCACCACTGTCTTACATCTCTCATACATGTCCTGCACCACTCTACCATACTTCTCTGCCACTCCAGACTTCCTCATGCAATCCCACAGTTCCTCTCTCGGCACCCTGTCATGTGCTTTCTCCAGATCCACAAAAGCACAGTGCAGCTCCCGCTGACCTTCTCTGTACTTCTCTATTAACATCCTCAAAGCAAACACTACATCTGTGGTGCTCTTTCTTGGCATGAAACCAAACTGTTGTTCACAAATGCTGACCTCTGCCCTTAGTCTAGCTTCCACTATTCTTTCCCATAACTTCATCGTATGGTTCATCAACTTTATCCCTCTGTAGTTGCCACAACTCTGCACATCTCCTTTGTTCTTAAAAATGGGCACCATCACACTTCTCCATTCCTCTGGCATCCCTCTCACTCTCTAAGACCTTGTTGAATGTTCTTGTCAGAAAGTCTACTGCTACCTCTCCTAGACACTTCCACACCTCCACCGGTATGTCATAAGGACCAACTGCCTTTCCACTCTTCATCCTCTTCAGTGCCCTCCTTATGTCACCCTTACTAATCTTTGCTACTTCCTGGTCCTCGAAGGTCACCTCTTCTACTTTTTTTTCTCTCTCTCTTAATTTACTCATTCATCAGCTCTTCAAAGTACTCTTTCCATCTTCCCAGCACACTTCTGTTATCAGTCAATACATTTCCCTCTCTGTCCTTAATCACTCGCAACTAAATATATTTAGTGACAGCCATAAAAGTGATATTACAACGAGCCAAAGTGATTGATCAATTTTTTTTTTTCTTTCAAGGTAATAGGTTTGCATCTAAACCATTAAAATTGAAAATTACAAAGGATCCCACATCATGGCATATTATCCAAATCCAAATATACGAGGTGTTACCCTTGTTTTGTTTATTTATGTGGTTGTTGATATCGCCTAGTGGAGTGAAACACAGCTGGTTCTGGTTTATTGCACGTGTCAGGCATCGTAATATGATATGCCAGTCTGATCATCTTGCCATGGGCCCGTGGCACAGAGAGCAAATGTCAGATCAACAGAAGTGATCGATCAGCATTATGTATAAATATGACTATGAATTATATTATTTGAGTCTTATTATAGTATTAAATTATAGAGCTTCGTGTATATTAATAAATTCTACTGATATTATTCAAGGGTACCTGTAGTGAAAGCGCTCATATACCTAAGTTGATGTATTGTGTATAGCTAGTGACAATACACCTATAAGGTGTTTATTATATTCTCTCACAAACCAACTTTAAGCGATTTAAGGGCTTCACTAACGTCAAGCTTCAGAGCACAGGAGTTTTAAAATGGCGCATTTGAAGTGACGTCATGTCGTTAACAAAGCCTCGACCGGAATTGCGAGATTGCAATATAAACGTAAGGCTATCTACCTGACATATACAACACAAGCTCACGGAAACTTGGAAAAAACAGACATTATAGTAGTTTTTTTTTTTTTTTAAACCATGAACGAAGACAATTTCATAGAAGGATTAGAAGCTTATTTATATGAACCACTGAAGAAAGATTATCCACATTTAGTGAAATCGGACCAGGAAAGTGACGACTCTGAGGACAATATTGGAGAGACGGCAGAAGCTCTTACACGGGAAAATCGTAGCAAACAACCAGCAAATATTTGGTGCTTTTGTGGAAAATGTGTGCGTCAAAAAAACCGATCAGGAGTGCGATTGTTGTAAAGAACATGGATTGCTTGAGGAAAATATACTGACATTCTGCAATTGGCTATACGACGGTCAACGATGTTACGTCACAATGACCTTTAACCCCGCTGAAAATAAGCTAACATGTCCGCGCGCTCAAGGAATGTCACATCGAAGAAAAGGAAATGTGGACTTATAAATAAACTATTGACATCTCGCGATGTTTAAAATTTAATAATAAAGTATAGTGGATATTTTTTGAATGCTGTAAATTTTGGGTACAGGTACCCTTTAAACTCGGTATGCTACAACTAGGCCTACCTGTACACAGTTTAAAGCAGTCGTCAGAAACTTATGGCTCACGAGCCAGATGTGGCTCTTTTGATGACTGTATCTGTCTCTCAGATAAATCAGGTGGCCTTTCTTAACGGAATAACGGATACATAATTTCACTGTCATTTAAATAAAAACAAAAAAAAAAACCCATCAAATGAAACCAAAACAGATGAATAAATCTCACTTCTTTAAATGTATTCATCTATTTTCAATGCCACGTCACTGTGGCGCAAAGCGGAGAGCCAATCCTTTCTGTATGTGGACGGGCCCGATGGCTTGAAACTCCAATTTTATTGGATTATAACAACAGCCACAGACTTCGAGTGTTGTTTTTGAGTAAAGAGAGAAATTTTCCTCGTTTTTGATCAGCTCATTTGCACGAAGCCAAGCACTGCTGGCAAGCAAACACAAATGGGCAGATATGGAAAAACTTCAACCCACAGAACGGCTGATTGCCAAAACTTGGGATTCGCTTCCTGTCACATAAACAAGCGTCTGAGTCCTGTCGTGTCGAATCCTAACTCCGTATCAATCAGACTATAAAGCCATCAGCAAAACCATGCAGCACCAGAAGTTGCATTAATAGTAAACAGTGCTGTAGTGGTGGGTACACACTGTATACCCATTTGTTTTATTGGCTGAGTTGCGTGTACTGACTTAATTTGGTCTACTTTATAGTTGATCAACGTAAATTTCCACGACTGTGGAAATAAAAAGCGGAGATGAAGTGCTAAATAGTTTTAAAGCCAAAGCCGCACTCTCCCCGTGCTCCGTGCACCTGCTGCTGCGTGAGTTTCAGTTTGTAAACTAGTTGTGAAGTTGCAAGGTTGCTGCATATGATACATGTCATCTATGAGCAAACACAGCAAAGATTATTCTGAAGAATTATTTGGATAAAACTTCAAAAAAGAGAAATGTTACAATTAATACTTTACTTTAGCCAACCTTATTTTTGATATGTTATTTGCGTTTACATTTCATATTTCATTAGTTCTTTCATTGAATATTTCATTTACATTACATTATTAAATAAAGGTAAATTGAGCAAATTTGTTATGTCACAAATGTGTATCGACCTGGTAGCCCTTCGCATTAATTGGTATCTAAGAAATAGCTCTCAGTTTCAAAAAGGTTGGTGATCCTTGGGTTATACTCTTTGGTCACTTGGCTAATCAACAAGAAAAATGTGGAGTAAAATATTTTATATTATTTTTCATAAGCTTCTCTTAAAAAATATTCTTTCCAGGAGACGTCAATTAAGCTCCTTTTTGTAAGTATAACCCCAAACCTTTTTGGCGCTGCCCCCACACCCCCGCAGGGGGCCTATGCGGCCCCCTTGACCCCTGCCAATTTTTCCTCCTTTTCCATCAAGGCCTGTTCTCATCCCTGAGTTTTTATTGGAAGGCTACAATACAAAAGAATTGGAAAAGACATAGAAATATATGGTGGTGGGAATGGCTAAACGAGTGTGACAAAAGCGGTGACAAATGGGGGATATGGCTTAGAAAACCGGACATCTCTGGAGTTACTTTTTGTGATTGTTTCCCAAGAGGATAAAGTATGGGACCAGTGGGAAGAAGGGACTGAAAATCATGCTGATGAGTCTAATCACTTGAAAAACAAAAAGACCATTCAGAGAATTTATACCCGGTCTAACTTTTAATGTCAGATTGCATCATTAGCTAATATTGTGTACTATGATTCCAATAATGCAGCCGTGAGGGCAAGTTTAATGATGATTGAGGGAAGTGTGTATGTGGAGGGGGGGTGGGGGGTGGATAAAACTGGGCACATGCCTCCTGGAGTGCCCAGGTTAGGGCAACGTAAGGGGAGATTACGCTCAAATTTTTTGGTCCATGATTTAGTTGTACATTGAAAATAGGAACTTTTGTCAGTTGCACATATCTGAGATCAAGATTTGTAGTACAGTCGGCCCCCTACTTACGAAACCCCCTGGGTACGAAAATTCCGGGTTATGAAAAACATTTTCCTAAGTTTTCGTCCCCCGGATACGAAAACAACCTCCTCTTACGAAAAGCGCCAAATGCGCCATTCAAAATTCAAACGCGCCAATCAAAATTTCACACGATGCGCGAGTTGCTCTCTCATTGGCTGTCTCCCAACATCCCGCCTCGCTGGCCTCCCATTGGCGAGGACATTACCCATACTTCCTGTATCCATACTTCCTGTTTGTCACACGCATGGAGAGTTGACTGTTGGCTTGCTTTGAGATTGATCATGCAGCGTTATATTTCGTTATCGCCGAAACCCCTCTACAATCTGGACGATATTGCACCAGAAGGAGACCTTAAAGCAGAAATACAGTGACGGAGGCGATTATTTCGGCACGATATTAAAACAGAGTGCTCCGTGGAAGAAGACCTCCGATCTCGCAAGGAAGCAAGTTAATATTTAATGAGGACCTCTGATCTTTCAAACACGTCCTGTAATTCCGCTTTAAATAAAACATCCCATCCATTTAAACATTTAAATAGAATTGGTCCGTCAGCTGCGCGTTGCGTGTTGGCAATGGTCCGAGTTTTGTGTGCGTGTGCGTGTGTGTGTGTGTGTGAGAGAGAGAGAATAATGCTTTAGTTTTTAGAGAGAGCGTGAGAGAGAGAGAGAGAGAGAGAAATAGAGACAGAAGGTGGCTTAACTCTTTAGTTTTTAACTTTAGTTTTTTAAGTTGTTTAATTCAGTAAATGTTTAATAAATGTGGCGCATATGAGCAAAACTGTGTCTCATCTGAACCTCTGATCCCTCAAGGAATCAAGTTAAAGTGGAGTTTGGACCTCTGGTCTGTCGAGCAGGGAATGAGCTTTGAATTCCATGTCTTAAAATGCTCCAGGCATCCTGCTTGTGGGCGTGGCCTGCAGCACCACAATAAACAATTAATGTGTATACAATACACATTTAATGCGTACTGTACTGTGTGTGTGTGTGTGTGTGTGTGTGTGTGTGTGTGTGTGTGTATGTGTGTGTGTGTGTGCGCGCGCGCGCGCGAGTGAGAGAGAGAGAGAGAGACGCGTGTGTGTGTGTGTGTGTGTGTGTGTGTGTGTGTGTGTTAATAAAAAATGTTGAATAATGGTTTCATTAATAAATATGTTAATAAAATGGTTTAATATGTTTAAAAAATGTTTAAATGGTTTATCAAATAATTTTCTTTTAACACATTTCATACAAAATTGGTGTACTTTTATCATTTTTAAAGGGTTTATGGGGTAGTCTTGGGAGCCTTGGAACGAATCAGGCGTTTTACATGTAAAATGCACCCCCTACTTACGAAACTCCTGCGTTATGAAAAAGGCGCTGGAACGTATTACTTTCGTGAGTAGGGGACCGACTGTATCTTATTTCATCAGTATGAAACACTGTGATTAATAAATATTTCCTGTTTAAGTCTGCATGTAAATAATTCTTGGTTATGCAGTGTATATACATTGTAAAAAAAAATGTTGCAGCAAAGAAAGTGATCTTCTTTTTCAGTTGAAATTTGTTTGACTGTTTGACATATTTTGACTTTGAATTATAAAATGTCTTTATTGTGCATGAATAGATGAAATGTTACAAACATTTGATGTGAATTTGTAGATTACAGTAAAACCTCCGCTGACGAACGCTTAAGCTCATGAACTTTTCGCCTCAAGAACATTAAATTTGCGAGCATATTGTCTCTGCTGACGAACTAGTTTTCGGCGGACGAATCAAACCACACGGTCGAACAGCGCCACGGTGGCGGCCACGAGAAGCTGACGCACGCTCACGGCGTCACAGTTCGTCACACCCCTTTCTTTGAGTGCGGATGTGGTTTGTGTTTGATAGACATTTTGGACCATATTGAGTGTACTTTTGCTATTATGGGACCGAAAAAGACCCCACCACAGGCGGAGAGCATTGAAACACACGAACGAGGTGTGCGTTTGTGTGACTCAGCGTCCCAGTACCAGTACGCTAAGTCTACCACCATCCTTAAGAACAAGGAAGCTATTAAGGGTGCGTGTGTGGCTAAGGGTGTTTCCAAACAGTAGGCGTTTCCAAACTCTCCTTCCAAACAGTAAGTCCCTCCCTCCCTCCCTCCTCCTCCCACTCCCTCCTCCTCCCACTCCATTACATCAAGCCATCAACTACCATCACAAAGGTAAATAAAACGACTTTATTATACAGTACAGTTTATTTCTTTAATTACAATACAATAGCACATTTATTATACATAAAATAAGGTATATTTTTGTGTAGTTTTAAGGCTTATTTAGTAGAAAATTATGTTTTATGGGGACCTGGGAATGGATTATTCTCATTTTAATGGTTTCTTATGGGAAATAAATGTTCAGAAGACGAACTTTTCGCCTCACACACACTTTCTGGGAACCAATTATGTTCGTGAGCAGAGGTATCACTGTATATGGTTTTATATATATTATTGTAAATGTTGGTAAAAGATTGCATGAGAAACAACCATTTTAACTTGTAATGAAACCCCCCCCCCCAACTACGTCTTGCATTTTCAGGTTTTTCAAAATTTTTAACTTGCGCCCATGTTATCAGTGTTTCTGACAGTCTTTGAATTTGAACTTTTCTCTCTGTCATTAGTCTAGAAGTTTATTCACCAAGACATCGCTGATACTGTTTATTCAGAGAGATGGTAAAGTGGAAGGTTATTGAACTGGCATGTTATGAGTCATTGTATGTGTGTGTGTGTGTGTGTGTGTGTGTGTGTGTGTGTGTGTGCGTGCGTGCGTGCGTGCGTGCGTGTGCTCGCTCATGTGTGTAGGTGGTGAACTGGCTGGAGGGTCCTGGCACGGAGCAGCTCCGCACTCAGTGGGGAATTGGAGATTCAATTCGGGCATCCCAGGCCCTACAACTCAAACACGAGGAGATTGAGAGCCAGCACAGTGTAAGTACACTGCCATTTTACTCTCACACAATCACTCTTCTTCTTCTTTTCCTTTCGGCTGGTTCCTTTAGGAGTCACCACAGCGAATCATCTGCCTCCATCTCACCCTGTCCTCTGCATCTTCTCTCACGCCAACGACCTTCATGTCTTCCTTCACCACATCCATATATCTCTTCTTTAGTCTTCCTCTAAGCCTTCTGCCTGGTAGTTCCAACCTCAGCATCCTCCAACCAATATATTCACTATCCCTCCTCTGTACACGTCCAAACCATCTCAATCTATCCTCTCTGACTTTGTCTCCAAAACATCTTATATGTGCTGTCCCTCTGATGTACTCCTGATCCTATCCATCCTTGTTACTCCCAACGAGAACCTCAACTTTTTCATCTCTGTCAACATTTTCATCTCTGTCTCACACAATCACTCATGAACATGAATTTTACCCAAATCTCATGTGCACACATACACTGGATTTCACACACTGCCTAAGGGCTCTGCTTCCACACAGGCAGGCTTAAAGCCTGATGATCAAGTGCTTTGGTTCTAAAATCTGATTGACTGAGCCTGTTTCAGCGGTTTAGCATGTGCACACCAGTAGACTCATCACAGTTTTAGTTTTAACGCTCCAGGTTCAGTACTAATAAAAGCATCACACTTAAGCCTAATGGACTACATTAATCTCTGTTCGTTTTGTTGCATAGAAACCCAAGTCGACTGTTAAACCTCATTACAAGGCTGATAAATTGTTTACTGTGAATATTATTAATAATAAATGAAACCATTTCTTTTAATACTTTAGGTTTTTCTTTCTTCCGATGTTACAATTCTAGAATTCATTCTGAAACACCCAGGATAGAGTTGGAAAATAACCATATTGTGTGGATTTTCTCTTCAAAATGTCCTGGACTTTATAGAGAACACCTGCCCTTGCATGTAATTATTCATTCATTTGATCATGCAGATACAGGTCAAGACCTTTAGCGGATGCTTACTTCAAAACTGAGATAATAAAAAACCCTTATCTTACTGACTGTGACAGGCATGGCTTCCTGTGCCAGATGGACTTGTTCGAGTGTGTCAGACATTTTACGTAGACAGCAGTCTCTGGAGTTTACTCTAACTGGTAAAAAAAATAAATAAAAAGCGGTTCTGTGGGAGAAGGCCCCTTGTTTTCAAAAGTCAAGTAAATTTTATGAAACAGATTTCAGTCTCACCAAAGTGTGATATAGGGGAATTAACTCATTCCTAATAAATAACATAAAATGATCTGACACGGTCAGCTACACTTCAAGTCGAACAAAGAACAGAGCTGAAAATAAACAGAAAGATCTCGCGTTCTTAAATTGTGAAATGAAATAAGAGACCTAACCTCACTGTCACTAGATAACAGAATAATATCATCTCAAAAGCTGAAGAAAATATAAAAATCTTCATGGAACTGGGGGTTTGCTAACCGCTAGCACGGAGTTGCCATAGCATATACAGTACGCTCAAGATAGAAGTTGTTGCGTGCTTAGTTGCCCGAAGCTGAAGCTGCCCATAGCTGTAGTAGGGTCAACCGATCATAGACGAGCATAGTGCAAAACATGAAAAAAACAAATAAAATAAATTAAAACGAACAAAGAAACAATTTGACTCTGAGAACTCCGCGACATTGCCTTCCAGGCAGCACCATCTTGAAGATGTCACTCCAAGATCTCACTCCAAGTTCAATGTAAAAGGACATGAAGTGTAATAAAGTTTATCCTTTTGGTATCATTTGTTAAACATGCTACATAACATAAAATCTCAAGCACAAACATTCTCAGGATTAACTTAGGTACTACACTGGAATAATAATTGAAAGACTTTAAAACGAGTGCTTTACAACAGTATATGCTGTATAATGTTTATATTTTATCATCAATAAAAATGAGAGTAAAAATTAAAAAGTTTTTCTGAATCATTACTATATTTTACTACATTAATACTGAATTAATGAGTAAGACTGTCTATAGAATGTGTTTAAGAAGCATATTTAAACGCATGTAATAGATACATAGTATTTTACTTCTGGCTGCTCATTAGCGCATGTGACGTGTTACATGGGGTTTTACTTCCGGGTACAGAACTCGCGGATGATGTCAATTCGCGGGAGGGCTCAGAACCGAACCCCCGCGAATGTCGAGGGCCTACTGCATACTCATAGCAGTGTAATAGAAATAGAAGAATTTATTATTGCTAAGTGCAAGCACGGATTCCAGCATGACTGGCTATGACAACATAACTAAAAGAGAGAACCAGAAGGTAGACAGACATAATGGCAGATTGAGCATGTAGAGTGAGGGAGCAACAGCATCACAGTTCACCAGAACTCTCTATGCCTGAGAACACCCAGATATGTTCCTTTACCTAATAAATAGCTATTAACAAAATGCTTGACTAAACAAGAAATTTTTCAGTCTCATCATAAAAACAGGCAGTGTCTGAGTCCCAAACAATAATTGAAAGGCTATTCCATAACTGTGCGTCTTTGTAAGAGAAAGCTCTGCCCTCTGCAGTACTGTATTCATTATTCGAGGTATCACTAAGCAGTCTGCACTTTTTGATCTAAGGTGGGCATGCTAAGATAATGTGGCACGAGACCATTAAATGCTTTCTAGGTTAAAAGTAGTACAGTCGGCCCTCATGATTCGCGGGGGTTTGGTTCCGGACCCTCCTGCGAATTAAGATAGTCCGCGAGTTCTGTACCCGAAAGTAAAACCTCATGTGACATATCACATGTGCGAACAAGCAACTGGAAGTAATATACTAAGTATCTATTACATGCGCTAAAATATGCTTGTTAAACACATTCTATAGACAGTCTTGCTCATTAATACAGTATTAATGTAGTAAAATGTAGTAATGATTAAGAAAAACTTTTCAATTTTTACTGTTATGTTTTGTGATGATAAAATATAAGCATTATATAGCATATACTGTTGTAAAGCACTAGTATTAAAATCTTTTTCAATTATTATTCCAGTACAGTCCTTAAGTTAATGTTTAGAATGTTTGCGTGATATTTTATGTTCTGTAGCATGTTTAACAAACGATACCAAAAGGATAAACTTTATTACGCTTCATGTCCTTTTACATTGAACGTGATGGCACTGCCTTGAGGGCGACGTCGCAGAGTTCTCAGACTCAAATTGTTTCTTTGTTCGTTTTAATTATTTCTATTTGTTGTTTTGTTTGTTCATGTTTTGCACTATGCTCATCTATGACCCAGGCAGCGCCATCTTGGAGACGTCACATTCAATGTAAAAGGACATGAAGCGTAATAAAGTTTATCCTTTTGGTATCATTTGTTAAACATGCTATAGAACATAAAATCTCACGCACAAAAATTCTAAACATTAACTTAGGTACTGTACTGGAATAATAATTGAAATAGACTTTAATACAACAATTCAGATGATTATTCCTCTTCAGGCACTTCAGAGGAAACTGTCGTTTCTACAGGAGAAAGTCTTATTTCTTCAGAAGAGACATCCAATGTTTTCTATTGCTTAGCCAGAGAAGACACACAGCGTTTGAGTGGCATCATAGAGCTTAACTGGTAATTAAAACACACTAAAAAATCCTCATTGACAACTTGTGCGCAAATGAGGAAAAAGGGGCGTTACATCATCTCAACCAATCAGCAGGAAGGAGGACAGCCATTGGCTCAATTTGAATGATGTGACAGTTGCTCGGCAGTCGCGAATATGCAAACCGTAGGGTGCAAAACCATGAATAGAGGTTTTGCAGCTGACGTCATGCATACGTCATCCTGCCATATTGGGGTGAAAACAAACCATTCACTTCGGTCCCAACACAGTCGCACACGCGTGTGTCAGGGTTTAATACTTCATTTATTTAACTCTATATGTGGTGTCCATTTATAAGCTGAGGGCATCTAAAATGCTATTTAGTCTTTATTATAACGTACAGTATATATAATATAACTGTTATAATACTTCATAGATTTAGATCCACATGTTTGTGCTTAATATACAATGTCGGCAAAATGATAAAAAAAAATGTGAGTCATAATTACCTTTGCCATGATTAATACTTTGGTGTCCTCACACAGCTTGCCATGGGCAATATTAGAGGCTTTCCTGGGTATAATATGGTCGCGAAGTGCCGAAACCCATCCAGATAAAAAATACTCATACACTTCCCAGATTTAACTTTTAACAGTCTTTAATACGTGTTCTAACACTCACAACAAACATGTCGTTCTTTGCTTTCCGCTTCATTTGTTTAATCCCGCAATGCATTACAGAACCGGAATATACCAAGTTCTGAGGGGGGGAGTAATCATTAACAATGATTGCTACACTCTAAGCCCTTTGAAATTTTTCAGTTTTTTGTGAGTAAAATCAGATGTGCAATTAATCAAATAATTATAGATATCTGGGTATGTTAAACCCAGGTATCCTGTCTGGTGCTTCATCCATGCAGTTAACAAACAAACCATCGGGCAAACCGTATGGGTCATTTGTTATCCCTGATAACAGTAGTTTTTGAATATACTATTGTTTATGATCGTTATCATAATGACCAGGGAGCTCGGAAAGCACTGGGATTGTATCACGGCTGTCGACATTCATATTTATATAATCTAATACGCTGAAAACAGGCACCTCCAAAGTAAGTACACGTTTGTTTTCACCCCAATATGGCGGCAGCTACTCGGCGGTCATGTGACTGCAAAACCTCTATAGTCAAGGGCCTACTGTAATGGGAAAAGTGGATTGGGAATCCGAACAAATTAGAATCCGAACAGCCATCTGGAACGGATTAAGTTCGAGTACCGAGGCTCCACTGTATATCAAAATTCAAAAAAAAAAATTGAATGTATTTTCCATTCCGGCTTTGATCTTGATCTCAAAAGTAACACGAGCCGTTTATCAGAGTATGGTTTGTGTTTGCGGTCCACTTCATTGTTTTCAGCCATCATCTTGTGCTTCACAGCGGGTTGCGTACTTCCAAGTTGTGGAGAGTTGGTTTGTGACTTGTGGAGAGTCTGATGGTTGATTTATTGGTTGTTACTTTTTGGACTGTTTGTCTATGGGTAATCGAAAGGTATTATGCGAATCATTTGGTCTTTACTGCTTGAGTAGCAGTTACAATGCGAGTACTGTTTCACCGTGCTTAGCTGTTTTCGTTTTTTTTTTTGTTTTGTTTTTTTGTGTGAGTCAAGGCTTTTTTCATAATAACTCTGTTTTTTCTGAGAACTGATAACTGGCTGGGTATCAGTTCTGTCTGGAATTCATTACCTGGAATATGGCTGGTCTTTTAAGGTTTTATGCTAAATTTACAGGTATGTTGATAAACATGTCAGCAAAACCAATTTATAAAATATCACTGTAATTGTAAGATGTCTTTGTAAATGTTCCTGTACTCTCATGCTCAGTTGAATGAAAATGATGAATGTAAGTCACTCTGGTAAGGGTCTCTGCTAAATGCCATAAATGTAAGAATAAATATAGTAAATTATAAAGATGATAAATTTCTGAGAAATTATAAATAAAGAATAAATGAGTGGGCTAAACAGATGCTCCTCGCCACACAATGTTTTCTGTTCAGAGTACTCAGCACTCACCTGACCTGCCTCCGTAATGGGTATATGTAAAAGTAATCTATATATTTTTAGTTTACTTTGTCATTATGTAGTCTAGTCTAAAGTTTTTACAGAGTGCTAGAGACACAGTTTCATAGCTCTTCTCTGCCTGCTCAGACATGTACTCAGATGTCATGATTTAAAAATATATGCGAGATTTAGTCAATTTGTAATATTTTTTTTTTTTTTTTTTTTTTGCAGGGGGGGTGGGGGGGTTGTGTGATTATGTTCTTGTGTAGGATAGGATAAAATAGTTCATCATCATCAGTTTCTGTAACCGCTTAATCCTAATTAGGGTCGCTGGGAGGCTGGCGCCCATCCCAGCCGAATCAGGGTGAGGGCAGAGTACACCCTGGACAGCTCGCCAGGCCATCGCAGGGCAGAAACACATTGACGGCTTTGCAGCCTACTCTTGTCTAAAGTCAGCAATGGTTCTTTTACATGCCCCTCACCATAGACAGTGAGAAACATGGCCGGCCTTTGATAACCCAGTTAGCTGCACTGGGACGGACAGTGACAACCTGTGACGAGTGGGGCTTGAACCCCCAACCTTAAGATCAGTGATCCAGCACATTTACCACTAGGCCACCACTGCCCCTGGATAAAATAGTTATTCAACTGAATTAAATTAAACATTTTGTCTCTTGGGTCTATTCAGAAATGTCCACTTCACCCATGCACCCAGGACATATCACTGTGAAACTCCATGGGACCCGGTATAACCTCCCATGTTTCAAAGGTAAATTTAAAAAACTCATCAATTTTTTATCTGCCCACATGAAAATTGATTCAATACAGTTTTCCAAAACACTGACTGTCATTGTCTGTACATGCTGGGAGTTAATTTCTGAAGGCTCCCCTTGCTCGAGGGGTCATGTCGGGTGGAGCAGCAGCTAGCTCCAGCTGAATAAAAACTTTAAGGCCTTAAGAGTTTCGGCTCAATGATTATAAACTCGCAAGTTAAAGTCAATCACAAGAGTTAAGGTCAGGGGGGAGCTCCAGCTCTCAATGGCGCCGATTTGCAGTTGAGTGCGAAGCAGCTAGGATGAGAATCAGCACCGCCAAGTCTGAGGCTATGGTTCTCAGTCGGAAAAGTGGAATGCACCCTCCAGGATGGGAATGAGGTCCTCCACTTGTTGCAGTGAGGGACTGGGCTGCTCCCTTCACCGCAGGTATCCTGGTGATCCAGGTTGTATCTTTTCTACAATACAGTGACAGAAAATCGATGTTTGTCAAGCGTCGTATGCTAACACATCTTCTCGGAAGTTCCGCTGTTGTTGTAGTATATCACTTCTGTGTTTACGAACACCCTGTACGAGTATACGGCAGTTAGTTTTACAACATAGTCACCCTTTACGAGTACAAGTATTTTTATTTTATAAAACTCACAGAGTGTCAAACATTAATACTACAATATAAAATTTAGTATATAATAAATTATTTAATTTATGACACCAAATTATAGAAGCTTCGAGATCTGTTTTATGACATGCGAATATCATTTTCTGCACTTTGGTAATGGCGTTGCAGGCGACCTTTGCACTCGTTACGAGTGAATAAATATTTATAAGAAAGCTTCCGCAACCAGCACAGGTGTTGACCTGAAGCTAAAGGTGAAGAAAGTGTTTACAGATACTTTTATATTTACAAATACATTTAAGAAAATATGTGGTCTTCATGTTACAGTTTATTAAAATTACTGCATATTTTCCAGCAAAATGATTTAAATTACTTTTATTTAGTTATTACATTGAAAATGTAGTAGTTGACATGTTAAGAATATTTTCATTTTTGCATGTACAGTAGGCCCTCATTATTCGAGGGGGTTTGGTTCCGGCCCCTCAAGCGAATCAAGGCAATCCGCGAGTTCTGTACCCGGAAGTAAAACCCCATGTATCATATTACATGCATGAATGATCAACCGGAAGTAAAATACTAGTTATTACATGCGCTAAAATATGCTTCTTAAACACATTCTGTAGACAGTCTTACTCGTTAATACATTATTAATGTAGTAAAATATAGCAATCATGAAGAAAATTTTTCGTTTTGTCCTGTGATATTTATTAATAAAATATATAAACATTCTACAGCACATAGTCCTTCTCAAAAAATTAGCATGTTGTGATAAAGTTCATTATTTTGTGTAATGTACTGATAAACATTAGACTTTCATATATTTTAGATTGATTGCACACCAACTGAAATATTTCAGGTCTTTTATTGTTTTAATACTGATGAATTTGCTATGATGATTTCCTGATTTACTGATTTACTTAGCATGATATGCTAAGGTACTCTAAACGAGCTATTAACCTAATTATCTGAATCAACGAATTAACTGTAAACACCTGCAAAAGATTCCTGAGGCTTTTAAAAACTCCCAGCCTGGTTCATTACTCAAAACCGCAATCATGGGTAAGACTGCCGACCTGACTGCTGTCCAGAAGGCCATCATTGACACCCTTCCAGCAAGAGGGTAAAACACAGAAAGAAATCTCTGAGCGAATAGGCTGTTCCCAGAGTGCTGTATCAAGGTACCTCAGTGGGACGTCTGTGGGAAGGAAAAAGTGAAAGAAGGGCCGATTCCAGACCTTGGGGGACCTGTAGAAGCAGTGGACTGAGTCTGGAGTAGAAATATCCAGAGCCACCGTGCACAGGTGTGTGCAGGAAATGGGCTACAGGTGCCGCATTCCCCAGGTCAAGCCACTTTTGAACCAGAAACAGCGGCAGAAGCGCCTGACCTGGGCTACAGAGAAGCAGCACTGGACTGTTGCTCAGTGGTCCAAAGTACTTTTTTCGGATGAAAGCAAATTTTGCATGTCACTCGGTAATCATGGTGCCAGAGTCTGGAGGAAGACTGGGGAGAAGGAAATGCCAAAATGCCTGAAGTCCAGTGTGAAGTGCCCACAGTCAGTGATGGTCTGGGGTGCCATGTCAGCTGCTGGTGTTGGTCCACTGTGTTTTATCAAGGGCAGGGTCAATGCAGCGAGCTATCAGGAGATTTTGGAGCACTTCATGCTTCCATCTGCTGAAAAGCTTTATGGAGATGAAGATTTCATTTTTCAGCACGACCTGGCACCTGCTCACAGTGCCAAAACCACTGGTAAATGGTTTACTGACCATGGTATTACTGTGCTCAATTGGCCTGTCAACTCTCCTGACCTGAACCCCATAGAGAATCTGTGGGATATTGTGAAGAGAAAGTTGAGAGACACCAGACCCAACACTGTGGATGAGCTTAAGGCCGCTATCAGAGCATCCTGGGCCTCCGTAGCACCTCAGCAGTGCCACAGGCTGATTGCCTCCATGCCACGCCGCATTGAAGCAGTTTTGCAAAAGGATTCTCGACCAAGTGTTGAGTGCATAACTGAACATAATTATTTGAAGGTTGACTTTTTTGTATAAAAAGCACCTTTTTTATTGGTCGGATGAAATATGCTAATTTTTTGAGATAGGAATTTTTGGTTTTCATGAGCTGTATGCCAAAATCATCAGTATTAAAACAATAAAAGACCTGAAATATTTCAGTTGGTGTGCAATGAATCTAAAATATATGAAAGTTCAATTTTTATCGGTACATTACAGAAAATAATGAACTTTATCACAATATGCTAATTTTTTGTGAAGGATTAGTATTATAAGCATTAATTGACTGTTTTAAGCTTAATGTCAAGTTACTCGGTATAAATAAGTGACATATTTGAAATGAATGTTGATATTATTTCATATATTTGATATTATTTTACAATGTTATGTTTATAATAATTGATTTAGGGGTGTTTTATGAGATAAGGTAATGGTATTTATGGATGTATAGTACAGTATGAGCGTCACACGTCATATGTCACTCTAACAACTTATGTTCACTTTCAACTTGTGTTCGGTCGTCTGGAACCAATTAAAAACGTAAGTTGGGGAGCGTCTGTACACAGCAATCTCTGAATTAAATAACTGTCCTCTTAGTGACAAAAGAAAAGACTGGGTGTGGTTCAGTCTCCACTCTGAGAATGGGTCAGTCAGTGCACCATTGAGCATTAATATTATTTAAAAGAATGTTGAGCAAGCTCCTTCTTTAAATAAGTCTTCATATACTTTTCTATGTTGCTGTCGTTTTCGTAAATTAAAACTATGACAAAACAACATTAATATAATGAATAAAGAAAAGAAGATCCCACGAAGGGATGGTGAGGTAGGCGACCCAACCCGTTAACACATCTGGTTGCACCCTGTCCCTCGCTTCGTGGGACAGATATTCTTTTTCTTTATAAAAATAGCATTTTCTGAACCACTTAATCCTAATTAGGGTCACGGAGAGGCTGGCGATTTTTAGTTTTTAATCTAAATGTTTTTGTTGCAAGCAGAATTGTAATTTAATTGTCTCTGCAGTCGTTTAAATCAATGCAACACATTGTTGTTTTATCTTAACATGAAGGAAAAAGGGAAAAACATTATATGCAGTTTTATTTGATTTTAAATGTCCAAAAGGATTTGTGGCTCCCAGTGTTTTCTTTAACGTGGAAAACAGGTCCAAATGGCTCTTTGAATGGCAAAGGTTGCCGACCCCTGAACTAGAAGTATCCAGAATACTAAGGCAGGTTCCATTCTGATGATGACCTTGTTTCATACAACATTCACCTTCTTAGCACTTCTGCAGCAAAACATTTTCCTTCCTGAATCATATCAAGCAGTTCTACTTTTTCATACAGCGTCATTACCTTTTTCTAGCGCTTCAGTGCTTCACCAGAAGCCTGAGAAGGTGCGCAGAGTTTGAGTGGCATGATGGAGCTTAACAGTAATTAAAAACACACACACACACTAAAAAAGCACATGCACAAAGTGTGCGCTAATGAAGAAAAAAGGGTCGTTAAATCATCTCAACCAATCGGCAGGAGGGAGAACAGCCATTGGCTGAATTTGAATCACGTGACAGTTGCTCGGCAATCCGCAAATATGAGGAGCCGCAAGTGCAAAACCACGAATGGTCAAGGGCCTGCTATATATACACACACACACACACACACACACACAGGGATCCCTCACCTTACGCGGTTAATTGGGACCGAGATCCCCCGTGACCGCCGAATTCCACGAAGTACGTCAACCCCCCCCCCCGACTGATGTATATGTTTATTGGTAAAGGTAAGGTATTTAGTGTGGCCGGTGGTGTAGTGGTTAGGGTGCTGGCTATCTGTGTATGTGTATATCATATCAATACATGTATATATCATATCAATAAATACATATTCAATGCTACAAATGCTTATAATAACAAGTAAACATTAAAAAAATAGTGCATAAGATGTAAATCAAATATAAATGCACACACAGATGCGCACCTCACATAAAAATGTAAGTAGTTTATATATAATATATATATATATATATATATATATATATATATATATATATATTCATATTCTTCATATTTTTATGGTGTCAACCAAATTAGGATGTGTTTCCCTGGTTCCTGGGGTCTGGTTCCTCTTAAGGTTGTTTCCCCGCATCTACTGAGGGAGTTTTTTCTTGCCACTGTCACCGTAGGCTTGCTCATTATGGATTTTCTTTCTTTCATCCTTTCTTTCTTCCTTCCTTTCGGCCTTATCCCTTTCTTGGGAGTCGCCATAGCGAATCATGTGATTCGCACATTTGATTTGGCATTTGCACATTTGGTTTTTACATCGGATGCCCTTCCTGTCACAACCCTTTAGCAAGGGACAGAAACACGCTGATGGCTTTGCAGCTACACTTTACGAAAGTCAGCAATGGTTATTTCACCATAGACAATGAGAGATATGGCCCGCCTTTGATAACCCAGTTAGCTGCACTGGGGGGGACAGTGACAACCCTGTGAGGACTCGAACCCCCAACCTTAGGATCAGCGACCCTGTGCCCTATTCACTGGACCACCACTGCCCCTTTGCTCGTTAGGGATATGTAAGGGTAATAAGAAATGTTCAATTTATTTTATACTTTCTAAGTCCTTACTTTCACTCTTTTACAGTGTAAAGCTGCTTCAGAACAATGACAATTCAAAAATAAAACTGAATTGAATTGAATTAATATTTTGTTGGAACACTTTATTGCCTTAATTACAGTGTGTAATTGCCATGATGATAAAACTTCAGTTGGTCAGGTTGAGGCTCAGAAGTATTAAGTGGAAATAAAATTAAGCCTGCTGTCGTACTAAATGACCAGATTATGACATCAGTGTACTTTTTCTTCTCTGATGGCATGAATATAAACTTGAAGCTCAAATAGTGAAAGAGTGGTTAGGGAAGCATTAAGAATAATTTTCACTCGTGAACCGGCACCACAGAGTCCTGATGTTAACCCTATTAAAATTATTCAGGATGTGCTGGAGAAGACTTTTTGGAGTAGTTTGATTATTCTGTAATCAATTTAGTACTTTTGACTCTACCAAAACATCAACACTAATAACTTATTTCAAAATGCTAAAGAAATAAGTTCACCAGACCAAACATGCAACTCAAAGTATTGTCAGGACTTAATAAAGAATTACATAAGACAAATCAGGAAGTCAGCAGTATTGGTTCTAAACTGCTTATAAAATCATAAAAAAATTCGGATTTTTTTTTTTGTTGTTGTTGTCTTTTAGGTTCTTTTTGTTTTGTTTTGTTTTGTTTTGGGGTTTGTTTGTTTGTTTGTTTTTCCTTTCAGTACCTGAGAAGATATTACACTTTACTTTGTGGTTGTAATTGAAATGCTTGTGTGTTTGTGTTGCTTGCAGGAGTGGTTTGCCGTGTATGTAGAGCTGAATCAGCAGATGGCGGCGCTGTTGAGTGCAGGCGATGAGGAGGAACTGCTGGAATTAAAGAATCTGCAACAGCAGCTGAGTGATGTGTGTTACAGGCAGGCCAGCCAGCTGGAGTTCAGACAGAACGTCCTGCACTCAGCACACGAGTTCCACAGCACAGCACAGGATGTACGTGTTTCTCACAAAACTACCAGTGCCTCATTTCCAGATTGGAAAGAAAACCTCATTCATTATTTTTGTTAGCCAGTTAATATATCCAAAGCAAATTCATTTATTTCCCAGTTTATTCATTTAGCATGTGGTACCTGCAAAAGATTTGTGGAAAAAGTGTAGCTGTTTTCGGAATAGTAGCAGTGATTCAGTAAAAAATTCATAGACTCAGAAAATAAGTACAGTGATACCTCAGCTCACGAACATAATTGGTTCCCAGAAAGTGTGTGTAAGGCGAAAAGTTCGTCTTCCGAACATTTATTTTCCATAAGAAACCATTAAAATGAGAATAATCCGTTCCCAGGTCCCCATAAAACATAATTTTCTACTAAATAAGCCTTAAAACTACACAAAAATATACCTTATTTTATGTATAATAAATGTGCTATTGTATTGTAATTAAAGAAATAAACTGTACTGTATAATAAAGTCGTTTTATTTACCTTTGTGATGGTAGTTGATGGCTTGATGGAATGGAGTGGGAGGAGGAGGGAGGGAGGGACTTACTGTTTGGAAGGAGAGTTTGGAAACGCCTACTGTTTGGAAACACCCTTAGCCACACACGCACCCTTAATAGCTTCCTTGTTCTTAAGGATGGGAGCAATGGTAGACTTAGCGTACTGGTACTGGGACGCTGAGTCACACAAATGCACACCTCGTTCGTGTTTTTCAATGATCTCCGCCTGTGGTGGGGTCTTTTTCGGTCCCATAATAGCAAAAGTACACTCAATATGGTCCAAAATGTCTAGCAAACACAAACCACTTCCGCATTCAAAGAAATGGGGTGACGAACTGTGACGCCATGAGCGTGCGTCAGCTTCTCGTGGCCGCCACCGTGGCGCTGTTCGACCGCGTGGTTTGATTCGTCTGCCGAAAACTAGTTCGTCAGCAGAGACTATATGCTCGCAAATTTAATGTTCTTGAGGCGAAAAGTTCGTGAGCTTAAGCGTTCGTCAGCGGAGGTTTTACTGTATCTCATTGAGAAGAAATCTTCTTGAAAGATTATTCCTGTTTTCTAACATCAACCTTTCCTGCTCCGTTGCTCCAAACCAAGTGTCCAAACCCATTTGGTTGCGAGGATGTGCCTATGATCTTTCTTTTGTTTGATATTTTATTGCATGGTGATTGTAATCCCAGACATGAGATGTTGCAATGACAGTGGTACTGGTGAAGGTTATCCCATACTAGGGTGATGTAGACGGGTACTGTGCTAGCAGTGTTAATTGCCTGGTTGTTGCAGTGAAATTCCAGTTAGTTGCAAGTGTATTGCTTTGGTAGTTTTTCCAGGTGGTTGAAAGGATGGTGCTTTGATATCTCAGTGAGCTGCTATTCGATTTCGGTTTATTTCTGTGGGACTTCTACAACTTTATGACATCATCCCAGTTGCTATGGAAAATCACTTTTTTACTGTCAGTATCCAGTTGTTTGCTAGGTGTTTTTTTTTTTGTTTTTAAGTGGGTGGAGCAGTGTTTTAATGTCTAAATATGTTCATTCACATCATGTGAAAGCAGGATCTTTCAGTACAACACTGGCTATGTGATCTGGAAAAAATGATTCTGGAGGTTTTTGCTCATGATATCAGGCCTCTGTGACTGTAAGTTAAAAAATTATGTTCAAACAGTATAAATGTAACAAGAATAATCAAAAGCTTATGAAGAGCAGCATGTTGTAAGCACTAACTTTACTGTTTGGCTCCATTTACTTGTTAAAAAAACAACTCTGAAGAGTTTGTTGCATGATGTAGTAAGAAAAGGTCAGTACTGATCGACATCGGCCGTAATTTCCTGTTGATTGAGACTGCGTCTTGGTCTGATGGAGTAGATGAGATTAATAATGCTGATTATCTCATCTTCATTCTTCCAGCTCTCTCAGCAACTGGACGGACTGCTGGGCATGCTCTGTGCAGATGTTGCCCCTGCCGATGGAGCTGCCATTCAGCAAACACTCAAACATCTGGAGGAGAAACTAAAGAGTGTTGGTGAGGACAATTACATCAACCATCATACAACTCTTTAGTTGTCCACTTCATTTGTCTTCAAAGAGAGATAACAATTTAAATGTCTCAGTCAGCGATAATGTGTGTGTTTTAGAGGGTGCTCTGCAGGGCCTAAGGGAGAAGGGTCAGGTACTACTGGACCAGATTTCTAACCAGACATCCTGGTTCTATGGGAAAGACATGCAGATTGAGAACAAGGAGAACATCGACCACATCCACAGTGTCATGGAGGACATGCAGCTGCGCAAGCAAAGGTTGAGATCTCTGAATTTAAATAAATGTGTACCGTCACTGTAACAACTTGCATTCACTTTCAACTTGTGTTCGGCCGTCCGGAACCAATTAAAAACGTAAGTCGGGGAGCGTCTGTACAGGGTAAACAGCGAGTTTTATTCCATGCGTTTGTTCGATCTTTTGGGTTATGATTTTTTTGACATAGGAAGTTTACTATACATTTTAGTTATTTTTCTCCTCCTTTCAATTTAAGTCAGTGTATTGTTTAAAAGTAATATGGCTGTCTTATAAGCCAAGTTGAACAGCTGTGTTATGCATGATGGTGAAGTATATTTCTGTGCTTGAAAATGGAACCAGGTCTGGTTGCTTAATACTATAAAGTAAAGCTTAAACCTCAACATATTTTCTCAGATTCATCTTTTGTTCTTTTTGTGGCATTTTAATATTTATCCTTATTTAGTTGCAGTTCATTCCCACAGAAGAAAAAAGATGATGAGTTGTAGCTAATTCCCACTCATCAAATTCAAATTTCAAAATGCTTTAAAAATGCACTCTTAAACTCTCCCATCTGTTTTCTTTTCTATGATTCCAACTATGAAGGTTTTAATTGCATAACTGCTTCTTTAAATATTAATAAAACGACTGGTTGCTCCATTCCATTCCCAGAGCAGCCATTATTCTTTATTCCATTTGAGTGGTTGGGGTGTTTTGCTTTATGTGAGTGTTGAAGATTGCTTTGAGAGAGAGAGAGAGAGAGAGAGAGAGAAAACAAAGAGCTTTTTTGCAGCCTTCTTGACAGTGATCGACATGCTGCTCTATATCTCTGTATGTGTGTGTGTGTGCGTGCGTGTGCGTGCGTGTGAGAAAGGTGCGAGGATATGGTGGACGTGAGGCGGCTGAAGATGCTGCAGATGGTCCAGCTTTTCAAATGCGAAGAGGATGCTTCACAGGTGAGTGAGCCACAGTGGTGTGAAGCCTGCGATGGTCTTATTGTGTGGCTTGGCTATCCAGTATGGTTCATCAAGTTCATTTAATATACAAGTTTATTTTTATATAGATCTAGGCACTACCTGGTGGAACGGTGGCATAGTGGTTAGCCCGTCTGCCTCACAGCAAGAAGGCCTGGGTTGAATTCCTGGCCTGGGCGTTTCTGTGTGGAGTTTGCATGTTCTCCCCGTGCTTGCATGGGTTTCCTCCCACAATCCAAAGACATGCACAGTAGGTTAATAGGCCGTTCTAAAATTGCCCGTAGGTTTGCATCGTACAGAAGGCAATGGCAAACTACTGCACTAATCCTGCCAAGAAAACCTCCATGAAGATGACAACCAGGGCACGACTCGGGCACTAGATAGATGGGCACTACCTAAAAGTGGAGCTCCCATATTCCCTTACTTGACAAGTTGTTGTTTTTTTTTGTGGTAACCCAAACTCCATACACATATCCTATGTGTATCAAGCGTATGCCCCCATTTCACTGGAGCGCGGAATGCAATGATCATGGCGGAAAGGTGCGGAACGCACTCTATTGAGGAGCTTTGGCATTTTTACATGGAAAATGGGTCAAAAACATACGGAAAATTGTACCTTCGGAACACCTTCGGAACATTCACAGAATATGTGGAAAATACATGGAAAGACCGCGGTACAATGTTGGAATACATGCGTAAAAGCGCTTGGATTACCTTCGGAACCAGTGCGGATTGCAAAGGAAGACCTTCGGATAATTCACGTAATGTTCACGGAAAGCACGGATCATGAATTTAAAAAAAATGCTCGTTTAATAATATAGTTGTTGAATTTGCTCGCTGTGTTGTTCAGCTCAATAATTCACTTTCCATTTTCTAATACTTTGAAAATCTTGTTGAAATATATTTCGAGTTACTTGGATGCTGCCTACAGATACAGTTACCTGTACTTCCTGTGTGAAAAAATTTTATACATTTAGAAGCATGGATTGTGGATGATGATGATAATTATTATTATTATTATTATTATTAACATGGGAATAATGTTAAAAGATTGGCAATTTTATGAATATGACAAATCTCAGTATCACAGGCACAGCTAGGCGCCTAAACTTGGTTCCTGATCAAAGCGTCAGTGTCAGACTCTCAGTATTGCCAATTTGCCACTATTTGACCCTTGGGTAGGACCCTGAACACAGCTTAACCTATTCACATGGACCCCACACAGTAGTGGGGGTTCCTTTTGAGAGAATGAATTCAGTTGTTTACTGTACTCACTACAGTATAATGTAAGTGATGTTAGGTTTCTGTCTTTCAGGCTGTCGAGTGGCTCACTGAGCTGCTAGATGCCCTGCTGAAGACACATATAAGGCTCGGAGATGACACTCAGGAAACCAAAGTCCTTCTGGAGAAACATAGGAAGTTTGTGGATGTTGCACAGGTAACTAGTCAAGACCGAGTTCTATAAAATTTATCAGTAAATAAAAGTTATTCCCATTAAATTGTATTAATCATATGCAATGTTGGTGTTTTGCTTATAGACATTTTTTCATTCTGTAAATTAATTTCAATGATAATTTTTCAAACAAGTGTTAAATTTAGGAAATATGGTATTTTGCAGATATTATGTTGTATTTCAGTTTTGAATAAGTATCAATGAATAATTCAGTATTAAAAAGAATATTTCAGGAATGTCTTCAGAGGTTCATGATGTCATATAAATAATTAAAATGGTTATCCGATGAGGATAATCTGTCTGCTTATTACTTTAGACTGATTTGTTACTAGACGAAGTCTCCCTCATTTACAGCTTTCACCCGAAATTAGACTGAACTAAGCACTGTGCTGGATGTGGGAAAGGAGAACCATCTGACTAATATTCAAGGGTTGATCATTGTTGATGATACTTTTCAGTGAAACGGGATAACTATTTGTTTCAGTATTTTGTTCCTTATCGTTTGTGAATGTCTAACATTCTCATTCCTTTGTCAACAGAGTACATACGACTATGGCAGGCAGCTGCTGCAGGCCACTGTGGTGCTGTGCCAGTCCTTGCGCTGTGCTACTCGCTCCTCAGGTGACACACTACCCCGACTGAACCGCGTCTGGAAGCAGTTCACCATTACCGCAGACGAACGTCAACAACGCCTAGAGACAGCCAGAGACTTCCATGTTGCTGCTGAGCGGGTGGGTGTACACTGCCTGCCTATGAAATAAACAGCTGTCTTAAGATTTAGATTAAAGCTACTTTCCCAACACTATAGGATAATTCAGTACCTCAGGATCACTGAAAGGTGATTGAAGGTGGTGATGATGGTCTGAAAGCAGATACAGTTTTGTTTGCACAGCTTTACGCATTAAAACTTCAAAATCAAAGGAGCGGTCAGAGAGTGCAGATTTGGTTCAACCTAGTTTTTTTGTATTTAAAGGTCAAATGTAAATAGGAGTGTGGCTGCCAGAGTCTCTGATGAGAGCAAAGACGTAACACTATAGTTCTAACTAGGCTTTGATGTTTATATTGGCTGTAACAATAAGATTGAAATTATGGTACTGGCTCCTTGATCGAATTCACTTTCAGTTCAGTTCATTTTCTGTAACCGCTTCATCCTAATTAGGGTCGCGGGGAGGCTGGTGCCCATCCCAGCCAACTCAGGGCGAGGGTGGAGTACACCCTGGACAGCTCGCCAGGCCATCGCAGGGCGGAAACACGCTGACGGCTTTGCAGCCTACTCTTGTCGAAAGTCAGCAATGGTTCTTTTACATGCCTCACACCATAGACAGTGAGAGACATGGCCGGCCTTTGATAACCCAGTTAGCTACACTGGGGGGGACAGTGACAACCTTGTGGAGAGTGGGATTCGAACCCCCAACCTTTGGATCAGCAATCCGGCGTCTTATACCACTAGACCACCACTGCTCGAATTCACTTTGTATCTCATTATCTTTTAAACTAAAAATAATGGAAAACTGATGACAGGCCAATTGTTTGATTTCCAAAATTAAAACATCGTGCATTTTTGTATTTTAAAACTAAAAAGCAGTAACAATGTTGCGAATAAAATGTTCACTAATGGGAACAAAATTTACTTAAAGGTTCAACATGTTTTCAGATTAAATAAATTGACACACAAGTTTCTTTTTAATTTTGAAAAGCAATGTCTCTGAACAAAAGATGATTTGAAACATAAGAAATAGAGCTCCAAAGCCGACTCAAGTGCCCTTCTGTCACAGAACTGAAGATAACACAACCCTCTGTAAGTGTGTTTCAGTGGCTGGTATCCTTATCTAGCAGTCACTGCATGTCTGGAGGTGATTTGCAGAGATGGCACATGCTGTCCAGGAAAGGATGTGATCTTTTGACCGATGTACACTCTATATATTTCTCTATTTTATTTGTTGTTAATACAACACTTGTAGACATGATGGGTTTATTAAAAAATATAACATTGATGCACATTGGTATATTTTTGTATCATGGTGCGTCTTTAACTCTTCTTTGGATTCCTTCAGTTTCATGTTTGTGAAATGTTATGGCCTCAAGAATGAAACATAACAAAATAGCACAAAAGTACAGTAGTTCCAATCGCCTGGATTTTTGTGTATATTTTGTAAATGTGTGATTTTTCATAAAAATGTATTGTCCTCAACTGTTATTTATTAGCCAAACAGTAAAGACAAGATTTCTTGAATAAATAATAGACAATTTGCTTCTTTTAGCATTACCAGAAAAAACCTTCAGATGCATGTTCTTCCAGAATTCCCTTTGATGGAAAGCTGCTTAGTGCGCACTGGCAATGAAATCCTATTAATATTCCAACAGCTATTAAACACCCGTCCAGGTTATAGCTTATTGTACTATAATGGGTATGTTCTGGGTTTCTGTACTAAACATTTTACTGGAGTAGAGAGTGTGTTATAGCTTATAAGGATTTGACGTGTGTTGTATGCTTTTTTTTTTCATGAAAACTGAAAGAATGCATCTGGTCAAAGCAGTTCTTTTGATCTGTTCCATCCATAGTCTCGAAGAAACCCTGTACCTTCATGTGCACTTCACTTTCTAAGTGCCAGATGTTGACATTTCAAAAGATGTTAGTTAGTGTGATGGAGAAAGATGGTTGTGTTTTCGTGATCTCACCCTGTGTGTGTGTGTGTGTGTGTGTGTGTGTGTGTGTGTGTGTGTGTGCGTGCGTGCGCATAATTGATGGTGCTCTTGGTGATCTGAGCACTCTGACTTCACGAGTGATGCTGAAAGTCCCTGGCACGACCAACAGGAGCTCTGTATTGTTTCATACACACAGTAATTGTTCTGTATCATGCTCTCTTTCTCTCTCTCTCTCTCTCTGTTTGGCTCTGCAGGTTCTGAGAGACATCCCAGACCAGGCTGGGTTGTTGGATATTGAAGTGTTTGAGGAGGTGGAGACAGTGGGTAAGGCCCTCCTGGACCGCCTTACTGTGCCAGTCATCTTTCCAGACGGGTAAGAGGTTACACTAGAGTTGCACTGCTGCTTTCTTGTATTTTTTTTTTTTTTTTTTGTGTGTGTGTGTGTGTGTGTGTGTGTGTGTGTGTGTGTGTGTGTGTGTGTATCCATCTCTGTTCCTTTGCTGCAAGAAAAGTCTTGGAAAATTTTGATTGCATCTTGCTGCCATTTTGCATGTTCAGTATTTCTGTAAAAAAACTGTTAATTGAAATTTTCTAAAACAAAGTTTTTAAGATGGAGCAGATGGGATTTTTCTGTGTCACGAGGAGCTTTTGGGTGAAAAGGTTGTTCATACTTGCTCAAATTGATGGTAATCTAATTTGGCTCAGGTATATTCCAATAACATGAAATGTAACAACAACAGCACCTGAGGAGCATAAACCTTTACCTAGATTTTAAACACATTTAAGAACCTCCTCCTCTGCCTACTGTAATACCACACTTCAAAAAAAAAAAAAAACCCATTCTCTCACAATGTGAAAGAATCCTTTAGGAAAACTCCAGGGTCCAGAATTTGATCCAGAAAATGTCCATAGTTTAATGTACTCTTCCTTGTACAAACACAGTTACACAACCTCCTTGTCAGAGGTCACAAATAAATCAAAACCATGTGGCATTTTTTAGTCAACAAAATAAATAATGGGCAAATTACTGGAGTCGTCTTCTTTTCCTTTCGGCTTTCCCCCCTTTTCAGGGGTCGCCACAGTGAATCATCTGATTCGCATGTTTGATTTGGCATAGGTTTTTACGTTGCCCTTCCTGACACAACACTTTAGTGAGGGACAGAAACACGCTGACGGCTATGCAGCTACTCTTTACGACAATCAGCAATGGTTCTTTTACATGTCTCTCACCATAGACAGTGAGAGACATGGCCGGCCTTTGATAACCCAGTTAGCTGCACTGGGGGACAGTGACAACCTTTTGGAGAGTGGGACTTGAAGACCCAGCCTTAGGCCACCACTGCCCTATGGGCAAATTACTGAAGTATATGAGGAATAAAAACTTGAGGATGTTCCGTTATTGAAAAATGTTCTGATTTGGAGTTTAAATAGTAAGTCTGTATCAGGCCAAAATGTTTTCATTGCCTGCGAAGAATTCCAGTATGTCCTTAAAAAGTGACTGGTGAGCTCAGCAAAACCGAAAGACCTGGAAGGGCACGGTAGAATAAAGTTGATGACTATGGGAATGTCTCTGTGGGGATTCAGACACTGATGTTTTGTAAGGATGTCTGGGATACAGTCAGCATTTCAGTTTGTACAAAAACGGTGAATGGGTTCAGGTCTCTATTTTTGGACACCGAGGTTCTTACCCTCCAAACCATATCTTCATGGAGCTTGCTTTGTCCACAGTTCAGTTGTCATTCTGGAACAGGTTTGGGGATCTTCCTTTAAGTGATGGGTAATTCTAATACTGCTGTGTATAAAGACAATGATTTTGTGTGTGTGGGTGGGGGTTCCCATATGTAGGTGCGATATCAGGTGTCTACACCCTTTTTGTAGTCTAGTACTAGTTTACAGGAAGCTTAAAGCAGAAAGGAATTTTCAGCAAGTGTGAAAGAACTCATTATTTTACAGGAGCGAGCAGTTTTTTGGGAGCCCCAGCGACATGGCATCCTCAGCTGAGAACATCCGTGACAAGATTAAGCTTGTGGAAGACAAGAGGCTGCAAGAAGAATCATCGAGTCACCTTGAGGAGGAACCTGCTCCCGAAGAAGAGCTTGAGGAGAGTTAATGTAATCTCTACTCACCTCGCAGATCACCATGCTCTAATATGCCTTTCCAAGCCATGTTAACCTCCTGGTATCAGTTAAATGTAGTCCACATGTAGACTCCTGTTACATTGCTTACATTCGTATATATACAGCAGAACACTAAATATTGTAATAAAAAATACAAAAAGCTTTATCTGACTTGTCGCCTCTGGAGAGGCGACCCGGGCTTTTATTGGTGCTACTAAAGTCTATAGAATGTATAGAAACTACCATCTCTCTGCTCCGTGTGTGTACATGGTGCTGTAGATGTTTAAGAAGCAATGTTTTTTTTTTTGTTTGTTTTGTTTTGTTTTTTTAAATCTCTATTCATATCAAAATTTTATTTTACTATTATTGTCAACATGATAAAGGTCTTCGATTCAGGCACATTCTGCCTATGGTACAGTTTCATGATCTTATTGTGTCTGATAGCTGAGGGGAAGAAGGGCTTGGGTATGTGTTTGTACGGTGTACAGTCATCGCAGAAAACAACACACCTTTAATTATGGATGTGGTGATTGTAGAGCATTTTGCATTCCCTATCAAAAGGAACACAGAAAAAGAGGGCTTAAAGATGTGTTTAAAAAAGGTGAGGTGGAAAAAGATTTCCACGAATAAAATGTGAAACCAAAATTATGTTTCATTTTAATTGTTTGTGTATACTGCTTGAGAATTAAGTCTCATCATAAATTTTAAGTCCATATTTATTTCAGTCTTTTGAACTTGGAATTTAAAAATGTATAATACTTTTGGCAGTTTTTAAAAAAAGGTTTGTAAATGACAAGCAAGTTTATTAAAATCTGGGTTATGAGAAAGAAGGACTGTGATTTGGACGTATTTTGTTTATGAACTTGGGGATTCTGGGTCTTTTCTTGTTGTTGTCTTCCCCCTTTGCATGTTTCCATCATACTGTACTAACTTTTAGAAGCTGTACATAGAATTTCTAAGGACCATAAATAAATCTCCTATTTCAACCATTAGTTTTCACTGTAGTAAATATTCACACACCTTTTATTCATTAAATTTCTGAACTGCTTAATCCTAATTAAGATAATGTGGAGGCTGGCGCTCATCTCAGGTGACTCTGGGCAAGGGCAGAGTACACTGTGCACAGCTGGACAGGCCATTGCAGGGCAGAAACAAGCTGACGGCTATGTCGCCTACTCTCGATGAAAGTAAACAATGGTTCTTTTACATGCTTACACCATAGACAGTGAGAGACATGGCTGGCCTTTGAGAACCCAGTTAGCTGCACTAGGGGGAACAGTGACAACCTGTTGAAAGTGGAGCTTGAACCCCCAACTTGGGGATCAGTGACCTTACCAACACTGCCTACAGGCCAACACTGCCTCACCTTCTTTGACAGGATGTCTTTACAAATACTTTTAATTACATTACGTCATACCAGCCAGAGATAGATTTGTCTGTGTGTGTGTGTGTATATATATATATATATATATATATATATATATATATATATTAAAAATTTTAACCCATTTTTACTGTTGAAATGTGTTGTATCTAGAGCTTCCCTGCATAAGAGACTGTGGTCTCAGTGGGACTTCCCCACAATAAAGGTTATGATTATTGCTAAGGTTAAAGCGTACAGAAAAACTATAAGCATAACTGTTCAGAAGCCAGACCCTTGCCCAACTGCACCTTTTGAAAGTATCTCAGATGCTCATACATGATGAATGCTACATTTGCCTCAATGAATGGAGTCGTTGAATAACACCCTTGGTCTGAAAGGCCAGCATGAGAATCAAACGGAAGATACATGATGAATCTATCCTGCCGGTCATGACATATGGAAGTGAAACATGGGCTCTCAACAACACAATGAAGGAAATGCTCAGAGTGGCACAGAGGAAAATCAAACACCTCATGCTGAATGTCTCTCTAAAGGATAGAAAGCCCAACACATGGATCAGAGAGCAAGCAGGAGTGAGGGATATCATGCACACCATCAACAACAGCAAGCACAGATGGGCAGGTCATGTGGCCCGATTCTCCGACAACCGGTGGACAAGCAGAGCAACAGAGTGGACGCCCCGGAGCTGGAGACGACCACGAGGACGACCAAAAACAAGATGGCGTGACGACCTGACTCAATTCCTAGGGCACAACTGGCCAAGCCTCGCACGAGATAGAGCCTGCTGGAAGAGGTTCAGGGAGGGGTTCCTCAGCCATGAATGAAGTCACCCTGAATCCTGATCCTGATCCTGTCTGACCTCTGCTGGTTGCTTCCTGTATAAATGAATGCAAAGTTATTTTTGGTGAACCAATGAGTCCTGAAGAGGGATGAAATTTAAGCCAAACATCTTTTCATGGTCTTGCTTGAAATGCTTTATTAAGATTCATTTGCACTTCATCTAAATTGAGGTTTAAAGAAATGATAGGTAAGGCTTGGGCTTTTTACACTCGAGCAGAGTGGCGCATCAGGCCAGTGCTTGTCCCCGGTTTCCGTCGCGTTCAACTCCTCCTGGATGGGACACTGGTCCATCGAGGGTTCTTATATTTTTACTGGGATCCATTTATTTCTGCTGGGAGAACAGAGACACTTGTGGTTAAGACCTTGCCCAGGGGTCTTAGCACATTGGGGGGAGGGGTGGGGTCAAATCCCAGTTAGACCCCCATTGTGCTAAGACCCCTGGGCAGGGTCTTAACCACAAATGTGCAGCACCCTAACCAATTAAAGTTTTGCACGTGACGTCACAGGGTCACGTGGCTTATGTTCATCCATATTGGACGGCACGATCCGGACGGCGCTCGCTCATGCAACTTTGCTAAACATTTAAAAATAAGTAATAGTGGTTCAACATTACCCAAATGGATGTTGTTTGCTGGTTACTAACTTCCCCGGAGTGATACACAATAAGCAGTGAGTACTGTATGGTTATATCGTGTTGCGCTGTTGGAGGAGTGAACCTGCACTGACATTTTATCGTTTTCCATCTGACCCGGAAATAAAAGCCAAGTGGATCTCAGCGGGAAATAGGAAAGACTGGAAGACTACAGAATACAGTAGAGTATGCAGCGAACACTGTATCAGGTAAACATACATTATTATATAGGATTATTGTCTGTTGGCTATTTATAATTGGCTATTATCATTATATGGTGGCTATTGTCATTGAGGTAGCATCCGGTAAAAATAAAATTGATACTATAAAAACAAAAACAAAAATACACTTTATAGGCTTATATATAAATGTGAATTTATACAACCATTATAAGCAGTGGTAATTGTAGTGTATTATTGTATAAGTGCTTGTTTGTGTAGGTTTATTTGGGGATAGAACCCGCACATTATCTGTTCTGAGGTGGGACTGTACTGTACTGTACTGTACTGGAGTCTCTCTTCCGGTTCCTGGCTCCCATTGTTGCATACAGCTCCACCCTCTGGTCACCTGTCAGATGATTGACAACGTCTGACAATATTATAGTATCATCGCTTTTGCCTTCGACACTCTCGCATATTTTGCTTTCGCTGTCATTACCGGTTGTTGTTGAAGCCATGCTGAGTGAATCGTGTGTGTGTGTGTGTTTTCTGGATCACGCTTGCCGTCCAAGATGGCGCATGAAGGTATTGGGGTCACGTGACTGCAAAACTTCAATACACCACCGACCCCACTAAAGAAAGAAATGCGATAGTGGGTAAAGAATTACTGTACACCATATTTTTACCCCTTGCATTTTGGAAAAAGCATAGTCAGGGTGAGTGGGTGTGTCTGTGCCTGGGACTTGTGGCGTGTGACTATTAATATCTTCCTGTGACTTAGCTTGGGACTCTAAAGGCTTTTTTTTTTTTTTTTTTTTTTTTTTTTGGTAAACCTTGTGTCGTTTTTTTTTTCTTCTTTTAAATCAGGAACAGCACATTAAGCCACAAGCGAAGAAAAAGAAAAATCCTGGCAGACTCCGAAAAACCTTTTGACAGTACTGGCATGCTTTATGATTTAAAGCCAGTTATACCCTTTTAAACCGGCAGCTCTTGTCTTCTTCACGTACATAGTCAAGTGTCTCAGAGAGGGGAAATAAACAAAGGGTCAGGAGACAGAATGCAGCAGGCAGACAGTGAGGGAGGAGCATGGAGGGCCCTGAAGTCACTAAACTTCGGGGTGTGTCAAATTGCTTTCATTGCAGCATGATAAAAGCTGGTGGATATTTCTATTTTTACCTCACTGTTCCTCAGCCCCTTTAGCTTGCTGCTGGTCTAAAAACAGCTCCATAACTCCGGATGACAGAAGAACACAGTAGAGACATGTCCACACTGTTGCTGTAAAAGAGCTGTTTCGCCTTCCTGTATTTGGGTTTGGACATCTGTGGAATATTGCACTGACACACCAAGACAAAGAAAGGGTAGAGTTGTAGAGTGCTGACCCTTCTGGTTTCTGTTCCTGTGGACTAGGCACAAGGAAAATGTCCAATGAAGGTGACCCAGGAGGACAAGTGTCCACCACTGCACTGAGTACCGTGGCAGTGCAGGCGGGAGAGACCCACATTATTATAACTATACTAAAGGTAACACTGTTTTGTTAAATGTCTGATAGCATACACTTAATTGTTAGATTGTAATGACTTTTTATCTCTAATTAATAGGCTGTAAGGTTCTTCCTTTCCAAGTGCTGTGAAATGTTTCTGTCAGTCTTTCCTGCTTCTATATAGAAAACATACATATGACTTTATTTAAAATCATTCCAGCCTGTAAGTTTCAAATACCGGCTCAAGTAAATTCATTTCTGTGATGAGGTCATGTTCTACCTATGCTTGTGTGGGTTTTCTCCTGGTACTCCGGTTTCCTTCCACAGTCCAAAACATGCACATTAGGAACACTGGGTCTGACTGTGAATGCTTGTGTGGGTGGGTGTTGCCCTGCGATAGACTGGTGAGCTGTTCAGGATGTACCCCACCTTTGCCCAGAGTTGGCTGGGATGGGCTCGAGTCTTCCCATGGGCCTAATAAATAGTGGTTCAGCTAATAAAGTAAAAACATATGATAATATGTGGTTGAATAATAATTTCTGGTACAATTATTCATGAACGGAATTTTTGTGACATTGCTTACACACTGTATTATCGTATAATAAGTTATCATATATCAAAGCATTATTCATTCATGAATCCTCTGGTCATTAAACTTTTTGGAATGTGTGACCTGAATGTACCATCAGTCTAGTGTAGTCTTTAGGGTCTTTAATAGCAAGTTATCATGTCTGCATTACACACAAAATTGCCCCAATAATCTTCTAATACATCTAAAATGATGCTTTATCACCAGTACAAGTTTTAAACGCTTCCAACAAAAAGGTCCTGACAGCGTTATGACCTACAAGCTGTGAAGGTGGGAAAGTCCTTCAGCCTTGTCCGTTACATCTAAATGCATTCAAATCATCCTGTAATGACTTGTTTGTGTTAACGTAGATGATGTCACACTGCTGTGTAAATCCTGTGGCCGAAGGACTTCCCCAGCTTCTCAGCTTGTATATCATAACACTGCCATAGTCTTATCTAGTCTTGAATAGTTCAACTTTGAAGTCTGCTGTATCACAAAAACAAAATCAATTTAATTCCCATCTCTAAGTAATTGCACATACTGTATCCCTATAAAATATTGAAATTCTTCTATGGAAGTGCTACAGTTTTTAACAGTGATGTTAGGAGATCATAGTTCAATACTCATTCACTCATTTGCTGAACCACTTAATCCTATTAGGGTTGCATCTGTCAACACTAGACTCCGAACAGATCAGAGCCACCCTGTGCAAGGTTAACGCGAGGAAAGTAACTGGTCCAGACAGACTAACAGGAAAGGCACTTAAAGCATATGCATATCAACTAGCAGGGTTTTCACCAACATCTTTAATCTCTCGCTACTGCTATGATCCCCACCTGCCATCATCATTCCAGTGCCTAAGAAGAGCAAAGTAAGCTGCTTAAATGACTCCCACCCAGTTGCCCTAACCCCCATCATCACCAAATGTTTTGAGAGACTTGTCTTCTCTCTCAACAAAGCTGCCATCCCTGCTGATCTCGATCCACATCAGTTTACATCCATTGCAAATAGGTTAACAGAAGATACCATCAATAGAGCTCTCCACACAGCCCTTACACACCTGGACAACAGCAACTCCTTTGTGAGGATGCTATTTATTGACTTCAGCTCCACTTTTCACATAGTCCAACCACATTAAATGGTTCAGGAGTTGGACAGTCTGGGCCTAGAGAGCTCTCTGTGTACCTGGATACTTTTTTAGCAACAGACCTCAGAACGTCAGGATAGGAGAAATATTTCCTCCACTAACATCCTGAACACCAGAACACTACAGGGGTGTGTTCTTAGCTCGGTCCTCTTCTCCCTCTTCATGCATAACTGTACCTCCACTCACACTAGCAACACCATTGTCAAATTCACAAACAACACTGCAGTTGCAGGTTTGATTATGCATAACGAGTCAGCCTCCATGCAGCTGCGGTTATGGTGTGACAACAACTATCTGGAACTTAACCCATCCAGAACTGAAGAGATGATAATGGACTTTTGAAGATTGAAACAAACTGAGCACTCTTCGTTCTATATTGATGGAGAGGAGATAGAGAGAGTGGAGTATTTCAAGTTTCTTGGAGTCTATATCTCTGCTAACTTCACTTGGACCACAAAATCTCCCACAAGGTGGATACAACAAATGATGCACTTCCTCAGGAAGCTCCAACAAGCCCGTCTACCCAGACCGCTCCTGATGAACTTTTACTATTACGCCATCGAGAACCTTCTGATATACATCTGTACAGCCTTGCAGCGGGTAGTGATGATGGGAGAACTGGTAATTGGAACTACGCTACTGTCCCTCAGTGACATTTACACTGACAGACTCCAGAGGAGAGCCAGTGGAATTATCCACCCACCCTGGACACTCTCGTTTCTCACTTTTTTCTACCTTCTCCCCTCAGGAAAAAGGTACAGGTCACTAAAAACAAAAACCAATAGACTCAAGAACAGTTTTTACCCCACAGGCTGTTAAACATCATTATGATCTCACAAACACTGACTGAATAACATCATTTAGACCATCTAATACAGTGTGGCGACCCCTGAAGGGAACAGCCGAAAGGAAAAGAAGAAGACCATCTAGTACAGTGTAATACTCATGATTAGAGCAGGTCTCGAACATCATAACTTTTTTAGCACCATGCTAATTAAATTCAATTCAGTTTGATTTGTATAACACGTTTTACAATTGACACCGTCACAAAGCAGGTTTACACAGTAAAAGTCAGAGTTTACAAAGTATAAAAGAGTTTAAACATTTTCTACACCCCGACATATCCATGAGCAACCCCGCAGTGATGGTGGCAAGGAAAAACTCCTTGACCATGAGAAAGAAACCCTGAGAGGAACCAGGCCCCAAAAGGGAGACCTATCCTCATTTTGGGTTAAACTATAAAGATATAAACCATATATGAGAAACTCCATTACAGTACAAAATGTACTTTGGTTGGTTATACCACAACTGTAAGTCCTAAACAATTGTGGGAAAAGAATTGATATCACCAGCATCTTCACAGTCTTGAGTGCACATCTAAGTCCATATAGAGCTTCATCAGCAGGAGGAAGGGGCCTCCAAGATGAGAACTCAAGCCAACATCAGCACATCAGGACAGACCATAGGACTCAGAAAGCAGAAGGATCAGGATCACCATAAGAAGAATGTGTACCTCAGCAAAAACGTAGGAGGAGAGAGGTTGTTTGGTTATACTCATAATAATGTAATGGAAATAGAATAATTTATTATTGCTGAGTGCAAGTAGAGACTCCGACATTGCTGGCTATGGCAGCATAACTAAAAGAGAGAGAACCAGAAAGAAGACAAACATGAGGGCACACTGTGACATTGGGCAATCAGCCACTCTACTGTCAACGGACCTGGGTGAGCATGTCGAGTGAGGGAGCGACATCAGCTCGGTGGCGCGCACCTCCAGCAGCCGCACTTCTTCAGCACGCAACACCGCGAGCCTCTCAATTTCTACCCGTGGATCTTGCGAAACCGATTTTTTGGGCATCGGTTTCAAGAGAGCGCGGTGGGAACATGTCGCATCCTCCTGCCAAGTTTAAAAAAGATAAAGAGATCATCACGGAGTACGAGAGTCAAGTCAAAGAACCTACAATACCTGCAATGAACTCCTCCGGCTCCATACCGTCCATCTGGTCCACTGCTCGCCGCCCGAAGCCTGTCACCAGCCGCCGCCCCGAGTGCGTCCTGACCCGCATCCCGCGGGCGGACAACTCCGTGAACAAGAGCGATGCCGTCAACTTTGGGCTCCTAAACATCCGCTCCCTGACCAACAAAGGTACTTTGGTCCAGGATCTTCTGGTGGACCGTAAGTTGGATGTTTTTTGTCTAGTTGAGACTTGGCAGCAGCTAAATGACTTTTCCCATCTCAACGATGCAACTCCTCCGGGGTTTGGTTACATCTCGCAGCCGCGTGTCACTGGTCGCGGGGGCGGTCTCGCTCTGGTCCACCGAGAGTCCCTGAGGATAGCGCCCATCAATGTGCCTGTTTATAATTCATTTGAAGCTATTGTCTGTCAGCTTTCTGGACCTACTCCCACCATCATTGCCACTATATACAGACCACCAAAGTATAATAAGGATTTTTTATTGGACTTTTCTAACTTTTTAACAGCTGTTTCCACTCTGTCATCCAATATCATTTTACTAGGACACTTTATTGATTTAATTTGCTGCTCAGGTATAACTCCAATAGACTGCAAACCGGACTCCATCCCCTTCACAGATCACTTTCTTCTCACCTTCAACGTTCCTCTTCCTCATACCACGTCCAACCCTCCACGCTCCATTTCCTTCCGTAAAATCAAGGACATTAACCTCAACACTCTTTCCTCTCACATCAATAACCTTCCCAGTGTAGACAGTATTTCAACTCCGGATGACCTGGTCTCATACTACAACACCCATCTACATAACATTCTCAATAATCTTGCTCCTCTCAAATCCCGGTCTGTCTCTTTCTCTCACTCTGCACCCTGGTACTCACCCACACTAAGACAGTTAAAATCAAAAGGCCGTCAACTGGAGAGACTTAGCAAGAAAACCGGACTCGCTATTCATAAACAAATGTACAATAACCACGTTCTCCTCTATAAAAACTCTATCATCAAAGCCAAATCCACATATTACTCCAACCTAATAACCTCAAATGCAGGAAATACCAAGACTCTCTTCTCCCTCCTCAATAACTTCTCCAAACCCTCAGACCCTCTTCCATCTCATCTCTATTCCTCTGATTTTTGCAATACCCTGGCCGCATTCTTCATCACCAAAATTCAATCCATCCACCAGCAGCTCACTCCCCTCCCTCCACCTCCACTTATGACTATATCACTCTTCTCCGCCATCCCTTTTTCATCCTTTTCCTTACCCTCCATCAGTGAAGTTTCCACCCTTATTCTCCAATCTAAATCCTCCTCTTTTTCTCTTGACCCTCTTCCTACTGTTCTCATTAAATCTGTTCTTCCTACTCTTCTTCCTCTTATTACCAACATAATCCACTCCTCCCTCACCACTGCAACTGTTCCCTCTTCCCTTAAAACTGCTGCTGTTACTCCCATCCTCAAAAAACCTGGCTCAGATCCCTCCGACCTCAATAACTTCCGCCCTATCTCAAATCTTCCATTCATTTCTAAACTTCTTGAAAAAACAGTCTATTCCCAACTCAATTCTCATCTGTCCTCCAATAATCTTTATGAACTTTTCCAATCTGGCTTCCGTCCCCTCCATAGCACCGAAACAGCTCTTCTCAAAATCACAAATGACCTTCTCCTCGCTGCTGACTCCGGTTCATTATCCATCCTCCTCCTGCTTGACCTCAGCTCTGCATTTGACACCATCTCACATTCCATCCTCCTCAATAGACTCTCTAGTATTGGTATTTCTGGCTCTGTTCTTTCTTGGTTTCATTCTTATCTTTCCAACCGCACTCAGTTTGTCCAACTTAAATCTTTCTCCTCCGATCCTGTCCCCATCACCACCGGTGTTCCTCAGGGTTCTGTCCTAGGTCCCCTCCTTTTCATCATCTATCTCCTTCCCCTCTGTCACATTTTTCGAAAACATCACATCCATTTTCACTGCTACGCGGATGACACCCAGCTCTACCTCTCCAGCAAACCCAGCACCACACTCCCTCCCTCCTCCCTTCTCCTCTGCATCCATGAAATAAAGTCCTGGTTCACCTCAAATTTCCTCAAACTTAATAGCGATAAAACTGAACTCCTCACTGGCACCAAATCCACCCTAAGTAAAATCAATAATTTCTCTATTCTCATCGACGGTTCCTCCATCTCTCCCTCCCGTCAGGTCAAGAGTCTGGGTGTCATCCTCGATGGCACCCTTTCCTTCACCTCCCATATCAACTCTGTCACCCGCTCAGCATACTTTCACCTCCGTAACATCCACCGCCTTCGTCCCTCCCTCACTCCTCAGTCCACCGCCATCCTGGTCCACAGCCTCGTCACTTCAGGTCTGGACTATTGTAACTCTCTCTTCTTCGGCCTTCCCCATAAAACTCTCCATAAACTACAACTGGTACAGAACTCAGCAGCCCGAATCATCACACGCACCCCCTCCACCCACCATATCACTCCCATCCTACAACAGCTACACTGGCTCCCCATTACATACCGTATTCAATACAAAATCCTGCTCCACACATTCAAAGCTATTCATGACCTTGCTCCTCCATATCTCTCTGACCTACTCCACATTGCCACTTCTGCTCGCTCTCTTCGCTCCTCTTCTTCGCTCCATCTCTCTGTCCCTTCAGCCCCCCTTGTCACTGTGGGGAGCAGAGCTATCAGCTGCTCTGCTCCCCAGCTCTGGAATTCTCTTCCTCCCGATCTCCGCAATATAGACACATTCCCACTCTTCAAATCCAGACTCAAAACTCACCTGTTCAAACTTGCATACTCACTATAACCACAACTGCACTGTCCTGTAAATATTTTAACTGTATTTAATTGTCTGTTTATATTGAATATGTTGATTTGTATTTTATTTGAATGTTTTCTACTGTTTTTATGATGTGAGGCGACCTTGAGTGCTGAGAAAGGCGCCATATAAATAAAATGTATTATTATTATTATTATTATCACAGATTCCCAGAACTCTATTCCTGAGAATTTACAGATCTGCTCCTTGTCCTAGTAAAAGGCTTATTCACAAAATGTTTGACTAAACAAGTACATTTTCAGCCAAACACAGACTGTGTCTGAGTCCCAAAGGTTTTGCATAGCTCTGGGGTTTTGTAAGAGAAAGCTCTGCCGCCTTGCAGTAGTCTTCATTATGAAAGGTATCATTAAGCAGTCTGCACCTTTTGATCTCAGGGGGTGTGCTGGATAAATGACAAGAAGTTCACCGAGACAACATGGTGCGAGACAATTAAGTGCTTTATAGTTTCAAAGTAGTACTTTATGTTCAATTTGAAATTTATTGGGAGCCAGTGCAGTGTAAATAAGATCAGGGTGATATGCTTGTGTCTTCTGGTTCTAGTGAGGACTCTTGCTGATGCATTCTGGACTAACTGGAGTTTGTTTATGCCCCTATTTGAACATCCAGATAGTAACACATTACAAAAAATGTAATCTTGAAGTAACAAAAACATGAACAAGTTTTTCCGCATCATATTTCATATTTTATCAAATGCAGCCATGATGGGGGCACAGGTCAGTGCTCTGAATCATGCCGGTTCCAAGCCCGGATAAATGCAGAGGGTTGTGTCGGGAAGGGCATCCGACGTAAAACCTGAGCCAGATCAAATATGTAAATCACAAATATTACCTCCATACCGGGTCGGAAGGAGAGAGAAGGAGAGGTGGGAGGTGTGTCCGTAGGCAGAGAGAGAAGAGGAAAGGCATGAGTCTAGGACTGAGAGTAGGGACTTTGAATGTTGGAACTATGACAGAAAAAGGAAGAGAGCTGGATGACATGATGCAGAGGAGAAAGGTTGACATACTGTGTGTTCAGGAGACCATGGTGCAAAGGTAACAAGGCTAAAGGCTTAGGAGCAGGGTTTAAGCTGTTCTATCATGGTGTGGATGGGAAGAGAAAAGGAGTGGGAGTCATCTTGAAGGAGGGGGTTTGTCAGGAATGTTCTAGAAGTGAAAAGGGTGTCAGACAGAGTGATGAGTCTCAAGTTGATAATTGAAGGCGTGATGTTCAGTGTTGTTAGTGCTTATGCCCCATAGGCAGGAATTGAACTAGAAGAGAAGGAGAGATTCTGGGGTGAGTTAGATGAAGTGATGCAGAGTACCCTCAGAGGTGAAAGAGTGGTCACTGGAGCAGACTTCAATGGGCATGTTGGTGCAAGTAACAGAGGGGTTGAGGAAGTGATGGACAGGTTTGGTATCCAGGACAGGAACACAGAAGGACAGATGTTGATGGATTTTGCAAAAAAGGATGGAAATAGTTGTGGTGAATACTTTCTTCCAGAAGCGACAGGAGCACATGGTGACTTATAAAAGCGGAGGTAGGAGCACACAGGTAGACTACATCTTGTGTAGATGATGCAATTTGAAGGAAGTCAGTGACTTCAAAGTAGTAGTGGGTGAGAGTGTTGCTAAACAGCATAGGAGGGTGGTGTGCAGGATGACACTGATGGTGAGGAAGGTGAAGAAGGCAAAGGCAGAGCAGAAGACAAAGTGGTGAAAGCTGAAAAAGGAAAAGGGTCATGTTGTCTTCAAGGAGTTGAAACAGGCTTTGGGTGTTCAGGAAGTGCTTCCAGATGACTGGACAACAACAGCTAATGTGATCAGAGAGACAGGTAGGAGAGTACTTGGTGTGTCATCTGCAAGGAAAGTAGATAAGGAGACTTGGTGGTGGAATAAGGAAGTGTAGGAGTGTGTACAAAGGATGAGGTTAGCTATAAAGAAGTGGGACATTGAGAGGACGGAAGAGAGTAGACAGGAGTACAGGGAGACACAGCGTAAGGCAAAGGTAGCGGTGTCAAAGGCCAGACAGATGGCGTATGATGACTTGTATGTTAGGTTGAACAGTAATGAGAGAGAAAATGATTTATACAGGTTGGCACAGCAGAGAAATAGAGATGGGAAAGATGTGCAGCAAGTTAGAGTGATTAAGGACAGAGAGGGAAATGTATTGACTGATGACGGAAGTGTGCTGGGCAGATGGATAGAGTACTTTGAAGAGCTAACGAATGAGGAAAATGAGAGAGAGAAAAAGAGTAGAAGAGGTGACCGTTGAGGACCAGGAAGTAGCAAAGATCGGTAAGGATGAAGTGAGGAGGGCATTGAAGAGGATGAAGAGTGGAAAGGCAATTGGTGCTGATGACTTACCGGTGGAGGTATGGACGTGTCTAGGAGAGGTTTCCATCTTCCCAGCACACTTCTGTCATCAGTCTTTGCCACTTTGTCCTTAATCACACTAATTTGATGCACGTGCTTCCTATCTCTACTTCTCTGTTGTGCCACCCTGTAGAAATCATTCCCCCCCCTCCTTACGATCCAACGTAGCAAACAAATCATCATACGTCCTCTGTTTGGTGGCTTTTGACACCACTACCTTCACCATATGCTGTGTCTCCCTGTACTCCTGTTTACTCTCTTCGGTCCTCTCAATGTCCCACTTCTTTTTAGCTAACCTCTTCCTTTGTACACACTCCTGCACTTCCTTATTCCACCACCAAGTCTCCTTATCTACTTTCCTTGCAGATGACACACGAAGTACTCTCCTGCCTGTCTCCCTGATCACATTAGCTGTTGTTGTCCAGTCATCTAGAAACACTTCCTGACTACCCAAAGCCTGTTTCAACTCCTCCTTTAAGACAACATGACAGACTTCCTTATCAACTTCCAGTCACTGACTTCCATCAAATTACATCGCTTACAGAAGATGTAGTCCACCTGTGTGCTCCTACCTCCGCTTTTATAAGTAACCCTATGCTCCTGTCTCTTCTGGAAAGAAAGTATTCACCACAACTATTTCCATCCTTTTTTGCAAACTCTATCAACATCTGTCCTTCTGTGTTCCTGTCCTGGATACCAAACCTGCCCATCACTTCCTTGTCCCCCCCTGATGCCTGCACCAACATGTCCATTGAAGTCTACACCAATGACCACTCTTTCACCCGTGGGGGTACTCTGCATCACTTCATCTAACTCACTCTAGAATCTCTCATTATTTTCTAGCTCACATCCTGACTGTGGGGGATAAGCACTAACACCGTTGAACATCACACCTTTGATTTTGAACTTCAGACTCATCACTCTGTCTGACACTCTTTTCACTTCTCGAACATTCCTGACAAACCATTCTTTCAAGATGACTCCTACTCCATTTCTCTTCCCATCTACACCATGAAAAAACAGCTTAAACCCTGCTCCTATGCTTCTAGCCTCGCTACCTTTCCACCTGGTCTCATGAACACACAGTATGTCCACCTTCCTCCTCTGCATCATGTCAGCCAGCTCTCTACCCTTTTCTGTCCTACTTCCAACATTCAAAGTCCCTACTCTCAGTCCTAGACTCATGCCTTTCCTCTTCTCTCTCTGCCTACGGACATGCCTCCCGCCTTTCCTTCTTAACACCCTGTTGGTTAACAACACTGATGGCGGTCGTTGTTAACCCGGGCCTCGACCAATCCGGTCTGACATTCGTATTGATTATCCACATAAGTTTGGAAAATGTTTTACGTCGTATGCCCTTCCTGACGCAACGCTCTGCATTTATCCGGGCTTGGGACCGGTGTGAGAATGAACACTGGCTTGTGACCCCCTCTCATGGCTGCATTGTATGCATGTATGTTTACAAGACTTAATTTTGCAAGTATTTTTATGTTATTATATTCAAAACAATTTTGCATCAAAAAAACATTATTCTGAAATTGTTCCACATTTTATAGATGCTGGGGTTTTTTGCATATCCATGAACGTCTGCCCAGATGCTGATGTAATACTCAGTCATGTTCCTGACCTTTTGCTAATTCAGCAAATTAGTTTTTAAAAACTCCATCCAGCTATTTTCCGTCCTTTTAAAAACAATTTTTATCACTGCCTCAAGTTTTCTGTGATGTGCTGCTATCAAATTAAAAATCGGTAATGTTTTTAGCAGCCATACAAATGCGTTCCACTTTTCTGTCTAGACAACTTGTTATTGAAGTAACTTTGGAAGCAAATGGCATAGGATCACTAAATTTTGTCTATTGGCTCCCCTCAGAGAAAACAGAATGGGATTGTATATGGGTGACCTTGATCTTGTTTCAAGGTCACAAGGTCACTTCATATATTGAACCTTTTAAACTGATAAACATTATAACTGGCAGGAGCCTCTGAACCGTTGTCGCCTATTTTTCTGTGAAAAATGTTGTTTCACTTTCAACATTTGATATGTTTTCTATGCTCTTCTGTGAATAAAATGTGGGTTTATGAGATTTGCACATTATGTTCTATTTATATTTACATTTCACACCGTGTCCCAGCTTTTTTTGAATTGAAGTTGTAGTAAAATGACTCTTTGGGATGTTTATAGTTTGAGAACCAATCATAAAAAGTTTCCATATAAAATACCTTTAAGATCCACACAGACAGAGTCAGTGATATGTCAGGGTCATTCCAAAAGCTCCAGATTGCATTTTGCTTTATTCAGTTTCAGAATTCACTGGTATTTTCAGAAATCCATTCTTCCATCTATCTGTGCAATGTTTCTGTGCCACGGTCATAACCTGCTATCAGCATGGATTATCTCTCATCAATTGCTACTTTCTTGTTTTTCTCTGAACTTACTTTCATGATTGTGAACAAGGAGGTTTTTTTTACCCTTTGAGCAGTTCACAGCACTTATTCCCGTAATGCTTCTGGTGTATTGAAATATGTCACAGATATAGTTTCCTTCTGATGACTACTGACTCATATAGATTCTGTTTGTGCAAGTATCACTGCAGAGTGAAACGATGTACCATGTCTCTCTGTATCAAACAAATCTTTCTCCAGATCTCTGCTGACATTAAGAAAATTTGCTCTGTTTCCAGCCCAAGAAAACAACAATTTTGAAGAAACAAAGAATTTATTATATTTAAGTGTTATGATCTGCAGCCGCAGAATGTTAATTCTTGGGAAAGACTGAAGTACATAATTGTTTTAGTATGTAATAGACAGGCACCTAAGCAGAACAAAAAGATGATTTTCTAATGTATTCTTTTCTGCTTGTTGTTATTATTATTTTAAATTAGGATAACAAAGGCAAGCTCCCAGTGCACAAAAGTGCAGAGTCTAAGAACTCCATAAAAGCACCTCTTGAAAACCTTTTAGGAATTTTTTTTAATCTGAAATGATTTAATCTTTTGCATTTGAAATTTGTGATAATCTGATGTGACCTTGGTACTCTGCAGTTCTGATATGTCTGAAGGTAAAAAGATCAATAATCACATAGTTGCTGGTGTTTAATTATTCCTATGGGAAATATGAACTACTCTATTAGCACACAGTGACAAATCACATCCTGTAAATGAATTCTAAATTAATTATCAGTATTGTAGTGTTTTCTTTTGTGCACTAAGTGCTCTTTGGTTCTGTTAGGTGGGTTGTTGAAGGAGAGAAGAAAACACATACATACAGAGGAAGCAATTTTCGTGAGAACTAGCTTCAGTAAAAGGCATGCGCTTAGAGAAGAGTCACACATACCATTATAATAATCATTGCCAGCACCCTTAAAATATACAGCGCAGACAATTAAATGGCCATCTGTCCACATAAAAGTCACAGTTTGGACAAACCATAGCAGCAGTGAAAGGTCGCCAACGAGATCAAAGTGACCCTGAGATTTGGGAAATGAGATATTTAACAAGCCAAACATGGACAAAATGCTCATTAGGATGCTCTTGTTCATTGTGAATCATATCCAAGCTGTAGTCATATGACCAAAAAGTAAATGCCACAAGACTTTCAACACCTTTCCCCCTTTAGGATGCATAGGGGATGTCCATTTTCTTCATCGAGTATTATCCTTGATTTTTTTTTGTTTTTAGAAACTTGCATTCTCTGCAATTACTTGTCTTCCTTTATATGGTTGTTAATTATATTGAAAATTTTAGTGTGGTTAATACCCTGTCACATTCACTGCACGTGGGGCTGGTGACATAGTAGTTAGGGTGCTGCACACATGATCGGTGGGGTTGTGTGTTCAAATCCCAGTTAGACCCCCAGTGTGCTAAGACCCCTGGGCATGGTCTTAACCCAATGCTTCTCAAATACTGGGGTGTGCCCCCCTTGGAGGGCGCGCTATGATGCTGGGAGGGGTGCACGGTGTGAGGCTGGGGGGAGCGTGTATGACATTGGGGAACATGCTTTTCTGGAATTGTGTATGAGAATTAAGTGTAATTGCACATTTGCTCCACTAGTTGGCAATGGTGCTCCCATTGTCGTGCTATGGTGGAGCAGTTTTTCCGCATGAGCAAACAATATGAAGCATCGGAAACAACAATAGATAAATTTCTAACAGGAACTAAGAGAAAGGTGGAGAGAGAGAGATGGAGATATTGAGACATAAATAATTTAAATGAGTTTAAATAAGAATGTATTTTTTTACCAGCACATTGGTGCACTTTAAATCTTTTCTTTTACAGATTAAAAAACAATGTTCATGACGTTTTTCTTTATTGTAAGTTGAACTATATTTCTTTCGATTTGGGTTTTAATGTTAATAAAGATACAATGTTATGCAGAGGTGTACTAATAACAATTTTATGGACAAATACTGTAATACTATTTATAGTCGTTGCCGGGGGGAAGGGGGTGTGTGTGTGTGTGTGTGTGTGTGTGTGTGTGTGTGTGTGTGTGAAATTTTTTTCTTCCTCGAGGGGGTGCCACAGAAAATAATTGTAAAGCACTGTCTTAATCACAAGTGGGCCTCTGTTCACCCAGCAGTATAAATGGGTACCAGTGAAAATAATATACTGGGAAGGTCACCTGCAATAGATTTGCGTCCCATCCAGGAGGAGTTATACTCCTTGTCGCTTCATGGAAACCAAGGATAAGCACCGGTCCGATGAGCCACTATGGTTCGGGTGTAAAAAGCCCAACGACCTTTACCTTACATTCACTGCACTGCAGGTTCATGAAAAAAAAAAAAATTGGCAAATTCCTCAGAGTCATGGGTGTATGTAAAACTTACATGTTGTGTGTCAAATAATGCATTTGTAGTCCCTTGTCATGAAGTATTGCACATGTTCAAAATGCTTTCAGTCTCGTAGGTAATTCTATTCATCGTGTCCATTTTTTTTTAGATCTGTTGTGTGACACCAGACAATGCACAATGGCTGTGCTATGATAGAAATCTAACTCATTTTGGGTTATCCGATGCAATCAGAATCTTACGGTCCTCTAACAATAGCACTAGGATTGCTGTAAATTAAACACACTACACTTCAGTGTGGGGCCGGTGGCGGAGTAGTTAGGGTGCTGCGCTCATGATCGGGAGGTTGTGAGTTCGAATCCCACTGAGACCCTCACTGTGCTAGGACCCCTGGGCAAGTTCTCAACCACAAGTGTGCCTCTGTTCACCCAGCAGTATAAATGGGTTCCAGTAAAATATACTGGGAAGGTAACCTGTGGTGGACTAGTGTCCCATCCAGGAGGAGTTGAACTCCTGGTCGCTTCACGCTATGGAAACTGGGGATAAGTATCGGCCTGATGAGCCACTATGGCTCGGGTGTAAAAACCCAACAGACTTTACCTACTTTTACTTACACTTCAGTGTACACCCACATGTATCGTACAACATTTTTATGATGGTATGAAGTATATCATAGGAATATCATAATTGGATGTTTTGTCTTGATGGAATTGCATCACGTCCGTATGAACAGGATTCTATTTGACTTCCAGACCTGACCTATTTTTTATCATAACGTAACTATGCAGCTCCTCCAGTGAGGCTAACTGGGTTTTCAAAGGTTGGCCATGTCCCTCACTGTCTATGGTGGCGTGTAAAGGAACCATTGCCAACTTTCATTAAGAGTAGGCTGCACAGCCATCAGTGTGTTTTTACCCTGCGATGGCCTGGCAAGCAGTCCAGAGTTTACTCTTCCCTTGCTTAGAGGCGGTTGCGATAGGCACCACCCTCCCCGCAATCCTAATTATGATTAAGTGGTTCAGAAAATCAATGAATGAATGAACTATGCCGCTTTCAAATCAACCTCACCCAAACTTAAGGCAGTCACTTCCGTCATCGCTCTACTAAAGTCATACAACAACAACAACAACAAAAAATCTCAGGCTATTTCTTTTGGGACTGCCATGACTAGTTCCAGTGGCTTGTACTAGTCGAATCCTGCCACAGTTTCTGAGTTTTTAAAGAAATGTTATGGGTAGTGTATTTATCTGAACTGGTAAGTAGTGCATTATGAAAAATATGGCAATGCTCTTTTGAATTTCTGTGTACAAATATAGACACTGGACATTAAAGAAAACACTCAAGAAGAATATTGAAGCAGCTTATACTTAATACTAAGCTAGTTTGTTATTTTATAAATAGTGATCCTGTTAAGGATATGGTGGTCACTTGGGGAAAGCCTTGGTGACAACAGCCAGAAATAGTCCAGGAATCATGAATGCTCCTGCCTCAGATATAAAAGTAGCGCCGGCTCCAACATGACACTCCCACCACCCAAGGCATATTTTGATAGAAATTGCCAAGAGTACCTTTGTGAAGTTGGTTGTAAAAGTGACTTTGGTCTTTCATTTTTTCCCCAAGGATAGTTGTATTACTTGATGACTCGTAACAGAATAATTTTTGCAACACAATTTGTTGAGTTTGCTTTGAACTAGGATAGTTAACATAACTTCTTGTAATGCAATACTGTTCATTATTAATCGATGCCACTTGAAGCAATGTCATACACATAATCACATAAAAGGTAATGACATCATGAACTCAACATTTTGACTGATTCAAATCAATGAATTTTACCATTTGTTTTAGGTGTTGTTAACAATTTTCTTTTCAGAGGGTCAGAAGGTTTTCAGAGGTTAAAAGTACTTGTCTAAAGAAATTATGCTGCTAGCTGCTTAAAATGGATCTGATTGATAAATGTTTTTAAAGGGTAAGTCTTTGTAGCAGGTTTTAATTAAAACTTAAGAACTGTATGTCTTGATCTAATCCTTGTCATTAGTACATGTGGTGTTTTTTTTTAGGTATTTATTTAAAAAACAAAATAGCAATGCGTCTGCTGACACAGTGATGTAGTGGTCTTGTCCGTCTCACAGCAAAAAGGTCCTCAGTTTGAGTCCTGGGCTTGGCGAGGGCGGTTCCGTGTTGTAAGAGCATCTTCTTTCATGCTTGCGAGGGTTTTTGTCCGGATACTCTGCTTCCCTACAACTGTTCAATGACACGAACATTAGTCTAATTGGCTGTTTTAAATTTCCCTTAGGTGTAACTGTTGGTGTAATTAGGTGTGTGTGTGTGTGTGTGTGTGTGTGTGTGTGTGTGTGTGTGTGTGTGTGTGTGTGTGTGTGTGTTGGCCCTGTGATGGACTTGCAAGCTGTTCCAGGTGTGCCCTGTCTTTTGCTCTAGCCTCCACACAACCGTAAGATAAAACAGTTTTTAGAATGGTAGTGTTAAATAATTAATTTTTATAATTGTTTAATATTTAAATTGGAGTTTGGTGGTTTCTAGCAAGGAAAAAACCTTGTTTTGTATGATATTTTTCTCACCGTCTGTCTTCCTTTCGGCTTTCTCCCTTTTACTCAGGAGTCACCGCAGTGAATCATCTGATTCGCATGTTTGATTTGGCAGAGGTTTTTACGTCGGATGCCCTTCCTGTCACAACCCTTTTTGGCAAGGGACAGAAACACGCTGACGGCTTTGCAGCTACTCTTTACGAAAGTCAGCAATGGTTCTTTTACATGCCTCTCACCATAGACGGTGAGAGACATGGCCAGCCTTTGATAACCCAGTTAGCTGGACTGGAGGGACAGTGACAACCTTGTGGAGAGTGGGACTCAAACCCCCAACCTTTGGATTAGCAATCCAGCACCCTATACCACTAGACCACCACTGCCCCTATCATATTTTTCTCACCGAGATATGTAAATTGAGACATTTGAAATGGATGAAACCAATAAAACACTAAAAGTCCACAATTGCTACTGGGAATGTAATACTGTTCTTGATATACTAGTATATATAACTTTAAATATGCATACACCCAGTGCACTTCTTGAAATCAAATTCCAATGCTAATGGAGGCACACTTCAGTCTTGCCTTTAGCATGCCATTTTGTTAACATCAAATTCCTGGATTCTGGACAGAGATTTTTACAGACATCTTAAACTGTCTGATATTTATTTGAAGCTTGAACAAAAACTGTTGAACAAGAAAGAGTTTAAATATAAAATATTTGATTCTACCCATGTTAATGTGCAAAATTACCATAAATGGAAAGCCTAAGTACAAGTTGAATTGTGGAGATAGAAAGGTAGAGCTTATAGTTCATAGTATTCACAGGAAGTTAACCAGCAGGTGTAGCATTTTCAGCCCTTTGCAAACATGACCTTGGTTTGTCATCTCTATTACTGTTCGTGTGTGTACATTATTACAGTGTGGGGAGCTGGTCCAGCTGCAGCTGACTGATGCGCATCCAGGCCTCCTGGAGATTGGAAACAATCAAGAAGAAACCAAGCAACTTTTGGAAGAGCACGATGAGCTGCTGGTTAAACTGAAGGTGCAGAATCTCCACCATTATAGTGCCTGATACTATATCAGATCTCATATTATTAACATTAAATTACTTTCAAACAAGATTGTATCATATAATACTAGAATAAGTATAACACTGAGACAGTAGAAAGAAACACCATTGTTTATGAGCCCCTAAATGTAGTGTACATTCATGTCAAGACATGTTGCACTGATTATTTTCTAAAATACAAATCTATGCTATGTAATGAACATAGACTTCCATTTCATGTTATCTATTTCATTCAGAAAATTTGTCCTGAAGCTTTCTGCCTTATACCATGTCCAGATAGGTAGTGTGGAATACCCACAAACTATAAACAAGACTAAACTGTGTGACTGGAAGTTTTATGTTGTTGTTGTTGTTGTTGTTGTTTCATTGAAGTGTTTTTTTTTTCTTTTTTGTGATATCCAGCAATATTCACATGTTGTAAATTTACATTTTGCAGAACATTTAAATTGTACATATTACTCACTGACAGGATTTATTCTGGATCTGTTTATATGGACATTAGTAACTTCTAATATATACAGTGTATGTGTGTGTGTGTATATATATATATATATATATATATATATATATATATATATATATATATATATATATATATATATATATATATATATATATATATATATATATATATATATATACACACAGGCGCTCCCCTTGGTTCCGGATGGCCAAACGTAAGTTGAAAGTGAATGTAAGTTGTTACAGTGACGTATGACGTGTGATATATGATGGTCATACTGTACTATACATCCATAAATACCATTATCATATCTCATAAAACACCCCTAAATCAATTATTATAAACATAACATTGTAAAATAATATCAAATATATCAAATAATATCAACATTAATTTTAAAGAAGTCACTTATTTATACAGAGTTACTTTACATGAAGCTTAAAACAGCCAACCAACGCTTACAATGTGTGAGGCGCTCAATACCGAAAGTAGTGTACTTGCAAAAGTAGTGTACGTGCTGTGGGTTATACAGACTTCTGGTCTTTCAAGTGCACAAGGGTGCCGTTGGACTCGTTTAGAACACAGCCTGCACTGATGTGAATCCCGGCAAAGAGGAGCGTTCTTTCTTTTGTGTAAGGAAGTAAGTAAACTTTATTCAAGAGATACATACAAAGACATACAAGTACAAATCCTAATGAATATTAATATAAAAATAAGTATGCAGTCTTAGGATTCTGTTAAAAGATAATAAATATCTGTAATTGTTCTGTAATTTGTGCATTCGGGTTTTCATTCATTTTACAACTCTCTTTGCTTATCTGAGTATGCATGGTAGATTGTGCCGATCTGAGCAGATAGTTAATTCATCTCTGTGTATGAGACTTGCACCCATGCTAGTAGGCTTACACTTCTGACCAACCATATTTGCTTAGGGTTACAAAAGTCCGCAAAACAGTGTAAACACAAAGATCACAGAGACGACGTCTTAACACAAGGGTTTCTCTCTTCCTTTCATCTGATTCGCACATTTGATTTGGCAGAGGTTTATACGTCGGATGCCCTTCCTGTCACAATCCTTTTAGCAAGGGACAGAAACACGCTTACGAATGTCAGCAATGGTTCTTTTACATGCCTCTCACCATAGACAGTGAGAGACATGGCCCGCCTTTGATAACCCAGCTAGCTGCACTGGGCGCCAGTGACAACCCTGAGGGCACTCGAACCCCCAACCTTAGGATCAGCGATCCTGCGCCCTATCCACTAGACCACCAGTGCCCCTTCTTAACACAAGAGTAACACACCATATATATATATATATATATATATACACATACAGTAAAACCTCCGCTGACGAACGCTTAAGCTCACGAACTTTTCGCCTCAAGAACATTAAATTTGCGAGCATATAGTCTCTGCTGACAAACTAGTTTTCGGCGGACGAATCAAACCACGCGGTCGAACAGCGCCACGGTGGCGGCCACGAGCAGCTGGCCTTACGCTCATGGCGTCACAGTTCGTCACCCCCTTTCTTTGAATGCGGAAGTGGTTTGTGTTTGATAGACATTTTGGACCATATTGAGTGTACTTTTGCTATTACGGGACCGAAAAAGACCCCCCACAGGCGGAGATCATTGAAAAACACGAACGAGGTGTGCGTTTGTGTGACTCAGCGTCCCAGTACCAGTACGCTAAGTCTACCATTTCTCCCATCCTTAAGAGCAAGGAAGCTATTAAGGGTGCGTGTGTGGCTAAGGGTGTTTCCAAACAGTAGGCGTTTCCAAACTCTCCTTCCAAACAGTAAGTCCCTCCCTCCCTCCTCCTCCCACTCCATTCCATCAAGCCGTCAACTACCATCACAAAGGTAAATAAAACCACTTTATTATACAGTACAGTTTATTTCTTTAATTACAATACAATAGCACATTTATTATACATAAAATAAGGTATATTTATGTGTAGTTTTAAGGCTTATTTAGTAGAAAATTATGTTTTATGGGGACCTGGGAATGGATTATTCTCAATTTAATGGTTTCTTATGGGAAATAAATGTTCGGAAGACGAACTTTTCGCCTTACACACACTTTCTGGGAACCAATTATGTTCGTGAGCAGAGGTATCACTGTATATATAAGTAAAAATAAAAGGACAGGACAAAGACTTTCTATTGAAACTTCATTTTCACTACAGATCTGTTTTGAGGGGTGGTGAACCCATCCTCTTTCTTCAGGTGATTACAGAAGAATCTGTGTGTGTATGTATATATATATATATATATATATATATATATATATATATATATATATATACAGTGATAATTTTACAATTCATACTCTGCAAGTCCATGGGACTCCCTTGTCAAAAAAGTGTGAGTCCCATGATGCATGCAATATGTCGTGAAACATAATCTGAAAAAATTGTTTATCAAAACTGAAAGTGCATATGACAACAATAACCATAATTTACATTTAACGCCTTTATTTCACAATTGACAAAGTGTACTCCATGTATGTTGACAGTTGTATGTATTAAATTGAAAAAAAAAATATGAAAAGTTCATAGATACACATATAAAATATAAAGGTAAGTTAATCTTTGAGTTCATACAGTCTCCTCTGTTTGGTTTCCTTCCAAACATTCAGTGCTTTCTCAAAATCTACACTTGCTGCCAACTGCACAGTCATAAGTTTGTGTTGTGTTTGGACTTGCAGCCTGTTTCTTTTTTTTGGTGAGGATTTTGTTTTGTGTTGAGAATCCCCTCTCACATCCTGCTGTGTGCACTGCTGATGTCAAGGCAAGTTGTGCTAATCTGATCAGATTTGGAAACTCTGCCTTATGATACTGGTTGATCAGGCCCCATAGATGGCTCAGCTTGTCTCTTGGGTATCTTTCTGCAAGAACCACCTTCTTCAATAGTCTCCACTCTTTCTTTGTTGCTGCTGGTGAGATGATTGCTTCAGATGTCTTTGACTTACTGCTGTCATCATCCTCCACCCATGATGAAGTCTTTGAAGAGCCAAAATGTGTGCACAGCATTTCAATTTCATCTTTGCCATACTCTTCAACGTCTTTGGTTTGGAAGAAAGACAGTGGTCTCATCCCCAGAACAGAGAAGGCATGGAGGATACTATCTTGAGGGAAGCGCTTTTTAATGTTTCCAATCACTTCGTCAATAAAGTCATTGATGGTTTTGTTCAGTGTGAATGGTGATTTGGAGAGATTGTGATATTATTTGAACACACCATCCACCATATCTTCTTTCAGCTTCATTAGGTGTGGACTTTCCATCTCCTTGATTTGTTCCAGGTCACTGATGCACTGTTCCAGTTTCACCCCAACGAGCGCTACATCTATGTTCTCTGTCTGGAAAAACTGAGAAAGAGCAGTAATGGGTGCCATAGCATCCATCATAACATAAGTCAGTGCAACAAATTTCTCTGTTGCAATTTTTCTTCTAAGTCCTTCAGCCTTTGGATCCTTTGTGTAGTCAATATCCCTGAAATAAATCAGCAAACTCTCAAGAGTCCTATAGACTGATGTGAGAGCATTAAAGTAGCTCAACCATCTAACAAAATGTACTTCCTTGATCTTGAGCACAGGATCATCAATGATCATTCGGATGACCTGCAATGATGATTGTCTTTTACTGCTTCCTTTGAAATAGTAGAAGAGATCTGTCAGTGTTTCTTGGTGTTTTTTTAATGCCGGGATATTTTCAGCAGCTTGAGAGGTGCAGAGAGCAATTTTATGTGCGATGCAGTGTACGTTGATCATGTGGGGGCTATCTCTCTTCAGGATTGCAGCAACGCCATTTTTGTGGCCAGTCATGACTGATGCACCATCGCTCCCAAAGCTCATAACCTTATCCATTGGAACATTTCTTGCCTCAAGTTCTTTCTTTATGGATGTGGCAATTCCTTTTCCAGTTGAATCTGTACATTCCACATTTGAGATGTAGTGAGTGGAAGGTTGCATGGCATCGTCGAGGATTTGTGCATACAGAACGAGACGGTTGGTATTTGATGAGTCTGTAGATTCATCTGCTAGAATAGTCATCACAGGGGAATTTTGTAATAGCATTTGTTTTTCATCCTTGATTACTTTAGCTATGCTATCCAACAAATCATGGGCAGTGAAAGAAGAGTCGTAGTTCAGTTTGTATTTCTTCAAAATATCCAGGTCAGAAACACCAAGTTCATGCATTAAATGAATCATGCTGCTGAATTTACTGAATGGTAAATCCTCCACAGACATCCAGTGAATAATTTTTAACAACGCAGTAACGACTTTATCTTTCGTTTCCGACGCCTTGTACTCGATTTTTCTCTTGTTATTGCGTAATGTCGGAATTTCCAGAGCGAGTTTATGTCCTGGGATCTGCACGTGTCTATCCAGGGTGCTTTTTTGGAAATTTGTGCATTTTGCTGCTTGAATCATACCATTAACTTGTTTGTTGTCCGTGCATGCCGAACAATACATAAAATCTCCTTCCTCGTCGTATCACAACCACGCGAACAATCCCAGCCAATGCTTCTGAAATGTCCGAACTTTACTACGTTTCACTTCAGGTTCGTCCGTTTTATCCGAAGCCTTTCGCTTGTTATTTACACTGCTTTTGACAGAGAAAAAACTATCCAGGTTTTGTTGCTTTTTCTGAGACATAACTTTGGAATATTCGGCCTTATTATACTTATTAAATTTAATACTTTTTTAATACTTATTTAATTAATACTTATTATATCGTCTGCTTACCACGAGGTGAAGGTCGCTCTCATCTCGCGAGAAAAATTTCGTCTGCTATCAGCCAGTCTCGTCACGCGAGGTTTAGTCGCGAGATTAAAACAAAGATGGCGACGATTGTCAAGCGCAGCGAACGGCGATGTTTATGTTATTAATAATTTGTCTGCCGTGTAATTTTTTCTTGCCATCGGGAGAAAATTGCTTGCGTCCCAAAAACGCACATTGTTTGAAACTGTGCGTCTGGAGGAAAAATCGTGCGTTTAGGACGCCGGACGCAAAGGTAACGAGATGACTGTATATATATCTATCTATATATCTATCTATCTATATATCTATATATCTATCGATATATCTATACACACACACACACACACACACACACACACACTCAGTCTGTAGTTTGTAAACAATGACTGCAGTGTCATTTCGTCATGACGTCAGCATACTACGTAGGGACGTCTAAACTCAATTTTTTTTTTCTTAAAAAAACAAAAACAAAAAAAAACGTAAAATCGAAAAAACTTAAAACGGATGAACGTAAGTCGGGGAGTGTCTGTGTGTGTGTGAGTGTGTGTGTGTATATATATATATATATATATATATATATATATATATATATATATATATATATATATATATACACATAATATATAAAATATATTTTACTTTTTTTATCGAGACTTTATCTCATTCTTACTTTGTATGGAGAAACTGTGTGTGTACACAATTTCCTCTGGGATGGGATCAATAATGTATTCTGATTCCGATATATAATGTCATCCTTATCTATTGATTTAATCATCTTCAACTCAACCGTATTATAAAAAATAGAAAGGAAGGGAAAAAGTCAGATGAAATGTATACTCAAAAGCATTTCAAATAAAAGATCTATAAAAGAAATCAAATCAAATTCAGGTACAATGTTTCATGTCTATTATTTCATTATACATCTCACCATATACAGCTAGTTTTCACCAAACTTGATTTTCTGTTAAGAGGTGATATTTTCAAGATTTCATCCCAAGCTTAGCCACTTCAGATTTTACAAATGATCTTTTATTTGAAAGATAATAATATTAATTCAATAGAATATGCCAATTTTGGTGCTACACCCTTCTGTTATTTATTTTTTGTGGAAAAAAATCTGCAGTTAGAATTATTTTTCTTTCTTTATTTGGGTGATCTTTGGCCTTTGTAGCCCGTCATAACCTTTAATTCAGATTGAGTCATTATTACTTACAATATATTATAATATCCACAGGAATGAAAAGATTCCATGCTGCTCAATTAGCTTTACTACTACATAATATTTGTGATTTCTAATAATTTGACATCACTTTGGGGTGTCTGGATCATGTCCCATTTGGAGGTTTTGCCTCCCTATGACTTTCTAGCCTTGCTCTGGTTGCTGTTCTCATTTTCTTTGCAGAGAACGTCCTCTTCCTCTTGTCAGCAATGGTTGATTTATATTATTTCCACAGGATACTCTATTCCTTTTTTCCAGACCTCATTATAGCTCCTGCTTTGCAGGGCTTCTCATTCCAGCTGCTTCAGTCTCAATTCTGTCAGGTGTCCACATCAAAAGCATTCAGTGTGTGTTGAATTTGAGTTGATATTCTATTCCATATCCATGTAGTCAAGATCTTTCACTGATGGGACTCTGATTTGCATTTACATAAGATGCCATATGCAAATTACACAGTAAACATGAAAGTAAGCACTGACCCTTATATACTAATTACTCACTCACTTTCCATTATTTATCTATTATGCATTGAGCTTATTTCATTGTTTTATGAAAACACTCCGAATGAAACAAAGGTGCTATGTTTAAAATAAATAGATAGAAGACTTTATTAATCCCCAAGGGAAATTCAGGGTGCAATTAAAAAAAAGACAGAGAAATGAAAATAGAGACAAAATATTTCTTAATTTTTCTGTATCCGCTTAATCCTAATTTGGGTCGCGGGGAGGCTGGTGTCCATCCCAGCCAACTTCGGGCGAGGGCAGAGTACACCCTGGACAGCTCGCCAGGCCATCACAGGTCGGAAACATGCCGACGGCTTTGCAGTCTACTCTTTACGAAAGTCAGCAATGGTTCTTTTACATGCCTCACACCATAGACAGTGGGAGACATGGCTGGCCTTTGATAACCCAGTTGGGGGAGTGACAACCTTGTGGAGAGTGGGACTCGAACCCCCAACCTTTGGATCAGCGATCCAGCGCCCTATACCACTAGGCCACCACTGCCCTCAAAATATATCCATACAAAATCAATAAAAGTATGTGTACAATGCAATCTCTTGTGCATATTTCATCAGGAAGAGTTAACTGTATATAAAGCACAGGATATTTAGAAAAGACAATAATGAACTTCCATGTTGATATAGATAGAATAAATAAACTCATGCTTGATGTTTCCCTAGAGAAAATGTTTTAGTGGCATCTGTCTATCAATGGTATCTTTAAGCTTTGATTGGTAATTGCTTGAATTGTCTCACAAGTTCAGTCCAGTACTCTTGCAATTCATGTCACTTTTCCCTTCTCTTTGCTCATTTTGCTCCAGTTCATCAAGTTTACATGATTTCTTGTCAGTCATCGTTTCTGGTCCATGGGGATTTTCAGACCGATCTCTGACTCTTACAAAACCCCGAAGATTCCTTTCATCAGGTTAAATGCATACTTGCTCAGAGAAAACGTCATCATTTTATCGGTTGTCCGATTTGCAACTGCCCTGCTGTCAGAACTACTCCTAGAGATGAGTACATAATCAAAATTATTTGATTAATTATTAGATTTGGTGCTGAGATACTTGTTCAGATCTGCACTCGTTATTCACTTTTCCAGGTAGTGAACAAACTGCTTATCTAACTCTGGCATGATGAGAGCTTCTGCTAAATGTTTTAAATGTAAATACAGTCATTGTAGCATAATGGGATTGATATAATATTGATTTGTTCTGTTATGGAGTATACCCAAGGTTTATTTTATTTTTTTTTTTGTCTTGTGGAAAAATGTTTCCATGTTGAATTGAAGGCACCCCACAGTAACTGTGAAATCCTTTAATTAGCTCCACAGAAGAGATTGTTTTCATTGGTGCAGTTATTTGTTTGTTTGTTTGTTTGTCTGTCTGTCTGTCTGTCTGTCTGTCAATTAACAACTTCCTGCTCAGTTTCACACAGATATATTTTTTATGACATAATTGTTATCATCCAAGGATGTTCTCAATAATTTTTTGCAATCAACACACTGATGAAATCACAAAAATAATAATTATAAAAATAATAATGAAAAGATTATAATGGGTGAAAACATACATCTTTATCAAGGTTCGCACGGTCACTTATTGGTTAGCACATCCTCCTCACAACAAGAAGGTACTGGGTGTGAGTACCAGGCTCAACATTTTTGTTTGGAGATTGCATGTTTTCCCTTTGCTTGGGTGGATTTCCTCTTTGTACTCCAGTTTCCTCCCCCTGGTCCAAAGACATGCATGTTTGGCGAATTGGTTGTTCCAAATTAACCCAAGATGTAAGCATTAATAATGTGTGTGTTGCCCTGTGGTGTATCCTGCTTTTACCTAGTGTCAGCTCAAGCTTCTCCACAAACATAGTAGTAGAATTAAGTGGAATAGCAGAGTGAATGATGCCACCATCAAAACATCTGATTGAAATTAAATTTCAGACCAAGTTTGATCCGGATTTGATTTAGAGTGTGCATTTGCTCGCAATTTCACTTTAACACGAATTGGACAAGTACAATAGGGGCAGTATAGGGTTCAGTCTGATTCAATTTGTATTGCTTAGTGGAAGTTTCGTACTCTAAGAGTGTGAAAAAACACTGAAGGTTTATCACATTGTGCAATTTACAAATCTGATCCTGCAAATTGTACCTTTTATTAAAATCAGGCTGAAGCTTCAGTGCACACATCATTTATACAGCACGAATCATCTGTTCAGCTGCACATTTTTCCAATTATTCATATTACCAGTTATTGGTGTTCGTTCTATTAAACAACATGATGTGAGTAATCAAAGTATAATTACTTACTGAAACAATATGAATCTGTTTGGCAGAGAAATGAGGGAGGAGTGCTAGCACTACTGGAGGAGGCAGATAAGACAGCGGACAAGAAGGAGGGAGAGGAGGATGTGTACAAGGCCATGGCTCTGTCCCTCAATGAGGCCTGGAAAGTGTTGGTGAGGCATTTGGAGAAACGGCGTTCACTCCTGCAGCTGGCCTGCGATTTCTATGACCATGCCCTGGAGGTGAGTAAGAAGACCACACTACAACTGAGAGGAAGTATCTGTTTTACTTTAATAGGAAGTGGGAATGAAAAGAGAGAGAATAAGTAATAAATGATGTGTGGTGAAACTATAACCTTATGAAAGCTTGACACAGACCAAGTCATGTTTTAGATTAATGTTTGACTCAATACTATTGAGTGTATTCAATGTGAGTGTTGTTACTTTAGTATGTTTATAGTTGTAGTAAACACAAAAAGATACAAAAAGTGAGAGATACAATGAAAAAATGGTGAAGGATGAGAGAGAATGGTAGAGTAATGAGAGTAAAATAAGAAAAAGAGCATAAAGAGAGTGAAGTGTGTGACTGAAAAGAGCTATAAAGGGAAGAGGGACTAAGGCAGGATGTGAGCTAAAAGAGATGGAGAGATTCTGGAGTGAGTTAGATGAAGTGATGCAGAGTTGAAAGAGTGGTCATTGGGGCAGACTTCAATGGACATGTTGGTGCAGGCAACAGAGGGGACGAGGAAGTGATAGGCAGGTTGGGTATCCAGGACAGGAACACAGAAGAACAGATGTTTATGTATTTTGCAAAATGGATGGAAATGGCTGTGGTGAATACTTTCTTCAAGAAGAAACAGGAGCATAGGGTGACTTATAAAAGCGGAGGTAGGAGCACCCAGGTAGACTACATCTTGTGTAGGCAATGTAATTTGAAGGAAGTGAGTGACTGCAACGTAGTAGTGGGTGAGAGTGTTGCCAAACAGCATAGGATGGTGGTGTGCAGGATGACGCCGAAGAGAGTAAACAGGAGTACAGGGAGACACAGCATAAGGCGAAAGTACCAATGGCTAAGGCCAAACAGAGGGCGTATGATGACTTGTATGCTCGGTTGGACAGTAAGGAGGGAGAAAATGATCTATACAGGTTGGCACAGCAGAGAGATAGAGATGGAAAGGACGTGCAGCAAGTTAGATTGATAAAGGACAGAGAGGGGAAATGTATTGACTGATGACAGAAGTGTGCTGGGAAGATGGAAAGAGTACTTTGAAGAGCTGATGAATGAGGAAAATGAGAGAGAAAAAAGAGTAGAAGAGGTGACCATTGAGGAGCAGGACGTAGCAAAGATTAGTAAGGGTGAAGTGAGGAGGGCACTGAAGAGGATGAAGAATGGAAAGGCAGTTGGTCCTGATGATATACCTGTGGAGGTATGGAAGTGTCTAGGAGAGGTAGCAGTAGATTTTCTGACAAGAACATTCAACAAGGTCTTAGAGAGTGAGTAGATGCCGGAGGAATGGAGGAGAAGTGTGCTAGTGCCCATTTTTAAGAACAAGGGAGACGTTCAGAGTTGCGACAACTACAGAGGGATAAAGTTGATGAGCCATACAATGAAGTTATGGGAAAGAATAGTGGAAGCTAGACTAAGGGCAGACGTCAGCATTCCTGAACAACAGTTTGGTTTCATGCCAAGAAAGAGCACCACGGATGCCATGTTTGCTTTGAGGATGTTAATAGAGAAGTACAGAGAAGGTCAGAGGGAACTGCCTTCTGCCTTTGTGGATCTGGAAAAAGCATATGACAGGGTGCCAAGAGAGGAACTGTGGTATTACATGAGGAAGTCTGGAGTGGCAGAGAAGTATGTTAGAGTGGTGCCGGACATGTATGAGAGATGTAAGACAGTGGTGAGGTGTGCTGTCGGCGTGACCGACGAATTCAAGGAGGAGGTGGGACTGCATCAACGATCAGCTCTGAGCCCCTTCTTGTTTGCTATGGTGATGGACAGGCTGACAGACGAGGTTAGGCACGAATCTCCATGGACTATGATGTTTGCAGATGACATTGTGATCTGTAGTGAGAGCAGAGAACAAGTAGAGGAAAATCTAGAGCGGTGGATGTGGTAAAGGAAGACATGAAGGTCTTTGGAGTAAGAGAAGATGCAGAGGACAGGGTGAGATGATTTGCTGTGGCGACCCCTCAAGGGAACAGCTGAAAGGAAAAGAAGGACTAAGTGACAAAGGAGTCAATAAGTAAATGAAGGAGAAAATGGAGAGAGAGAGAGAGGGAGAGAGAGAGAGAGAGAGAGAGAATGGGGATGAAAGACTGAATTGCATAAGTGAGTGAAAGTACAGAGAGAATGGCATTAGAGTGAATAGGAAATAATGATCTAAGTAACAGGACAGAGGGAGAGCGAGAGAGAAATGTGCATAAGACTACAGTTGACAATTGTTTGTCTTTACAGTACCTTATAGTTTTTAGAGTTTGCATTGCTTGTGTGTGTATGTGTGTGTGTGTGAATGTGTTAGTTGAGTGCTTACTTTACTTTCAAAGTAACAGCTGTTCTTTTATTGTACATTTTTTTTAAGCTGGTGCTTTCATATTAGTTTTGTGAGTTTAGCCTGAGTTGAAATTAGACATTAAAGAGCAGAAAAAAAAAAAAAAAAAAATTAAAGTCTTCTTTGATTGAACTGAAAATCTAAAGAAGTTTGGGTTTGTGTGTGTGTTATCAGGACTGGGTGAGGTTTGGGACATTTCAACTAAACTAATAACTATAAGCTTGGTGACATAGTGGCTACCAGGTCTGCCTTGCAAGAAGGTCCTTGCTTTGAGTCCCAGTCTTAGACATTTGTGTATGGAGTTTGCATGTTCTCCCCGCTCTTGTGGGTACTCTGGTTTCTCACAGTACAAAGTCATGCACATTAGTCTTATTAGCTGTTTCAAATTTTCTCTAGGTGTGAGTGTAAATAATTTTGTGTACAGGGATCCCTTGCTACTTTACACTTCAATTCATGCTGCTTCAGTGCATCGCAGTTTTTAAAAAAAAATATTCATTGAATTAAAAAATGAGGAAATTAAGGAAGAATAGGGGAAAAAGTTAAGGAAAAAGCTACAAAAACAAGGCCAATGATGCAAAACAACCCCTAAATGAACACAAAACAAAAAACAATCTGAAACCTCCCATCAAAACTACTTACATTTTTGTTCGGTGTGCATCTGAGTGCATGCATGCACGTGTGCACGTGTCTGTATGTGTGTGTGTGTATTTATATTTTATTTACATCTTATGCATTGTTTTTGAATGTTTAATTGTTATTATAGGCATTTATAGTATTGAATATGTATTTATTGGTATTATTATACACATATACATGTACATGTACATCAATCGTGGAGGGGGGGTGTTGATCCTACTTTGCGGAATTCGGTGGTCACGTGGGGATCTCGGTCCCAATTAACCGCGGAAATTGAGGGATCCCTGTACAGTCAGGTCTCTACTTATGAAATTAATCTGTTCCAGAGCCTTTTTCGGAACCTGGAGTTTTCATAAGTAGAGGCGCATTTTACGTGTAAAACGTGTGATTCGTTCCAAGACTCCCAACCTGCCCATCACTTCCTCGTCCCTTCTGTTGCCTGCACCAACATGTCCATTGAAGTCTGCACCAATGACCACTCTTTCACCTGTGGGGGTACTCTGCATCACTTCATCTAACTCACTCCAGAATCTCTCCTTCTCTTCTTGCTCACATCCTGCCTGTGGGGCATAAGCACGAACACCATTGAACATCACACCTTCAATTTCTAACTTGAGACTCATCACTCTGTCTGACACGCTTTTCACTTCTAGAACATTCCTGACAGACCCCTCCTTCAAGATGACTCCTACACCATTTCTCTTCCCATCCACACCATGACAAAACAGCTTAAACCCTGCTCCTAAGCTTCTAGCCTTGCTACCTTTGCCTCTGGTCTCCTGAACGCACAGTATGTCCACCTTCCTCCTGTGCCTCATGTCAGCCAGCTCTCTACCTTTTCCTGTCATAGTTCCAACATTCAAAGTCCCTGCTCTGAGTCCTAGGCTCATACTTTTCCTCTTCTCTCTCTGCCTTTGGACACGCCTCCCACCTCTCCTTCTTTGACCTCTCCTTCTTCGACTAACAGTAGTCCAATTTCCATCAGCACCCTGTTGGTTAACAGCACTGATGGCAGTCGTTGTTAACCCGGGCCTCAACCGATCTGGTATGAAATTGTTTTGATCATTTGCATAACTATTTTGGAGGAAGTTTTACTCCGGGTGCCCTTCTTGTCGCAACTCTGCATTTATCTGGGCTTGGGACCGGCTTGAGGGTCAACACTGGCTTGTGTCCCCCTCACAGCTGCATTGGAGTAATACTGTAACTGTGATGACTGTTATAAATGATGGACCACAGTGGTATTTAATTCTTGGTCCTAATTTCTCGTGATTATTTTCTCTAATACAGTTGTAGCATTACCAGATATGCAGGCTGTAATCTAAAGTACAGTTTTATATTAAATTATTCACTTGTTTATTGTAGTTATTGCTTCTAAAGTAAAGAAGTTGTTCGTGAAATTACCTGGAACAGGTTCTCTGCACTTTCAGTTCAGAGAAACTTGTGAATTTTTCAGTTGTAATCATGTACACATGACAGCCAGTGAATGGAATAAGATTACTGTTTTGTGTTGGTGTGATCATGTGGTGTTTATTCATCTCATCTCTGTGTGACTGTAGTTTGCTATTAAGATTGATGAAGCGGAAGCGCTGCAGTTTGCAGGCTGCGAGTTGAACGGTGACGTCTATTTAACTGAGCTGAAGGAGAAATACAGCAGTGTGAAGAGAGGTGAGTAAAGAGAACACACACTCACACAACTCTATCTGTCTAGCTGTCTCTCAATCTGTCTGTCAGTCTATCTACTGTATACTACATCTGTATGTCCGTCTGTCTGTGTATCACATTACAGTGGAACCTCGTCTAACGAGTGTTCCTTATAACGATATACTGTATATTATTTTCATTACAGCAGTATATATCACTGCACTTTATATAATTTGCTTGGTGCATTTCCATACACCATAGCACAATAATGAGAGCGCCACTGCCAACCACTGTAGTGGATGAACAATTACACTTAATTCTAGTATAGTATGAAAAAAAAAAAGCATGTTCCCTAGGGTCATGGGAACACCCCACTATTTGAGAAACACTGCCCTTGTGGGACCTCACCACGAGCCTTTCCTCGCTGGCATTCGTAACATGCACAGGCACAAAATTCTCCTCCTCTGTTACGCACCACCTCCTGCCTACCCACATGACATCTTCATCGCAGCCGATGATAGGAAGGGTTAGTTGACTTATTCTGTAATATATTAGGTCCAATATACATGTTTGTGACAGGTTATATCAATTTGGGAGGGGGTTGGAACGGATTAATTGGTTTTCTGTTATTTCTTATGGGACTAATTGTTTCATCTAACGAACATTTCGGCTTATGAGCTTGCCCTCAGAATGGATTAAATTTGTGAGCTGAGGTATCACTGTATTATTCTAGTTACTTATCTGTTCATGTGTCTGTCTGTCTGTCTTTCTGTGCATTACATTATCCCTTCTGCCATAGTTCTGTCTGTCTGTGCTATACTTTGTAATTTCATCCCTCTTTATCTGTCTGTCTGCTTGCCTGTCTGTCTGCCTGGACATCCATCTAACTATATGGCTGTCTTTCTTTTTATTTTACAGTGTTGTCCACAGTTCTATCCATCTCTCTCTCTCTCTCTCTCTCTCTCGCTCGCTCTGTTGTGATGTTGCTGAATTTATTGCTGAATTTAACCACACTGGTTATCGAACATTCTAGAACTATTTTTTCTTAAGTTTCTTCCCCCAAATGAGTTAGAAGAATAGTGGGGTCCACTTACAATGATCTTGTGTGTAAGCATGACCTCTGACCTGTAGGTCTCTGTAATTTGGGTGCTGAGATTCCTGGATTCTCCGTCACACTTATGTATTATCCACACCACACTGATCGATCAGGATATATTAAAGAAAAACTGTAGTCTTAAAGACTTTAGTTATAACTGAACTGGAATACATTTTTATTTCATTTTTATTTTTAATATACTGTATTAATCCCGCAAGGGGAAATTATTGACTACATTTAATCCATCTTAAGTGAACACACACACACATACTCGGAGCAGTGGGCTGCCACACACATTGAGGGTGCCCGGAGAGCAGTTGTGGGTCAAGTGCTTTGCTCACTTCAGCCATGAATGTGGAGGAAGGAAAGTTGCAGCTCACTACCCCCACCTCCACACATTTGTTTGCTGGTTCGGGAATTGACTTTTTGGTCCCAAAGTTGTTTTTCCAGCCATTAGGCTATGGCTGTCCCTAAAATGAGCCTGTATATAACATGTACTAATTAGAATAACATATCAGGTTTTACCTTAATACATGTCGAGCATTAAATTACTTTTTCTACAAATATATACTGTACTTTGAGAAATAAGTGTGTATATATATATATATATATATATATATATATATATATATATATATATATATATAAAAAGATGATCTTTCTGGTGCTTTTAAAATGCATTAATTAATTCCATATTACTCATTTTATTACATAAAACCAAATTGCACCATACATCCTTTTGTGTGAGTCCAAACATTGTGTGAACCTACAGGACTGCTGGAGAAGTCCTTGCTGGCACTGAATAAAAGTTATGAGTTTTTGGATTTCCTGAAGAACTTTGAGGCTGAGGAGGCTCTGCACTATGGAGGTGCGGCACATGGTGCTCGTAACAGCTACAGGAAAGTGGATGGACTGATGGAGCTCCTGCAAGACCGACGAAGTTCAGTAGACAAGTGTATCACTCAGCAAATCTGCAATCAGAAAGTGAATTTCAGAATCTCTGAGTGGCAGAGACAGGAACAGGAAGTAAGTGACATGAGGCAGAGTATACTAAAACTAAACAAATTCTGAGAAAAAACTTCTAGAATGTCATTTTGAAAGATATTACTCTTCTCTGTGCAGAAGGAGGCATTACATTGTCATGAAAACTTTAAGCTAAAAGGATTTACTTAATATGCAGTAAAAAGAAAGAGGATTCTTATTAAATGTTGACAAATTGGTCAACAGTATATACAGTACAGACTCTCCCCGACTTACGTTTTTAATTGGTTCCGGACAGCCGAACGCAAGTTGAAAGTGAACGTAAGTTGTTACTATGACGTATGACGTGTGACGCTCATTCTGTACTATACATCCATAAATACCATTACCGTATCTTATAGAACACCCCTAAATCAATTATTATAACATTGTGAAATAATATCAAATATATCAAATAATATCAACATTAATTTCAAATAAGTCACTTATTTATACCGAGTCACTTTACATGAAGCTTAAAACAGTCAATCAACGCTTACAATATGTGAAGCGCTCAATAACGAAAGTAGTGTACTTGCGAAAGTAGTGTACTTGCTGTTGGTTATACAGACTTCCGGTCTTTCAAGTGCATAAGGGTGCCGTTGAACTCGTTTAGAACACAGCCTGCCATGTGAATCCCAGCAAAGCGGAGAGTTCTTTCTTTTTTGTAAGTAAGTAAACAAACTTTATTCAAGAGATGCATGCAAAGAACAAGTACAAATCCTAATTAATATTAATATAAAAATAAGTATACACTCTTAGGATTCTGCTAAAAGATAATAAATATCTGTAATTGTTCTGTAATTTGTGGATTCGTGTTTTCATTTTACAACTCTCTTTGCTTAACTGAGTATGCATGGTAGATTGTGCCGATCTGAGCAGATCGTTAATTCATCTCTGTGTATGAGACTTGCACCCATGCTAGTAGGCTTACACTTCTGACCAACCATATTTGCTCAGGGTTACAAAAGTCCGCAAAACAGTGTAAACACAAAGATCACAGAGACGACGTCTTAACACAAGGGTAACATGCTATATAACTGATATATATATATATATATATATATACACACACACTCAGTCTGTAGTTTGTAAACAATTAATGCAAGCGTCGTTGCGTCATTACGTCAGCGTACTACATAGGTATGTCTAAACTCCAAATTTGACTTTATTTTTTTAATTTTTTTTTTTTTTTTTTTTTTTGAAACAAACAAACAAAAAAAAACCAAAATGTAAAATCGAAAAAAACGTAAAACGGATGAACGTAAGTCGGGGAGTGTCTGTATATGTATACTTCCTACTCTACTGTATTGGCCTCACTTTTCATGTCTTGTACAACTTTGTCCATAAATATATACATTGTGTTCTTCCACACCACCACAACAATCACCAAAATTGTAACATACATTGCCCTGCAAAATAAATTAACAAATAATTACAATTTCTGCATTTATATATTGATTACAGCACATAATTACCTGATGCTTCAGTTGGTTCAGTTAAGGCTCAGAAACATTACATGACTACCTGAATGTACTGAATAAGCAGGTTGTCCATCAATAGGCTTTTTCTTTCCTGATGGCGCAGATAAAATTGGGGCTGAAATAATGCAAGAGTGGCTCAGGGAATCCTTGGCTGAGGAATCATTGTCACACTTGAATTGACAAAACAAAGCCCTAACCTTAACCCTGTTGAAAGTCTTTGGAGTGTGCTGGAGAAGACTTTATTGAGTGTGTTACGACCCAGTCTTGGTCAAACTGGAACATACGGGTAAACAAAAGAAATACAACTGCTGTTCCGTTGAGTTTTCTTATTTATTTTTATTGTTTTACATAGCCATTCCTTCAGAAGCCAGCCAGGCCAAAATAATAAACAAAATCCAACTACCGGCAAATGAGAAATTTGACTTTTATGCCGAGAAGAAACAACAAGCACAATGGCTTTACTTACTCCCTAACTAGCCTAAAACCAGGAGAAAAGGTGGGAAAAATAAATGGCACTGGCTTCTTACTAACCATGAACTAGTAGCACATTAATATATGTATACAAAGGCAACAGGCAGATGCGGGGTGGGGGATGGGGAGTACAAATAGAGTCCGAACCAGGCACAAGGCCAGACACAAAAAGACAAACCTAGAAATGGCAATATCAGAGGCGTGCCAGATACTGCAAAACACAGAGGACACAATTCGCATGCCAAGCTATGATTTGTCTGCTGCTGAAAAGCACAACCAGAAGTGCATGCCACCAATCGCCAACCATAACGCAGGTCCAAGTTCAAGGTCCCCCCCCCCCCCAAGTGACATAGACAGGATTCTGTGCCGTGAGCTGGACCTTCAGATGAGACGAAGCAAAATGGACATAACACATGGCTTGATTTTCTTGCCATTAATTCAAGATAAGATTAGTCAAAACATGAACCCCACTCTGAATCTCAATTGTTGTCATGTTGCTGAAGTGAGGTAAAACAATACCATGCTGATTACTTGGTGGAATCACTGTGAAAAGTGGTCTAACCAAACAGAGTACATTACATATTTTGCTAGACAGTTTCTTATACATACCCTCATGACATATTGGACATCTCAAGTGTCTGCCCACTCGGTGTAAAAAAATTGAAGCATTAATTTTATATAAATAGCACAAATGGCATTCAACATATGTGTACAAGAATACATTTTGTCCAGATAAAATCCAGTCATATAAACAGCAACCACAGCATAGCAAGTCAAATACGAAGCTGCATTAGGACAGTGTCCAGTTCTGCTCATAATGTTCAGTTCCTTTTAATGTTTCTTCCGACAGAATCCACAGGAAATTTTCTTTCCTCTTGGCTGCATCTTGAGGATCTGTGTCTCAAAATCTCTAAGGCTCTCAACAGTCTATATATGCATTATATGATATAAAAATCACATAATTGTTTTACCTTCTTATAAACTTTGCTGTGCAGGTAACACACTGGTTTAGTGAAAATGCTGATCTGTTCTTGGAAAGGAATTGGCTGGGCTCATCCCTGTCTGAAAGTGAGGAGTTACTGCAGGAACATAAAGAATTTGAGCTCAAAGCCAAGGTAGGACAAGTTCTATAAGAACTTTTACAAGCATACGAGAAGTACAAATGAAGGACATAACTGGCTCTGAATTGGCAGAGTGGATTTACATCCTTATTGCTGCATCCTGGAAATGAAAGTGATTTAGCTGTTTTTACAGATTGTAACCTGTTTGCTTTCATGCCAAGAAAGAGCACCACAGATGCAGTGTTTGCTTTGAGGATGTTAATAGAGAAGTACAGAGAAGGTCAGAAGGAGCTGCATTGTGCCTTTGTGGATCTGGAGAAAGCATATGACGGTGCCGAGAGAAGAACTGTGGTATTGTATGAGGAAATCTGGAGTGGCAGAGAAGTATGTTAGAGTGGTGCAGGACATGTATGAGAGATGTAAGACAGTGGTGAGGTGTGCTGTCGGTGTGACAGAAGAGTTCAAGGTGGAGGTGGGACTGCATCAAGGGTCAGCTCTCAGCCCTTTCTTGTTTGCTATGGTGATGGACAGGCTGACAGACGAGGTTAGACAAGAATCTCCATGGACTATGATGTTTGCAGATGACATTGTGATCTGTAGTGAGAGCAGAGAACAAGTGGAGGAAAATCTAGAGAGGTGGAGGTATGCCCTGGAAAGGAGGGGAATGAAGGTTAGTCTCAGTAAGACAGAATACATGTGTGTGAATGACAAGAACCCAAGAGGAACGGTGAGGTTAAAGGGAGCAGAGATAAAGAAGGTGGAGGATTTTAAGTACTTAGGCTCAACAATCCAGAGCAATGGAGAGTGTAAAAAAGAGGTGAAGAAGCGCGTGCAGGCAGGTTGGAATGGATGGAGAAAAGTGTCCGGTGTGATGTGTGATAGGAGAGTATCGGCAAGAATGAAGGGAAAAGTGTACAAGACGGTGATGAGGCCAGCGATGTTGTATGGTTTAGAGACAGTGGCCCTGGGGAAAAGACAGGAGGCAGAGCTGGAGGTAGCAGAGATGAAAATGTTGAGGTTCTCTTTGGGAGTAACGAGGATGGATAGGATCAGAAACGAGTACATCAGAGGGACAGCACACATTAGATGTTTTGGAGACAAAGTCAGAGAGGCTAGATTGAGATGGTTTGGACATGTACAGAGGAGGGATAGTGAGTATATTGGTAGTAGCATGCTGAGGTTGGAACTACCAGGCAGAAGGTCTAGAGAAAGACCAAAGAGAAGATTTATGGATGTGGTGAAGGCGGACATGAAGGTCGTTGGAGTAAGAGTAGAAGATGCAGAGGATAGGGAGAGATGGAGGCAGATCATTTGCTGTGGCGACCCCTGAAGGGAAGAGCCGAAAGAAAAAGAAGAAGATAACCTGTAAAAAATGATTAAATTGAACATGTAAGAGGGGGGAAAAATCAATAATAAAAAAAAAGATTCAAATTTTAGCTAATGTTTTATTTGGATAAGGGTTTTACCATTTAAATTTGAAACCCATGAATTATTTTTGAATTAAAAAAAAAATGTATTTTTAAAACACAAGATACTTCTAATATTCCAGAGAGCTAATTTAAATTCAACAGTATATAATTTAATTATAAAACAAGAAAAACGATCATAAAGAGCAAGGTACGTTCTACATATGGTATACAGCACAGGTGTCAAACTCTTGCCACAAAGGGCCATGTGGCTGTAGGTTTTTGTTTCAACCAAACAGCAGCACACCTGACTTGACTCATTTAAACAACTGATCTGAGTCTTCAAGCAGTTGATTGGTCAGTCTCTGTACAGAACATTCAGATTGACCAATCCACTGCCTGAGGACTCAAATCGTTTGTTTAAATGAGCAAAGTCAGGTGTGCTGCTGCTTGGTTGAAACAAAAACCTGCAGCCACATGGCCCTTTGTGGCATGAGTTTGACACCCCTGGTATACAGAATTTAATTACCCATGTGCTTGTCTTCATATGTTGAACAGGATGCGAACAAATTCAAATATTAAAAAAAAAAATACTTTATCAATTATGAGATGGTTATTGAGATTATTAAAACCACTTAAGGTCATGGGTAATGTTCTCATTTGAAAGTGATGTTTCCTATTAGTGTCCCATAGTCTGTGCATGTTTATCAGCACTCACTGAGAAGTTATAAGTGCTCAATCTCCAAAATATTGTGTCCTTGTTTTGACCTTCACCCTTGACCTTGACATTCGAAAAACAAATCATCTTTGGGCCTCAGCTTGATGAAAATTGATTCATGGATCTGAGTCGAAACAGACTTACAAACATTTGCACTCTGTTATGGGCGTATGTACAAATGGAAAGAATAAGGCAGAACTGCAAAATCTGCTTGGGTGAGACCATTCACTACATGACAGTGTTCAGATAAAGAGATTAATCAGAGCAGCAACCAAGAAATCAAATGTAATCCACAGCTTAGATGAGAGAAGCTCTTTACTGGACAATACGCCACAGAGCTGAGCTTTAAAAAAAGAGTGCAAATAAAGAGAAATCCTTTTTGCAGTTTGCTTTAAGACATTTTTCAGACATGCTTTTAAAGGTTCTCTGGCCTGATAAAACTAGAATTGAGATTTTTCTGGCCTTGGCACAAATCAATACACTTGGCAGAAATCTCACCACCCCGCAGTAAAGCATGGGAGTGGGTGCATCACACTGAGTCACTCTTGGTTGCTGACTGAATTCCAATTAAGGATGAATTATATGAATAATATATGACATCTTTTATCAATGAAGTGTATAAATAAATTTTACCTATTTTACTCATAATGAATCTCAATACTAATATATGATGTGTTGAAATATTCTGTACAGCAATGGGCCCTTTTGGTTGAGGGACTTCTTCAGGAGGCTCCTGAGCTTCTTTCTTTAAATAGTCATGCAAAGCTCGACACCATCACAGAGAAAAGTCACAAACTGCGCACCACAAACGAGCTGTTCTGGGACCTGATGATGTGTCGACTGGGACAACTACATGAGAGCAACGGCTTCTTCATCAGTGCTAATAAAGTATGTAAGCTATAATTACCACGAATGGTTGTGACGAGTTGGCTGCTTAAGGTTGTGGTGCCGTATGCATGGATCAATACAAATGGTAAATTAACCAGACTGCAAGTGTCATGGTGAAGAAAAGAATATGCCCAAATTATGCTTCCTCAATTATTTAACCAAATACATCAAATTAATAATAAATTCCCATTATTTAGTAATACATTAATTTAGTAATAAAACCACTTCATTTAAGCTACTACCAACTGCTTGATGTTAATAATCATATCCAAAGATTATTTTTTTCAGTTTATTCCAGTTGATTTGCACTTTTAAAATCACAAGCTATATAACTCACAATATTATATCTCCTACGGTTGTGGGGAGGCTGACGCCTACCTAATCTGAATCTGGGTAAAGCTGGAGTATATGCTGAATAGCTAGACAGACAAATATCCTCACAACCCATCACATCCTCAGTCACACCTACTGGCAATTTGGAACAGCCAATTAGCTTATTATGCAGGTTATAAGACTAGGAGGAAACTGGAGTACCTGAAGAAAAACCCACATAAGGCAGGCAGATATATGAAACCAGCATCTTCTTGCTGTGAGGTTGACAAGCTTGCCACTAACTACTATTTTCACTGTTTCCCCCTTCATTCCCCCATTATCAGATGTTAATGCTTAAAACAATATCTTATTTAAATACTCAGGAGGTAGTGGTGGCCCGGTGGTAGGGTGCTGGATTACGGATCCTGAGGTCGGGGGTTCAAGCCTCATTGTGAACAGACTATTACTGCTGCCCCCCCCCCCCGCTTCCCAGTGCAGCTAAGCTAGTTATGCAATCCCGGCCATGTCTCTCACCAATTATGGTGAGAGGTATGTAAGGGAACCATTGCTGACTTTCATCAAGAGTAGGTTTCATAGCCGTCAATGTGTGTCTGGTCTGCAATGGGTGCCAGCCTCCTGTGACCCTATTTAGGATTAAGCAGTTTAAAAAAAAATGAATGAATGGTTTAGAAAATGAATGAGTGAAAAGAACATCAGTAGGGCTTTGTTTTCACTATGTTTCTAACTGAATGGTACTTGATTTTGCTATGTACTATATCGCACTGTTTTAATCCTTTTTTGGTCAGTCACCGCAATATTATTGAATTACTAGTCATACTAGTCATTTGCTGCCTCTTTATTTTTATTTTTAGGCATTTGAAACACTGGGAGATGTAGAGAGCACCATAAAGAGTTTGAGGAATCAGCCTATGCAGTTGAGTGAGCTGGCTAAGAAACATGGAGTGCTGAATCAAAGTATTATAGATGCGGCTGCTGAACCTCTACAGCGAGGACAGCTCATACTTCAGAAGCTCAGTCCACAGAGGTGAGACATTCAAGAGCTGATGCTTTAACAATTTGTGTTTACACTGTGTACTCACAAAAAATAAATAAGGTAAAAGGGTAGGTACATAAGCCTGTGGATTTTTTACACCCAGGTCTACTGGTTCATCAGGCCATAGCTTATCCCTTTTATTTTTAGCCTGAAATGACTAGAAGTTCAACTAGGAGTTCGACTCCTTCTGGATGGGATGCTAGTCTAACGCAGGTTCACTTTTTTACTGGTACCCATTTATACTGCTGGGTGGATATAGGAACACCTGTGGTTAAGACTTTGCTCTGGAGTCTTAACACAGTGAGGGTCTAACCAGGATTGAAACCCACAACCTCACGATCATGCGCCCAGCACCCTTGCCACTACCCCACTTGCCCACAGGTAAAAAGGAATACTATTTTTAGTGTGTTTAAATTTTATTGTACAATTACAGCATTTGGCAGACACTCTTATCCAGAACGATTTACAATTATAATTTTTTTAATACAACTGAGCAATTGAGGATTAAGGGCCTTGCTCCAGAGCCCCAACAGTGGTAATTGTGGGGATTGAACCACTGAACAATTAGAAACCCATTGCCTTATCCATCCAGTCATATAATGTAATATGTCATAATAATCAAAAAATACAGGTTGGCACAGCAGAGAAATAAGAGATGGGACAATTGACTGATGACAGAAGTGTGCTGGGAAGATGGAAAGAGTACTTTGAAGAGCTGATGAATGAGGAAAATGAGAGAGAGAAAAACAGTAGAAGAGGTGACCGTTGAGGACCAGGAAGTAGCAAAGATTAGTAAGGGTGAAGTGAGGAGGGCATTGAAGAGGATGAAGAATGGAAAGGAAGTTGGCCCTGATGACATACCGGTGGAGGTATGGAAGTGTCTAGGAGAGGTAGCAGTAGATTTCCTGACAAGAACATTCAACAAGGTACTAGAGAGTGAGAGGATACCAGAAGAATGGAGAAGAAGTGTGATGGTGCCCATTTTTAAGGACAAGGGAGACATACAGAGTTGTGGCAACTACAGAGGGATAAAAGTTGATGAGCCATACGATGAAGTTATGGGAAAGAATAGTGGAAGCTAGACTAAGGGCAGAGGTCAGCATTTGTGAACAACAGTTTGGTTTCATGCCAGGAAAGAGACCCACAGATGCAGTATTTGCTTTGAGGATGTTAATGGAGAAGTACAGAGAAGGTCAGACGGAGCTGCATTGTGCCTTTGTGGATCTGGAGAAAGCATATGACAGGGTGCCGAGAGAGGAACTGTGGTATTGCATGAGGAAGTCTGGAGTGGCAGAGAAGTATGTTAGGGTGGTGCAGGACATGTATGAGAGATGTAAGACAGTGGTGAGGTGTGCTGTTGGTGTGACAGAAGAGTTCAAGATGGAGGTGGGACTGCATCAAGGGTCAGCTCTGAGCACTTTCTTGTTTGCTATGGTGATGGACAGGCTGGCGGACAAGGTTAGACAAGATTCCTCATGGACTATGATGTTTGCAGATGACATTATGATCTGTCGTGAAAGCAGAAAACAAGTGGAGGAAAATAAAGAGAGGTGGAGGTATGCCCTGGAAAGGAGAGGAATGAAAGTGAACCTCAGTAAGACAGAATTCATGTGTGTGAACGAGAAGGACCCAAGAGAAACGGTGAGGTTAAAGGGAGCAGAGATAAAGAAGGTGGAGGATTTTAAGTACGTAGGATCAACAATCCAGAGAAGTGGAGAGTGTGGAAAACAGGTGAAGAAGCGTGTGCAGGCAGGTTGGAATGGTTGGAGAAAAGTGTCCGGAGTGATGTGTGATAGGAGGGTAGCGGCAAGAATGAAAGGAAAAGTTACAAGACGGTGGTGAGGCCAGCAATGTTGTATGGTTTAGAAACAGTGGCCCTGGGGAAAAGACAGGAGGCAGAGTTGGAGGTAACAGAGATGAAAATGTTGAGGTTCTCTTTGGGAGTAACGAAGATGGATAGGATCAGGAATGAGCACATCAGAGGGACAGCACATGTAAGATGTTTTGGAGACAAAGTCAGAGGGGCTAGATTGAGATGGTTTGGACATGTACAGAGGAGGGATAGTGAGTATATTGGTAGTAGGATGCTAAGGCTGGAACTACCAGGCAGAAGGGCTAGAGGAAGACCAAAGAGGCGATTCATGGATGTGGTGAAGCAGGACATGAAAGTAGCTGGTATAAGAGAAGAAGATGCAAAGGATAGGGTGAGATGGAGGAAGATGATTCGCTGTGGCGACCCCTGAAGGGAAAAGCCGAAAGGAAAAGAAGAAAGAAGAAGAAAAGAAATACACAGCCAAAATACAAATTTATAGCAATGTAGCCATGATCTGCTTTGTATTTAATGAAAGATAATAAAAGTTAATGGATGTTTTTACGGCAGTGCCCAAGTTGGAGGTGTGCAAAGGATGCTGGGATACATCAGAGAGCGGGTGGATGGGTTAAGCAAGCAGTGTCATGCCTATGAAGAGCTTGCTATGAAGAAGCAGCAGCTGCTGTCCTCCTTTGATGACCTGGAGGAAAAGGTAAAGAGAAAAGAGATTTCATTCTTATTTATAAAGCTTTCCTAAATCAGATCCTCAGTCACTCTGTGCTGTTTTTAATGTTCCTTTTAAAATTAAAAAATACAACTGTCAAAACAGGCAATACAATACATATACATACACATATGCACAAATGTATATCGCAAGTAAAAACTCAAGCAGCAGTGACTTGCTCAGGCATGTGATTTTTTCTGCGAATTTACAGAATTCCGATTTTTTTCATTGGCCCAGTTTAAAAAAAAAAAAAAAAGATTTTTTCACGCCGAATATGTCAAAATAACCTTTCCCATTTTTATTCCGTTCCGAGTTTTGCATAAAATGACCTCTCTGAAAAACGTTACTGCTGATTGGCTGATGGCTTTCCAATAGCCAATCGCTGATGTTGAAACATGGACGTAGACATTCACGCCACTTCCGATCTGTTCAGCTATCGAAAGCATATCGGTGATCCAGAGAAAAGATTCTGCTCGAATCAAAGAAATAGACAAAGTCGTGAAAAACAAGTTTTTCCACAAAAACTTGGGGCTTTGGGGGGGGGGGGGTTTGGGGGAGGGGCTTCGCCCCCCCAGACCCTGGCTAATTTTCAGATATTTTGGTGATGGTCAAAATAATATTTCAGTTATGGAATATTGGTGTTCAGTGATTTCAGTAGCAAGTTCTGGAATAGTGCCAACCCTTAGTCTTATTAACATATATACCAGTAATTGTGTCCAAACCTTACTGAGTATGCATTACATGTATATACTATCTTCTTCTTTTCCTTTCGGCTTTTCCCGTTTTTCAGGTGTCCCCACAGTGAATCATCTGATTCACACATTTGATTTGGCATAAGTTTTTACGTCGGATGCCATTCCTGATACAACCATTTAGTAAGGGACAGAAACACGCTGACGGCTATGCAGCTATTCTTTACGAAAGTCAGCAATGGTTCTTTTACAAGAACCTCTCACCATAGACAGTGAGAGACCTGGCCGGGCTTTGATAACCCTGTTAGCTGCACTAGAGGGACAGTGACAACCTTGTGGAGAGTGGGACTCGAACCCCCAATCATAGGATCAGCGATCCTGCGGCCTAAACCATATGCATATTTTCATTGTGTTAGTCTTTTGGCCATCCTCAAAACCTTGGTTACACAAGTAAACTCACTGTCATTATTTACTGGCAAAATAATGTCATTCACAACTAATCGGATCCAGACAATACCAGCATGCATAAAATTAAGTTATACATTAATATATTAAAAATTATAATTGCTTAAAGTCTTGATATTGCTGTGTTACAGTGATGTGGCCTTGTAATTTAGATATAAAAGTATTTCTATGGTGTGATAATTTATGTTTAGGAAATGAAAACACAATCAGACAGAATAAACCAACCAGTCTGTTTACCAAGATCTAAAATGCTTATTCATTTCTGAAGGAGTGCCAGAAGGAAATGATCTTTTCCAAGGGTTGCACAGTTAAGTGGATTTGTTGCCATCATTTTGCCATTTGTGTTTGTTTCCTAACTGAAACAATTTATTTTGTTCTCGTTTTCTAAACTGGAGCACAGGACAAAAATATAATGGTCAAAATATTTTATTCCATAACAGATGGTTATTTGTTCAAGCCAAGGGCAGGAAATGATTATTTTATAAAGAAAAAAGTGTGAATCAAAGCTACACTTTCAGTCACACCAACTGGTTTTTCAAACATATTTTTCTCTCTAGGTCTCCAGCTGGATCAAGAACTGTAATGTTGTCTTATCCAATAATACTCAACCTGGGTTGTCAGTCTCTGAAGCTGAGGAAGTGCTCAACAAACACCTGGAACTATCTGCACATACCCAGGTGAAATTAGCTTTTTCAACAGGCAATATAAACACACAAGAAAAAGATCATATGGCAACAGTTATTGAGAGATCAACCATCAGATTGACGGACAGACAGACAGACAGACAGTCAGTCAGTCAGTTAACACAGTGCAGTTAAAGCATAACAACAATAAAGATAAGAATTTTAACCTTTGGTGGCGAGCAGTTGGCATACATAAATGTTGGAGAGGGAGAGAAGAGGAGGATTCCCTTCCATAACAGCTTCAGGTAAATCAGCCAAAGGTGTTTTTTTTCTCTTGCTACCACTTTGCATGGATAACTCTTCTTCAGGATATTCCCTTCTTTTCTTGAAGAGCATTTCTAACGTGGCTTGTTTCTGCCTTCTTTTCAAAACCTTACGGAAGTGGCTCATGATCTCATCGTTAAAGGTGTTCACAGTGCTGCTAGCACTTTAGCTTAGCATTAGCTTAGCTTTAGTGCTTTAGCTTAGCTTTAGCTTTATCAGGGTGATGCATAGTATCAACAACTTCCGGAAAGTGTGCATTTCCCCTCCCTCTCGGTCGCGTGTTTTCTCGCGCTTTTTTAGTGTTCAACTTCCAGATTTTGGTCGACTTCTGGGAATTCCGTTTTGTTTCACCTCTAAAGCGTTCAAGTACCGAGACTCCACTGTATAGGATTCTTAGCTGGTTCTGTAGTGCTTAATCAGCTATTTTTTTGGGCTTCCTTAAGGTGTGAGTTTAGGGCGGGACAAAGAATGTATATAGTGAAGGTATCCTCACCACAAATGTGACATTTATAGCGGATAGGAACACAGACCATTTATTTAAACAAGTCCTTGAATAATGGTAATTCAATAATGTTCTTGCCTCTGTTAAGGTAGAACTATCAAGCCGAAGGGCAGTGGGCAGGTCTTTTGGACCTGTGATGGGGTTAGATGCTCCACCATGAGTCTGCATTGGCATGTGTGCATGTCACAAATCAGGCGGTATGACTTGTCTACCTATGCATGCGAAGACGGGGTCAAGCTGATTGTGCAGAAGAAACCACCAAATTGGTTCAGCAGACAAGAAGGCAGACCCAGCAAAGTGTCGTGGAGTGCAACCAGGGCACACTGAGACACACAGGACACTGCTGGTCATTCACTGCATCCTGACCTATCTCCAGCTGTCTTGACTATGTTCTTCCACTGGACTCAGATAAACCGGGATGAGAGCGTGAAGCTGACGATCTGCGCAACTTTCCCTCACTTAAATCCAAGTCAAGCGCAAGTCATGACTTCACCCATACTGCAGATCATCGATCTAATATGAAGTCATGGTTATCTTCGACCTCGAAGGACAAGCAACACGTGTGCGTATGTGTGTGTGTGTGTGTGTGTGTGTGTGTGTGTGTGTGTGTGTGTGTGTGTGTGTGTGTGTGTGTGTGTGTGTATGTATGTCTTTTTCATACATTGGCGGATGGACAATTATGTAGCGATTGTCACCGAGACTTGGCTGTATAACAACATCCCTGACGCTGTGGTGGAGCTAATAAGGTGCACTCTGTTTCGGGCTGACAGGACTGCAGCTTCAGGTCTTGTGCTATACATACATAACTGCTAACAACCGTATCGAAAAGTTCTCACCCAATCTGGAATATCTAGCAGTGAAATGCAGACCATTGTAATTAGTTCGAGAACTTGGCTCTGCTATTACAACAGCTTACTTATCATAGAACTAATGTGAAATTATCATGCAGATAAACCTCTGATCTGCAGGACTAAACTCACCACAGCCATAACACTACAACACTGCTTCGAGCACACAGACTGGAATGTGTTCCAACAGGGTGCTGATCATGAGGCAAACATTTGGCTGTTCTGTCCTGCATTCATTTCTGCACTGACCTGCCCACAGCCTATCATGGCTTTTTCCAGTCAGAAGCCATGGATGGATGCCATAGTGAGGCCCCTGCTTAAAGCCAATGACACAGTCTGCAGGGCAAGAGACAGGCTGGCTTACAGTCAGGCCCGATAAGAACTGAAAATGGGCATCCAGCTGGCAAAACTCAGGTACAAACGGTGTACTGAGGAGCAATGTGGAGGTAAAAGGGCCATTACTGACTACAAGCACAGTGACCAGCAGGTCAGCCATGATTCCACTCTGCCTGACACCTTGAACAGCTTCTTTGTATGCTTTGAATCATTTGAGAAAGCAGGGAGACTGTACATCTTCCCCACTAGAGGCGCAGCAGCAGTCTCTTGTCCTGCAGTGGAACCAAGTGTGTTCTATCCTGAGAAAGATTGACATCAACAGGGCTGCAGAACCAGATAAGGTGTCTAGCCGGACCCTGAAATCATGCTTTGACCAGCTCTACAGAGAATGCTTTCTCGCCAACACTCCACACAGTCATGATTCACCTGCAGCATCTTAACACTTCTGTCTGGAAGCTGTTTGTGGACTTTGGTTAAATCTTCAGTACTGTTATCCCAGACAAGCTGGTACTGCAGCTCTACAACCTGGGACTATCAGCTTCTTTGTGTTCCTGGATCAGGGACTTTCTCATCAACCTACTTCAGATAGTGAGGATCGAAAATGCTACATCTTCCACCTTGTTCTTGAACAGTGGAATGCCATAGGGCTGTGTGCTCAGCCCAGACCTCTTCAGCCTTTTCAGACACAACTGCTCTGCTATCCACCCCACAAACACGCTTGTGAAGCTTGCTGATGACACCGCTGTGGTAGTTCTCATATCACACAATGATGAGACCCATTACAGAAAAGAGATCCAGCACCTGATAAACTGGTGTTCAACTAACAATCTGATTCTGAACCAAGGAGGTCATAAAAAGACTACAGGAGCACCAGGACGACAGAGCACGCTCCTCTTTGCATTCGCGGGAAAGTGTTGGACAGTATTAAGTTCCTGGGCATCCATATTTCCTCTGACCTACCCTCAGCTAGGTCAACAATGACTTTTCTTCCTCAGGAAGTTGAAACGAACTGGACCCTCCTCTCACAAGCTCAAGAACTTCTACAGCGCTACAATAGAAAGTATTCTCTGTCTCAGTACAACAGGTGTGGCACAGCAGCTGCACTGCAAAGGACAGAATGGACTTGGCCCGGGTGGTGAGAATTGCTCAGGGCATCGAAGAAGGCCAGCCGCATCGAGGCAGATTACACCCACCCGTGAAATGGACTGTTTGTGGCACTTTTTTCAGGAAAGTGGTACAGATACATGAAGACCAGCTCAATCAAACTCAAAAACAGCTTCTTTCCCACAGCTGTGAAAGCCATCACCCCTATAGACACTCATTCACGCACACACCCCAACACCCATTTGTAGTTCCTTTGTTGTGTTCAGTACTAGAACTTGTATCCAGCAGTACAGTACTTTGCATTACTTTGCAAAGGTAGGCACACAAGGAGCCATTCGTAATTAATGCTGGACACAAATAAATTGGCTATGAAATCCATTTGAATCAGAGTCAAGCACTGATTTGTAATACACTGATAAAAATGCTGAGTAAACAATTGAGTAATGATTCAATAGGTGGAGTAGTATTTTGGTGATATCGCCTCTGGCCATCTGGGAGTAGGGTGTACAACTGTCAGGTATGAACTGACCTTATGAATTTTGAGGTGAGAAACAATCATACAATACTACTACTGATCAGCCACAACATTATGTATCATAATAGTGTCAACACTAGTATGTGCAATCTGTCTGGTCAAAGGGCAGGTAATAAATTTCATTTGGACCACTGTGTGTCTGACAGGAAAATTAGCTGTTTGCTCCCTGAACTCTGCACTAAGAACTTTAGTAGCTTTCAGAGACGCAGCTGTTTTGCCTTCAACTCGGTCTGTACTAAATATGCCACACCACCCCCTCGCAGTCTCTCTCTCTCTCTCTCTCTCTCTCTCACACACACACACACACACACACACACACACACACACACACACACACACACACCCTTACTCCACAGACACATACTCACTCACACACCCTCCACCCATTTGAAGTTCAAAAGGTACACATTGAACTGACATGAGTGTCATAGGTGCCAAAGGCTTACTGATGTTCATGGGGAATGAAGGAGAATACACCTGGTGTCATCCATTGACATTTGGCAGAACCCCTTACCCAGAGCAACTTACATAAGTGCTTTAAAGTCATTATTAGTGAATACATTCTGATACTGGTTCAGTAGGAGACATGCTACGTAAACCATTAGACAAAACTCAGTGAATAGGTGTACTTTTTTCTTTTTTAAACATAGTCCAAGTACAACATAGCAACATACAAACATGGTACGAATCATCTGATCCCATCCAAGAGTTACTCTAACACAAACTGCAGAAATTGTTAAAGCTGACTATGATACAAAGGAGTCAGGACACACCGTGCATAGCAGTAGATGTGTATGGGGCTGCCCAGTAAAGTGGTGTTAATACTACGGCTGATTGGTGTATGCCACATTAAATTATATGAAAGAAACCTGGAACAACGTAATGCTTTCCGAACTTTTTCCAGAAGTTCTTTTTACAAAAATAATAAGAAACTCATTACAGGGCAGTGGTGGTCTAGTGGTATAAGGCGCCGGATCGCTGATCCAAAGGTTGGGGGTTCGAGTCCCACTCTCCACAAGGTTGTCACTGTCCGTCCCCCCCCCCCCCCCCCCCCCCAGTGCAGCTAACTGGGTTATCAAAGGCGGGCCATGTCTCTCACTGTCTATGGTGTGAGGCATGTAAAAGAACCATTGCTGACTTTCAACAAGAGTAGGCTGCAAAGCCGTCAGTGTGTTTCTGCCCTGCGATGGCCTGGCGAGCTGTCCAGGGTGTACTCTGCCCTCGCCCGAAGTTGGCTGGGATGGGCACCTGCCTCCCCGCGACCCAAACTAGAATTAAGCGGGTACAGAAAGTGAACTGAACTGAACTCATTACAGTTCTAGTAGTTTACAAGCCCATAAGACATTGTCAAATAGAGGCTTATACTGTATATGTTATTCTCTTGCAGCAAGTCGTGTCAGAATCACGTGCCACTGAGGGGATGATTAAGAATCTGACGAAACTGGAATCCTCTGAAGCAGTGGAGATCTCCCACCGAGCTACTGTGCTGAGAGAGCAGCTAAAGACACTACAGAGGAACATCTCCACACGCTTGGAAAACCTTGGGAGCTATGTTAGCTTTTTAAGTTCTGCCAAAGAGGTGCTCATCAATTTGCCACTGTCATTGACTTAATTTCTCAGAATATCTTTTTTAATTTAATTTTATTTTCCTACACTGTATTAAGCCCGCAGTGGACATTATTGCCTTATGCAGATCCTCTGCCTTTAACTCATCCAAAGAGAGCACACACACACACACACACACACACACACACATACACAACAAGCACACACACACACACTCTGAGCAGTGGGCTGCCAGAGAGCAATTGGGGGGGTTAGGGGCCTTGCCCAAGGGCACTTCATGAATGTGGAAGAAGGGATGGTGCGACACGCCCCTTAGGTATTAACTCCACCACACACACACACTCACACACTCACACACTCATGCCCTTTCAGGAAAGAATGCTTTAGTTTTATGTCACTGCAATAAAACATTCTTCTGTTTTTTTAATTAATTATTGAATTATTATTATTATCATTTATTATATTAAATTAATTATTAAATGCATATTAAATTAAATATTATTTAATTAATATTAAATGGTACTTGCAGTTTTAGTTACTTATTTTTATGTTGTGCTAATGTTAATATCATCTCCCAGGTTGAAGATCAGATGAAGACATTATTGTATTGCTATAAGAAAAATCCTGAGATGGAGGAGGGCAATGAAGAAACAGAATCTGCCAGGAAGGTAGACATGGATGCAAGATGGCAATTGTTCTTGCAGAAGTTCCTCTCTATGCGGGACCAGAGCAACAACTTTATCAACTCGTCAACCATGGTCAGTTACTGACTGCAATTCCTTTTTTCATAATTCGGAAGATGTTCACCATTAATCTGGTTTATCCTGATTGCTATTGTCTATACTATGTTAGCTATTATTTCTCTCTCTCTCTCTCTCTCTCTCTCTCTCTCTCTCTCTCTCTCCCCCCACCACTGCCCCCTTCTAGCTATTTATCTATCCATCTATTTTTTATAATCCTGTTTATTTAAGCATGATGAGCAGAAGGGACTCTAATATCTATGAGGGGGAAAAAAAAGCATATCAGTCTTCTTGTCTTTTATATTTGTTGCTTTCTTTGCTGTTAAAGCCTTATTATTATCATTAACTCTGTTGTTTGTTTCTGGTTACAGTTGAGTGACACTCTGGGTCTGAATGTCAAAGCAGCAGTTAATGTTGTGGAGAAGACCACAGATAATCTTGGCATGAAGAAAACTGAGCTCACGGACCTGTGGACGTCATGGCAACTCCATTACAGTCAAGCGAAGTCTGTGAAGAAGCAGTGGAAAAAATTCAAAGATCAACTTAAAAAGGTAATGTGGAAAGATCCACAATGGATTAGTTTAAACTGTGATGACAGGTGGAAATGTTCTTGCTTGAGCACTGTATTAATTATTAGGGCTGTGATTTACTTACAGGTTGTGCAGGATCTGAAGTCTCTGGAGGGGATTCTTGCACCAGTGTCCAAACCTGACCTGGGAAGTGATCTTCAGAGTGTGTCTGAACTGCAAGAAAAGTTTGCCTCCATCAAGCCACAGTTTCTGGTCTGTGCAAGTTGAGAATCTCTACACACCCCATTATGGGTTTAACTCAGGCCACATAAACTTACTCAGTCAGACTACAAATCGTTTTGTCTCAGGTTTTTTCTTGCAGCAGGATTGCACATTGCTTTAAATATCACACAATATATATAATATTATTCATGTTGGTGAATACCAGACCTCACAATGGAAAAATGGAAAAGTGAATAAAATGCAACAGCAAAAGGGAAGGCCCTTATTGAACATCACATGCTCACTGCATCTTGTGTCAGTATGAGAAAGCTATTTACTGATCCTATTACTTGTGTGCTTTTTATGTGGTGATGCTTTTTATTTTATTTTATGATGTTGTTTTAGATACGTTGTCACTGTTGTACATTTTGATTCATTTTCTAAACCATTTAGACCTAATTAGGATCGCAGGGAGGCTGGCGCCCATCTCAGTTGTCTCTGGGTGAGAGCAGGGTACACCCTAGACAGCTCACTAGGCCATCACAGGGCAAACACTCACACAACAATTCACACTCACACGTAGGAGTGATTTGGAAAAGCCATTTGGTCTACTATGCATGTTTTTAGACTGTTACAGGAAACCGGAGCACTTGGAGAATATGCAAGCTCCATGCAGAAATGCCTGAGTTGGGAATCGATTCAAGGCTTTCTTGCTTGTTGCACATCTTGAATAAGAGTATATGAATGATTAGAAGCTGCCTTAAAACGTTGTGTTGTTCAAAATAAATAAAATAAAAAAATCTTCATTATGATAATATCCATAACACTGCATTTAAAATCTGGTCACTAGTGGAACTAGATAACTTACTGAAAGAGTGTAGGTTTTCTCCATATCTTATCTAACTTAAGTGTCAGTAATTCAGTGTGACATGAGCCTCTGAATAGCTGTACTTTTAGATTACAATTGTATCGAGGCCTGTGGAGACCCTTTTCATGGTAAACCTAAAATATATTTAGTACTGAGCTATAGATGTTTTTGAACACAACAGAAATCAGTGATATCCAAGTTTAACGTGTTCAAAATCTACATACATCTGTCTTTATTAGATTCATTTATTCCTCTAAATTTTGCACTATTGCCACCACCAAAAGAAGTTACATTTTATCTTAGGTTTGTTGTTGGGGGCTCGTATGACCCTGGGGAACATGCTATTCTGGAATCGTGGACAAGAATTACATGTAATTGCACCTCCACTCCAGTAGTTGGCAGTGGCACTCTCATTGTCGCGCTATGGTGTAGCGGTTTTTTGCACGAGCAAGCGATATGAAGTGCAGTAAATAACACCTCAAGAAACTACACCGAAAAATTTCTAAGAAGAACTAAGAGAAAGGTGGAGAGAGACGGAGATAGGAAGACATAAATAAGTTGAATAAGTTTAAATAAGTTAAATAAGGATGTGTTTCTTTTCATTTCAGGCAGATTGGTGTACTTTAAATCTTTTATGTTAAAGATTAAAAAAACAATGTTAATGAAGTTTTTCTTTATTGTAAGTTGAACTATATTTTTCTTTATTATTATGTTTAATGTTATTAAAGATACAATGTTATGCAGAGGTGTACTAATAACAATTTTATAGACAAATGATACTATTTATAGTCTGTCGTGGGGTGTGTGTGTGTGTGTGTGTTCTGAGAGGGGGAGTCACAGAAAATAATCGAGACGCGCTGCCTTAGACTCAACACATTAATTTTCCTATAATTTCTACTGTATCCATATTTTATGTCTTGAATCTTTTATCCCAGCAACTGAATGCAGAAGTGGAATTCCTGGTTAAAACATCAGAGATGTTGTCCCAGAAAGGAATCCCAATTAAAGAGAAAAATGAGAGGGTCAGCGAGCTTCTCCTATTGCACCAGAGTGTGAGGGATAAAATCCGTGAGTACGAGACTGCTGTCAATATGGCCGTCAAATTCCATCAAGTTTATCAAGAGGTAATGTCACAGCTCACTGATCTCCCACAGCTTTTCTTCAGTGTTAGCTAACAGCAGAGCTAAACAGAAAATACTTGCATTCCATCAAGAGCATTACAAAAAACAAAATAAAAAGCAGGACTATGGTGCTTTTCAGAACTTCAGACAGGTTTATCGATTTATGGAAAAATGTATGGAGGAATATATTTCTCTGTTATGCCCAACATCACTGAGAGCTGATAAATCAATCCTAAATGGTGCATTTTCTTTCTAAAGTGTGCTTCAGTTCAATACCTAACGGGTGGTTATTATGAAGGTATACTAAGAACACAAACTGTTCTCTAAATCTTTATCGAGTCCAAAGTTCCTGAATGCTTGTGAAATCCACAGAAAGATTTGAGAAGTCTCTATTCTTATTCCCCGAAATGACCTAATATGAGCCTTATGCGTATAATGGAGCATTTGTTTTCCAATAAAATGTTTGTTGTTTATATGCAAATTATACAAGTTATTAGATAAGTAATATCTACATCTTTATTCAATTATGCATGTTGGTCATGCGAACAGACAAGAAACGTGTAGATCTACAAAAAGCAAACGTGCAATTGCTTAACATTTAGCATATTATGTGTGGAAGGTGATGTGGATGTTACTGAATAGTCCTCAATAACCTCTTGTAAGTTGGAGGGGGAAATTCAGCAACATCCACTGAGCCCTAAGGTGCATAAATTGTTTTAGTATATACTACACAGGAGCATAAACAAACAAACAAAAAAAAACACATTAAAAGGATTTTTATGGTCCATTCCCAAAATTAAAAAAATAATAATAATTTGACAGGTGCAGATGAACTGCGACCAAGCAAGAGCACAGCTGTGTAACAGTGTCTCTCTAACTGTCCTTAAGAATTCAGTATATACTGTATATAAACACAAAGAACTGCAAATTCTATCAATATTATAGCTTTAAAATGCAAATGTGATGACCTCTATGGATTCATGATCTACAAATAAAACTTAAAAAATGCTTTCTAATTTTGCATCCAAGTAGTCTCCCTATGGAGACGCACTGGAAAGCTTGTGGTAAAATTCTGTATATTTGTTTAAATTTAAAAAATGGGAAATAACTTAATGTTATGAGAATTCTACATCAACTGCTGCTCAGAACTTTGTTAATCATGTTTTACTCCTTGAAAAACTACTTACTCCTCAACTTAGTCATCCGTTTTACGTTTTTTCAATTTTTCGTTTTTTTTAAAAGTCAAATTTTGAGTTTAGACATACCTACGTAGTACGCTGACATAATGACGTAATGACGCTGCGTCCATTGTTTACTGTTTACAAACGACAGACTGAATGTGTCCCTCCTTCCCAGTTCAGTTTTTATATATATATATATATATATATATATATATATATATATAGATATATATATATATATAGATTCTTCTGTAATCACCTGAAGAGAGAGGATGGTTTCGCCGCCCCTCGAAACAGATCTGTAGTGAAAATTAACTTGTGTTAAGACGTCGTCTCTGTGATCTTTGTGTTTACACTGTTTTGCGGACTTTTGTAACCCTAAGCAAATATGGTTGGTCAGAAGCGTAAGCCTACTAGCATGGGTGCAAGTCTCATACACAGAGATGAATTAACTATCTGCTCAGATCGGCACGATCTACCATGCATACTCAGATAAGCAGAGAGTTGTAAAATGAATGAAAACCCGAATCCAGAAAAGAAAGAGAACTCTCCGCTCTGCTGGTGATTCACATCAGTGCAGACTGAGTTCTAAACGAGTTCAACGACGCCCTTGCTCACTTGAAAGACCGGAAGTCCGTATAACCCACAGCAAATAAACTACTTTCGGTTTTAAGCACCTCACATATTGTAAGTGTTGATTGGTGGTCTTAAGCTTCATGTAAAGTGAGTCGGCTCAGCTTCATGTAAAGTGACCATCCGTCGACCATCAGAACCATTTACAAGCAGAAAGATCGCATCATAGAGAATGTTAAAGGTTATATTTGATACTGTATTTAATATTTGATGAGTGAATTTGATTAAAATTTATCAATTTGAAATTATTTTGCTTGAATTTAATTTATTTGAAATTAATGTTGATATTATTTGATATATTTGATATTATTTTACAATGTCATGTTTATAATAATTGATTTAGGGTGTTTTATGAGATACGGTAATGGTATTTATGGATCTATTTTCAATGCCACCTCACTGTGGCGCGAAGCGGAGAGCCAATCCTTTCTGTATGCGGGCAGGTCCGATACCTTGAAACTCTAATTTTGTTGGACTCACACGCTGCAGTGTTTATGTGACAGGAAGTGTGTCCCAAGTTTTGGCAATCAGCTGTGGGTTGAAGTTTTTCCATGTCTGTCCATTTGTGTTTGCTTGCCAGCTGTGCTTGGCTTCATGGAAATGAGCTGATGAAAACGAGGGAAATTGACCTCTTTACTCAAAAACAACACCGCACTCTGTGGCTGTTATAATCCTATAAAAGTAGAGTTTGAAGCTATCGGACACACCCACACATATCAAAAGTAATCTTAGCTGATTCTGGATGAAGGCGGGTACAACAGCTTATTCTTCCATTTCAGTGACAGTGCGCGCACACACACACACACACACACACACACACACACAAAACCACTAACACCTATGGTCAATTTGGACTGTGGAAGGAAACTGGAGTGCTTGAAGGAAACACATACAAGCATGGTGAAAACATGCAATTCCACAATGTTGCCCTCTCTGGGCCAAGAACTCAAACCCAGGGCCTTCTTGATGTGTGGTAGATGTGCTAAATACTATGGTAGTATGCTGTCCTATGATTTATATTAATTAATAAAAACTATTTAATTATTACTTCGTAGTACAGAATGGGTTATTTGAATAAACTTGTAGTGGGCTTTAGACATCAGAAAGTTCCTCCTGTTTTGATTCAGTATTGGTAAGTGTTTTTGTGTGTTCAGGATTAGAAATCTGGATTTTTCTAACCCTCAGCTCGACAGCCTATTCAAGGCGGAGCCACTGAAGGGATCAAGTGATCCGACTCAGGCCAGGATCCAGCTCAGCCAGCACCAAGCGCAACAGAACCATGTCCGAAAACTTTACAAAATGGCCACCTCATTGGCAGCTAATATCAGCAGTGCTGTCCACCAGCCGGTGAGATGGGGATGGAAACCTGTTTTAGGATGGAATTTGATTAATTTAATTATCAATGAGTCATCACGCTGTACTGTTTTGAGCACAATCTGTTCAGGAACAGGAAGTGATTTTACAACACTTCCTGAGACAGAAATAAATAGTGGATTTAAAAATGATGCATTAGTTAAGAATGAATTACTACTTAAAGAAATTAAATATTTTATCAGTCTTAAGTGAACTTCCGTTGAATTAGTGTATGAGCTGTGCCATTACAAAATGACTACAGTTGGTGAAAACGTAAAGTTGTTTTGTTTGACATTCAAAAACTACTGGTATTTCTCCTTAAAATAAGTATTTTTGTTAGATTTGGTGGAGCCAGTACAGAGAAATTACTGAAAATGTTGGTGTCATCATCATACCAGACAATCAAGTCTTTAGAAAGTCAACTAATTTTATAGGGTTTGAAATAGAATTAGTGACTAGCACCCCGTCATTTGACTTACAACTTTCAAGTTGACAGAAATCATTTCACAACACTTTGAGCTACAATAATTCAAGTCTTAGTTCTAGGTTCATCATAGGTGTATGTTTCAAAATATAATCGTTAGGTGATAAATATATAATAGATTAAAGAATATGGTGTATCTGTGACAAAATGACAGTGCCTGGCCAAAAATGAGAAAAAAAGAAAAGGATTTTGCACTAATATTTTTTTCTGAATCTTTTTAATCTTGATCGGTGGTTGGTCAGGTTGAGGCTCAGCAGCATTATATGGCAATAAAATGAAGATCACTGATGACCTGAATCCTGAACGTACTGAATGGCCAGGTTATCATGTCAAAGGACTCCCTCAATTGTAAAGATATGAAATAGAGGCTTAAAGAGTGAAAGAGTGGTTCAAGGAGCACGAGAAATCATTTTCACACAGGAACTAGAACCACAGAGTTCTGACCTGAACCCTATTGAAAGTCTTTAGGGAAATGCTATTGAGTGTTGCAACTTTCATGTCATTAATTCAAGTTATCAGTGAAAAACAAATCCCACAAAATATTAGTGTCCAATCTTTTTTCTCCAGAGAGTGCAGAAGAACATTCTGTAGGCCATTTTTTGATACACTCTTGTTACGAATTTTTACTACACTGTAATTGTTTTTGATGACACACCCGTTTTTTTAGCTTAATAGGTTTATCATTATGGGCTTTATATCATAATCCTGTTTTCTGTTCAATGCATGTTTTCAGATAATGAAATTACGAGAATATAATTATATATATATAATATAAATGTTTTCTTTCTGGTTTCAGCAAACTTTGGTGTTTTCAATTCAAGAGAAAATGGAATGCCTGCATCAGGTCAGTGTGATCTGGGCCACACAGGCCAGTCAGTGTGAGGAGAACTTGATGAGCAACATGCATTTCTGTGTGTTTAAAGAGGAGATCAGTGAGGTAAGAAGATTCATTTATACAAATCTTCTGTTATTCCTTAAACTATGTTATGCCTGTCTTCTTTTATAATCAGCACTTTTATTTTGAAGAAACAACCAGATAACCAGATCAAATCACATCATTAAATCCTGGAAAAAACTTCCTGCTTGGGTTATGAATATTTCAAGATTTATAGGCTGTCACTGACAAATAGCCTTCAGTATATTGGCTCGTTCAAAGGGACCTATTCACTTACCAGCTGTATTAAATAAACATTAAACACAATGTCTATATGATGACATGTCAATGAAACCCTTTGTTTACTCTTGTACCTAAGTGTCAGTGACTCCTGCAGGGGGGGGCAACATGATATTCGTAAAACTGCTGTTGTACTGCCAAGTTATTGAAAATACACAAGATTGTCCTTCTGGTCACTCAGTTTTGTTATAGTTCTTGTAAACATACACAAAACCACAACAAAATAGAAAACAGGTGAATAAGAGATATTAAACCCGTGAGCGAGGGTAGTTTTTCCAGGAAACCTTTATATTCAGCCAAAAATGAACTGATAAACAGAAGATAAAACACATTGGCTACTTATTGGTGAATGGGATCTACGAGTCGCTGACACAGAGTTTTGTAATCCCCTAGCAGTCAATCAAATGAACTTGCATATTAAAAAATGCATCACACTTAGGAAGGTAGATCTGTGGCAGATTAATTTCTACCTTTCTAGAATTAAAATACTTAAATTTAGCTAAATTATTTGCCTAGATCAGGGGTCCCCAAAATTTTTCCTGTGAGGGCCACATAACATTTTCCCTCCCTTGATGGGGGGCTGAGGTCAGTTTGTAACAGAAAAAGTGTGACAATCGCAGGGCTGCCTAAACGTAAACATTTATTGTTTTCCAGTAAGCCACACATAACCAAATGTTAGTAACCCTTTCTGGGACCTTCACAGAAAAAAAGTCAGGAAATATAACAATAAAAAAAGAAGAAAAGAAAAAAAAAGCTGCTTACTATCAGTTGAGCAACCCGAAAGCTGCCCAAACAGATGACCTGTTCTGCCGAGCCTGGTGTACAAATATATTCTCCTGAGTTAACTGTCCACTTTTTAGCTTTGAGAGCTTGTCTACTTGCATTTGGCCTTGCAAGCGATCATACTCGTCTTAGTGACGTGATTCCGAGTGTCGGCGCAGATTGTATTCTTTGAATACCGCCACTACCTCGTGACAGATGATACAAACAATGTTTTCTTTGCATTCAACAACAAAAAAAATCACAGTTTTTCCACTGCAGGTTAAATACCCTGCATTCTGAATCAATTTTTCTCTTCCATAACCTTTTCACCATTATTTCGTTCTATTTAGTTGGGGGGAGGGGGGTTCCCCGAGAGGTGCACAGGTGGCAGGAGGGTGGAATAGAATGACATGTTCTAGATGTATATTAGTCTTGATTGATTTTGGCATGAATGAGGATATAAGTTAAATATCTCTCGTCTGGGGTTGTACTGGTGAGCTTCAGGGGTTTGTTCTAGTGCCTCACTGGCCTGGTGTTATTTATAAAGCATATCTGTTTAGTCTGTAGGCTGTGAGGCTTTTTATGTCCTATCTTTGGTGCTGGGTTTCTGCCATTTGTTCTATAACACACTAGAGAGCATTGAGTGCTTCTTCCTTATCATTTCTTTATCAGTCCTCCAAAAATAAACTAAAGCCTAAGGTTGTATTCAAAACTCACTGAAGAAATGCACACACATGTTGAACCTCCTTTGATACTCTCTAAATTATACACTGTATCAACCAAGAATTTTTTTAGTTTTAAGTTTGTCAAAATTCCTTATAGCTTCAGATTCTTGTGATATGTTATGTAGCTTTTGATAGGATATATGGTACTTCGAGAACAAACGTCCTCAACAAGCTGGTTTTTCAGGATCTTGCAGTAAAGGGTATCTTGTGATTCACAGTCATTAAATTTAGGACACGGCAAAATAGGTAATTTTGTTCATACGTGTTATTAGATGAATAGTTTTAGCTATTAATGAAAAATTAATTGATTTATTTTCATTCTAGCACTAAATGTAAAAAACAAACAAAAAAAAAAACCTTTTGGTATTTGTTTGTTTTTTTTGGTCAAAAAGAAATGTAAGAAAATTCTACCACATTTAGTTAGCAACTGAGATTTATAAGTTTGTAAAACATTTTTTATTGTGGGGGAATACAACTGATTATTTTGATACAAGGCGGCAAGGTGGCGTAGTGATAAGCATGTCCACTTCACAGCAAAAAGGTCATGGGTGTCCTCTTGAGTAATGTGGGTTTTCATCCCATAGTCTAAAGATGTGAACATTAAGCTTGCTGGCTGTTCTAAATTGTCCCTAGGTGTGAGTATGAATGTCTGTTCTTGAATGGTTGTTTGTGGGTTGGTGGTACAATGTTTAGAGTTTACTCTGCCTGTGCCCTCAATTGGGTGAAGAAGACTCCAGTCTCAGTGTGACAGTACAATGAATAGATGACATACTTTTTTCTTTTTAAATAAAAGATGTTTTACAAACTGAAACCCCTGATTTGGCATCAACATAGCGGACGTCCCTTGGAGGGCGACGCTGTGGAGCTCTGAGTCAATTTACTTCTTTGTTTGTCTTGATTTGTTCTGTTTGCTATTTTGGTTGTTTATTTTTTGCACTATGCTTGTCTATGACCGGACGACTCTACTACGGCTAAAAGAGTGCCGTATTTTCGGTCATTTAGGTCCGAGCATGCTCAGCTCCTATCCTGAGCAAATACGCCACGGCAGCTCGATGCTAGCCCGCACCCAGAAAAACAACAAGCCCAGGCGGAGACGCGGCAGGTGGGGAGGGGACGAACGACGACTCCGGCGCTTGGTTTCCAGTGGTGGGCTAGCACTTCCGGTCATACTATTTGCAAATGTTCAGTCTCTGCGAAATAAGATGAACGAGCTTCATGCATGGATTGCAATGCAGAGAGATCTACAGATCTGCTCCATGCAGTGTTTCTGTGAAACATGGCTTGAGGAGAGTCCATCCAACCAGGCGATTACACCAGCCGGCTACACAGCCTTCAGGGAGGACCGGAGCGCAGCGGATAGTGGCAAGACCCGCGGCGGCGGAACAGTGGTCTTTGTTAAGCAAACCTGGTGTACTGACTGTAAGATTATCTCAAAATCTTGCTCCGTGAATGTAGAATATATAACTTTGAAATTGCAGCCATTTTATTTACCCAGAGAACTACAAGGTATCATTGTGAGTGTTGTGTACATCCCCCCCCCCCCCCACCAGAGAGGAGGCTGCACTGGGGGAGCGACACGATATGATCAATGAGCATGAAATTAAACATCCAGACGCGGCATTTATTATTCTGAGGGATTTTGATCACTGCAACCTCAGGAAAGATATGCCCAAAACTGTATCAGTTTGTAACTTTTCAAACCAGGAACAATAAAACACTAGATCACTGCTACAGCAACATTAAAAACGCCTACATAGCCGAACCAAAACCCCACTTTGGTAGGTCTGATCACCTGGCAGTTTGGCTCAAGTGCACTTAGACCAAGAGGCTTAAAGCACAGCCAGTCATGACAGAAATGGTGAACACCTGGTCTGACAACGCACAGGCTTGTCTGCAGGGTTGTTTAGAGGCCACAGACTGGAACACCTTCAAAGTGGCCACAAATGATATCCATGAGTACATGGAAGCTGTGAGTGACTACATCAGCTGGTGCACATCTATATCTGCTCCCCTCAGAACTGTGTGTGTATTTCCAAACCAAAAACCCTGGTACAATACAGACATTAAGAATAAAAATCAAAAAATGGCAATTAGCTTTCAAGTCTGGCGATCAAGTGGAATATAAGAAAGCCCGGTATGAGTTGCAGAAGTCCATCAGAACTGCAAAGAGGACTTATTCTCAAAAACTTGAGAGCTACTACTTAAGTGATAACACACACAGTATGTGGCGAATCCAAGCAGTCACGAATTACAAGATGACAGCACCAACCACAGACCCTCAGGATGTCTCTCTCTCCCTGACAGCCTAAACACCTTCTATGCCAGTTTCGACAGACTAAATACAGACATGCCCCCTGCAACTCCTCAGAAAATATTTTTCAGGTGACACCCACAAAGGTCCTGAAGGCTCTGAGACGACTTAACCCCCACAAGGCTGGAGGACCAGCCGGTGTACTTCCTAGAGTGCTGAAGGCCTGTACGGAACAGCTTACTGGTGTGTATGCAGACATTTTCAATCTGGCTCTACGCCAAGCCATAATTCCCTGTGGCTTTAAGTCTTCTATTATCGTACCAGTTCCAAGAAGCGGAACGCATCTCTCCTGAATGACTTCAGGCCAGTGGCACTGACATCAGTTGCCATGAAATGCTTCAAAAAACTGGTTCTCACACACATCAACCACTCAGTACTAGACGCAACCGACCCCCCTTCAGTTTGCCTACTGCTCCAACCGTACGGTGGATGATCCAGTTGCCATTGCAATGCATCACATCCTACAACATCTGGACAGCAGAAGAGCATATGGCAGGACACTTTTCCTGGACTATAGCTCTGCTTTCAATACCATACTACCAGGCAGGCTGACTGGGAAGCTGACAGACCTCGGTGTACCAACCCCCACCTGCAACTGAATTCTGGATTTCCTAACTGACAGACCACAGGTCGTGAGGATGGGAAGGAGGGTGTCAGCAAAGGTCACAGTCAGCACAGGATCACCACAGGGCTCCTGCCTCAGTCCGAAATGCTTCACCCTGTACACACATAACTGTGTCTCGACCCAGGAAAATACCACCGTCATAAAGTATGCCGACGACATCACCATTCTGGGCCGTATTAAGGGTGGGGACAAATCGGGCTCCAGGAGTCTGGTGAACAACATTCTTATCGATGGAGAGGATAACAATCTCAGTGTAAACATAGATAAGATTAAATAAATAATAATGGACTTTAGAAAACATTCACCTCCCTTGCAACCACTCTTCATCAAGGGGACTGACAGCTGTAGGTTCTTGGGACTGCAAATAACATCAGATCTGAGCTGGACTTTAAACACTATGGACAGAGTGCAAAAAGCCCAGTAGAGACGCTATTTCATCAGGATGCTCAGAAAAGCTGGTCTGCACTGTCGCCCTCTCACTCAAGTCGACAAAAGGCTGATTGAAAGCATCCTCACTACAAACATCATTGTGTGATACGGCAACACCACTCAGGCAGAGAGGAAGGCTCTGCAAGGTATCACAAGGACTGCAGAGAGGATTATCGGGACTGAACGTCCTTCCAAAAACATGATTTACACACAGCACTGCCACACAAGAATAGAAAGGGTCATCAAAGACACACTACATCCAGCTAACTTCTTGCTTAAACAAAAACACTGCACATATAACCTCAGGCACAAACAAGCGGACAGCTTTGTCACACAGACCTTGCTTCTTCAACAGCTTCTTTCCTGCTGCAGTGAGACTCTCAAGTTTCCGAACAAAAAGATGGGCATAGTGCGACATACATATTGTATTGTATACACATGTGTATATTCTTCTTCTTCTTTTCCTTTCGGCTGTTCCCTTCAGAGGTCCCCACAGCAAATGATCTGCCTCCATCTCTCCCTATCCTCTGCATCTTGTACTCTTACTCCAACGACCTTCATGTCCGCCTTCACCGCGTTCATAAATCTTCTCTTTGGTCTTCCTCTGGGCCTTTTGCTTGGTAGTTCCAACCTCAGAATCCTACGACCAATATACTCACTATCCCTCCTCTGTACATGTCCAAACCATCTCAATCTAGCCTCTCTGACTTTGTCTCCAAAACATCTAACATGTGCTGTCCCTCTGATGTACTTATTTCTGATCCTATCCATCCTCGTTACTCCCAAAGAGAACCTCAACATTTTCATCTCTGCTACCTCCAACTCTGACTCCTGTCTTTTCCCCAGGGCCACTGTCTCTAAACCATACAACATTGCTGGCCTCATCACTGTCTTGTACACTTTTCCCTTCATTCTTTCCTATACTCTCCTTAGGGACTGTTTCCAGACCACAGACTGGAGCATGCTCTGTAACTCCTTTGGTGATGACATCGACGGCCTCACACACTGTATTACCGACTACATGAACTTCTGCGTGGACAGCACCGTGCCAACACGGAGAGTACGGTGCTTCTCCAACAACCACCCATGGGTCACCCCTGAGCTCAAAGTCCTCCTGAACCAGAAAAAGAGGGCTTTCATCTCGAGGACAGAGAGGAACAGAAGAAGGTCCAGCGTGAGCTCCAGTGGAGATCAGGAGGCAAAGAAGGACTATGGGAAGAAGATGGAGGAGAAGCTGGCTCAGAACAGCGTGCGGGACGTCTGGAGAGGACTAAAGACCATGTCTGGATTTGGGCAGAGTGTCAGAGGGACAGCTGATGGTGACCAGCGCTGGGCGGATGAACTAAACTGCTACTTCAACAGGTTTGATTCTCCCCCCTCCCCCTCTGCACCCCTCCCCGTTCCCCTCCCCTCTTCACACGTCTCCAGACCAGCTGACACCTCCCCCCTCCCCAGGCCAACTTCACTTGACTGCTACAGCCCGACAGACACATCCCCCTCCCTCTGCAGCCCACACCAGCCCCCTCTCCCTCACATCAGACCAGGTGAGGGAGACAGCTGGCGACTAAATCAGAGGAAATCTGGAAGGACCTGATGGCATCAGTCCCAGGCTGCTGAGGACCTGCGCCAGACCAGCTCTGTGTGGTACTATGCTACCTGTACAACCTGAGCCTCAGCCTGGAGAAGGTTCCAGTCCTCTGGAAGACCTCCTGTGTGGTTCCGGTTCCCAAAACAGCACAAGCGAAGGAACCAGCCCACTACAGACCTGTCGCCCCTGACCTCCCACCTCATTAAGATCATGGAAAGGCTCCTCCTTGAACACCTCCAGCTCTATGGTAGGCCCCACCTAGACCCGCTGCAGTTTGCCTACAGGCCCAACATCGGGTAGAAAGCGCCCGTCATCTACCTTCTGCAGCGGGCACTCCACCCACCTGGAGATCGCCCGACAGCGCTGTGAGGTCATGTTCTTTGACTTCTCCAGCGCCTTCCAACACCATCAGGCCAGCGCGCCTGCGAGAAGCTGGAGGCGTGGGAGTGGACGGGCATCTTGCTGCCTGGATTATTGACTACCTTACTAACCGTCCACAGATGCGATGCGTGCGGCTGCGGCTGTAAGTCAAAGGTGGTAGTCTCTGTAGCTGCAGAGGAGCACCGCGGGGGCACCGTCCTCTCACCCTTCCTTTTTAACATCTATACCTCGGACTTCATATATAGCACAAACAGCTGCCACCTCAGAAGTTCTCGGGACGACTCCGCCATCGTGGGCCGTGTGTCAGAGGAGCGAGCTGGAGTACCGGATCGGTCATCGTCGACTTAGTGGACTGGTGTGGCGCAACCACCTGTGCTTGAACACTAGGAAGGCGAAGAGGAGATGGTGAGTCGACTTCAGGAAAGCACTCAAACACACACACACACACATTTACTAGTGAACATCCAGGGACAGGACATTGAGACAGTGGACAGTTTCAAGTACCTGGAGTGTTCACCTTAACAATAAACTGGACTGGTCCCACAACACCAGCGCCCTGTACAAGAAGGGCCAGAGTCGCCTCCACCTTCTGAGGAGACTCAGGTCCTTCGGCATATCTGAACCTCTGCTCAGGACATTTATGACTCTGTGGTAGCCTCTGCAATCCTCTCGCTGCCATCTGCTGGGCCCGGGCAGCACAGGCGGGACAGAAAGAGACTGAACAAGCTGGTCAGGAGGGCCAGCTCTGTCCTCGACTGCCCACTGGACTCTGTGGAGGTGAGTGAGAGAGGAGGATGGTAGCAAAGCTCACATCCATCCTGTCCAACAGCTCTCACCACTGCACCAGACTGTCGAGGAGCTAAGCAGCTCCTTCAGTGTCACGACTGAGGCATCCTCAGTGCAGGAAGGAGCGCTACCGCTTAGTGGTTCATTCCACAGCTATCAGACTGTACAACGCCACTTTGTAACTGTCTGTGAAAATACCGGTTATGTGCAATAAAAACCCGTGCACTTTAATCAACCACATCTACCCCACTGACTGTGAACCATATCAACCCATCTACTCTGCACTCAGATACATTACACTTTAATATAAGGCCAATCTATAAAGTTGCTCCATTCTTTTCTTTTCTTTTATTGTTTAGTAATTTATACTATTTATGTATCTATTTATTTATTTACTTATATAATATATATGTATGTGTGTATGTTCGTACTTGTATCTATTTTTGCACCCCCTACTGATAGTACCTCAAGAGCCTGTAACAGTGAATTTCTCCATTGTGAGATTAATAAAGCTGTATCTTATCTTATCTTATCTTATCTTATCACACATCACACCGGACACTTTTCTCCATCCATTCCAACCTGCCTGCACGTGCTTCTTCACCTCTTTTCCACACTCTCCATTGCTCTGGATTGTTGAGCCGAAGTACTTGAAATCCTCCACCTTCTTTATCTCTGCCCCCTGTGACCTCAAAGTTCCTCTTGGGTCCTTGTCGTTCACACACATGTATTCTGTCTTACTGAGACTAACCTTCAATCCCCTCCTTTCCAGGGCATACCTCCACCTCTCTCGATTTTCCTCCACTTGGTCTCTGCTCTCACTACAGATCACGATGTCATCTGCAAACATCATAGTCCATGGAGATTCTTGTCTAACCTCGTCTGTCAGCCTGTCCATCACCATAGCAAACAAGAAAGGGCTGAGAGCTGACCCTTGATGCAGTCCCACCTCCACCTTGAACTCTTCTGTCACACCGACAGCACACCTCACCACTGTCTTACATCTCTCATACATGTCCTGCACTACTCTAACATACTTCTCTGTCACTCCAGACTTCCTCATACAATACCACAGTTCTTCTCTCGGCACCCTGTCATATGCTTTCTCCAGATCCACAAAGGCACAATGCAGCTCCTTCTGACCTTCTCTGTACTTCTCTATTAACACCCTCAAAGCAAACACTGCATCTGTGGTGCTCTTTCTTGGCATGAAACCAAACTGTTGTTCACAAATGCTGACCTCTGCCCTTAGTCTTGCTTCCACTATTCTTTCCCATAGCTTCATTGTATGGCTCATCAACTTTATCCCTCTGTAGTTGCCACAACTCTGTACATCTCCTTTGTTCTTAAAAAGGGGCACAAGCACACGTCTCCTCCATTCCTCCGGCATCTGCTCACTTTCTAAGACCTTGTTGAATATTCTTGTCAGAAAATCTACTGCTACCTCCCCTAGACACTTCCATACCTCAACTGGTATGTCATCAAGACCAACTGCCTTTCCACTCTTCATCCTCTTCAATGCCCTCCTCACTTCTCCCTTACTAATCTTTGCTACTTCCTGGTCCTCAACGGTCACCCCTTCTACTCTTTTTTTCTCTCTCATTTTCCTCATTCATCAGATCTTCAAAGTACTCTTTCCATCTTCCCAGCACACTTCTGTCATCAGTCAATACATTTCCCTCTCTGTCCTTTATCACTCTAACTTGCTGCACATCTTTCCCATCTCTATTCCTCTGTTGTGCTAACCTGTATAGATCATTTTCTCCCTCCTTACTATTCAGCCTATCATAAAAGTCATCATACGCCCTCTGTTTGGCCTTTGTCACTGCTACCTTCGCCTTACGCTGTGTCTCCCTGTACTCCTGTTTACTCTCTTCGGTCCTCTCAATGTCCCACTTCTTCTTGGCTAACCTCTTCTTTTGTACACACTCCTGCACTTCCTCATTCCACCACCAAGTCTCCTTATCTACTTTCCTTCCAGAGGACACACCAAGTACTCTCCTACCGGTCTCCCTGATCACATTGGCTGTGATTGTCCAGTCCTCTGGAAGCACTTCCTGACTACCCAAAGCCTGTTTCAACTCCTCCTTGAAGACAACACGACCATTTTCCTTTTTCAGCTTCCACCACTTTGTCTTCTGCTCTGCCTTTGCCTTTTTCACCTTTCTCACCATCAGCGTCATCCTGTACACCACCGTTCTATGCTGTTTGGCAACATTTTCACCCACTACTACTTTGCAGTCACTGACTTCCTTCAAATTACATCGTCTACACAAGATGTAGTCTACCTCTGTGCTCCTACCTCCGCTTTTATAAGTCACCCTATGCTCTTATCTCTTCTGGAAGAAAGTATTCACCACAGCCATTTCTATCCTTTTTGCAAAATCTGTCCTTCTGTGTTCCTATCCTGGATACCAAACCTGCCCATCACTTCCTCGTCCCATCTGTTGCCTGCACCAACATGTCCATTGAAGTCTGCACCAATGACCACTCTTTCACCTCTGGGGGTACTCTGCATCACTTCATCTAACTCACTCCAGAATCTCTCCTTTTCTTCTAGCTCACATCCTGCATGTGGGGCATAAGCACTAACATTGTTGATCATCACACCTTCAATTTCTAACTTGAGACTCATCACTCTGTCTGACACCCTTTTCACTTCTAGAACATTCCTGACAAGCCCCTCCTTCAAGATGACTCCTACTCCATTTCTCTTCCGATCTACCCTATGATAAACCAGCTGAAACCCTGCTCCTAAGCTTCTAGCCTTGCTACCTTTCCACCTGGTCTCCTGAACACACAGTATGTCCACCATTCTCCTCTGCATCATGTCAGCCAGCTCACTACCTTTTTCTGTTATAGTTTCAACATTTCAAAGTCCCTACTCTCAGTCCTAGACTCATGCCTTTCCTCCTCTCTCTCTGCCTACGGACACGCCTCCCGCCTTCCCTTCTTCGACCAACAGTAGTCCAATTTCCACCAGCACCCTGTTGGTTAACAGCACTGATGGCGGTCGTTGTTAACCCGGGCCTTGACCGATCCAGTATGGAATTCTTATTGTTGACTCCATGTTATATGTGGCATTGGTTTTATGCCGGATGCTTTTCCTGACGCAACCCTCTGCATTTTTCTGTGCTTAGGACTGGCGTGAGGATGAACACTGGCTTGTGACCCTCCTCACGTCTGCATTGTATATATAATATAAATAATGGATAATATATATATTTATATAAATAATGGATAATATATATATTTAAAACTGCATAACTGAGTGCAATATAACTTACATTGTTGTGTCTCATGTCTTTGCTGTTGCATCTACCGACTCACTTATTTATGGTATCATCTTTAATCTTATTATTTCTTCTCATCTTTTTATTATTTTTATTTATTTATTCTTACTAATTATTATTATTATGATGATTATTATTATTACTACTACTACTACTGTCTGTTTGTCTTCCTTTCGGCTTTTCCCTTTTTTACTCGGGAGTCGCCACAGCGAATCATCTGATTCGCATGTTTGATTTGGCAGAGGTTTTTACGTCGGATGCCCTTCCTGTCACAACCCTTTTAGCAAGGGACAGAAACACGCTGACGACTTTGCAGCCTACTCTTTACCAAAGTCAGCAATGGTTCTTTTACATGAACCTCTCACCATAGACAGTGAGAGACATGGCCCGCCTTTGATAACCCAGTTAGCTGCACTGGGGTGGACAGTGACAACCTTGTGGAGAATGGGATTCGAACCCCCAACCTTTGGATCAGCGATCCAGCGCCCTATACCACTAGACCACCACTGCCCCTACTACTACTACTACTACTGCTACTACTATTATTATTATTACTGTAATATAACAATACTATTTACTAAATTAAGTACTGTCTTCTGGGGCTGTGAAAGGTCCTTTCTAGACGTAGGACTGAGTTACCTATTATATAGAAGTATGTGTTTTTGCCATTCTGAGCCTTTCTATTTTTTTCTTTTCCACAACTGACTCTTTGCACTACTGCACAAGAATTTCCTATGTGTGTAAAAGCAGAAATGGCAAGAAAGAATCTTGAATCTCGATTTTTTTTTTATTTTTTTTTTATTTTTAGTTATTCACTCACAGCTTTCTCACAATCTTTCTTCCTATCACGGTTCTAGATTTATTTTCCAATTATTCAATGCTATTTGAAAAAATAAATTGACCGGCTCCAGCTTGAGAACTATTTAGTTTTGTTTCCTTAGTTGTACATGTATAAATGTGTTTATTTGTCTCCCTCTTGTGGAGGACGTATCACATTTCTTGATGTAGATTGTCAACATTTATTTCACCCACAAATTCACTGCATGATGTTGATGCCAGAAACTGCAGAAAATAGTGAGTGAAATCACATAGTACTCTACATGTCTTGAGCTTATTCATGTCCTTCTTAACTTCCTTCATTTCAAATGATGTTGGTTTCTGTTAAAACCTCCATTAACTTAGATCGCGATAGGTAGATAGATACTTTATTAATCCCAGAGGGAAATTCATCTGAAGTACAACTCTACAGTTTATACTTTAGAAAATGGTGTCTGAGGACAGATTAAAAAAAGATTACCTCATAGTTATTCAGTAACTCATTATTCATTCATTCATTCTTTCATGTTCTTCCACCCCGCCACTCTGCGAAGGAAGCTCATTTCAGCCGCTTGTATCCGTGCTTTCCGTCACGACCCAAAGCTCATGACAATAGGTGAGGGTTGGAACGTAGATTGACTGGCAAATTGAGAGCTTTGCCTTGCGGCTCAGCTCCTTCTTCACCACGACGGACTGGTACAGGCTTCGTTTAACATCAGAGGCTGTAGCGATTCATATGCCGAGCTCCCGCTCCATCCTTCCCTCACTTGTGAACAAGACCCCAAGATACTTAAACTCCTCCCCTTGGGGCAGGACCTCATTCCCGACCCGGAGGGTGCATTCCACCCTTGTCCGACTCAGAACCATAGCCTCGGACATTGAGCTGCTGATTTTCATCCCAGTCACTTCACACTCAACTGCGAATCGCTCCAATGAGAGCTGGAGGTCCCGGCTTGATGAAACCAAAAGGACAACATCATCCGCAGATGTCAGCCAGCTCTCTACCTTTTTCTGTTATAACATTCCATGTTCCAACAGAGTCAGTAACCAAGGATCGGTCTGACAGAAGCCATGCCTTCGGCTGCCGCCCAACTCACATTGCACCCGACCTCTATACCCCCCTCCCACAGATGGTGGGTCCATGGGAGGGCGGACCCATGTCCCCTTTTCGGGCTGGGCCCGGCCGGGCTCCATGGGCAGAAGGTGAGCAGGCACTTGCCTTCGAGCCCCCTCCCCCCCAAGCCTGGCTTCAGGTCGGGGGACCCTGGTGACCTGCGTCTCGGCAAGGGAAACTGTATACTTGTTTTTTTCCTTCATCATAGAGGTCTTCTGAACCGCACCTTGTCTGTACCTTCACCTTCACCTGTTTTCCTTGGGTAACCCTACCAGGGGCATTATGCTCCCAACAACATAGCTCCTAGGATCATTAGGTCGCGCAAGCCCCTCCACCACGATAAGGTGGCGATTCAACTTTATAATATTGCTATTGTTTTATAATTGTTGTTTATTTTTGTTAATTTTTTTTCAGGTGTAAATTAAACAATTAAAATAATGTTCAGTTCATCAGTTCATTTTCTGTAACCGCTTAATCCTAATTAGGATCGCGGGAAGGCTGGCACCCATCCCAGCCGACTCCGGGCAAGGGCAGAGTACACCCTGGACAGCCCACCAGACCATCGCAGGGCAGAAACATGCTGACGGTCTTGCAGCCTACTCTTGTCGAAAGTCAGCAATGGTTCTTTTCCATGCTTATAATGCTAATAAAAATAAAACAATACTATATTATCGTACTATATATTCATTCATTCATTTTATGACCCGGTTAATCCTAATTATGGTCACAGCGAGGCCTGCACCCATTTTAGCTTACTCTTGGCAAGGACAGAGTACACCCTGGACAACTCACCGGGCCATGACAGGGCAGACACATGCTTGACAGCATGGCACAGTGAGGGATATGGCCGGCCTTTGATAACCCAGTTAGCAGCATTGGGGGAAAGCAGTGACAATCCATTGATTGTGGGGCCCAAATCCCAACTTTGGGATCAGTAATGCAGCATCTTACCATCACTGCCCATAGTATCTCATAGTTTTGTAAACGTGGTTTATAAAATTTTATTTATAATTCTCAGCGCTCTGGAGACCGAGTGAAAAAGACAAAGGAGTGTTTAAGTTTTATCACAGACAGACTAGAAATATGTGTATAAAAAAAGTGCTTTGCCCATTCATTATAAAATGTCATAGTTTCAAGATGACTCAAAAAATCAATATGTAACATGGACAGAATTAATGGCCTTCTATTCACTAATAATAGCTTTAGCTAATAATTGTCTAATTAGTTACACTATGCCAAGTGTTGTTGCTTGACATGTTCAAATTTTCTTTATTATCTAAAGTGAATAAATTGCAATACATCAGTGATCGGTGGGAGCACCAGACAAACTGTGTGATATAGACAGGAAATGGTATGTATGTATGTATGTATGTATATATATGTATGGATGTATGCATGTGGTGCTCCTCGGAGTAGCTCGTCCACTTTGGTTTCTACCAGGCATTCAACTCCCACCAGTGGCTCCCCACAGTTGTTTGCATGCAACAACGGCCACACCCTGGGCAACGGGTTCCACTGGCCAGCTAAACCTGGGGAGAGTAGCCAACAGGTCTCAAACCTTTGGTGAGCTAGGGCTTGTCTACCGAACAAGTCAGTTGTATTTTTTCCAGATACAGGACATATGGCTCAAAATAACAAAGATTTTACTCTTGCAACATCATGTGTAATATATGTACAGACTGAAACTAAAGCAATGCTATATACAGTTACTTGCTACTTCAGCCCCACAAAATGATCTGTCTTAATATTAAGTCTTTGATAGAATACAAGCAAATCAACCCCAAGGTGTCAAAGACTGCTACAAGAAAGATGCTTGGACACATGTGGTACCTAACAAAATAACTTGTTGGGCTAGCGTTTTTTGATGCCATTGTTCCTGCTGCCATCAAACGTCAAATGATTCAGGCTTTGGAAAGTGAAAGTTGTGAATATTCCACAGAGGATTCAGACTGATATTCAGGCAATTGAAAACTGCCAATTAAGTGACTTTGTGTGAAAGAAGTCCACGATTTTTTTTTCCAGAAGGTGAATTTCTCTGATATTTCCTGGAAGAAGACCCAGAAACCTGGAAAGATCTGGAGGATTTCAAGGCGGCACAAAGAGTTGGAAAGGCCATGAAAGTAGTCAATGATCATGCTGAATGTGGAGTGGCCCTTATTGAGGAATACAGTGGAATACAGTGGTATCATCACTAAGAATGAAGATCAACTACAGTTTTTGATGCAAGTTGTGCAAGAACTTCTTCTTCTTTTCCTTCCGGCTGTTCCCTTCAGGGATCGCCACAAGAACATTGCAAAAAATTTCCAGATAGCATAAAGTCAACACTTACTTGAAAACAATGAACTGATGATAAATGCGCACATATTTTACAATATTAGTGTATACAGACGCTCCCTGACTTACGTTCATTCGTTTTACGTTTTTTCAGTTTTAGGCGTTTTTTTGTTTGTTTTTTTTAATGTCAAATTTTGAGTTTAGACATACCTATATAGTATGCTGACGTAATGACGCTGCATCCATTGTTTACAAACGACAGACTGAACATTCCCCTCCTTCCCAGTTCAGTTATTTGTGTATATCTTCTTCTTTTTCTTTCGGCTGTTCCCTTCAGGGGTCGCCACAGCAAATGATCTGCCTCCATCTCTCCCTATCCTCTGCATCTTCTACTCTTACTCCAACGACCTTCATGTCCACCTTCACCACATCCATAAATCTTCTCTTTGGTCTTCCTCTGGGCCTTCTGCCTGGTAGTTCCAACTTCCGCATCCTACGACCAATATACTCACTATCCCTCCTCTGTACATGTCCAAACCATCTCAATCTAGCCTCTCTGACTTTGTCTCCAAAACATCTAACATGTGCTGTCCCTCTGATGTACTCATTTCTGATCTTATCCATCCTCGTTACTCCCAAAGAGAACCTCAACATTTTCATCTCTGCTACCTCCAACTCTGACTCCTGTCTTTTCCCCAGGGCCACTGTCTCTAAACCATACAACATTGCTGGCCTCATCACCGTCTTGTAACTTTTCCCTTCATTCTTGCCGATACTCTCCTACCACACATCACACCGGACACTTTTCTCCATCCATTCCAACCTGCCTGCTCGTGCTTCTTCACCTCTTTTCCACACTCTCCATTGCTCTGGATTGTTGCGCCTAAGTACTTGAAATCCTCCACCTTCTTTATCTCTGCCCCCTGTAACCTCACCGTTCCTCTTGGGTCCTTGTCGTTCACACACATGTATTCTGTCTTACTGAGACTAACCTTCATTCCCCTCCTTTCCAGGGCATACCTCCACCTCTCTAGATTTTCCTCCACTTGTTCTCTGCTCTCACTACAGATCACGATGTCATCTGCAAACATCATAGTCCATGGAGATTCTTGTCTAACCTCATCTGTCAGCCTGTCCATTACCATAGCAAACAAGAAAGGGCTGAGAGCTGACCCTTGATGCAGTCCCACCTCCACCTTGAACTCTTCTGTCACACCGACAGCACACCTCACCACTGTCTTACATCTCTCATACATGTCCTGCACCACTCTAACATACTTCTCTGCCACTCCAGACTTCCTCATACAATACCACAGTTCTTCTCTCGGCACCCTGTCATATGCTTTCTCCAGATCCACAAAGGCACAATGCAGCTCCTTCTGACCTTCTCTGTGCTTCTCTATTAACACCCTCAAAGCAAACACTGCATCTGTGGTGCTCTGTCTTGGCATGAAACCAAACTGTTGTTCACAAATGCTGACCTCTGCCCTGAGTCTAGCTTCCACTATTCTTTCCCATAACTTCATTGGATGGCTCATCAACTTTATCCCTCTGTAGTTGCCACAACTCTGTACATCTCCCTTGTTCTTAAAAATGGGCACAAGCACACTTCTCCTCCATTCCTCCGGGATCTGCTCACTTTCTAAGACCTTGTTGAATATTTTTGTCAGAAAATCTACTGCTACCTCTCCTAGACACTTCCATACCTCAACTGGTATGTCATCAGGGCCAACTTTCCACTCTTCATCCTCTTCAATGCCCTCCTCACTTCTCCCTTACTAATCTTTGCTACTTCCTGGTCCTCAACGGTCACCCCTTCTACTCTTTTTTCTCTCTCATTTTCCTCATTTATCAGCTCTTCAAAGTACTCTTTCCATCTTCCCAGCACACTTCTGTCATCAGTCAATACATTTCCCTCTCTGTCCTTTATCACTCTAACTTGCTGCACATCTTTCCCATCTCTATTTCTCTGCTGTGCTAACCTGTATAAATCATTTTCTCCCTCCTTACTGTCCAACCTATCATACAAGTCATCATACGCCCTCTGTTTGGCCTTTGACACCGCTACCTTCGCCTTACGCTGTGTCTCCCTGTACTCCTGTTTACTCTCTTCGGTCCTCTCAATGTCCCACTTCTTCTTAGCTAACCTCTTCTTTTGTACACACTCCTGCACTTCCTCATTCCACCACCAAGTCTCCTTATCTACTTTCCTTCCAGAGGACACACCAAGTACTCTCCTACCGGTCTCCCTGATCACATTGGCTGTGGTTGTCCAGTCATCTGGAAGCACTTCCTGACTACCCAAAGCCTCTTTCAACTCCTCCTTGAAGACAACACGACCATTTTCCTTTTTCAGCTTCCACCACTTTGTCTTCTGCTCTGCCTTTGCCTTTTTCACCTTTCTCACCATCAGAGTCATCCTGCACACCACCATCCTATGCTGTTTGGCAACACTCTCACTCACTACTACTTTGCAGTCACTGATTTCCTTCAAATTGCATCGTCTACACAAGATGTAATCTACCTGTGTGCTCTTACCTCCGCTTTTATAAGTCACCCTATGCTCCTGTTTCTTCTTGAAGAAAGTATTCACCACAACTATTTCCATCCTTTTTTGCAAAATCGATCAACATCTGTCCTTCTGTGTTCCTGTCCTGGATACCAAACCTGCCCATCACTTCCCCGTCCCCTCTGTTGCCTGCACCAACATGTCCATTGAAGTCTTCCCCAATGACCACTCTTTCACCTCTGGGGGTACTCTGCATCACTTCATCTAACTCACTCCAGAATCTCTCCTTCTCTTCTGGCTCACATCCTGCATGTGGGGCATAAGCACTAACAACATTGACCATCACGCCTTCAATTTCTAACTTGACTCATCACTCTGTCTGACACTCTTTTCACTTCTAGAACATTCCTGACAAACCTCTCCTTCAAGATGACTCCTACTCCATTTCTCTTCCCATCCACACCATGATAAAACAGCTTAAACCCTGCTCCTAAGCTTTTAGCTTTGCTACCTTTCCACCGGGTCTCCTGAACGCACAGTATGTCCACCTTACTCCTCTGCATCATGTCAGCCAGCTCTCTGCCTTTTTCTTGCATAGTTCCAACATTCAAAGTCCCTACTCTCAGTCGTAGGCTCACGCCTTTCCTCCTCTCTCTCTGTCTACGGACACGCCTCCCGCCTCTCCTTCTTCGACCAACAGTAGTCCAATTTCCATCAGCACCCTGTTGGTTGACAGCACTGATGGCGGTCGTTGTTAACCTGGGTCTCGACCGATCCGGTATGGATTTTGTTTTGACCATTTGCATTTTTAATGGGGCAGAAGTTTTACGCCGGATGCCCTTCCTGTCGTAACCCTCTGCATTTGTCCGGGCTTGGGACCGACATAAGGGGGAGAGACACTGGTTAGTGCCCCCCATATACAGTAAAACCTCCGCTGACGAACGCTTAAGCTCACGAACTTTTCGCCTCAAGAACATTAAATTTGCGAGCATACAGTCTCTGCTGACGAACTAGTTTTCGGCGGACGAATCAAACCACGCGGTCGAACAGCGCCACAGTGGCGGTCACGAGAAGCTGACGCACGCTCACGGCGTCACAGTTCGTCACCCCCTTTCTTTGAGTGCGGACGTGGTTTGTGTTTGATAGACATTTTGGACCATATTGAGTGTACTTTTGCTATTATGGGACCGAAAAAGACCCCACCACAGGCGGAGATCATTGAAAAACACGAACGAGGTGTGCGTTTGTGTGACTTAGCGTCCCAGTACCAGTACGCTAAGTCTACCATTGCTCCCATCCTTAAGAACAAGGAAGCTATTAAGGGTGCGTGGGTGGCTAAGGGTGTTTCCAAACAGTAGGCGTTTCCAAAAACTCCTTCCAAACAGTAAGTCCCTCCCTCCCTCCTCCTCCCACTCCATTCCATCAAGCCATCAACTACCATCACAAAGGTAAATAAAACGACTTTATTATACAGTACAGTTTATTTCTTTAATTACAATACAATAGCACTTTTATTATACATAAAATAAGGTATATTTTTGTGTAGTTTTAAGGCTTATTTCGTAGAAAATTATGTTTTATGGGGACCTGGGAACGGATTATTCTCATTTTAATGGTTTCTTATGGAAAATAAATGTTCGTAAGACGAACTTTTCGCCTTACACACACTTTCTGGGAACCAATTATGTTCGTGAGCTGAGGTATCACTGTGTATATATATATATATATATATATAATATATATATATATATATATTATACAGTCGGCCCCCAATTTACGAAGACCCTTGTGTACGAAATCCCCGATAGAGACAGATGGAAGCTTCAAGCTTAAGTTTTTAATTTAGTTTTTTAAGTTGTTTAATTCAGTAAATGTTAACAAATGTGGGCGCATTTGAGCTCATCTGGAATTCCGATCCCTCAAGGAATCAAATTAAAGTTGAGTTTGTCAAGCAGGGAATGCGCTTTGAATTCACGTCTTGTGGGCGTGGCCCGCAGTGCGCGCAGAGAGAGACAGAGACAGAGAGAGAGACAGAGAGAAGGAATAACGCTTTAGTTTTTAGTTTAGTTTTTTTAAGTTGTTTTAATTCAGTAAATGCAGTAAATGGTCAAGCAGGGAATGCGCTTTGAATTCATGTCTTGTGGGCGTGGCCTGCAGCGCCCGCGCGGGACAGAGAGAGAGAGAGAAGGAATAACGCTTTAGATTTTAGTTTTTTAAGTTATTTAATTAAGTAAATATTTCATAAATGTGGGCGCATGTGAGCTCATCTGGCATCCCGATCCCTCAAGGAATCAAATTAAAGTTGAGTTTGTCAAGCAGGGAATGCGCTTTGAATTCCACGTCTTGTGGGCGTGGCCCGCAGCACGTGAGAGAGAGAAGGAGAGAGGTGTGTGTGTATGTGTGTATTAATAAAAATGTTTAATCATGGTTTAATTAATAAATATGTTAATACAATGGTTTAATATGTTAATGTCTGAATTCCTTTCGGCTTTTTCCCTTTTACTTGGGAGTCGCCACAGCGAATCATCTGATTTGCATGCACGTTTGATTTGGCGGAGGTTTTTACATCGGATGCCCTTCTTGTCACAACCCTTTTTTCGCAAGGGACAGAAACACACTGACGACTTTGCAGCCTACTCTTTACGAAAGTCAGCAATGGTTCTTTTACATGCCTCTCACCATCGACAGTGAGGGACATGGCCCGCCTTTGATAACCCAGTTAGCCGCACTGGGGAGGGGTTTAATATGTTCATAAAATGGTTTAATGGCTTAATAAATTATTTTCTTTTACTTTTAACACATATTTCATATTTCATATAAATTGGTGCACTTTTATAATTTTTAAAGGGTTTATGGGGTTTATCCAGGCCAAGGACTGGAGACTTGAAACGAATTAGGCGTTTAACATGTAAGATGCGACCCAGACTTACGAAATCCTCGCAGTACGAAAACGGCTCTGGAACTGATTGATTTCATAAATTGGGGGCCGACTGTGTGTGTGTGTGTGTGTGTGTGTGTGTGTGTGTGTGTGTGTGTGTATATATATATTAACTATCAGAAAACACACCTTAAAACTACATCCTTCAAAAAAAAAATTATTCTATTCACTAAGTAGCATGGACTAATTTCATGTGTAGAATAACAAGAATGTCCAACATGAGCATTGAGGAAATGAAATGAATTAACAAAGATTTGGGCAGGAACACCAACATAAAAATAATCTCTTATTTAACTATACTGTATAGGAGTGAGTGAGGGAGTTATTACTTAATGCTGCTTGGGCAATATTTTTAAGTATATACATGATACAAGATATAACACTTCAAAGTTAAACATGCATAAAATATTAACTTTCAGATAGCAGTTGGAACAAACAAAACCATCTGAACTTGGCACAAACTGGTAAATTGGGCACATAAACACATCACATTAGATCAGGGGTACTCACACTTTTCCAGCACGCGAGCTACTTATAGAATGACCAAGTCACAAAGATCTACCCACTCTTTTGCGAAGACCTGTTCCATACTTTTGCTTTTGGCAAAACTGATGCTGCAAAAACCTTGCATTTGCAGTGCAGACAGGACAGTCAAACTGGACATGAGCCAATTGGATATATATATATATATATAAAAAAGTCGCAAGATTTATTAATCCTTATCAATTAAGTGAAAGCTGCAATCCATCATACCGTTAAAAGTGCATTCAGACTGAAGATCTTTGTAATACATTAATCATGCTATGCCTCAGAAAAGGCAAAGAATAGTATTTCAGGTATGTTCTGGTGTGCAGTTGACAAGATTAGTATGTCGGCTGCTGAAGGATGCCAGCTTAATAAGGTATCATTAGATATTCTGAAGTGTGATTGCCACATTTCTACCCTTATTAGATCCAATAAACAACATGGGTTCTATAGTAGATACATTACTGTTTAAGTGTTTCGAGTAGCTTGGGAGACATGTGATATGTGTCTGTCACATACGGTAACAGTGATGGTGTCGCTAATAGCTACCATTGCTATGATAATTTTTGATAAATGCACTGTTTTCTGTTTGGACAGTGCCAATTAATGACCGGTCTTGGTAGTTTGGATGCACCAATTTTACCAACAACTTAGAATTGATTCTTCTGTTTCAGATCTGGAGAGAAGTAAGTCTTCGAACCCATCTTCTGAAAACCATTCTCTCTAGAAGTAATTGCAATCAAACTAGATGTGGCCAGAGAGATATGTGATTGTGCTGAATGCTATTAAGGTCATTCCTTAAACTCTCTTTCACTCATTTATTAGCTAAACCGCTTAATCCTACTAGAGTCGCAGGGGGGCTGAAGCATATCTTAGCCGACACAGAGTGAAGGCGAGGAATACTCTGAATAGCTCAACAGCTCACAGGGCCAACACACACACACACACACAACCATTCACAGTCACACCTAGAAACAATTCGGAACAGCAAAGTAGCCAAATGTGCAAGCCTAGGCCTCATATCCAGGACCTTCTTCCTGGGAGCCAGACATGCAAAGTACAGTACTATGGCATTGTGATGCCAATTCTTTAAACGACACTTTTCACATTATTAAAGCACCTGCTTCTGCTCTGAGTTTGTCACACACCTTGTTGTACAAGAACCGATTTCCAGACAAGCTTGAAGTTTTGAATGATTGTCTTGTATTTCTTATAGAATAAGAAAATTATGTATCATAAACTATGTATCAGAACCGAGCCGACAATACAGCCATGGGGGGGATAAATGCAAAGGGTTGTGTCAGGAAGGGCATTCGACGTAGTGACTGCAAAGTAGTAGTGGGTGAGAGTGTTGACAAACAGCATCGGATGGGAGTGCGCAGGATGACGCTGATGGCGAGGAAGGTGAAGAAGGCAAAGGCATAGCAGAAGACAAAGTGGTGGAAGCTGAAAAAGGAAGAGAGTCATGTTGTCTTCAAGGAGGAGTTGAAAGAGGCTTTGGGAGGCCAGGAAGTGCTTCCAGATGACTGGACAACCACAGCAAATGTGATCAGGGAGACAGGTAGGAGAGTACTTGGTGTGTCCTCTGGAAGTAAAGTCGATAAGGAGACTTGGTGGTGAAATGAGGAAGTGCGGGAATGTGTACAAAAGAAGAGGTTAGCTAAGAAGAAGTAGGACATTGAGAGGACCAAAGAGAGGAAACCGGAGTACAGGAAGACACAGCGTAAGTCGAAGGCAGCGGTGTCAAAGGCCAAACAGAGGGTGTATGATGACTTGTATGATAGGTTGGATAGTAAAGAGGGAGAAAATGATCTATACAGGTTGGCACAGCAGAGAAATAGAGATGGGAAGGACATGCAGCAAGTTAGAGTGATAAAGGACAGAGAGAGAATGTATTGACTGATGACAGAAGTGTGTTGGGAAGATGGAAAGAGTACTTTGAAGAGCTGATGAATGAGGAAAATGAAAGAGGAAAAAAAGAGTAGAAGAGGTGATCACTGAGAACCAGGAAGTAGCAAAGATTAGTAAGGGTGAAGTGAGGATGGGTTGAAGAAGATGAAGGGTGGAAAGGCAGTTGGTCCTGATGACATACCGGTGGAGGTATGGAATTGTCTTGGTGAGGTAGCTGTAGATTTTCTGACAAGAACATTCAACAAGGTCTTAGAAAGTGAGCAGATGCCGGAGGCAGGGAGGAGAAGTTTTCTGGTGCCCATTTTTAAGAACAAAAGAGATGTGCATAATTGTGGCAACTACAGAGGGATAAAGTTCATGAGCCATACGATGAAGTTATGGGAAAGAATAGTGGAAGCTAGATTAAAGGCAGACGTCAGCATTTGTGAACAACAGTTTGGTTTCATGCCAAGAAAGAGCACCACAGATGCAGTGTTTGCTTTGAGGATGTTAATCGAGAAGTACAGAGAAGGTCAGAAGGAGCTGCATTGTGCCTTTTTGGATCTGGAGAAAGCATATGACAGGATGCCGAGAGAGGAACTGTGGTATTGCATGAGGAAGTCTGGAGTAGCAGAGAAGTATGTTAGAGTGGTGCAGGACATGTATAAGAGATGTAAGAGAGAATATATATATATATATATATATGTCTGTATGTTTTTTTGTCTTTTTAGCCATCTGTCTATCAATCAATCACCACTCTGTAAAAGAACAAGGGGGACCGTAATAACAATCATGGCACCTCACTGCTGTGCATTGCTGAAAAGTTGTTTGCCTGAGTAGTATTACACTTCAGTCATGAACATAAATGTTTGCAAATGTCATGGACATGTCTGATGACTGCCTACTACTATTTATCAAAGAAGAGTGTATTTTATCAGGTTAAGCTTTCTTTATAAGCTTTTTTTTTTTTTTAGGAGCAATTTTCTATTTTTTTTGATGAGTAGAGGTCAAGCTTTAACTTTAAACTTGTAGGTTGTAGTAAATCTTTCTGGATTCATTAATTTGCGTAACTACTTCATCACAGGGAAGCTGGAGCCTCTAACAGCTGACTTAGAGAGAAGGTGGGGTACACCCTGAACTGCTTGCCAGTCCATTAGACGGCCAAAACACACAACCATGTACTTGCATTCACACTTATGGGAGATTTTAAACACCCATTTTGCTTATTGTGCATCTTTTTGGATTGTGATGAGCTCAGGAGTCAGACCCAGAACTTTCTTCTTGTGAGGTAGACATACTAACCACTATGTTCATCTGGTTGTAGTGCATGCCAGACTTTGTTGTCAATTTGTCTAACATCTTTTTATTGTTGATATGGATAGTATACAACATCAAGTGTAGCTATAAATGGTTAAAAGGGATTTTTTCAGATAATAAACAAAGTCAGAGTTGTGGCAATGAAAATGTTTTGCATCGTGCCACAAAACACCATTCTGTTATTCAATATTTTCCTGTAATCTCAATCACCCAATGATTTTATTCTTTATTTGGCGTGAGTGATACAACTTTTCGTAACTAGGATACCATTGCATGTTTGCAGGAAAAGAAAGCATATGATTAATAAGGTTTGTGAATGGTTTGTATTTCCGTTAAGTAGTGTAATGCAATTCGAGGTACATTTTCTCCACCAGTGATATTTTTGACAGACCATACAAAATCAATAATTATCAAAATGGAGACAATTGTCTGTAGACTTATTCAGCAGGCAATACAGAAAATAAGCATTCCACCAAACTAAAACGCTACTGATGGTTATGTGAACAGTGGTGATAGTATGAGTAGCAGTATATGCATAAGCAAGTAACTGGTGCATGTTTTATTAAATCTTTTGTCTCTTGTTGAGTAACTGAGTGCAGATATTAAAGAAATGAAATGAGTTGTCCATCAGACTGCACTTTATCCTTCCCTCTGATGAATATAAATATGAAAGAGAGCATGCAGTGATCCAAGGGCCTCTTTTCTAGGCTGCAGCTGTCTTAGGAATGACACATGAGCACTCGAGACCATTGCTAACATCTGATGGGGTGAACAAAAATGGTTCTGCACTATAAATTACCCTCCCCACCCCAAGTTTCAGCATTTCAAATAATCCCCCCCCCCCTTTTTTTTTTTTTTTTACTGACCTTATGTTCTGCCTGAGGGATGAGTTTCCCTTCTGCAATCCCATATTCACACACAGAGTTAAACTCCTAATATATTTGGCATCAGTAGAGATTTTATCTTTGGGATATTATTATGCAAATGTTTTATGCAATGTCTTATCCAAGCCAAATGTCTTTTTCATTCATATTTTTTTCCCCATTATGTTTCCTTACAGCTCAGAGAGTCTTTTAAAGACATCAAGAAAAAAGTCAATAATTTGAGATTCAATTACATGAAGAAAAATGAGAAACTAAGAAACATGAAGGCAGTAAAAAATCAAATCCAACAACTTGACATATACATCGAAAAGCTGCGGGTAAGGCCAGTCACAGCACAATTTTATAAGAATTTGAATGCTACTGTTGATTGATTAGAGAATAGTTTGTCCAAATTGTGATACTTGGTTCCCCTCTTTATTAAAATTTTCTCAAATTTTCTTGCTAATTTAATCATATTCATTTCCCACCTATCAGATGTTCTTCACATGATGGCTACCAACCATCATACCCACATGCTTCCTCTGCTGCACTTGATGCTAGCTGTCAGTCATACTAACACACTTTGAGGAAAGCTGCATCCGTTTGTATGCATGAGCTCACAACCCAAACCCCCCCAACAGGCACACACACACACACACACACACACACACACACACACACACACACACACACACACACACACACACACACACACACACACACACGGTTGGCTAATGTCGCTTGTATGTGAAAAGGAAGACCCAACCCATGTCATCCTTCCCTGAGAACTCGACCAGTCAGTACTTATAGGCTCTTGGCCTTCGATATGCTGATCACCAAGGGTTCAAATTTGCAGACTATGGGTTATAGAATAAATGAGCTCCGTTTTAGGATTCCTCAGTTTCTGTTCTATTACCAAATTGAGATAATCACATATGAAGTGAATAGTTTTGAAAGTTTGCTAATGTAGCTAATATGTATACATAATATGTTTGTAGTTATCAATCCAAGCTTAATATGTTGCCTCAAAAGACATAATTTGGCCCCATACTAAAATGTTTGTGTCAAAATATAGCAGAAATAAGGCAGTATTAATTTGTTTCCCCCCATGTTTTTTCTCTGCTAAATTGTTTTACTCATATCCTGTTCCTGCTTGTCAAGTGCTGCCTCCCTATTATATGTGACCACCACCAACCAGGGTAGGTGTAATCATGCACATGCCCCTTTGTGACATGCAGTGCTGCCACCTGCACTCTATATGAACTGCTATGCATGTGCATTTCGGACAGCCTTAAACACTTGAAGGGAAAGCACTATCAGCGCCTTTGTACAAATGAGTTCACAGACTCTCATGACTGGCTAGTGATTGCTGTGAGTGACAGGGATGTGAGCCTGTGCCATCCCTCCTTCCTGAGAGAGCTTGGCCACCCATGGGCTCAACCTCCAGGTTTATAGTCGGGCACCTTGTCGATGCATTAAAATTGAATGCGAGACAGTTGTGGCCTGGTGGTGGTGTGCTGGATTACCGATCCCAAGGTTAGCGGTTCAGGCCCCACTATAAATTGGTTGTCACTGCTGTCTCTCCAGTGCACCATCTGGGTTATCAAAGGCCGGCCAATCTGTCCCTATCTGTGGTGAGTGGCATGTAAAGAACCATGGCTGATTTTCGGAAAGAGTAGGCTGCATAGTCATCAGTGTGTTTCTGCCCTGCGATGGAAGACTGTCTAGGATATACTCTACCCTCGCCCAGAGTCATCTGAAATGGGCGCCAGTCTCCCTGCAACCCTGATTATGATTAAGTAGTTAAAAAAATTACTGAATGAAAAATTAAATTTACAAGTAACTTTGAATGTTATCAGTTCTGCATTCAATCTCAGTCATCTAGGTCTAATTCTTGAAGAAAAAGGTAATGTTTATAGATAACAGGCTTATACACTATCATAAATTATATAATTACAGTCGTCCCCCTACTTACGAAATTAATCCGTTCCAGAGCCTTTTTCGGAACGCGGAGGATTCGTAAGTAGAGGCACATTTTACATGTAAAACGCCTGATTTGTTACAAGGCCCCCAAGACTACTCCATAAACCCTTTAAAAATGATAAAAGTAGACCAATTTTGTATGACATATGCATGAAATATGTGTTAAAAGTAAAATAAATTTATTTATTAAACCATTTAAACATTTTATTAACATATTAAACCATTTTATTAACATATTTATCAATTAAACCATTATTAAACATTTTTTATTCACGCACATACACACACACACACACACACACACAACACTGTCTCTCTCTTTCTCTCCCCTCTCTCCCCTTCTCCCTACTTACGAAATTAATCCGTTCCGGAGCCTTTTTCGTAACACGGAGGTTTTGTAAGTAGAGGCACATTTTACATGTAAAACGCCTGATTCGTGACAAGGCTCCCAAGACTACCCCATAAACCCTTTAAAAATGATAAAAGTAGACCAATTTTGTATGAAATATATGTTAAACGTAAAAGAAAATTATTTATTAAATGATTTAAACATTTTATTAACATATTTCTTAATTAAACCATTATTAAACATTTTTATTCACATATATACACACACAACACTGTCTCTCTCTATCGCTCTCTCTGTCTCTCTCTCTCTCACACACACACATAACACACACACACACACACACACACACACACACACACACACACACACACAGAATACACATACAGAATACACATGGCACGCTCCGCCCACACGCAGGACGCTCTAGCATTTTAAGAAGGGGAATTCAAAGTGCATTCCCTGCTTGACAGATCGGCGGTCCAAACTCAACTTTAACTTGATTCCTTGAGGGATCGGAAATTTTAAGGGTATCTATCTCTCTCTCTCACACACACATACACACGCACACACACATACACAAAACTCTGTCTCTATGGTGTGTTTTGCCGAATGCAGGCTTCGTCCACACACAACGCGCAGCTGACAGAACAGTTCTATTTAAATGTTTAAATAGACGGGAGGTTGTATTTAAAGCAGAATTACAGTACCTGCTTGAAAGATCAGAGGTCCTAATTTAATATTAACTTGTTTCCTTGCGAGATCGGAGGTCTTATTGCATGGAGCACTCTGCTCATGCTTCTTCTGCTTCAATATCGTGCCGAACTAATTGCTTTCGTCACTGTATTTCCGCTTTACGGTCTCCTGCTTCAATATTGTCTCGATTGTAGAGTGGTTTCAGCGATAACGAAATATAACGCTGTAATGAGCTCAAAACAAGCCAACAGTCCTCTTGAACTCTCCTGACGCGTGTGGCGGACAAAAGGTCTGGGTACAGTAATGGGTACAGGTCAGCTGCCTCCTGGCCAATGGGAGGCCAGCGGGGCGGGATTTTGGGAGATAGGCAGTGAGAGAGCAACTCGCGCATCGTATGAAATTTTGATTGGTGAATTTTGAATGGCGGGTTTGACACTTTTCGTAAGTGGGGGTTGTTTTCGTATGCAGAGGACAAAAACTTAGGAAAATGTCTATTGTAACTCGGAGTATTCGTACCCAGGGGGTTTCGTAAGTAGGGGGCAGACTGCACATGCGTTTAAGATGCTGAATGGTTTAACAATAATTTTAAGTTAATTTGAAACATTTCTGTTTTATTACTTTTTAGTAATAAATTATCTATTAGCTATTTATCAGGATTAGCTTTACAGCGCCTTTATATGAAACTAAATCAACAGCACTTCAGGCATCACCCTAATCTTGACTGATCAGTTTCATGCAGGTTTTTATTTTTATTTTATTATTATTTTTTTTTTTGTCTGTCAGGTTTTGAAGATGAAATTGCAGGCCTCTGCAGTGTCAACAAGCAGTGAGAAGCATCTGATTGGCAGCAGCATCAGAGAACTGGAGGACTCCTTCAATGAGCTACAGAGACAGGTCGGAGATTTTGACAAGACAGTTGAGGACTATAAACAGCACTTGGAACTCAATATGAAGCTACAACAAGCCATGGAAGAGGTGTGGAAACACTGAGTGCTTAACAACACTGCTTTCAACACCAGATAAGCTTCAATTATTATCCAGAAATAGCTATGAAGATGTCTGTGGTAATTATCTGTAAACTGATTCTGGTCAACTTGTAGTCATTGGTGCAAAGTGAATAACAGCTCTACTAACAAACCCTGCAAAAATAGATTTCTCTTATATAATAATGACCAATCAGGACTTGGCTTAGGAGAAGACAAGTTACATTTAGTTTGCTACAGCTGCCAGACCGTTGTAAATAAGAAACAATTTTAAACCACTTCCAAGTAGTAGACATGCTTAGACTTCTCACACTTCTTGGTCCCTCGAGCCCAAATGTATTATAATAATTAACACATAAATTATATTTTTCTTTAATGTACTCTATTACATTGACTGATGTATAACATAACATTACACAAGAAGGTAATACACATTTCTGAAATGTATTTCACATGAAGAAAATGACATGTGATGTGTGTGTGTGTGTGTGTGTGTGTGTGTGTGTGTGTGTGTGTGTGTATATATATATATATATATATATATATATATATATATATATATATATATATATATATATATATATATATAAGTCTTTAAAAATGTTTGGTGATGGGGGAATGAGCAGCACCTTCCATTCCTCCAAATGGCTGAAATGCCCTTGAGCAGGGCATCAAGCCCCCAACTGCTCTCCGGGTACCCCCAATGTGTGTGGCAGCCCACTGCTCCATGTGTGTATGTGTGTGTGTGTGTGTGTGTGTGTGTGTGTGTGTGTGTGTGTGTGCTCACTTTGGAAGGGTTAAATGCAGAGGAAATTATTTCTCTTAAGGTATTAATACATCATCTTCCACCGCTTAATCCAGAGGCGGGTCGCTGGGCAGCAGCCTAAGCAATGAGGTCCAGATGTCCCTCTCCCTGACCACTCCCTCCAGCTTGTCCGGGTGGACACTGAGGCGTTCCCAGACCAGCCAAGCGATATAATCCCTCCAGCATGTTCTGGGTCGACCCCGGAATTTGTTCCCAGTGAACATGCCTGAAACACAACACCAGGGAGGCATCTAATCATATGCCTGAGCCACACCAACTGGATCCTCTCAATGCGTAGGAGAAGCGGTTCGACTCTGAGCTCTTCCGAGATGGCGGAGCTTCTCACGCTGTCTCTAAAGGAGAGTCTTGCCCCCAGCAGCGGAAGCTCTTTTCAGCTGCTTGTAACTGCGATCTTACTCTTTCGACACTTCCCAAAGCTCATGACTATAGATGTGGGCTGGAACATAGATCACCTGGTAAATTGAGAGCTTTGCTTTGCGGCTCAGCTCCCTCTTCACGACAACAAACCGGTACAAGCGCACCGCTTTACAGAAGAGGCTGTAGCGAGCTGCCTGTCAGTCTCCCGCTCCATTCTTCCCTCATTCATGAACAAAACCCCAATATACTTGAAATCTTTCATTTGGGGAAGGACCTCATTCCAAACCCGGAGGGTGCATTCCACCCTTTTCTGGCTGAGAAACATGACCTCAG